>OX104025.1:45133720-46333720 GCA_944470205.2 Schistosoma margrebowiei | reverse complement strand
AATTGTCTACGCAAGATACTCAATATTCGTTGGTTGGATACCATCATCAACAACCCACTGTGTGAGAGAACAAATCAGGTTCTGTCTGAAGAGAAAATCACGAAAAGATTTTGAAGGTGGATAGGACACACATTGAAGAAGTTATCAAACCGCGTCATGAGGCAAGCACTAACATGGAATCCTAAATAGAAACAGAAAAAAGGTAGGCCATAGTACACACTATGAAATGAAAAGGATGAATAACGATTCCAAAGAATTGTAAAGGAATACCAAAACAGAATTGAATGGAGATTGCTGATGATTGGATAATGCTCCTCAATCAAGGGTAACAGACGTAAGTAAATAATCAAGTAACCATTTTTATATCATTTTCTTTTTTCATTAGATTTAAATTATTCTATTTTATTACCGTATCATCGTGTTGCCATGGCAACTAACAAAATCACTTTAATGATTGATTGATTAAAAGTTATGGTATTCCAGACAAAATGATTATTTCATTAAACATAATTCACATGTGTTTTAGGTATAAAAAAAATTGTTGAATTAACCACAAAACAAGAGAAATATATTCTCTTATTTCAATTGAATAACTTGCTATTGTTTTGTTTATTTGAAACTATGGATACCGCAGAGTTATGTTTAAACGATCGAGTTATCTTTCTTTTTTTTCTTTCTTTTCTTATTAGACAGCTATTACAGTATGTTTTATATTTGTGTTCAATTAACGTCTATAAACTATTCAATTTACTTTTATAGAAATCTTATTGTAATGTTAAATAATGTAAAACTTAAATGATCATATTGTAGAGGTTGGCACATAGATGTAACGGTTCAAGTTTGCTACACCTCATTAGCACAACATAATGAACACTAAATTCATAGAAGTAGTTATTTTATGTGTATGTTGAAGGCTTCATTGTGTAGTTTGAAGCGAGGTTTTAATAGACCTGGGACAATGTTTTGAGTACTAGAATCGTTGCCCATGGTGACATTTGAGGCGGAAGTCAAAAGCGAAAGTTTTGAGTTGAAAGTTGAGGTAGGAGAAACAATAGGAAATGAAGAGGGAGACTGATTATGAATACAGTAATCTTGAGTTCTGTTAGAGGTATGAGAGCGCTTATCACTTACCGAATGTCTACACCTCGGAAGGGTTCTTCTAGTGGTACGTGGAAGAGAAATTGGGTTGGGAGTGATCTTAGTGACCTCAGACAGTGAACGCAATGCCCAAGGGACGGCTGCTTGAAGTCGGTCAAACACGACCTTTTTGTAAGTAATTTTCGTGTTAGCTCCGTACTTGTCGAGAACTTACTGACCGAGACGGATATCCGTGGGATAAGGCGAGGTGTGCATTTTCAGGGTCAACCTTTCTAACCCCACCCCTCTTCGTGAGAGGGCAGCATCGCTGTCATGCTGGTTGTCTGAAATAAACATCTTTCCGCATTTACACCTCCATACAGTCAGCAGTACGACTTTGCTTCCGAACCTTGGGTTTGTTGAGTTCAGTTAACAGTAGTTAACAATAAATGACAAATTATCACTAATTGTAAATATATACATTTTAAATATTTTGAAAGATGCAATTAAAATGGTGAAGGCTTTGCAATATTTTGTTTTGTATAGCGGGTAAATGCTTACATCTGCTACACCTCATGGAGGAATATAAGCCACTCAACAGCATTCTCCATCCAACTCTGTCTAGGGCAATCCTTTTCAGTTGCTATACATCCTTTTCATGTTTGCTTCTAATTCCAAAGCAGTATATTCTTTGATTTTCCACTTTTCTGTTTCCATTCAAGATTTCGAGTTAAAACTTTCCTCATAATGCAGTTTGATGATTTCCTCAATATGTATCTTATTCACTTCCATCGTCTTTTCCTAATTTCCTCTTCATCTGGAAGCTGGTTCATTCTGTCCCACAGTACGTAACAGAAAGTAACTGATTTTGATATATATATATATATATATATATATATATATATATATATATATATATATATATATATATATATATATATGGCTTCAATTTTTGGATGGAAATCGCTTTCATCAAAGTTTCAAAGATATCTTTATCAATCAGTCTCAATCAGTATAAAAAGGCCCGAATAAGTAAAACAACAGCAGTATATCTACAATTGAACAACATCTGGAATTCAAAACAAATATCTGTCAACCAACACAAAGGTCAGAATTTTCAATACAAATGTCGAAACAGTTCTACTGTATGGGGTTGAAACTTACAGAACTACGAAATCCATCATCCCAAAGATACAAGTGTTTATTAACAGTTGTCTACTAAAAATACTTCAGATCTGTTAGTCAGACATTATGAGCAACAACATACTGTGGGAGAGAAGAAACCAGATTCCAGTGGAGGAAGAAATCAGGAAGAAGCGTTGGAAGTGGATACGACACACATTGAGGAAAGCACCAAACTGCATCACAAGGCAAGCCCTCACTTGGAATCCTCACGACCAAAGAAGGGGAAGAGGAAGCTCAAAGAACACAATTACGATGAGAAATGGAGATAGAAATGAGAAGAATGAGGAAGAATTGGATAGAACTAGAGAGGAAGGCCGTGGACAGAGTGTGTTGGAAAATGCTGGTCGACGACCTATGCTCTACTGAGGGTAACAGGCGTATGCAAGTACGTAAGTAAACAAAGTAAGTAATCAGTATAAAACCAGGATCTACTACTTCATATCATTTGTCTTAGTTCACTTTATGTATCATATTTATACTATTCTATTTCAAATTATTTATTTATTAATACCTTCCTAAACTTCTATTATCAAATCTCAAATGGTAAGATTCAATCATTCATAATGTAAAGTAGTCCCTTACCTGCCTACCTTACTTATTGCCTAATGATAAACTATTAATCAAGATACTTAAAATCGGTTCATTCCCTATTGAATATCCCTTAGGCTAAGATAAAATGAATATTTAATCTTGTTAATGTTTTATTCATTAAATGATTCCTGTATAAACTTGACTAATAATGTAATATAAACAAATAAGAATATAAATTCACTTATGTTAACATGAAAAAGATTTAAAAAATGTGGCATTTATTCAGCTTTTAGTATAGGGGTTGTAAAGATTATTAAGGTTTTGATTGAGATTATGAATCAATTGATGTTAGACCATCATTAAACACCTGGAAGTACTGCATGACCGTTTCGTCGTGTTATGGGACTTCTCAGCAGTGCGTTTCCACGATCCTACTAACAGGCTTCTAATCTAGGAACTGCAGTCTTGCGCGCTTAACCTCTAGACTACTGAGTCAATATCCGACGGTGTTAATGTCTAACCTCAATCAATCCACGAAATTGCGCGATCATCTTCCATTGTACCGAGGTAGATATCTGTCTCTATTAGACATGAATTAGCTCCACTGATTACGATTTCTCACTAGAACTCTGAGAATTCCCTCATGAATCTAACCACTAGTCATTATAATAACTAATCTTTATCATTATTTCTTATGTCATATGTAACTTAATCAATTCATTTTATATTCTCATCTCTGTTTATGATCGAATAAATAAATAAGAATGAACGACAAATAAGATCAAAGTTAAATGAAGTAAAGAATAAGTTGATCAAATTAAAACAAACGATTCATCCCTCAAAGCAACAAACAAAAGAAAAAAAAGGTATATCCTAATTTGTGTATTCATACATTATACATGTATGTAGGTAACCATTGGTAATAAATTATAAGAAAGAATAGTCAATAATAACTAATGTTTTCTATTTCCTACCAGATTAGATCTTGCTATCCCATCTGTGTGTTTTTTAATATTCATTCATTCATTCATTCTTTCTTTGTATTAACTATCCATTAAATAGAGCAATGTTTAAGTTGAACAATGGAATTCTTTGCTCTCTTCCTCTCTCTCTTCCTCCCTCCCTCACTCCCTCTCTCTTACTCTCTCTCTCATTCCCTCTCTCTTTCTCTAGTTTTCTTTATCTCTCTTTCTGTATGTGTAATACTTAACAGCCATCTGTTGACATATAAAACTGTAAATATTTAGATGAAATATGTTTTTTTCTTTTCTTGCTAAAAAAAATGAAAAATTCATCAATTTCAGTGATGAAAATCAAGTGGTAAAAGACGAAATCGATTAAACTTATTCATTTAGTTAAATAGTCAGTGATGATATTTTTTTAATGAAAAAAACTTATTATTTACAAGGTAAGTAGTATGTGTTGATCGTTCATATGAAAGATTATTGACATTATGGATTGATTTTAATTAGATTATCATTGAAATTACTACTTCTACTCCTACTTCCACTCCTACAACAACAACTACTACTGTGATGTGTGCTATATGATGTTAGTCGTGAACAGAAGGTCTGGCAGCAAAGAGACAAGAGGATCAAACAGTGAAGAATGGAAACAGAATACAATTTGTATGAAAATACAAGAACAATGAAGTTTGAGTCGTTTTAGGACAACTGGTCGACATTTTCCAAATTAAGCATTTACTTTATGAGTGTAAGATTTTAGGAACAAGTTCTGTAATTTTGTGTTAAATACATTCGATTGTCCTCCCCCTGGTGTTCTTGTTCACTACATATGGTATCGCTGCCGACCAGGAGGGGAGGGTTGCTGTTCTGTGAACGCCGTTGCGGGCCTGGATCTGAGGCGCTAATTGAAGCAGTCTGGTGCGGAGAGATGACGTCGACTGGAGTGTTCTGGTGGGGCGACGTTGGCTGTAGTGGGTGCTGTCGACGGAGAGGAGTGGTGGGACGTGTGGCTGCTGGGCGGACATCAAATGTAGATGGCTCAGCAGGCCGGTGAAGCACAGGTGTTAAGCATCCCGAGTGCCGGGTGGATGTCGGATGTTGTTACCCCGGCTGGTCGACGGAGCTATGGAGGTCAGCGCGCCGCAGACTCGACATTTTTACGGAGAGCGTAGCACAACTATCATTCCTACTGCAGTGATTGAGAACACTAATGAGAGACAACCGAATTTGTTTGACTGCTATATAGCTGTAAAATCTGAGAGCCATGGAGTAGTCGTCCCTGGTTTCATCGCTTTTCTTTTTTCGTTTCCATACCAACCATTTTCTGTTCTCGTTCTTTTTTCTTCAATCTTCTCCAGGTAGTCCACTTTCGATTGGCGATACATACTACTAATGTCTGTCGACATCAGTAGCACACATCGCACTACTACTACTACTACTACTACTACTACTACTACTACTACTACTACTACTACTACTACTACTACTACTACTACTACCTTTTTCTTGATATTCACCTTGTTAAATTCATGTCGTTGGGTGTCATGTGAAATGTGACATTCTGAACTAATGAACTTTTATGCTTATATTTATGTTGTTATAAATAACTGACTAACTGATTGAACGAGATCATATAAGTAAACTATTAAGTTTAGTGTTAAACAGTTTATCAAATAGAAGTAGATAGAGTACTTTAACCACTAAGCCAACAATTAATCTTATACGTTTTAGGTAACGAGAAATGTATACAATGTAATTCTAAACATCAAAACATGTATTCAACCATGAAAGGAGATGTCATAAGATCAAGATTGATAATAAACAAGTATAGGTGAATATAAATGACAGCTAACCATTTCTTAAAAAAATAATTTGTTCATAATTTCTGAACATAAGTTTCTCACTTACCTACGCCTGTTAACCTTCTGCAACCATTTTCCATCCAAATCTGTCCTGAACAATCCTTTAAAGTTCTTTCTAGTTACTATTCATCCTTTCTTTATATCTACTTCCAATTCTCGACACAGAGTGTTCTTCGTCCTTCCATTCATAATTCCAGGTTAGCACATGCTTCGTGACGCAGTTTGATGACTTCCTCAATGTGTGTCCGATCCACCTTCAACATCTTTTCGTGATTTCCTCTTCACCTGGAATCTGGTTTGTTCTATCCCACAGTAGGCTGTTATTGGTGGTATCCGGTCAACGGACATTGAGTATCACGTTGAGACAATTGTTTATAAATACTTGTACATTATTGATGATGGTTGTAGTAGTTCTCCAAGTGTCAACCCTGTATATGAGAACTGTCTTGATGTTCGTACTGAATATTGTGACTTTGATGTTGACATACAGACAGTTGCTTTGAGTTCAATATTTTCTTCAATTGTAGGAATGCTGTCCTTACTTTGTCAATCCTCATCTATCAATCTGCATCATATCCTCCTTGTTCATCGATAGTGCTACACAAATACATGAATGTTCAACAGTTTCCTCATTAAGTGTGATTGGATTGGTTGAACATAAGTTAACACAAGTTGAATGCCTATAAAACGGGACATTCGAACCTGGGAACTATCAGTCTTGCGCAGGGACGCTTAACCTATATGTATATACACACACATACAGATAAAGAGATCTCACGAGGCGGTATCGTGGATGCGCACTGTTGAGTAGTCCCACAGTTGGACGAAAAGACCGTCCAGTACTCTCAGATTCTCCATGGTGGTCTAGTTTCAATTGACTTATAATCTCAACTATTAAATAGTTTATTAACAGAATAGTAGTCATGTACTGGTCAATTCTCAAATAGTAATAACAACCATCCATGTATCCCTATCTATAAAGTATAATAACTATTTGTGATTATTGCCTAATGAAAATTACCATTTGTAAAACGATTACAATTTTCGATTATTCTATTAATTGATAAACATAACAATCTATAGTTAATATGGATACTTTCAATGTACAATTATGATTAATTATACAATAAGGAATGTTATCATGAATATTTACAAAATGAATTTGTTCATTCACATAAAAGTGTTTCTATGTATCTGTGTGTGTGTGAGAGAGAAAGAGTGTGAGGGTGAGGGTGTGTGTATGTGTGAGAGTGTGTGTGTCTCTATGTATTGTGTACTACTACTATACCATAGGAATGACCAGAAAACAATAGAAGGAATAAATGGAATGAAATATATATGACAGAAAGAATATCATGTGAATGTTGACGCCCATTTCCATACTAATAACGATAATCATAATCATAATTATAATTTGAAATGAATAAAATAAGGCGTTTCTATGAGAGAGAAAAAACAAACACAAGAAAAAAGCAGAACGAACAATTATTGTGTTACTACTGTACTTTGTGTAACTTCCTCACCTTCACCTTCACCTTCTTCTTCTTCTTCATGTATATACATGTTCTGATAGAATAAACTTGTTGTACACAATCAAACGATTGAAGTGTACACGTTCATTAATGCACTGTGTGTACTGTCATTTGTAGATTGTATAGACTGAAGAAAGAAAAATAAAAAGAAAGAAAGAAAGAAACTAGTGCGATTTGATTTAGTGACTAATTCATTTTCAATGTGACTTATTATGATTGTGTGTTATTTGGCACACGTCAGCAAAGTGTATCTGTAATCTTGAGGGAACTAGTGTTCCCTGACGGATTCGTACCCATGTCACCCGGTTTCACAATTATAGATGTTACCACTGGGTTAGCCGTGCCGCGACTGACCTCCCGTAGGACTGAGATGCATTTACAATTTATTGATCACTGGATGGTGATTAATGTCATATTTGTCAGGTTCTTCTTAGTGTAGATCGAATGCTATCGACCGAGTGCCAAATAGCACAAAACTCGCGACCAGAATTTTTATTTGACTACCTCCAACCACCATCTAACCTCAACATAGCGCACTCAATATCAAGTCATCTAGACTAGTGGTCACATTGCAACTTGGTCGATAGCATTCGACTTGCACTAAGAAGGGCTTGATACACATGACATTACTCACCACCCAGTGATCAATCAATTGCGATTGATGGTAGTGGATGATGTTCTCAGAAGACCGTGAATTGACTGGAGTTAGAAAAGGAAGCTACTGGATGATCTAAAGTTTTGGTCGTTTGCTATACATTCTGAAGTTTCTCGTTTTGATTCTTGATGGGATTGTGGGTGTTCATCACTTGGAAGTTTCATACTACAACGAAAAGAATGTC
Organism: Schistosoma margrebowiei; assembly: GCA_944470205.2. NCBI lineage: Eukaryota > Metazoa > Platyhelminthes > Trematoda > Strigeidida > Schistosomatidae > Schistosoma > Schistosoma margrebowiei. The sequence continues at coordinate 46,325,729 of OX104025.1, read as the reverse complement.
AATTAATATTCAAACAAATGAGTCATTTCTATGGAATGACCTAAAATATCTAATCATTCAAAATTTATAAATATTGGAAAGCTGTTTCGTTCGTGAATAATACTACTCCTCAGCAGATACCTACAGATCATCTAGGAGTCGAACTCACATTAAAACAAACTTTCGTATATCCAGTAACGGATAACTTCGAGATTGATTCCTCAAGATCCAATGAATACTAATTACCATATATCATATCTGACTTGGGATAAGTATTCTACTAGAGGACGAACTGACGGTTATCATAAAAATTAAGCAGTAAACTTCAGTTCATTAGTGCTTGAGTAAATTACTCATCACCAGTCTTGGAAGTCCTTAATTTAACCTTAGGAAGTATTGTAGGTGTATACTACTTAGATATCTAGTACGGTCGAACGAAACAGACGTCTATTCATGTTCGAGTTATCAATAGTTCATCGACTGCTAGTTTGTAAATGAAATTATCTCAAAACTGGATTAATCTTTACAATAAACTAAACAAGTTATCACACTGTATATCCATAACCATTCAACGTGAGATGAGATTGTTTGTAATTAGTAAAATAATCATAAAAGTTGTACCTTAAACTACTACTACTACTACGACTACGACTACGACTACGACTACAACTACAACTATGACTACGACTACGACTACTACGACTACGACTACGACTACGACTACAACTACAACTACAACTACGACTACGACTACTACGACTACGACTACGACTACGACTACAACTACAACTACAACTACGACTACGACTACTACTATTTCTACTGCTGCTACTAATACGACTACTAGTAATTACTTTTTTAATAGGGACAGAACGAATACATGCGACAATAAATTTTAACTAAAAATTGTGTTTTTTTTTTAATATTTTAGTCACAGGGGAAAATTATTCATCACATTGGCTTCCGATGTAAATTTTATTCTAAAACTATTTCTACGTTTCCTTTTATTAAAGTATCAAAATAATATTGACTGTTGAACAGTATTATCTCGAGGCTATGAAATCACATAATTCCACCTTTAGTTCTTCTAGGATTATTGCCGATTCCAATGCCGAGTAAAAAAGGAGGGTCGTGCATGCTGTCAGGACCCCCATCCTGTAGAAAAGAATTTCCCAGGACAGAGTTCGTTGGAGAATGCTAGTAGGACGGCCTATGCTTCGTCACATGGGGTAACAGGCGTAAGTAAGTAAGTATGAAGCTACATTAGATCATAATTTACTACAATAATTATTGATCGAGACCATGAACCGATTGATGTTAGACCACCATTGAAAACCTGGAAGCACTAGACGACCGTTTCGTGGGACTCCTCGGCAGTGCTCATCTCCGATCCTGCTCGCGGCATTCGAACCCAGAGCCTTCAGGTTTTCAATGGTGGTCTAACGTCAATCGGTTCATGATCTCAATCAAAACTTAACAATCTCCACAACCCCTAAACTGACAATAATAATTAGTAATGATTCACAAACATGTTAAATAAAAACTACATAACTATAATCCTGGGTGATTTTAATAATAAATTCAATCTTTATGCTATGGTTAGTCAGTTCACTTGTTTCCAAGTAAGCAATATCACGCACGGTTTATGGTGTACACATAAATACGTTAGGCTAATTAATGACGAATCAACCTCCACAGTTGAAATAATCCTCTTATACTACAAAGTTAAGATGCAAATACTAAAAATCCGAGTCAAAATTTTGAATACATAGTGTGAAGTGTTGACTTTGTAAATCGTAAAGCATTTATCAGTATCTGGGGTTTATGGAAATTGTTAAAATTTATAGTTTACGTCATAGACCAATCACAACTAGTAGAACCAGACAATATCAGGAAGTGATTGAAGTTGGATGCCAAGTCATTGATGTTAAGATTAAACGTTCACTATAAGGCCTGAAAGTCATGGATTCAACCCCTGGTAGGGTCGTGGTTACCAGCTTCTAAAGATTTGAATACCTGTTCGGTACCTCCTATTTCCTAATTGCTGTCTCACTAAGGTCAATTTGTGATATAAACTATAGAAAGAACTTATTTCATCTTAGTTTTGTGCAGATTAATTTCAACTTAAAGAAAAATTTCATTATAAACAGAATTCAGCTATCAAATTATCATAAAACCATAAAGCATTAGGTAAGTACCTCATTCTAGTATAGTATGTAGAATATAATTTTGTTGGGTCTCGAGAAAATAATGGCAATGATGAACCGCATAGTGAACATCTGATGGTCCAAAGTTTCAGTGTCAGTTAATTACCCATGTAACATAACAGTGATCCAGTGTTACCTATGATGATCGTCTGAATTTCGATAAACCCGAACTCGATCGATCTCAACTAGAACATTAGAACCCTATCTTAAATCCCAGCATTTATGAACGTCAAATGTTTATCTGGTCAAGTATTTTACGAAGAGGAAGATTATTCATAAGTTAAGCGTTTGCAAACAAGATCAAAGGTCCTGTATTCAGATCCCGTGATCGAGATCGTGGATGCATACTGTTGAAGAGTCCCATACTAAACCAAGATGGTCGTTTAGTGTTTCCAGGTTTTTCATAGCAGTCTAGCTTCAATCGATGAATGTATTCAACTATTAAATTACTAAAACTACTGAAATATAAATATATATATGTTTTTGATTGAGATTAGGAATCAAATCATGTTAGAGTATCATTGAAAACCTGTAAATACTGGACGAGTGTTTCGTTCAATCACAGAGCTCCTCAGTAACGCACGTCTACGATCCCGCATGAAGCACTTGTACTCCTGTATCTTCGGTCTCATGAGCAAACGTCTAACCTCTAGACCAGTGGACTGGTATCCAACGGTGTACAACTAATCTACGAAGTTGTGCTACCGTTCATCAATGTCATCAGTTAGTCTAGCTTCAATTGATTCATGAATTCAACTATCAAATTACTATCATATCCACAAACCCCTCTCTGATTATAATAATAATTGGTTTTACCATTTCAGTTTGTTATGTTTTGATGAAACTTTTAGATGTAAAGCGACAGGATTTAGTTTAAGCTTCACTTTAGCATACCATCTTTATTTACAAATGTAATGTAAACTCTACATTAGATACAAGACTAAAATGTTATTTTAAAGGAGAGAATTCTATCTTTATACAGTTAATATCATCAAGTGGATCTGAGCATTAGAAAATTGTTCATCTCTTGTATGTGAATATTGAGAAATGAACATACATGATCTCGCGAGAGATCGAACACAAGGAGCTTTGGGGTTCTTAACGAACACATTACCTTTTTGACTACAGAAATAATATACTGTGTTTCATAACACAAACTTTGATTAATTCACGATATTTCACATTGTTAATCAGTTTGTGTCTCCATGTACCTAAATAAATATTTGCTTTGGTTGTCAGTAGGGGCATCGGCCTCGTGATTTCCGAAGGAACTCGGCTTTAATCATGAAGTTTCATAACTCTTCTAAATGAAGACCTTCTGACTCCCAGGGCATAGTTTAAATGGTTTGAACACTTTTTTTCTGGTTAGCGTTTTTTAGCGAGTTAGTTTTTTGCGGGATGATATCGCTAACCCCGTGCCCAACCCTCCTCCTTTATCCGGTCTTGGGACCGGTAGTATCCCCCAGAGGGACTCCAGGCGGAGTTCAGTTCGTGTCTCACCTACAGGTAAACTGATACTATGGTCGGGTGAAATGGGAAGAATACTATCTACTAGAATGTGGGAGATAGAATATAATGGGACACATAAAGGATCTGATCGAATGACTAAAACAATTCACTCTATAAAAGTGTAAATTCACAATTATGTAGTGATTAAATATAAAAAATTCCAAGAATAATATTTCGATTATATGAACATTCAATATGATAACAGAAACATACACACAGATCATGAATACAGTTGTTACATTGAAACTTATCTTAACAATAAATAAACTATTTCTTCATTGAACTAATGTTCATTAGTTACTGGCTTCAAAAGGTATTCCCTGTAGTTTCAGTGAAAAGCAGTGACCGATGGAGTTCAACCGGGTCTGCAGTGAAATAGTAATTCACTGAAGACAATGGTGAATGTGCCACTGAATTTCGTGGATTAGTTGAAGTTTGACATTAACTCCATTGGATGCTGACTCAGCGGTCATGTGGTTAATCGTTCCCGTGCGAGACTGATATATCCTGGGTTCGAATCTCGCGAGGTGGGATTGTGGATGAACACTGCTAACGAGTCCAACACTAGGACGAAACGGTTATCCAATGCTTCCATGTTTTCTATGGTGGTCTAGTTTCAATTGACTCATGATCTCAACCAATGTAATTACATTTTGATCTGATATTAAAACTGAAAAAAACATTAAAACAATGAACAGATTTTTCATCTTAACTTGAAACTCTACAATAATCAACAAACATTAGACCAATTATCTTAATTAATGTAATTACATTTAATCAATGAGTATCCAGTTGTTCAAGTGTATATCGATACAAAAATCTCAATGACTTTATTTTTAATGGGTTTTAAAGAAAAAAAGGATTCACTGACTTAGGAAAATATATCTCATTATTATATTCTTATTATTCACATTAGTCATAGAAACATCTTGACAGTTTTGCTCAGTTTTCGTTCGTTTTGCTACTATTTCCCTTTTTTCCTTCTTCGTTTCCATCTCTCTCCCCACTCCCTCCCTCTGTTTCTATCTATCTCCCTTTCTCACTCTCCCTACCTATCTATCTATCTATTTCACATTTATACACAAATACAAACTTTCATTTATGGTAAAAAAAATTTCTTTTCAAATATAACAAATGAATTCCAACTGTTCAACAGTAATCTTTAACATTCATTTGATACTCAGTGGAAATTGAATGATGATTAACAACTAAATGTTTATTATATACATGTGGGAAAGCAAGATTCTCCGATACAAAACAGAATGCAACAATCCAATCACAATTGATGGAGAAGATTTGGATGATGTAAATACTTTTACATATCTGGGCACCATCGTTGGTTAGCACGATGTACCTGATACAGATGTGAAGACGCACATCCGTCAAGCAAGAGCAACACATCTACAGTTGAACAACATCTGGAATTCAAAACAAATGTCTGTCAACCAACACCAAGGTCAGAATTTTCAATACCAATATCAAAACAGTTCTACTGTATAGGGTGGAAAATTGCAGAACTATGAAAGCCATCATCCACAAGATACAGGTGTTCATTAACAATTGTCTATGCGAAATACTTCAGATCTGTTTTACAGTCACTCAGCAACAACCCACTACTGTGGGAGAAAACAAACCACATTCCAATGGAGGAAGAAATCAGGAAGAATTGCTGGAAGTGGCATAGGACACAAATTGAGGAAAGCACCAAACTGCATCATCACAATACAAGCTCTCACATGGAATCCTCAAAGTGAAAGAAGGAGAAGAGGAAGACGAAAGAACACATTACTTTGAGAAGTGGAGATAGATATGAGAAAAATGAAGAATAATTGGATAGAAATAGAAAGGTAGACTGAGGACAAAGTGTGTTGGAGAATGATGGTTGGCTGCCTATACTCCATTCGGAGTAACAGGTGTAAGTAATTAATATACATAAGAGTTGATTTGTATGGATATTGTATAATAAAAGAATAGCAATTTAGAAGACTCGCTCAGTCTCCCACATTGTGCAAGCATTCCATGTACCTAAATTAATCGTTGCTCTAGTTGTGATTTCCGAAGAAATTCGGCTTTCACTATAAGGTGTCATAACTCTTCTAAATGAAGACTTTTTAACTCCAAGGATAGAGTTAAAATGGTTTGAATTGTTTTCACTGATTAGCACTTCTTTAGTGAGTTAGTTTCCTGCGGAATGGGGTTGCTAGCCCCACACCCGACCCTATTCATTTATCCGGGTATGGGACTGGCAGTAGCCCCAGAAAGGCTCCAGGCGGAGTTATAATGAAAGGATAACCACATAAAAATCAATAAACTTAGATTCATTATGTTGATATTTGAAGCCTTTGATATTTTATACAATAAGTAATATGTAAGTTATACGTTATTAAAATACAAATTAGAATGACTATAGATAGATGATACTTAATTATCAACCAATTAAAGTGTAATAATCATACAGTAAATAATAATAAATACACTTGATATTTTAATTGAGATCATGAATCGATTAATGCTAGATCACCATCGTAACTCCAATAACACTCGATAACCGTTTCGTCATAGTATGAGACTCTTCAGTGGCAATACGCATCCACAAGCCCGCCTACGGGATTCGAACCCATGACCTTCGGTTTTGTACACGAACATTTAACCTTTAGACCACTGAACCAGTAACCAACAGTATTAATATCTAACTTCAATTGATTCATGGTCTCAATCGAAAAAAAATATCATAAATATCTTACATTTCATCAATAATCATCAAGACAAATATCATTAGATGTAATAACTAAGGAATAATATTCAGAGTTTCAAAGACATAATCCACTTTATATTAATATTCCCTTCATCAATTTTTGTCTAGTGGTACTTAGTTTCCTTCCATATTACAAAATGTATTCTATTTTTTAAAGAGAAAAAATGTTATTTCCGGTCAGTGAAATGTCACTGAGCCTTAGGCCAAATCATCTAGTAATTGGGTCATTAGATATCGAACAGATCATTGATCCCTGTCAAGGTCAAGGACAATCAACGCGCATCAGTTGATTGTATACCATGGACTGGTTCATGTACTGGCGGTCTCATTATCTGTTCTGTATTCATTCTTATTAATATATTCCCATGATAATGTGCTTTATGTTATACGATCTTCAAAGCAGGCATAATACTTTGATACATCGAAGAAGTAATCCATGTTAGATGTTGACCGAGTGATGTGATTTCGAAGTTAACTAATTCGTTACACCATTCCCATTTAACTCGAATAGGCGCCCAATTGTTTGATAGAGATCATCAACGTTGATTATCTACAATCTATTGATATCATCATCAAAGATAATTCTATTCTGTTTGTTTATCTTTAAGTGAGAAATTAAATAAAAGAAAGAAATTCTAAGAGAAAAACTATTTAAAATAAGAAATCGATAATTAAATTTTATCCATTGGGAATAAGTAAATTAATAAATAGAAGAGATATATAACTACGTAATTCAATTCCATTTGAATATGCGTGTATTTACTTATGTATTTATATATATACTAATTGAATGTTAGTAGTATGTTGAACATCCTATTTGATATAACATATATCAGCTGAATAGATCTTTTCATTCAGGACTTATTGAATAGATATGAACTGAACTGCGTACTTATTACTTTGAAAGTCAATGTGTTATCCAATAAGCTTGCTTACTTACTCCTCATGGAGGAGCATAGGCCGCTCACCAATACTTGCCATCCAACTCTGTCCCAACCAATCCTTTCCAGCTCTTTCCAATCGTTATTCATACTTTTCATATCTCATTCTATTTCCCAACGTAATGTGTTCTTTGGACTTCCTCTTTTCCACTTCCTTTCAGGATTCCAAGTTAGGACTTACCTCGTGCTGTAGTTTGATGATTTGCGTAATGTATGTCCTATCCATTTCCATCGTCTTTTCCTAATTTCCAATTCATCTGTAAGCTACTTTGTTCTCGCCCACAGAATTGTTTTGCTGAAGGTATCCGGTCAATGGTTGGTGCAAATTGCATCATGAGGCAAGCGCTAGCATAGAATCCTGAATGAAGACAGAAAAGAGGAAAACCAAAGAACACAATACGTCGGGAAATAAAAGCAGATATAAAAAGAATGAATAGCGACTGGAAAGAGCTGGAAAGGATTGGTTGGGATAGATTTGGATGGAGAGTGTTAGTGGTCGACCTATGCTCCTCCACGAAGAGTAACAGCTGAAAGTATGTAACTATTATTCTTATTCCATAGCTAGTCACCATTCGAAAATTCGATAAATTTGTAGCTAAAAGACAATATATAAAATTATTCAATTAACAGATTTTATATCACAAGAGTGATGGATTAAATTACAGTCCAGGATCAAAATACAAACTCCTATAAATCTGTAAAAACTGAATATCATCAGTAACATTGAACTAATGACATATACTTTCGGGACAAATAATTCATTTTATACAAATACATACTACTCTTTTACTGCAAAATCTCTTATTGAAATCTATTTATCAGAAAGGGGGTTTTATGGAAACACTAGTCCTAGTATAGGACTCCTCGTTGAAATTAGATATTAACACCGTTGGATATCGACCGGTTCAGTAGTCTAGTGGTTAAGTGCTAGTGCATGAGACTGATAGATCCTAGGTTCGAATCCCGCGATGCGGGGTTGTGGATACACACTGCCAGGGAGGAGTCCCACAATAGGACGAAATGGCCGTCCAGTGCTTTTAGGTTTTCCATAATGGTCGAGCTTCAATTGACTCATGATCTCAACTATTGAAATTACTATTATATCCACAAAAACCTGTTCTGATAAAATGTATAAATTCAAGCTTTTCTTAACAAGTCATCAGTAGATTTGATCACACCATCAATGTCAATCAATTTGAAGTTAATCTCAATGATCTAAAGATGTTGCACTCACAGCAAAAAACCTGAAGGGTTTAAATATGATTAAGAATCTTTATTATTAATAAATCTCACAATAGAATAAATCACTAATCCAGACCTTCTTGATATTCAAAAATCAATATGATATCGCATTGTTTTAAAGACTTTCATCAATATCATTATCAATATCGGAAGAAAGGGGTTATGAACATGATATTTATAAAAATGAATAAAGATTTCCGAGATGGTAGAAAAGATTTGTAGTTCAGGTGAATGATTTTGATGGTGTTTTGTTCTTTAAGCTGAATACTTTGATCGTGGAACTTTTATCGTTCTTCTTCTGAATGACATTACCAACACAGTCTTGAAAAAAAAATTCAGTAAAGTTCGTTTATCTATGAAAACTATCTTTATCTACATTAAATTAATATGTAATAACCTATATGATTCTTTAAACGCATAAACAATTGATACGAGAAGGAACCAAACAAATATGCGCCACAAAAGTCACTTGATTTGTATGTGGGCTGTGACAGTGCCCGGGTGACCAGATCGAAGCAGATAGTTTTCTTAGGGGGCCACACCAAGTGCCTTCGACATAAAGGTCTAGTCCACAAGGCAGCGAAGCAACATCTGGAGATTCAGTCGCATGGTAGTCGGTAACCAATAATTGGTTCACATGCCATTTGTTCCCTCAGGATATTGTAGCCAATGTTCACCATCAGTTTGTAATCAGAATATTCCAAATCTCCTACGTGGATCCTTCATATCCAACAACCCGTTTGAAATATCGAACATTCGCTTTTCGTTCTCTCAATTTCGTAAACAACACCTTTGGTGCGAGAAGACAATGAGTAGGACTCCCGTGGTAGTGGCTGTATGCACGTGGTCATGTGAGAGCATTTGGAGATAAGAAATGTTTAATTACAATCATCATCAAAGAAAGAATAACAATAACACGCTCTCTTTCTAAACTCAGATCAAGATGAAAATATTTGATAATAATTCTCTTTGAAAAACATAGTGAAATTGTCATTGTTTGTCAATAAACTTAAATGCTTCACAAATGTTCACACATTATGTTTACTGTTTATCCTCTATCTGATGATTACACTTAAGAATGTTAAGTTACATTTTAGGGCTAAAATAAAATTATGAATAAATGAATTCAGTGGTTGAATTCATCAGTAGATTAGAAGTTAGGTCACCATGGAAAACCTGAAAGCACCGGATGGCCATTGTCTCCTAGTAAAGGAGACTTTCAGCACTGCACATCCACGAACCCCATTACAGGGTTCGAATTCAGGCCTGCCGGTCTCGTACACAAACGCTTAACCTCTAGACCATCGGGCCGGAAACCAATTGTGTTAACTGAGCCATCATCCACCATTGTCTTCACTGAGTTACTGTCTGATACCCAACACGATTGAACTCCATTAGTCACTGCTACTCACCAGAACTCCAGGAAATACTACTTAAACTACTACAATCTCCACAAATCCCCCCTTTTCTTTTTCTGATTATAAATCAATTATATTTTCCACTCTAATAATTTTCAAACTTTTCTTTACCTTCAATAAACAAACAATTAAGAATTCTCATCATTAGGCATATATGGTGTGTTTATTTATTTATTTATTTTCCCAAAAGAGATTATTGTTTCCCCTTATTCTTATTCAAAGGCTTAATTGTTTACTTTTAAAGGAAAAAAAAAGTGGTTTGTATGTTTGTTTGTTTCTTTAGTTTATTTTATAATTAAAGATGAAATAGACCTAGAAGAAGATTTGAAAATGAAACAACAACAGGCAATTAGTAAATTTAATAATTGAATTCATAAGTCAATTGAAGTTAGACCATTATGGAGAACTTGGAAGCACTAGATAGTTGTTTCGTTCTGGTATGAGACTCCTCAGTTGTGCATATCTACGGTCCCGCCTCGCGAGATTCGAACTCATGACCTCTAGACCACTGAGTTGGCCGGCATCTAATGGTGTTAATGTCTAACTTCAACCAATTAATCAATTGTTGTCAGTAGGCATGTGTACATAATGGTTTGCTGGTTAATTTTATTTAATCATCAATTATTGTTTTTGTTTTAACAAATTAATAATAATGAAATTTGTAGAATAATATAAATTCATTCAGTTTCATTGTTTTTCGTTAGTTTTAAAGAGTCGAAAATTGCTTGATGTGGAATAATTCTAAACTAAGTTTTGACATAGTTTAGTGATTAGTAATGTCATGACTTGGTTTCATGATAATTCCCCCTCCCCAAATGCCCTGATACGGCCGAGAGTGGGGAAGGTCAGTTCTCCCTCTACAAATGCTCTCACAAAACCACGTGCATACAATCACTATCAGGGAATTCCTACTCACTGCCTTCACGCACCACTAGTGTTGTTTATGAAATTGAGAGAACGAAAAGCGAATGTTCGGTGTTTCAACCGATTTAGTGGATATGGATGATCCACGTAGGGGAGTTGGAATACCATGATTCCAAACCAATAGTGTACTGTGTCTCGTGATGTTGCTTCACAGCCTTGTGGATCAAAATTTCAGGTTGAAGGCTTGGTGTGTGGTCCCTTAATAAAACCACCTGTTTCGGTCTGGGCGCCCGGGCAGTATCATAGCTAACACACAAGGGAGTTGTGTGGCGCATACGCATTCGGTGCTTCTTTGTAACAATGTTTATGTGTTCAAATAAATAAATTAGAATTCGTTTATAAATCACCCTGATAACCGTTATTGAATAAATCCAAGTAGTGTATACATTCTGAAGGCAATAAGAAGAGGCGAATACAGTTTATTATTGGATAGCACAGATAACAGAGTTACAAGCACATCGAGCGAATCAGAATAAAGAGGCTAATGAGCACGAGCAAGCGAATACAGAGTCGCATTCAGAATCAAATTGAATTCAGGCAAGGCGAGACGAAGTGAAGTCAGGCAAAGCAAGTAATAATAGAACGATTGATCGAGAGATACTTAAGCGATTTACATTTAAGGTAGAGTGAGGAATACGTGTGTAGACTGTCACATGTGAAAGCACTGGACGGCTGTTTCGCACTTCTGAGGAGCTCCATACTAGGACGAAACGGCCGTCCACTGCTTCCAGGTTTTCCATAGTGGTGTAGCTTTAATTGACTCATGAATTCAACTATTAAATCTTAATGATGTTTAATCATATATATTTTTTTGTTACATCCCTCTAATTATGGGTTTTAAAATACATATCTAAAATTTAATGGTTGAATTCATGAATCGATTTGAGCTAAACTACCCTGGAAAACCTGGAAGCATTGGACGGATTGGTTGAAGTTATACATTACCACCTTTAGATGCAGGCTCATTGGTCTAGAGGTTGAGTGTTCGCGCGCAAGACCGATAGTTCCTGAGTTCGAATCCCGGGTACGGAATCATGGATGGGCACTGCCACTAAGGAGTTCCATACTAGAGCTAAATAGTCGTCTAATGCTTCCAGTGATAGTCTAACAATGATCGGTTCATTATCTCAATAAAAGCTCAACAATCTTCACAACCCTATACTGATGTTTTGTTTTTATTTAAATGATGATAAACACTAAATTAGCCTGAATACATACAATATTTAGATCATATGATTATCTTGATTGACTTTAGTCACCTAATCAAAATTTAAATGATGTACACCTTGAAGTCAAGTCATTTTTTTTGTATATTACAATTCACATCCAGTAGTCCCACTTAGTTATCGTTTCACAACTGACTTGGTTGACATAACAGATTAAGGTTTTTTATAAGTTAGATCTCCCCTAATTCATATTAACTTGTGTTTATCACAAGTTATCTTTAAACTGTATTAACTAGCTAGATTTCGACTGATGGAATCCGATCATAGGGCCACTACTAAGGATATCGCTAATGACACTTGAGAGTAGTTACTTACGACTGTTAACCCTCTTCGAGGAACATAAACCGCTCACCAGCACTCTCAATCCAACCCCGTGCTGGGCAGTCATTTCAAGTTGCTATTCATTGTTTTCATGTCTGTTTCTATTTCCCGAAGAAGTTTGTTCTTCAGCCTTCCTCTTTTCTGCTTCCCTTCAAGATTTTAAATTAGGACTTACCTGATGATGCAATTTAGCGATTTCCATAATATATGTCTTATCCACTTTCAAACACACCAAAATACTTGTACTAAATCATGAACTGATTAATTCAACCATCTAAAATAAAGTTGATCATAAGGAGATCAGTCCTGAAATGTGTAAATTAATTTCTCAAGAAACTTCTATATCTTCTTCTTCTTCTTCCTCTCTTATTGGCATATATACATCCTGCATGGATTGCCTTGATATTAACTTAATTCACCCAATTGCACAAGCAAGTGGCTATCAGGACTCAATAGCTAAGTGGATAACATGACTGCATCTGAAAAGAATGGTACTTGGTTCGAGGCTAGGGTGAACATCAACTCTGAGATGCAAATAAATCCAACTGACGAGTTTCAAATAGGAAGAAATGCACATCTTTGATTCTACTGCTAGCCACTATTCATCTTTGCTTAATGCAATATCGAGGCAACACGCACAGTATGCAGAGTATGGATTCAATTGTTAATGTTGACTTGAATCTTCGGATTGTTGTATGGCATTGCAATTGATCAGTCTCATGTTGGCATATATGCATCCTGTAGGGATTGCCTCTATTATGCCTTAAGTCACAAGTATTCTAAGCAAAGATCGATAGTGGCTAGTAGTGGGATTCAGGATTCATATTTCGTCCTATCTGTGACTCGTCAGCCGAATGTATCTGCATCTCTGGGACTCGAACCCAACACCGTTAGCTCAAAAAGCCATCGAATTATCCACTTAGCTATTGATTCCTGACAGATACTTTCGTCCTGCATTCCACGGCTAACCACTATCCATCTTTGCTTAGAATGCTTGTGAATTAAGGCAAATAAGCACGGGATGAACATATTACCAATTAGAAAGAGAGAGAAACTGATCAATTGCAATCCCAAACATTAATTGGAAGATTCAAACAAGCAATACCTAGTGAATTTAATCAATGTAATGTAATCATTGTTCAATGTAAAATTATTGATTTCTTTTGTTTGATTTGGCGGCCATTCCAAACAACACATATGTACATAGATATATATACAAATGTAAATAAATAAAATAGACCATTGGATAAATAAAATACCTTAATAAATGATTCATTATCTATTCCATTATAACTTGTTTGATTGATCTCTATCTGTTTTACTGTTTTTGTTATGGTAAACAATCAAAGAGTAATTAAACTAGAAGGGGTTTTGTGGAGATCTTTTGTAATTTCAATAGTTCAAATCATGAGTCAATTAAAACTAGACCACCATGAGAAATCTGGAAGAATTGGATGGCCGTTTCGTCCTAGTATGGGACTCCTCCCTGGCAGTGCGTATCCACGATCCTGCTCCCCGTATGATTCGAACCCAGGACCTACCGGTTTCGCACGCGAGTGCTTAACTGTTAGACTACTGAGCCAGCCGGCATCCAATGGTGTTTGTGTCTAACTTCAACTAATCCACGAGAGTGAACGTGGATGCGCACTGATGAGGAGTCTCATAATATGACGAAACAGCCGTCCAGTACTTCCGGGTTCGCAACGGTGGTCTAACATCCATCGGTTCATCATCTCAATCAAGAATCAATTAGACGATGTGAACTTCGCAGATGACCTAGTTCTTCTATCCCATACACATGAACAAATGCAGACAGTGTAGCAGCAGTCTCTGCATGAGTAGGCTTCAACTTACACAAAGGAAAACCAAAATCCTTAAATACAACACACAGAACACCAACACAATCACACTTGATGGATTGTTCATGACAAATTTGGATGATGAATGCTTGTGGTTGGACTATGTTTCTCTACAAGAATTAACAGACGTAATTAACTAAGTATGTTGATTGATGTTGGATAAACTTCATGAATAGATAAGAAGTTCTGAGGACTTAGTTTCTTTACTAATAAAAAGATCCTTTTTTGTTTTGTTAGTCATGCCAAGAGAGAACCCAAGCATCGTCATCATCATTATTATTATTGAAATGTATAAACACAGAATGATAAACAAAATCCATATTCAATAAGTTAAACTTTAAATGATTCATTCAGCATAGTTACAGTTGATTATTTCTTGTTTGTTTGTCTGTTTTGCTGGCATGTTTATTCGTGTACACAAAAGAATTGACTTTTGTATTTATAGTTTGACTGTTGTTAATTATAAAAATGATCATTTGTCTCAAGTATAATAGTGTAATGTAAAAAAAATAAGCATTAAAATAAAGTAAGAGAGTAAGGAACAGAGAGAGAGAGAGAAGGGGGGAGAAAGAAAGAAAGAATAAGTGAAAGGGTTTATCACGTTATAACATGAAATGATTAGTATATATATATATCATCTAATGTTACTATTATTAGTATTAGTATTGAACATTTTTAATTCAATAAAATTGTTTATAGATTAGATTCTGACAGTAAACATGACATCTTTAACTATTTTGTTGCTAATAGTTCAATAGTTGATATTAATGTTTCTAAGAAGGGTATAATATCATCGAATGATGATTCTCTTTACAAATATTGCCTTTAATCAACATATAACAGTACTTCTAACTATTGTCTAAAGGAATAACTATTATTATTATTAGCAAAGATGGATAGTGGCTAGCAGTGGAATCCAGGACGCGCGTTTCGTCCGATTTGGGACTCGTCAGCTGGATGGACCTACATCTCAGAGTTGATCTTCACTCTGGGACTCGAACTCAGTACCGTTCGCTTCAAATGCCATCGCGTTATCCACATAGCTACTGAGTCCTGATAGCCACTTGCTTGTGGAATGGGGTGAAGTTTAATTCACTTGATATTGTTTTACTTGAATCTTCCCATTGATGTTTTAGGAATGAAATTGATCAGTCTCATATTGCCATATGTGCATACTGTGCGTATGCCTCGATATTGCCTTAATTTACAAGCATTATTGCTACTTCTTTTTTGATAGAGTGGACAGAACAACACTGTAGAAGCTTCTTCGACACTACCGCGTGCCTGAGAAGATTGTCAATATCATACAGAATTTCTATGATGGATTAAACTGCAAAATTGTGTATGGAGGACACCACACACAGTCGTTCGAAGTAAAGATCGATGTCAGGCAAAGTTGCTTACTCTCATCCTTTCTCTTTCTCCTGTTGATCGACTGGATCATGAAGACGTCAACATCTGAAGGGAAGCATTGGACATAGTGGATAACTATGATGCAGGTGGACGAGCTAGACTTCGCAGATGATCTGACTCTTCTATTACACACGCAACAACAAATGCAGGAAAAGACGACCAGTGTAGCAGCAGCATCAGCAACGGTATGTCTCAACATACAGAAAGGGAAAAGCAAGATTATTCGATACAACACAACACGCACCAAACAAATTACACTTGACGGAAAAGCTTTGGGGAATGTAAATACTTTTACATATCTGGGTACCATCATGGGTGAGAACAATGGATCTGATGTAGATGTAAAGACGCGCATCCGTCAAGCAAGAGCAACATATCTACAGTTGAACAACATCTGGAATTCAAAACAAATGTCTGTCAATCAACACCAAGGTCAGGATGTTCAATACCAATATCAAAACAGTTCTACTGTATATGGTGGAAAATTGCAGAACTATGAAAGCCATCATCCACAAGATACAAGTGTTCATTAACAATTGTCTATACAAAATACTTCAGATCTGTTTTACAGACACTATCAGCAACAACCCACTACTGTGGAAGAAAACAAACCACATTCCAATGGAGGAAGAAATTGGGAAGAATTGCTGGAAGTGGCTTAAGACGCAAAACTGCATCATCACAATACAAGCTCTCACATGGAATCCTCAAGGTGAAAGAAGGAGAAGAGGAAGACGAAATAACACATTACTTTGAGAAATGGAGACAGACATGTAAAGAATTGGACAGAGCTGGATAGGAAGGCCGAGGACAGAGAATGGGTTAGAGAATGTTGGTCGACGGCCTACGCTTCATTGGGAGTAACAGGCTTAAGTCAGTAAAAGTAACTAATACTATGTACCTTTAATGTATTACTTACTTATTCCTGTTACTTCTTGTGGAGGAGCATAGGCCAACCACCAGCATTCACCATCCAACTCTGTATTGGACAATTTTTTCCAGTTGTTCCCACTTACTATTCATCCTTTTCATCTAAGTTTCCAATACCCAACACAATGTGTTCTCTGGTCTTCTACTTTTTCGTTTCCCTTTAGAACTCAGAGTTATTGCTTGCCTCGTCATGTAGTTTGCTAATTTCCCTATTCACCTTCAACTTATTCTCCTAATTTTCTTTTTATCTGAAAGCTGGTTTGTTCTCTCTCATAGTAGATTGTTGCTAACAATATCTGGCCAATGGATCTGATGTATTATGCATAGATATACTACTTTTAAATAATTAGATTTTTAACTTCATTTATCATAGTTTCCAAGTGAGAAACAAACGTTTATTCATTCTAGCTTTGGTCAAATACCTTAATTCTTTTTGATGTTTTTTTTTCTTTTCTTCTTTTACTTTATTGCTGTATATGTAAATGAACTGTACATCAGTGAACTGAAACAATTCAAAGTACATTTTCTAGATGAATGAACACAATCTTATGAAGAAGAAGAAGAAGAAGAAGTCAATGAGTTTATAAAATAGATTATACCTAAATAGATATCTTCATTAAAGCTGATCTATATATACATATTATCAATCATAATATTTAGAATAAATAGTCTTATTAGAATGAACTATCATCCGAATTGACAACCTCTAATGGTGTTCATCTGTGCTTTTCAATGTATTCTGTAGTTCACCAAAGTAGATGATCTATGTTAAATGATTGGAGGCCTACTCGAGTTAAACTGGAATGGTGTAAAGAAACAACTAATTTCGAAATCACATCTCGCGATCAGCCTCTAACGCGGATTACCCCTTCACCGTACCAAAGTACTATGGCTGCACTGAAGACCATGTAACACAGAGGAGGTTATTACAGAAACATATTACTTAAGGTAGATACAAGCGAAAGTAAGACCACCACTGCATAGATCAGTCCATGGCATACAATCGACTGATGCGCGTCAATTGTCCTTGATCTTGACTGGGATCGATGATTCGTTCGATATTCAGTGACCCAACTGCCGGATGATTTGGCTATGGCTTAGTGACATTTCACTGGCCCTATAATTCTTTTTTTTTATTTTGACTTTGTCATAGTCATTTCTTTTAGAAACCACTCTTTCTTTGCCTAAATTATCAGGAATTACTATTTTTCTGGTTATCGTTTTTTTAGTGAGTTAGTTTTCTACAGGATAGAGTCCTTAACCGCATTTCCAACCCTCCTCCTTTATCTGGGCTTGGGACCAGTAGTAGCCCTAGAGGGGCTCTAGGAGGAGTTATTAGTAATTGATCCCATACTAAAAGATTCTCTTGGCAACTTACAATATCCAGATTATATAGTTCTTTTTAGAGAAGACGCTGACGTATTACAGAGTATCGTGGGTAACAATCTAAGAATGCTTACGATATTTGTTGTCTTCTTCTAAATACAAAATATTGGTTCAAGACTGGTATGCATTATCGCCTAGACTGATTGTAGAAGGTAACATATTTGAGGATGATGACTACTTCGCTTATGTTGGAATTCTTACCTGAATTGGTAAGTTGGGGTGAGACTAAGATTCAGAAAGCTCGCGTGACTCATGAAGGTTAATATTACCTATGGTGTAGGCGAAATATATGTCTGTCAATGACAAAACAAGTATAACAGGATAACAGTTTGTTCTGTATTTCATTATGGTTGCGAAACTTGGTGTGTAAAAGTGACAGAAATCTTTAGACTACATACTCTGATCATAGTTGTCTTCGAAACATTGATCACGTTTCATGGAATAAAATAGTGAATGATTATGAGGCTAGGTATTGACAAAATATGATAAATCAGTTGAAGTGATTTAAATCATCATTAACGGAGCTAGTTAGTATATATGTTGCATATGACCAACCATGGATGGATTAAACTGAAAAATCGTGTATGAAGGACAGTTCACACACTCGTTCGAAGTAAAGACCGGTGTCAAGGAAGGTTGTTTACTCTCACCCTTTCTCTTTCTCCTGACAATCGACTGGATTATGAAGACGTCAATATCTGGGGGGAAGCATGGGATAAATTGGACATCTAGGATGCAGCTGGACGATCTAGACTCAAAATAAATGTCAACCAACACCAAGGTCAGAATCTTCAATTCGAATGTCAAAACATTTCTATTGTATGGGGCGGAAACTTGCAGAACTACGAAAACCATCATCCAAAAGATAAAAGTGTTTATTAACGATTGGTTACGCAAAATACTTTGGATCCGTTGGCCAAACACTATCAGCAACAACCTACTACTATGGGAGAGAACAAACCAGATTGCAGCGTAGGAAGAAATCAGGAAGAATTGCTGGAAGTGGCATAGGACACATATTGAGGAAAGCACTAAACCGCATCACCACAAGGCAAGCCCCCACATGGAATCCTCAAGGTCAAAAGAGGAGAAGTGGAAGACCGAAGAACACATTACGATTGGGAATGGAGATAGAGATGAGAAGAATGAGGAAGAAGTGGATAAAACTAGAAAGCATGGCCGACGACAGATAATGGGTTGAATAATTCTAGTCGACGGCCTATGTTCCATTGGGAGTAAAAGGCATGAATAAATAAGTAAGTAATGACCAAGCCCCGTTCACCTCGACGTGCAATGCTGACTAGAGTGGCAGTAATTTGAAAGTGAGCTAGAAGTTGTCATATCAGTAGATGACATTAATCCATCAAGTGATTGTCTATTGGATTGAACTGTATATGTGAATCTTGACAATGTAGTTATATTACTTGTGACAGAGATAATTAGTGTTTGAAGACCTTAGATGACATTGTTAAGAATCGGTTGTAAAACGATGTGAATGATTTCACTTTTTATCTTCTCTCAACTATTAACCATTAATAGTATATCGAAGATTTTGTTCATTGAATGTTTAGTCTTTATCATTATGATTGATTGTCTGCTTTTGTTATTCATCTTTTGGATTTTATGTCAGCATACTGATATAACTTGGTAATTTAGGCCAATACACGTTTATCCCATATTCTAATTGGATTATTATTAATTGTAAGCTTATTTATAACTGTAATCCATAATTCTATGTTGGTGTGTAAATTCAGTCTGATATGGCATAGGAACTGAAAAAATTTTTGATGGAATCTTTTTTAACTTTGATTCATTGTAGCAAAAGTTGCTTGTTTTTTTAACATTCAAGCTTCTTAGCTGAATGTATCTATATCTAAAGTTGATGTTGACATGTTCAATTGATCCATTCCAAGTTGGACAATGCGGGCACTTTAGATTCTGCTAATAACCATATTCTAATTTTTCTAGAGACTTCCGGTCTCATAATAATCAAAGGAATATGAAATCAATATATACATCAAGGTCTCGAACTAGTCTAGACTTGTCACCAAGATCAATCCGAAATCTTCAGAGAACTGATACACTCTAATTTGTCAGAAATTTTCTTATGGAATAGGTACTAACAAACCGTTGATATTGATTTCACGAAAATGAACAAAATTCATAATTTTATATTGTAATATTCTATGAAATATCTTGGAATGTGATAAGATTATGGAGAACTACTAAATGTCTACACAAAATACTCAACATTCATTGGCTAGATAACATAAGCAACAGTCTACTGTGGGAAAGAACAAACCAATTTCCACATGAAGAGGAAATTTGGAAAAAATATTGGAAATGGATAAGACATACATTACGGAAATCATCAAACTGCATTACGAGACAAGCCCTAACTTGGAATCGTAATGGGAAGGGAAAAAGTGGAAAACCAAAGAACACATTACGTCGGGAAATAGAATCATATATGAAAAGGATGAATAACAACTGGAAAAAACTGGAAAGGATTACTTGGGACAGGGTTGGATGGCGAGTGTTGGTGGACGGCCTATGCTCCTCCGCGAGTGGCAACAGGCGTAAGTAAGTAAGTAAGTAATAAGATTATATTTATCCGTGTACTGAGAAATGTGGATTTATTATTCAAATTAAAAGACTTTTAGTTCTGAAATTAAAGTTTCATTCCATCTGTAACCAAAAACAAACTTTAATTGATGTTCAGTTATATTTCAATTCCCTTTATAATAGATTCACCCATCATATAAATGACCTGAATTTAATTGACTATGTACTATATCACGCTAACTGTCTAATCAAATCTTGTTATTTTAACAGTTGAATTCATGAGTCAATTGAAGTTAGACCAATCTGGAAAATTTGAAAGTTCTGGACGTCTATTTCGTTCTAGTATGGTACTCGAACCCAGAACTTTCGATTTCGCTCTTAACCACTAGATAACTGATCTGGCATTTAACGGCGTCAATTTCTAACTTCTATCGATCTATAATCTTTCGCAATCATTCATCCATTTTCTGGGATTGGATTCAATTGGTTACAGCTTCTCACTAGAACTCCAAGAAATCACCCTAAAACCAGTCACTGGTGAGCACATGATAATTATTATTAGAATGAAGATTTATAATTCTAGGTAGTCTAGTTCACATCGACTTATGAATTCAACTACTAAAATCACTACAATCTCTATAACATCCCCACCTCTTCTAATAAAATCTTATTATCACATGTTCACTTGGTGTTGTTTTACTTATAACGTCCCATTGCTATTTAGGACTGAAATTAATCAGTCTCTTATGTGAATCCTGTGCGGATTGCCTCGATATAGCCTGAAGTCACAAGTTTTATAAGCAAACATAGATAGTGGCTAGCAGTGGAATCTAGTTTGACGCACGTTTCGTCCTATTTTTGACTCGTCAGCTGGATGTGCCTACATCCCAAAGTTGATGTCTTCAACATCATGATAACAATTTTATTCTAATGATATAAATAATTACACCATATAATTTACAACTTTTTTCTTGTTCATCATTACCTCTGTAAATTATTTCTTTTTCTAAAGAACAGAACAAAACAAATAAATCTCTTTATTTACATTGTAACATTTTCATATGATAAGGGAGGGAGGGAGGTAGAGAGGGGGGTGAAATTAATTGTAAATGGAATCATTTTTCATTATTCATAAGTAATACATACATGATCTAATTTAATAGAACTAATTATTATCATGTGTCTCTGTGTGTGTGTGTGTTCTGTTTTCAACAAAACGGAACTATTGTTATTATGTTTCCTTTAAAAAAATTAGATACGTTACAGTTTATCAACGATATAAGATAATAATAATGATAATAAACGAGGCAATCCGCACAGTATGCACATATGCCAATAAGAGACTAATCATTAGCAGACCTTAACAACTATGGGAAGATACAAGTAAACAACACCAACTGAATTTAAACTATATTCCATTGCACAAACTAATAGATATCAGGACTCATTAGCTAAGTGGATAACGTGATAGAGTTTCAAAGCGAATAGTACTGGCTTCGAGTCCCACAGTGAACACCAACTCTGAGATACAGGTACATCCAGCTGCAGCAGCAAGTTGGAAAACTCTCCCGGTCTCCCACATTGTATGGATATTCGTTGCTTTGGTTGTCAGAAGGGGCATCAGCCTCGTGATTTACGAAGGAACTCGTCTTTCATAACTCTTTTGAATGAAAACCTTCCAACCTTCAGGACAGAGTTTGAATTGTTTGAATTATTTTTTTCTGGGTAGCATTTTTTTAGCGAGTCAGTTTTCTACGGGATGCGGTCGTTAACCCCATACCCAACCATCCTCCTTTATCCGAGCTTGGGACCGGCAGTAACCCAAGAAGTGCTCCAGGTGGAGTCACGTTCAGCTGATGAGTCCTAAATAGGACGAAACGCGCGTCCTGAATTTCACTACTGGTCACTACCCATCTTTGCTTAATGTTTGTTTTGTTTAATAAAACCGATAGATTACAGCGAAAATTAACTTATACAGAATTAGACCACTGAGCCGGCATCCAACGGTGTTAATGTCTAACTTCAACCAATCCACGAAGTCGCGCCACCGTACACCATTGTCTTCAGTGAGCTGATATCTCACAACAGACCTGGTTGAACTCCACTGGTCTAGCTTCAACTGACTCATGATTTAAATCTGTGAAAATTTCTAAAAGAATCTCCACAAACCCCTTCTGATAATAATCATCTGCTCACTAGTGACTGACTTCAAGAGATACTCCTGGAGTTCTAGTGGGAAGCCGTTACCAGTGGAGTTCAACCAGGTCTGTTGTGAGATATCAGATCACTGAAGACAATGGTGTACGGTGGCGCGACTTCGTGGATTGGTTGAAGTTAGACATTAACACCGTTGGATGCCGGCTCAGTGGTCTAATGGTTAAGTGCTCGCGCGCGAAGCCAGTAGGTCCTGGGTTTGAGCCCCACGTGGTGCGGGGTCGTGGACGCGCACTGCTGAGGAGTCCCATACTAGGACGAATCGGCCGTCCAGTGCTTCCAGGTTTTCAATGGTGGTCTAGCTTCAACTGACTCATGATTTAAGTCTGTGAAAATTTCTAAAAAAATCTCCACAAACCCCTTCTGATTATACAGAATTATTATTATTATTATTATTATTATTATTATTATTATTATTATTATTATTATTATTATTATTATTATTATAAACAGAATGACATTTACGTGACTGTACTCCGGAAAGAAAACTTTTTCATTAAAATAAACATAGTGATTATTGATCAGTTAGTTGTTATTCTTTTTTGTGAATACATTTTGCTCCAACCCACTACCCCACTCCACCCCCATCCTGAAAAATATCATTCATTATTATTTTTGTAAATAGTAAAGAGAATGAGTAAAGATAAACACACATACGTAAAATGAGTATATAAATGTAAGTCAAGAGATTTAAAGTGATGTAACAATAACTTGGCGATTCTGAAGTCACCTTCTAACCAATAACTAATCACAAGTGATTGATCACTGGGTGGTGATCGATGTCATGTGTGCCAAGTCACCATCCAGTGATCAATCGATTGTGATTACATCTCAGTCCTGCAGGAGGTTAGTCACGGCTCGGATAGCTCAGTGGTAACGTCTCCGACTGTGAAGCTGGGTGACATGGGATCGAATCCGCCAGGGAGCACCAGTTCACTCAGGATTACAGGTATACCTTGTGTGACGAGTGCCAAGTGGCACGAAACCCGTGTCCAGGGTTTCCTGTCGACTACCTCCAACCACCATCTAATCTCAACATAGTACACGCAGTGTCGAGTCACCTAGATTGGTGGCCAAATAGCAACTTGGTCGATAGCATTCGATCTGCACAAATAAGGATTTGACACACATGACATTGATCGCCACTCAGTGATCAATCAACTGTGACTCAAAACAATTTTCAATTAATATCAAAGTGTGAATCTTCAATACGAACGTCAAGATAGTTCTGCTGTATGGAGCTGAAACTTGAAGAACTATTGCAACCATCATTAAAAATGTACAGGTATTTATAGACAATTGTCTGTGCAAGATACTCCAAATCCGTTGACCAGATATCGTCAGCAACAGCCTACTGTGGGAAAGAACAAACCAGCTTGCAGCTAAAAGGGAAATTAGGAAAAAGTAGTTGGAAGTGGATAGGACATATATTGTGGAAATCATTAAACTACATCACGAGACAAGTGATAACTTGAAATTCTGAAGGGAAACGAAAAAGTAGAAGACCAGAGAACATATTGTGTTGGGTATTGGAAACTTAGATGAAAAGTATGAATAGTAAGTGAGAACAACTGGAAAAAATTGTCCAATACAGAGTTGGATGGAGAATGCTGGTGGTAAGCCTATGCTGTTTGACGAGTGTTAACAGGAGCAAGCGAGTAAATAAAATTCATTCAAACCTGTCTTTATAACCACCTTATTGCCTTGCAAGTTTTAAATGAATCAGTGGGCGAGGATTTATGTCCACCCAGGTTAGTCATTATTGTTTGATTTGAATTATGAACATTTTTATTAAAGTTCATTTCTATTATACTTCCAAATATTCCATTGTAACTTTCATTCATGCATTCATTGATTAGTTCTTATTTCGCAGCGACTTTTTGTTTCATTTTCATAATCCCTATTTAGTTTTATTTTGTACAGGTTTTCTAACCAATTGGAAGTAAGTTCTCTTCTGAGAAACTTCACGACATGCTTACTTACATACGCCTGTTACTCGTCATGGAGGAGCATAGGCCGCTCACTAGCACTCTCCATCCAACCCTGTCCTGTGCAGTCTTTTCCAGTTGTTATTCATTCACAACATGCTTACTTTTTCTGGTTAGCGTTTTTTTAGCTAGTTTTCTACGGGATGGGGATGCTAACCCCATGCCCAACGCTCCTCCTTTATCTGGGCTTGGGACCGGCAGTAGCCCACGAAGGGACTCCAGGCGGAGTCAGAAGTAAATCTTCTGTTCCCTTTGTTTGTTTTCTTAACGTTAACTGTAACGACTACCATAGTTTAGTTAATAAGAATTTGTATTATTCAATTGTTAGTGTTTAAGACTGCAACTGTTACTAAATAGCAATAGCGAATGAATTCACTGAAGATCCACAAATATCATTGATGATTAATCAGTTCTAGTCCATAACATCATCATTGTGAAAATGGGAAACTTAAAAATGAAAATCATATCCATTATTCAGGCTAGTACTCAGTAATAAAATCCAATTGATATTGTTTGCTTGAATCTTCCCATTGTTGTATAGGACTGTAATTGATCAATCTGTTGTTGGCATATGTGCAACTTGTACAGATGGCCTCGATATTGCCCTAAATGTAGACATTATAAGCAATGATGAATAGTAGCTAGCAGTGGAATCCAGGTTGATGAGCGTCTCGTTCTATTTGGTACTCGACAACTGGATTTACCTGCATCTGTGAGTTGATATTCACTTTGAGATTCGAACCCAGTGTTATTCGCTTTAGACACCATCACTTTATCCACATAACAACTGAATCCTGATAGCCACTTGCTTGTACAATGGGGTGAAGTTTTAAATTCAATTGGTGTTGTTTTACTTGAATCTTCCCACTGATGTTTTAGGACTGAAATTGATCAGTCTCTTATTGGCATATGTGCATGTTCTGGGAACTCAGAGTGAACATCAACTCTGAGATGTAGGTACATCCAGTTGACTAGTCCGAAATAGGACAAAATGCTCGTCCTGGATTCCACTATTAATCACTATCCATCTTTGCTTATAATGCTAGTACTCAGTAGTTGGGTGGATAATATATTGGATCCAACCTTCACTGTATACATCAGTACTCAAATCCAGGCACACTCATAGAGTCTCAAACGAGATGAAGTGAAATTCTACAACTCCCATTTGCTAACTTTAATAAATTTCTATCACAAGTAGAACTAAATTTAATATATTCAATTGGATTATTAATCTAATTAGCGTTTTTCTACATGATAGGGTTACTGACCCCATGACCAGCTGTGGTGTTTGTATGAACTAACGATTCGTTTGTATTTGTGAAATGCTTGATTTCGAATACAGTTATTCGTGCTCATCTAATATTTCTTAGTTAAATTGCATTATTTCTGGGATTCTTAGTTTGTACTATAATTCAAATACTCATAATTACTACATTGACATCGCGATGGAGCCTGTGATGAAATCGTTGGACATACATTCAAATGTTGAAGATGTTGATATGGCGGCACATTTTCTTACATTCATTGGGAAGGAAGCTTACAGATCAATGAAAACTCTGGCTTTACCAGAAAAGCCTATTTCGTTTCCTTACGCAACTCTGAATGAACTACTGCTAGACCATGTTAAGTATACGAATTTCGAATGCGGTAATGGAGGAAGGTTTCGTAAAATGATTTATCAGAACATCAAAAATTCCAATACAATACTACGTGGTCTCAATTCGGTGCGTACTCAAGGTTATGCAGATAATTCATTGAGGATTTGCGACGTAGTTCACCAAAATGGGCTCAATTTTGGTTAATGTTTGTCCAGTGGCAGGTTTCACTCATTTAATGATTTAAATGTAGTGAGATTGGTCACATTCAGTCAGTTTGCCATATTACAGTTCATTCCGCTACAACTAATGCTAAAATTTGTAATTGTGATCTTATTAAGTTTGGTGTTTCTAAAGATCATTTATCTTTATCCACGACTTCGAAAAGTGGTATAGAGTCATATAACAGTCCAGAGTTAAGTGAAACTCAGAATCTTTGCGAGATAACAGTTTCTAATCAACCAACTTATCAGATTTCAAATGTTATTGTACCAAATATCATTTATCCTAATGATTCACATATTTCTGACGAAATTTCTTACAAATCTGAGGAAAATATGTTGAATGAACCTATTCATGATCGAAAACCTGATGTAGTTTTGACAGATATTCCTTTACTCTGCAATGACATTCTTAATAAATTTGAGGAAACTATTTCAAAAGAATCAAATTGTGATGTCATATCAAATATTATTTGTCCTCATAATGCATTTGTTGCTTTTGGGAAACTTGTTCAATGCGAAGCATAAGTATTGAATGAGCTTGATTCTGATTACAATTCGAATGATTTCATATCAACTACTGTTTATTCTTATCACAGGGTCACTTCTAATGTCTACTCTATTTAATGTGAGAAATATGTTTTAAATGAAGCCACATCATTCATAACTTGTGAATATGAAGATTTAACATTATTTCGTGAGAGAGGATAGTATTAGAAAATCTATGGTTCAAATTCTAGATATTAGTGGTTTCGGTAAACAATCGACCTGGTGATTGTGCATAATCCCAGAACCCAGATGTGCCTGTCTCAATTTCGGTTGTTAATTCTAATTCTAATGAGTATATTCTGGATCATATGGAGTCTACATCTAATACACGGTCGGACAGACACGAAGAAGAGGTACAATTGATTTTAGTAATTTGGATTCTAATTTAAAGTGTAGTGGATGTGCTATTTGTATGAACTAATGATTCCTTTGTTCTTGTTAAATGCTTGATTTCGAATTCCAAATACAGTACTTTCGTTTGTGGTTATCTAGTACTTCTTGATTCGATTACGTTATTTCTGGGATTCTTAGTTCATACTATAATTCAAATACTTTTAATTATCACATCAACCCTCCTCCTTTACTCGGGTTTCGAATTGGCAATAGCCTTAGAACTAATATCAGATAGGTTTTGTGGAGATTGTAGTAATTTCAATGGTTAAGAACATGAGTTAGTTGAAGCTAAACTAGGGAGGCGAGATCGTGAATGCGCACTGCTGAGG
This sequence comes from Schistosoma margrebowiei, assembly GCA_944470205.2. Taxonomy (NCBI): domain Eukaryota; kingdom Metazoa; phylum Platyhelminthes; class Trematoda; order Strigeidida; family Schistosomatidae; genus Schistosoma; species Schistosoma margrebowiei. The sequence goes on along the minus strand of OX104025.1, from coordinate 46,297,765 downwards.
AGTCCTACAATAGGACGAAACGGTCATCCAGTGCTTCTAGATTTTCCATACTGGTCTAGCTTCAATTGACTTATGATCTTTGCCTTAGAATTACTTAAAGCGGAAAATATCGGCTTATATGGAACCTATGAAATGTAATAAAATACAAATGACCATTATTTATTTTTTTGTAAATATGTCATATAGATCATAAACAAAATAAAACAAAAATAATAAACATTGACGAATTCACTTTTACATTTACCTACATCATTTAAATTCAACTAAATCTTCTTTAGTTGTTGTTTTTTTTCTCTTTCCAACATCTGTCTATGTTTCTTTTTCTCTTTCCTTTTTCTCTTTCCTTCTTTCTTTCTTTTTCTCTTTTCTTTTTTCTTTCTTTTTCTCTTTTACATTAAACATTGAATGCATGAAAGCATTTTATTACTGGCCTTATTACCATTACTATTATTATTATTATTATTATTATTATTATTATTATTATTATGGTTGTTTCGCCGTGTTTTTCTTTTCTTTAAGAGAAAAAGAAGAAACATTGTAGTTACATGAAATTTACATTTAACCGACAAAAATAACAATTTTTTATGGCGCCAAAATTTCACTTAAACCGAGAATATAAAAATGACAATAATAAACATCAAGAAAAAAAATATGATTCATTTGCCAATAATTTTCTCTATTTTTTCTTGTTTTGTTACAAATCTTTATTATTATTGTTGTTATCGACAAAATAAGTAAAAGAGTGAAAGAGAGAGGAAATGGTGTATCTGTGTAAAGAAGTGTGAAATGGGGTGGGGATGAGAGTGGAGTGATGTGATTTGGTGTGGTGTAATTCTTTGAATGGTAGAGAAGATTTATAGTTCAGGGTGGATGATTTTTTGATGTATTTTTGTTCTTTGAATTAAATGGTTCGGTTGTGTATGTTTCATCGTACTTCTTCTGAGTAAAATCATCATCATCAGCAGCAGCAGCAGTATAAATTTCAGGTAGAAGTGAAGCGTTCAAATTTCGTGAATAACACTCTATCATAATTCTTTGAATGTTTAATTTTTTTTTATATTTTTCAATCACAGAAAAAATCATTGTTTTTTAATTCTGTTCTTTGTAGTAATAATAACAATAATAAAATTGTAATCAATGCGAAACTTTTTCAAAACCAGACGGATTCATAATTAAGTACAAAATCTATAATATCATAAATAGAACAAAAGTTTGATAATATTACTGTCTATTAGAGTAAATTCTGACCAGTCTCGCGTGCGAGACTGATAAGTCCTGGGCTCCAATCTCATGACCCGGGATGGTGGATGAGTACTGCTGAGGAGTTCCACAATAGGACGCAACGGCCGTCCCGTACTTCCAGGTTTTCAACAGTGGTCTAACATCAACAAGTTCATGATCTCAATCAAAAACTTGATAATCTACACAACCCTATAATGACATTTAAATGTAACAGTGACACTGTACAACATAGGATCGAATCCCGAAAGGCATAATCAGTCATTTCAAAAGTATCCATGACCTCTTGCTAATAACTTCCAGTAATAAAATACCAAGAAATCAATTTATATGCTTGCAAGCTGACGTTTAATATAGAAACAATAATATGAATGGACACAATGGTAACAAAGAAATGAAAATTATAGTACTAGATGGGTTTCCATGTCCAAGTCCATAAGGACATCATCATCATCATCATCTAGTCATAATAAAACAAACTTACCTTTCATTTCATTTTTCTTTTCTTTTTTTTCCTTTTCTTTTATTTGAATAAATAAATAAGAAAAATAAACAAGCTTGAACAATCATTTTTCTTTTTGTTGTTTATTTTCATTCAAGGTCAATCATTAAATAAAAATTAAAAAGAAAAAGAGTTTTAGATTTCTTCTTTCTGTAAATGATTACGATTTATTTATTATTCAATAAGGTGTAGGTTATATTATTGTTGTATATTCATTTAAAGAAGCCGTTGAAGTATATATGGAACTCAAAACAACTATTTGCTAGTCAATATCAAAGTCACAATCTTCAATACAAATATCAAGACAGTTAATTCTACTATACGGAGCTGAAACTTGCAAAACTATTACAAACATCATTAAGTAGGTACAAATATTTACAAATAGATGTCAACTCAAGATACTCAACATCCATTGGCCAGATACCATCAGCAACACAATTCTGTGGGAGAGAACAAACCAGCTTCCAGCTGAAGAAGAAATCAGGAAAAAACGATGGAAATGGATAGGCCATACATTATGTAACTCATCAAACTGCATCACGATGCAAGCCCCAACTTGGAATTGTGAAGGGAAACGAAAAGTTGAAAACCAAAGAACATATTAAATCGGGTATTGGAATCAGATATGATAAGGATGCATAGTAACTGGAAAGAACTGGAAAGGATTGGTTAGGAATGGGTTGGATGTAGAGTACTCGTGGTCGGCCTTAGCTTCTCGACGAGTAGTAACAGGCGTAAGTAAGTAAGTAATTAACAGAAGCCGTGACCAGTGGGATTAATCCATGTCAGATAGACAGATATCTACTTCAGTACAATGGTAGATGGTTGCGAAATATTGTGGATTGGTTGAGGTTAGACATTAACACTGTTGGATGCCGACTCAGTGGTTTGATGGTTAGGAGTTCGCGCGCGAAAGTGATACATCCTGGGTTAGAATCCCGTTAACGGTATCGTGGATGCGCACTGCTGAGTAGTCCCATGCTAGGATATAACAACCACCCAGTGCCACCAGATTTTCAACGGTCATCTAACATCAATCGATTCATGATCTCATTAATAAATGAGAACTATCAAACTTTTCTTATTTCATTCAAAACATTTATAATTCTTTTATTTAACTAGAAATACATGGTGGCTAGATGTGAAATCCAGAAATCACATGTTGTTCTGTTTTGAACTCATCAATTGAATGTAACTACATCTTAGAGTTGATGTTCAATCCGATTCCAGTTAGTTACATTTACCTGACTAATTCTATTACTAACCACCATCCCATCCTGCTTACAATAATTATAACTTAATGTTAATATCATGGTAATCTATACAATATATTCATATGTCACTAAGAGAATGTTGAATTACATTTCTAAACATTAATCGGAAGATCAAACACAACTGATATATATCCTTTTTGTTTATATATGATCAACTGTCAAGGTCATCTATTTCATTATTATTATTATTCAATGAGAACAAACAAAATGGTATTAATTATTGATTTATTTAACTAGTTATGATTTTGTTTGTTTGTTTTCATATTACCAATCCATTCATGTTACCTACAGATACATTGTACTTAAATGAGATTTATTATATTGATTAATAAAAATGAAATTGTTTATTATGAAATATGAAAGTTATTCAACCTAGATGATGTTTAAAGCCAATGGTACTGGGTTCGAGTTCCAGAGTGAATATCAACACTGAGATGCAGTTACACCCAGCTGACGAGTATTAAATAGAACGAAACGCGCATCCTAGATTCCATTACCAACCACTGTTCATCATTGCTTATAACGGATGCTTTTTAAACAAAGAAAATATTCCTGTATAAATAAATAAACTGAAATTTCGGACTATATATATATATATATATATGAATTCAGGGGAGTGGATATATCAGATTACAATAAAGGGACTATACATTTTCATGACATTCACTAAAAACAAACATACACACGATTTATAACCATACTGTTTATGTATATGAGAAAGATCTAGATTACATCACATCCTTAAGTAAATGGAATGGGGTTCGAGCTTGTGACCCATCAACTCACTTAAAGTATCTACTAATCCGATGTATTTACTAAACAATTATGAAAAGCTACATTGATGAATTGAAAGAGTGAATTTTCAAATTATATTTGATTCTTAAACTTTTTATAATGAATACAATTTAATAGTTAAATTCATGAATCGATCTAAGCTAGACCACCATTGAAAATTTGGAAGTATTGAACAGCCGTTTCGTCCTAGGATGGAACATCCACGGTAATATACGCGGGATCCGAACCCAGAACCTTCGGTTTTGTGTGTGAATGATTAATCTCTAAAACCCAATGCTCAACTTATTCGAAATTATCAAATCAAACCTTGGTAATGATACCTACTTAATTAGATTGATTTATAAATAGTACTATCATTACAGATTGACTTTAATCACAAAGAACTATTTAAAATTACATAACATTTAGATGATCATTTGTGTTAGTATATGAAATGACAGTTTTTAAATTTAAGACTTTACGGGAATATCAACACTTGGATTCATATATACATCCAACTGATGAGTTCTGTATAGAATGAAATACTCATACATGGTATTATGCAACTAGTAGCAAACCATCAATGCTATACAACAGTAACTATGATTAAAGGGAATTCATTTCTGAACACTTTCTTTTCAACAATATCATTTATTAAATTCGTACAATCGTATTTATAATGATCGAATAAATATATGAATCTATGAAGAGGGAAAATGACCATTTCATGCTATTATAAAACTCTTCAGTAGCGCGCATCCACGATTCTGCGCTGCAAGATTCGAACCCAGGACCAGTCAGTCTTCCGCGTAAACACTTAACCTCTAGACCACTGAGTCGACATCCAACTGTATTAAGGTCTAACTTTAACCAATCCACGAAAATGAGCCATCGTCCACATGGTCTAAAGTGAGTTACTATCTCACAACAGACCCAGTTGAACTCCATTGGTTCTCCCAGTGCTTTCAAGTTTTCCATGGTGGTCTATCTTCAATTGAATGATGAATTCAATTATTAAATTACTACAGTCTCCACAAAACCTCTCTCTAATTAAAATCAATGTACGTTACCTGTCGTAATTAGACCTTCACAAATGATCGACTATAAACCGCATTAACTAGAGTGATTTATAGAAAGCTATGAACAGATCAAATAGGTCATGTTATTAGTGTGATAGGAAATCAATCTGATAGTAATAATTAGTAAATGTGAAATATCATGAACTGATTACAATTGAATATATTGATCAATAAATTATAAATCAGTTCAACATTGATCTAATCTATGGATTGTGTTCATTATCGATTGATTATAGGGAATAAGCTTAAGTAACGAGATAATACGAATCTACTTCTTAAACTTTACACATATTTTTATCCTTTCAAGATTCCACAGCACATCAGCACTGAGAGGTACCAGAGTAGTGAAAACAGTAATAATATCAGTAGTAGTAGTACAGTATATTAGGCATAGATAATATGATTCGAGAGAAAGGAACGAATTCACATAATATAAAAAGTGTATTATGAGATAAAATGAATGTATCTAAGTTATTGTTGCTGACGTAAGCCATATCATGCTTAGTCTCTAAATATTTAACCACGATAATTGTATTCACTTGAACTAGGTACCCTGCACCTGCCAACATGATGCAGTCCAATAGTTAATGACTTCATGAACTAATACCACATCTTGGCTCGGTTCTTTCACCTTACTCTTATTCCGTCGAATATCACGCTTGGAGACAAAGTCAAAAATTCATTCTTTTTCTATATTCATACTATTCCTACAAGAAAAATAAATTACTTCAATATGAATTCAACATGACTGTCTCTTTCATAATTCACTTTATTTCTTCAATGAATTAAACCTTTAATGTAAATCAGTATGAAGCTCATCTAGACTTATGTTTCATGTTAATTGACATTTATCAATAAGGTGTATAAGTAATCTTAAGAAAATTATTATTCCCCATGAAATTTGAATCGACATCATCATTTATCACAGTTAAACATGTTCCTACTACTTTAACTGAACCATAACAGACTACTTTCAACCAATGCATTTCAACTATGTTCAGAGTAAACCAGTCTATACCAGTGCAATGGATAGTAGTTGGGCAATAATGGTAAAATAAATAGTCTTTTTTTTTAAAGTTAAGTGTTCAAGAATAGATTTCAACATTCTAAGTTCTCTCCTTAGTTTGGATGGAAGTTTACACACCAGGAAATAGTGGTGGAGAAGATTTATAGTTCAAGTGGATGATTTCAGATAGACGATGAAAGCTCCATGACCAAACTATCCAACTCAGAGAACAAAACTGCCGTTTAGTTTTACCTGATTTTCAATAGTTCACTTAGTGAAATCAATTCATGATGAGAATTTTCTAATTATTAACCGTCTTAATTATTGTCTGTGAAAGTTTAAAGTTTCCCAACATAACTTTAATATTGGGTGTGTACATTTACATCCGTTTATTAAGTTCAGAATAAAACAAAAGAGAATAGGTGTTTTTCAATTGCCTGATAGTTTCTATCATCAACACCTTTTTAATTGTCTTTAAGGTTTAGGAAATTTTATGAATAGACTTATTAGGCTCTAATTATCTATAGTTTCAGTTTCAGTTTGGAAAGGACAGGAGGCTTGATAGCCTGTATTAGTCCTGGCAATGGTGGTCTCTCAGTTGATCCAACTTTCTTTTGAAAGAATCGACGGATGGAGCCTCAACCACTTGCTGAAGTAATGAATCCCACTCGTTGATGATTCGATGGGAAAGTCGATAGTCAGCTGACAAGTAATTTGTTCTGGGCTTGTGAACTTTTTTGGAGTGTCCTCGTAACTCCTCTGTTTTGGAAGACAAGAAAAATGAGGGCATATCAGGTGCACATTTATCACTAAGCAATTTGAAAACTGTAATCAAGTCACCTCTAGTTCTACGATATGAAAACGAGAATAGGTTTTGCTTGGCCAGTCGAGCATCATACGGAAGCTACGCTATTCCGGAAATCAGCTTAGTTGCTGTTATCTAAACCTTTTCCAAAAGCTCACTGTCTTTTTTTAAGCAGGGGCTAGCCGCTTGTATGCAGTGCTGAAGTTTAGGACGTACGAACACTGTATACAAAGTCAAGGACGTTTTAGCGTCAACATGACTAAAGACCCTATGTATTGATCATAAGGTTCTAAAACCTTTGGCGGCTATTGCACGACAGTTTGCAGTAGTCTTTAAGTCTTGACTAACGATGACTCTTAAGTCATTATGTGTCTGGACAACAGATAGCTCAGTGTTATTCATCGTGTATGTATCTGTACTTTGATGACCGATGTGCATTACAACACGCTTGGAAGTATTTATCGGCAACTGCCGGGTTTGAGACCATTCAGATAATTTCTTCAGGTCATTTTGGAGTTCTAAGCTATCACCATTACATAGTATCGTTCTCCAAATATTGACATCGTCAACATATGGCAAGATCGATGATGATAGGAGAAAAGGAAGGTCATTTACACACAAGGCGAATGGCACTGGCCCCAAAACTGTACCTTGGGGCACTCCACTAAGCATAGTTTCCCAGTTAGATAACTTTTAGTTCACCCGTACTCTTTGTTGGCGCCCAACTAGGAAGCGTTTTATCCACATCAATAGATTGCCTCCGATTCCGACATTTCTTAGCTTATGTAACAGCCTGTTGTGCGGAACTTTTTCAAAAGCTTTGCTGAGAGGCACATTTTGATAATAACTCCGCCTGGAGCCCCTCTGGAACTACTGCCGATCCCAAGTCCGGATAAAGGAGGAGGTTTGGGCGATCCCATCATGTAGAAAACTAACTCGCTAAAAAACACCAAATAAGTACATCCTGATAATATTGTCTAAAGAACCAATGAAAGTTTCAAAACTAAATTATCCAGCTTGTAGGACATAATATCATCGAATTCCTCTGCCTAAGCCTGCAATTTCCGACGCAATGTGTTGTTTGACCTGTCTTTCCCTCTTTTTACTTTGAGTATTCCAAGCTAGGGCATACTATATGATGCAGTTTGATTATTTCTACAGTGTGTGACCTATTTACCTCTGTTGTATTTTGTTAATTTCTTCTTCAGTTCGAAGCTGATTTGTACTCTGTCATGATAGGTTATTGCTGATTGTATCTTGAGCAAACAACTGTTTACAACTATCTGCTCCCTTTTGATAATGGTTCAAATAGCGGTCCAGTTTTTAGCTTCATACAACAGATTTATCTTGACATCTGGAACCCTTCTATGGTTACTCCCGGTCCCAAACCCGGATATAGGAAGAAGGCTGGGTATGGGATTAGCAACCGCGTCCCGTAAAGAAGAAAACTGCTAAAGGAAAAAAGGCGATGATTGTAAAAGCAATGTATATATCCATCTTTTTATATTATTGGTGTAGTACAACAGTTATTTAATACCACTATAAATATTTATCGCAGTTTGAATATAGTTTACTTTAATTGAATTTTAATATTCTGTGGAATCCCAGGAATCCTTCTCCAAGTCATTTAGTAATGAGTACAAGATTATTATCATTATCAAAATGAGGAATTTGTAAGGATTGCTTAAATTCAAATTAGCCCCCAAATGCCCTAGTACGGCCGAGAGTAGGGACAGTCCGCTCTACCTATCGAAATGCTCTCACATGGCCACGCGTATAAAGCCTCTGCCAGGGAAGTCCTACTCATTGGCTTCTTGTGGCGGGAGTGTTGTTTACGAAATTGAGAGGACGAGAAACGAATGTCCGGCGCTTTAACCGGGTTGATGGACACGATGAGTCCACCTAGTGGAGTTGGAAAACCCTGATTCCAAACCAATGGTGTACATGGGCTCTAGGATCCTGAGGGAACAAATGGCGTATGAAACAATCGTTGGTCACCGACTACCGTGGGACTGCATCTCCTTACGTTGCTCCGCTGCCTTGTGGATCAGACCTTCAGGTCGAAGGCTCCAGCTGTAGTCCCCTAAGAAAACCACCTGCTTCGGTTTGGGCACCCAGGCAGTATCACAGCCCTCACACATATCAAATAAGATCTGTGTCATGCATATGTATTTAATGCCTCCTTGTACCAATATCAGTGTGTTAGAATTTTAAAACAGTTTACATTATCAGGTGAAATCAACTAATGAGAGTCATTTACATGCATAGTTCCCTCAACATTACAGATACACATTGCTAACGAGTGTCAAATAGCACGAAACCTGAGTTCAGGAATTCCTGTTAACTACATCTAACCACCATCTTATTTCAACATAGTGCATGCGATGTCGAATCACCAAAACTAATGGCTACATTGCAACTTGGTCAACAGAACTAAGAAAAACCTGACACATATGATATTCATCACCATCCAGTGATCAATTAATTGTGTATTTACATACACTTTCAAAGAGTCAAACTCATACATATCAACTCATGATGAAATCAGGCTTCAATCGAAGTTAAAGTCATACTTTTACACCACTATAATGAGTCTTATACTATTTCAAAACATTCAAAATTCAATAGTATCATAAGTGAAATGGATTCATAACTAATATCAACTATAAATTAGTACTATTATATCAATTACAATGATTATCATATTGATAACAGTGAACTCATATTCAATTGAGTTATAACATTGTTTGTTTGTTTTTTTCCTATTTACTTGGTCTATTCATTTATTCATAATATCAATTAATGGTATACAAACTCTATACTAATATCATCAGTTTAGGGGTTGTGGAGATTGCAAAGTTTTTTTTTATTAAGATCATGAACCGATTGATCTTAGACCACCATTAAAAGCCTGGAAGCACTGGATATCCGTTTCGTCGTATTGTGGGACTCCTCAACAGTGCGCATCCACGATCCCACTCACGGGATTCGAACCCAGGGCCTTCAGTCTCGCGCTAGAACGCCTAACCTACTGGACCACTATAGCAGGCATCCAACAGTGTTAATGTCTAACCTCAACTAATCCACGAAACTGCGCGACCATCTTTCATTGTACTGAGCTAATCCGTGTCGGGTAGAAACAGGTGTCTACCTCAGTACAACGGAAGATGGTCGCGCAACTTCGTCTATACTAATATCATTCATTTCAATAAATTCATTCTTCTATGGTTATATTCACATATATAGATATAGATATACATAGGTATACACCATAAGTGAAGAGAATACCTTGATACAAACATTTGATTATACTATCAATGTTTTTTATCAGAAAATATTAACTTAGTAAGTAAAGATGGATAGTGGCTAATAGTGGAAATCAGGATGTGGGTTTTGTCCTACTTGAGACTCATCAACTGGATGTAAAATACATCTCAGAGTACATGTTAATTGTAGGACTTGAATCCAGTATCATTCGCTTCAAACATTATCATGTTATCCACTTAGCTATTGAGTTCTGATAACCACTAATCTGTGCAACAGACTGAAGTTTGAATTGTTGGATTCCACTATTTGCCACTATCCATCTTTGCTTAGAATGCTATTGACTTCAGACAATATCGAGATAATCCACACAGTATGCATCTATGCCAACAAAAGACTGATGGTCATTACAGTCCTAAACATCAATGAAACGATTTAAATGAATAATACCAAATGAATATTAACTTAATAGTATCAGATCAAACTTACAATAACATTTATGTCATGAATAATATTCACAATTACCATTGGGAAAGTTATACGTTTTACATTTGTTCATAAACGTATAGAAATCAATTCAATGATGAATGATTTCATGTGATCTTTTGTTTTCTTCCGTCTATGGATATGCTTATGTTTTGTATGTATGTGTAGCAGATGAAATTAAGGTTGTGTTGACTACGTTGTTGGTTTTTCTGTCGTCAAATTTTCACGGTCACACATATTCATATCATATTTATCTAGATGAAAAGCATTAAAAATTAGAAGAGAAAAAACAACAATTCTCTTTCCCACTAAGAAACATATGAGACAGACAATAAAATAGATAAAGTTAAGATGGATCCTAGAATATTCATGATAATAATAAATCTAGAAATAGCTTTCATCAATATGTAAAATATAGTGAAATATATGTTGATATAAAAAGATTAGTAGTAGTAGTAGTAGTAGTAGTAGTAGTAGTAGTAGTAGTAGTAGTAGTAGTAGTAGTAGTAGTAGTAGTAGTAGTAGTAGTAGTAGTAGTAGTAGTAGTAGTAGTAGTAGTAGTAGTAGTAGTAGTAGTAGTAGTAGTAGTAGTAGTAGTAGTAGTAGTAGTAGTAGTAGTAGTAGTAGTAGTAGTAGTAGTAGTAGTAGTAGTAGTAGTAGTAGTTACTATTCATCATTTTCATATGTGCTTCTAATCCCTAACTCAGTGTGTTCTTCAGCTTTCCTTTTTCCGTTTCCGTTCAGGATTCCAAGTTAGAGGTTGCCTCGTGATGTAGTTTGATGATTCCCTCAATGTGTGTCGTATCCAATTCCAAAGAGTATAAAAGTATTAATCAGTTTTTTTTAGTTTAGAATGTAAATAAAGATCAAAACTAAATGTATCTGTTCTGCTATTATTGATTTTAATTCATGTTGTCCAGAGACTCTGAATATAAGGCACAGTAATCGAGAACTCACTCAGGTATTATTCATCTATCGATAAGGCTCAGACAACAATCAGTGATTTTACAAAGTGATGCAACATTATACTTTGGTCTCTCCTAACTTTCTTCCAAGCAACAGCGTTTATAACAGTAGACGGTAGTTAGGCAAAATGAATATATATTCCAACCACTTGTCAGATGAATTAGATTATTATTATTACTATTGGAGCACATGGAATGTAGAATCGTAAGATTTCGCCAATGAGAACTAAATTTTCACATCATATCAAGGCATGGAATCTCTCATGAAATAATCACTCAAATCTTTTTTCAAAAAAAAAGCAAACTATCTTGATTTTTAAGCAAAGATGAATAGTAGCAAGTAGTGGAATCCAGCAATTTAAACTTCACACTATTGTATAAATTAGTAGCTGTCAGGACTGAGTAGCTATGTGGATGACGTGATGGCATTTGATGTGGACGATACTGGGCTTGAGTCCCTCAGTGAATATCAACTCTGGAATGCACGTTCATCCAACTGATGAATCCTAAATATAATGGAACCTACATCCTGAATTCTACTATTAATCATTATCCATCTTTACTTATAATGCTTATCACATAAAGTAAAATCGAAACAATCTATTCATTGCCAATAATAGATTCATCATTTACAGTCTTAAATATCAATGAGAGAAATATATAAATAAACAGCCAATACCAAATCTTGCCTTTCACTTGAATATACAGTAAATAAAATAGGAGAATGTTTTTTTCTTAGATTTAAATATTTCACAGATTGAAATCATGAGTCAGTTGAAGCGAGACCGCCATTGAAAACCTAGAAGCAAAGGACGGCTGTTTCGCCCTAGTATGGGACTCCTCAGCAGTGCGCATCCACGATCCCGCACCACGCATGGCTCGAACCCAGGACCTACTGGCTTTGCGCGCGAGCATTTAACCACTAGACCACTGAGCCGGCATCCAACGGTGTCAATGTTTACCTTCAACTGACTCATGATTTCAATCTGTGAAAATTCTAAAACTCTCCACAAAACCCATTCTGATTTAAATATTTGTCTAATATCTTTACTTATTATTCACTTAAGGTCGTTAAATCTATCTTATTTTGAAGATTAATAATAATGACCTGAGAAGGAAGAATAAAAAAATATAAAAAAATAGGCCTAATGTTTACTTGTTTATTCATGTATATTTGTCCCTCTGTGTGTTCGTGTGTGTGTGTGTGTGCGGACCTATGGTTTGTCAAGTTTATCTATTTTAGTTGTATTTGGGGATAAATCGATCATATTTAAAAGAGACAATAAAAGAAAGAAAATTGTAGATGGAGATAGATACACATTTCATGAAAAAAAAACATTATTTGTTTGATTTACAAACGAAGAACAAAATTGGGGGGGGGGAATTTACGTTTCAGTGTCTAATATAAAGCTAAAAATAAAATGTTTATTAATTAACTTTCAACTGACGAGCCTTGACTAAGACAAAACTCATATCATATAATTCAATATTAATCACTTTTCAACTCTGTTTAGATTCTATTCGATGAATAGTAATTATTCATTGAGTAGAAAAGAAATGTTACATTTTAATGGTTGAGATAATGAGTCATTTGAAACTAGACCAACATGGAAAGTACTTGGCGGTCGCTTTTTTCAATCACAGGACTCCTCGACAGTGAGCATCCACGATCTCACCTCACGAAAGTCTAACCCAGCACCAATCAGTCTCACGCGCGAGTGAACGCCTAGTCTCTAGACCACTCATCCGGCTGACATCCAACGTTGTTATTGTCTACCTTCAACTAATCCATGAAATTCAGCGACACATCCATCATTGTCTTCAGTGAGTTACTGTCTCACAACAGATCTGGTTGAACTGCATTGGTCACTTCTTCTCACTAGAACTCTAGTATATGCTTCTTGAAGTCAGTCCTACAACAGGACGAGACGGCAGTCCAGTGCTTCCAGGTTTTCCAGGGTGGTTTAGCTACAATCGACTCATGATCTCAACCACTGAAATTACTATAATATCCGCGAAACCCCCTTCTGATAATAATTTAACTGTTTAAAAATTTTCATTATCTGAACATTATGTGAACATTATCTGAACTCCAGAAAATACCTCTTGAAGCCAGCCGATTAATATCAGAAGGGTTTTTGTGGATATTATAGTAATTTCCATAGTTGAGATCATGTGGACGAAAGGGCCATTCGTCGAAGTCGATCGTTCGCGCCAGAGACTAATAGTTCCTGGGTTCGAGTCACGTGGGGCGAGATCGTGGTTACAAACTACTGTGTCGCTAACCCTATATCCAACCTTCCTCTCTTATCTTGGCTTGAATCGACCAACGCCAGTGAACCCACCCATGGCCATCAGACAAATCAAGAATGGTAAACACAACATTAGAAATATTAGCATCAAATTGTATAAACCGATTTTTGGTACTTTCGATAATCTTATTTACCAAACATTGTAACATGTTGAACTATTAACAATAATCGACTACGTGCTTTGTACTTCATTTTTCACCTGGTTGACAATAATAAGTATAATTGAAATAATTAGGAAATAAATGATAGGTCCTGGGTTCGAATCCCGCGAGGCGGGGTCGTGGATGCGCGCTGATGAGGAGTCCCACAATAGGGCGAAACGGCCATCCAGTTCTTCCAGGTTTTCCATGGTGGTTCAGCTTCAACTGACTCATGATCTCAACTGTTGAAAGTAATGATATACCATAGATTTAAATCCACTGTCTAGAAATAAGAAAAGGTCATAAATAGAAGGTCATAGTAGGAATAAGCATCAATATTTTACTGTGTTTTCCTTTTCATCAGTTTAATTATTTTATATGACAACGAAATAATTTGAACATGAGATCTCCTCTAGATACAATTACATACTTACCTGTAATATGTAAGTTAGAAGAATGTAAAAGGTCTTAACTAGAACAATCTCAGAACATATAGCAAATAATCAGAAAAGGGTTTTGTGAAAATTATAGCAATTTCAATAGTTGAATTCATGAGTTAATTAAATTTAGATCACCATTGAAAGCCTAGAAGCACTGAATGGCCGTTTCGTCCTGATATGGAACTCCTCAGTAGTGCCCATCCATTGTCCAACACATGGGACTACAATCCATAACCTTCAGTTTCGTGCGAACACTTAATCACATGACCATTGAATTGGCATCCAACGATATTAATACCTAATTTCAATCGATTCATGATCTCGCGCATCTCTTTATCCATTGTCTGTGGTTGATAACTGTGTCAAACCCGATATAGAGTGTACTCCATCGGTCACGACACACTGCTAAGGTATCTCTGTTGTGTCTTGTGGCCTTGTTCTCTATTATTATAAATAACGTAATGATACCGCCAATTAGATAACAGTGGTTCTAAATACCTTAAGTATGGTAACCCAAAGACAAACAAGATAGATGATAATGATAAGGTGGAACAGTATATTTGAACGTTGAACGAGATAGGGAAACGTGTGATTTCTAAGCTGATTATCTAGAGGATTGAAGAAGCATCTTACATAAGCTTATTCAGAATATAGCCTTGAACCTTGTCCAAGTGACTTATGTGCTGCTTACAACTATTTAGATCAACATCAATATTGGCTGTTTACTAGGGTACTAATTTTAAAGATCGATTTACCATTCTAAGTCTAATGTCTTAACATTTAAAACAGTCTGTAGATTGTGATAAGTGTCATGTGAACATCATGAGAATTTTGTTGAAAAATAAATTTACTAATTGATAGTTAACTGAGTCAACCTTATGAAGTTATGTAATTCATAATTTATGTCAATAGTCGAGATCATGAAACAATTGAAATTAGACCACCATTGAAAACCTGGAAGCACTGGAAGGTCATTTCGTCCCATTGTGGGACTCCTCAGCAGTGTGCATCCACGATCCCACTCGCGGGACTCTTACCCAGGGTTTTCAGTCTCGCGCGGGAACGCTTAACATACTGGACCACTGCAGCCGGCACCCAATGGTGTTACTGTCTAACCTCAACCAATCCACAAAATTGCGCGACCATCTTCCATTGTTCTGATTTAATATAACACTTTCGCTAATGGACATGGATGTTTTCTGTTCGACTTCTGATTTGGCGATGAAAAGACTAAAATACTAGAATAAAACAGTTATCAATTACTACTTGACATTAATCTGTAATAACTACTGTTCATTCACTGAAGATCTGAATTCTATGCCAAACTATCTGACTACTCACTACGTGTTACATAACAGTTGAGTCAATTAAAGTACTAAACCGCCATTTCGTCTTAGTATAGGACTCTTTAGTAATGCTCATCCACGATCCTACCTCACAAGATTCGAACCCAGGATTTATCGGTCTCACACACAAACTTTTAACCTCTACATTACTGAATCGGTATCAAACAGTTTTAATGTTTAACTTTAAATCAATTTTATAATTTAATTAATAAATATCACAAATTTGATCATCATAACAACAGTGAACATGAAAGAATTCAATCTTTTAATAATGATATTAATAATTACAATATCACCACCTCCAATAACAACAACAACACCACCACCACCAAAGACAACCCCACCACCAACAAAAATAACACTGCTAATATTGAACAATTTGTAAATCAATTAATCACTACGTATAAATGTTAAGTTGTTTTGTTTTGTTTTGTTTCTTTCATATAATAAAATGTTAATGAATACCAAATTGAACTTTTTAATGATTGTTATACCATAGTGACTAGTGTTTAATTAAGTACTATGATTATTACTTATATAGAAACAATAACAACAACAAAGAACCAAATATTCAATGATTTGTATTGATAATGTTATGATATGTGTACTTTATTCTAAATATCGAATGATTTATTCTGTTTATGAATGTATTGAATTATATTCATTGATATACAAAATATATGATGATGATGATTATGTTTATTATTTATGGACACGTCTTCGATGCTATGGAGTGAATAGTGAAGAATTACTATGTTCTCACTAGTGATTAGATTCATGAGGGAATTCTTGAAGTTCTAATGAGAAGCCATAACTAGTGGAGCTAAATTTGTGTCGGGTAGAGATAGGTATCTACCTCAGTACAATGGAAGATGATCACACAATTTTGTGGATTGATTGAGGTTAGACATTAACACTGTTGGATAATGACTCAGTGATTTAAAGGTTAAGCGTCTTGGGTTCGAATTCCACATGTGAGAGTATGGATGGGCATTGTTGAGGAGTCCTATGCTAAGATAAAACGACCGTCCAGTGCGTTCAGGTTTTTAATGGTGGTCTAACATCAATCAGTTCATGATATCAATCAAAAACTTAATAATCTCCACAACTCTATGCTGAAAAAAAACGAATATCATATGGAATTCATATGATGAACTACAGTCCCTCTCGAAATGCTTTCACATGGCCACGCGTATACAGCCTCTGCCAGGGAAGTCCTACTCATTGCTTTCTCGTAGCGAAGGTGTTGTATACGAAAATGAGAGGACGAAAAGTGAATGTCTGGCGCTTTAACCGGATTCCAAACCAATGGCGAACATGGGCTCCAGTATCCTGCGGAAACAAATGGCGTATGAACCAATTGTTGGTCAACGGCTCCCATAGGACTGCATCTCCTTACGATGCTCCATTGTCTTGTTGATCAGACCTTTAGGTCGAAGGTTCGGGGTGTGGCCCCCTAAGAAAACCACTTGTTTCGTTTTGGGCACCCGGGCAGTATCACAGCCCTCACACATATCGAATGAGATTTGTGTGGCGCATATGTATTTGGTGCTTTCTTGTACCAATATCTATGTGTTAAAATATAAAAAAACTCAATCACACTTGATGAGGAAGTTGTGGAAGATGTGGAGTCTTTCCCGTACCTGAACAGAGTCATCGATGGAGATCTAATGAAGACGTAAAAGCAGGGATAGGCAAGACATGGGTCGCATTCCCACAATCGAAGAACATATGGAGAGGTTAAGCGTTTGCGCGCGTGACTGATAGGTGCTGGGTTCGAATCTCGCGAGTCGGGATTGTGGATTGGCATTGTTGAAGAATTCCAAAATAGGACGAAACGGTCGTCCAGTGCTTCCAGGTTTTCCATAGTGGTCTAGCTTCAACTGACTCATGATCTCAACCATTGAAATTACTACAATATCCACAAAACCCCTTTAGTTATTTGAGATTTGTACTATATAGTGTTCTGATAGTTTGTAAGTATTTTGGTAATGGTGCATGAGTATCTAGACTTAGTTAAACAAATTTACGGTAGGTTGATTTAATGAAATGCTCATATAGTTGAGAAAAACGTGATCCAACTTTTGAATAGGCCGTCCATTAAATTTGACTGAAATAATTTTTAATAAAGGAGATAAGTCTTCATTTCTAACAAGCATAATTTAACATACAAGAACTTTATGAAGTGTGGACATTTTCTAGTCACTTCTATCCCTTTTCTAACCTGTTATTATGGTATCTAAGATGGAACGTGGACTATTCTATTTCAACTAACTGATTGGCCGTTTTCATTTCATAGTTAAATATTATAGTTATACACTCTTGGTGAGTCGTGAGTTCATCTCACTAGCTCTTTAGTTAATATCAATCATTGATAGATATCTTACTTACCTACATACGCCTGTTACTCCTCATGGAGGATCATAGGCCACCCACCAGCACTCTTCATCCAACCCTGTCCTGGGTGTTGGATATCTGAATACCTTTTATTCATTTGATCAACACTTTGTCTAGTCATCATAATTCTTAATTTTTTTCAAGTTATCATTCTGTTGATGTTTATATCATTGAACTCGGCAGTGATTTACTTATGAAAATCTCATTGTCTTTTTAAACAATGTCATCAGTAAGGCTCTAATCAAGAAATCATTCAAGTAACAAGATGATCAGAGGATAAGCACTTTCGACATTAAAATATGAACTAATATTCCAACGATATTAGGTGATCAAAACACAAGTAGTTGCATTGCTTATAAAGCTTGTGACCTAAGGTAACATCGAAGCGAACGATACTAGGTTCAAACCCCGGAGTGAACATCAACTCTAAAATGCATGTACGTCCAGCTGATGAGTCTCAAATAGGACGAAACGTGCGTCAAACTAGATTCCACTCCTAGCCACTATCTATCTTTGCTTATAAAGCTTGTGACTTAAGGCAATATCAAGGCAGTTCGCACAGGATGTACATATACCAATAAGAGACCGGCATTTGCAGGCCTTAACAACAATAGGAATTTTCAAGCAAATAATACCAAGTGAATTTAATTATATTGTTCGTTTATTAAAACACTTTCTAATAAAGAAAGAAGAAGAAGGAGAATAAGAAGAAAGTCTTCTTTAAACACTTCTGTCTGAAGTTTATGCTTATAATTTTATCCAGAACGATTAACACAAGTTTCATAGATAAACTCTTCAGTCTTAAAGAAAATAAGAGTATCATTGATCTGGTGTAAAAAACTCTCTCCACCTTGACATAAATCACCATTAATCATGTTCTTTTTTTAAAACAACCAACCAATCTACTGCTCAACACCATTCATCTTAGATAAACTCTTATTAAGTTCCTTGTTTGTTATTGTTGTTGTCGTCGTCGTTGTTGTTGTTGTTGTTGTTATGACTACATTAATTTTAATTCTTCGGTTAACTCATGATATTATTCTAGCGGAAAAATGTCAATAAAACGTTTGTCTGTAATATGAAACCAATATGTATGTAGCAATTTGACTATAACAAAAAGTGATTAAAAGTAAAATCTTAAGTAGAATCACTTTGACTTCGTTCTAAGGTCAAAGGTCATTTACATTCTTAGATAAGAATATGAATGTTTCACACACTCACCAACACCACCACCACCAACATGATTTATCATGTAAAACTATTTCGATTTAGACCATACAAACTAATCATCTGTCAATCAAAAACACAACTACACCTTGAATCGATCTTAAAGAGAATGGAAATTCAGAAGATTATTAACAAAGAAATGGTGAAGATTTAAATTAAACTAATAAAATCAAGTTAGTATAATGTATACAATACAATTAGACTATTACTCACAATACTACGACTACTACTACTACTACTACTACGACGACGACGACGATGACGATAACGACGACTACGACTACGCGTACGATTACGACTACGATTAATATCGAAAGATTTTATCTTTCTCTCTTATTTCGACTTCAATTCTGTTTAGCTTAGTGATTTGATCACGTTATTTTCATATGGTTAATCAAGTTGAATCCATATGCATTTGTGTCTAGCTGTATATTAACTATACATGACTGATTATCTGTTTATTTTATTTTTTTTTTATTTTTATTATTGTTGTTGTTTTTGTTGTTCGATTAGTGATTAGTTTGCGTGATTTCATTGTTATTTTATACTAACCTTAATCATAACTTATACTTTCACAACATTATTAATTTTACTTGTTTAAATAATGAAAATTAATTGGAATAGTTGAAATAATGAGTCGACTCAAGCTAGACTACCATGGAAAATCTGGAAGCAATGGACGGCCGTTTTGTCCTATTATGGGACTCCTCAGCAGTGCTCATTCACAACCTCGCACCCTGCGAGATTCTAGTGAGAAGAAGTGACCAGTGGAGTTCTACCAGGTCTGTTGTGAGATATCGACTTACTGAAGACAATGGTGTACGGTGGCGCAACTTTGTGGATTGGTTGAAGTTAAACATTAACACCGTTGGATGCCGGCTCAGTGGTCTAGTGGTCAAGTGCTCGCGCACGAAGCCAGTAGGTCCTGGGTTCTAAGCTCACAGGGGGCGAGGTCGTGGAGACACTGCTGAGGAGTCCCACAATAGGACGAAACGGCCATCCAGTGCTTCCAGGTTTTCCACGGTGGTCTAACTTCAACTGACTCATGATCTTAACCATTGAAATTACTATAATATCCACAAAACCCATCTGATATTTATGATACTTAATATTAATATATCTAACATTTTGAACGGGTTTCTATGGAGTTGATGTGATATTTATCACATTGTAACGGTTAGAAATATGGAAAAACCATTACATATTGGAGCTGAAAACAACTGTCTGTTAACCAACACCAAAATCAGAATTTTCAATACAAATATCAAAATAGTACTACTGTATAGAACGGAAACTTCCAGAACTACGAAAGCCATCATCCACAAGATACAAGTGTCTATTAACAACTGTCTACGCAAAATAGCATTTTAGTGTGTTACCGTCCGATTTACAATTTAAAGTAATGTCAGTAAAGCTATCATTAAACCATTTAGTCGCTTTTTTGGTTCCAGTCCAGAACTCTTTTAATCTTCCTTACAAAAAAAACTCATTTAAGATTAAACCTAGAACTTTTTACTTTATGATTTGAAGCTATTGAAATACCGGAAAAACTGAATAGTCACGCTTTTTTAGTAAAGTAGTCCTTAGAAGTGGATATCCATGATCAACCTCTTGGTGAATCAAATCAGAATGTCAGAAATCGCAGTGATTATTTAACCTTTATGCCACTGAACAGATATGCAATATTTTAATAGTTGAGATCATGAGACAATTAAAGCTGGACCATTATGGAAAACCTAGAAGCACTGGACGGCCGTTTTGTCCAATCACAGGACCCCTCAATAGTGCGCACCGACGATCCCACCTTTCGAAAGTCGAACCCAGTACCTATCAGTCTCACGCGCGAGTGAACGCTTAACCTCTAGACCACTTAGCCGGCTGCCATCCAACATTGTTATTGTATAACTTCAAATAATTTATGAAATTCAGTGACACCTCCAACATTGTCTTCATTGAGTTACTATCTCACAACAGATCTGGTTGAACTCCACTCATCACTTCTTCTCACTAGAACTCCAAGATATACCTTTTGAATTCAGTCACTAATGAACATATGCTGATTCATATCTAAAAATGGGTTATTTGTGGATATTATAGTAATTTTGATCGTTGAAATCATCATTCAATTCATGTGAGATGTACAATAATTCACTCTTCTTTCTTTTTTTTAAAGCTTCAATGAATGCGGTTAAATTATTTGTGTTTGGTTTCTATGACTTAAATCCTTAATAAATCTTGTCAATACAAGTGAACTACTTTACTCTCATTTATAATAATAATAATAATAAGAAGAAGAAGAATTGACTTATTCAATCAAAACTTTCCATTACAACTTCATTGTCATCAATAATTAATATTTCTTCTTTTCTTTTTCTTTCGTTTTTTTTTTATTTGATAACGATAAATGTAGGTTTCTGATTAAGTTAGTACCCACTTTCTTCTTGTCAAGGTGGGTGGGAGCGGAAAAAAGGGTAATTGATATTCATAATAGAAAAGAAAATTTGTTCTCTTTTTTTTGTGAATACACTTAGATGCAAAGTGAAGATTTAATTTTTATTTGTGAGTGTGTGTGTTGGGGGGGTATGTGTAAAAACAAAAAACTTAACAAAACTAGACAGATATTTTCACGTTATTATAAAATAATTCAGTAATGTGAACAAACGATATCTCTCTCTATATATAGATATATACATATATACATATTAAACTTTGATTAAAACGCCCACTATTGTTCTTTCATACTTGGATTGTTATTCAAGTTGTTGTTATATCTATAGTTTGATAGAAAAGAAATTAGAACATAAAAGTGTGTATGTGTGTGTGTACATGAGTGAATAAGTGTGTGTGTGTGTGAGAGAGAGAGACCATATAGAGATCATTCTTTCATTGTCTTCTACTATGAATACATACATACATCACACACAATTCTCACAACAAACACAGGAATAGCGAGAGAGAGAGAGAGAGAGGAATGAAAAGAATGGAAACCTTTAATAAAATGAAATAAATTCACAAAATGAATTAGTAATATCTATCTATCTATCCAACTATCTATCTATCTATCTAGTTACAGATAGATAAATTATCATAGTTGGTTTGACCTTAAACATTCATTATTCAATGTCAGAATTATCGGCAGTTAATTTTTTCATTGGTAAGACATAATAGTGACAATGCAATTTACATAATAATAATAATAATAATAATAATAATAATAATAATAATAATAATAATAATAATAATAATAATAATGATTGTGTAATAATAATCCATTCCTATCTGAGAACTAAAATACATTGTTCATGAGATGGTAACGACATTACGGTTAACATTAATGAAAAAACAAACAAAATACTGTTACTGTGTTATTATGAGATTTACAAAATGAATGAATGAATGAATAGATGGATGGATGGATGGATGAAGTCATTTCTTATGTATATACAATTGCCATTTTGTTAATTTAAAGTGAATAAAGAAGAAGAAGAGAAAAAATAAGAGAGGAAAGGAACGGATTGGAATTGGAATAGGAATTTGTTAATTGTTGTTTATAAACTAGGCAAAATCATAAATAGAATTTCATGAAGCTAATTTGTTTATACTTGTTAGCGACCTTTTTTTTCTTAGCAAGGTTGGGGGGGATGGGGTTGTTAAGCTCATGGCAAACCTTTCTTCTTCACTCGGACTTGGAATCGGTAGAAATCCTAGAAGAGATACAAGTGGATTGGATAGGATATAAAATGCAAAAATCATTAAATTGAATCACGAGACAAGTGTTAACTTGAAATCCTGAAGGGAAAATACAAAGAGGAAGGTCAAGTAACTCACTGTTCGGGAATCAGAAGCAGACATGAAAATGATGAATAGTAACTAAAGGAATGTCCAGAACAGAGTTGAATAAAGAGTGCTAGTGATTCATCTATGCTCCTTTGTGAGTGGTAAACGGCCTAGGTACATTCTACCTGCAGTTTGTGCTGATTATGTTGTTCAGAGGAATGACGAAACTTCCACGACTAAACCATTCAGTTCAGTGAACAAAACTTCATCAAAATTCATGTACATTCTTTAATGTTCTTAGATCAGAACCTGAATAAAATGAAACTTACTTACTTACTTACGCCTGTTACTCCTCGTGAAGGAGCATAGGCCGCTCACCAGCATTCTACATCCAACCCTGTCCCAAGCAATCCGTTAAAGTTCTTTCCAGTTACTATGCATCCTTATCATATCTGATTCCAATACCCGACTTAATATGTTCTTTGGTTTTCCACTTTTCGTTTCCCTTCATGATTCCATGCTAGGGCTTGCATCGTGATGCAGTTTGATGAGTTGCATAATGTATGGCCTATCCAGTTCCATCGTTTTTTCCTGATTTCTTCTTCAGCTGGAAGCTGGTTTGTTCTCTCCCACAGAATTGTGTTGCTGATGGTATCTGGCCAATGGATGTTGAGTATCTTGATTTGACATCTATTTGTAAATTTTGTACCTACTTAATGATGTTTGTAATAGTTTTGCAAGTTTCAGCTCCGTACAGTAGAATTAACTGTCTTGATATGCATATTGAAGATTGTGACTTGATATTGACTAGCAAACAGTTGTTTTGAGTTCCATATATTCTTCAACAGCTTCTCACTAGAACTCCAAGTATTTCCTCACACTCCTAGTCATTACTGAGTACGTTTCTTCAAATTAATATGCAACAGTGACGAGTTCCACTCAATTGATTGTTCGACGATGATCCGTAATGTTGCAATTCGATCTGTGCACGACCGATCCTTACGGAATCCAGCTTGTTGATCTTGAAGCTGAGCGTCTACTGCATCTTTCATCCGGTTCAGCAAAACTCTGTTAAAGACCTTCCCTGGTATTGACATTAGTGTAATGCCTCTGTAGTTGTCACATTTGCTCAGGTCTCCTTTCTTAGGAATCTTGATGAGGTGTCCTTCTTTCCAGTCCATCGGCACTTGTTCCTCCTCCCAAATCTTTTTGAATAGGATGTGAAGCATGTTAGTAGTCAATTCGATGTCTGACTTCAGTGCTTCAGCTGGTATAATGTCAGGTCCTGCTGTTTTCCTGTTCTGACTTTAATATTGGTTGAATTCCATATGTTCTTCAATAGCTTCTCACTAGAACTCCAAGTATTCCCTCACAATGCTATTCACTAGTGAGTTCATTTCTTTAAATTAATATACAACAATAATATAACCAATTGAATAGTAAATGAATCGCGATCAAGTGTGATTTGATTGCTGTTCTCCGTTTTGTATTTGAGGACTTTGGTTTCCCCTTTGTGTGTGTTGAAGCCTAATGATACAGAGACTGCTGCTACATTGGCTGTCTTTATCTGCATTTATTCATGTGTATGCGATAGAAGGGTTAGGTCATCTACGAAGTTCAAATCGTCTTATTTATTCTGAATTGTCCATTGTATTCCGTGTTTTCCTTCAGATGCCGAGGTCTTCATAATCCAGTCGACCACCAGAAGAAAGAGGAAGGGAGAGAGTAGACAGCCTTGTCTCACTCCAGTCCTTAATTGGAATGCATCTGTCAGCTGTCCTCCATGCACGACTTTACATTGTAGCCCGTCGTATGAGTTCAGGAACTCCATAGTGTCAAAGAAGTCTCCATAACATTCCTCTATCCACATTGTCAAATGCCTTTTCATAATCAATGAAGTTGATGTACAGTGACGAGTTCCACTCAACTGATTGTTCGACGATGATCCGTAATGTTGCAATTCGGTCTGTGCACGACCGATCCTTACGGAATCCAGCTTGTCGATCTCGAAGTTGGGTGTTTACTGCATCTTTCATCCGGTCGAGTAACACTCTGTTAAAGACTTTCCCTTCTACTGACAGTAGTGTAATGCCTCTGTAGTTGTCACATTTGCTAAGGTTTCCTTTCTTAAGAATCTTGATGAGGTGTCCTTCTTTCCAGTCCATCGACACTTGTTCTTCCTACCAAATCTTTTTGAATCGAAGGTGAAACATGTTAGTAGTTACTTCGATGTCTGACTTCAGTGCTTCAGCTGGTATGTTGTCAGTTCCTTCTGCTTTCCCGCTATTGATTTGTCTGATGGTCATTCTGATTTCTTCCTTCTCTTGAAGCTTTTTCCGCCATCGTTGCTAGTTATTCCACGTATTTCTGCTTGTTGGCTTTAATGCTCTTATTAAATTACTTATTTGCTTTTATGTACTCAGCTTGTGCTTGGACTGTTGTTAATTTTTGTCTACTTGTTCTCCATTTCTTTGATCTTCTCCAGTGTTTCTATAGAGGTTCATTGCTTGTGATGATGCTTCTTAAGGCCCAGAACTTATTGACACATTGAAGTCAATGCTTCTTTTATACCTTTCCAGTTGTCCTCCATAGTAGTTTCTTCTTCCTTCAGTAGATCCTGTAAGGCTTGGAACTTGTTGTTGAGAGCTATCTTGAATTCGTTGATTTTGTTAGTATCTCGAAGGAAGGCTGTATTAAACCTTTGAAGTGCTGTTTTTCCAGTTGTCCAGTCTTTCTTTAGCTTCAGTTTTAAATTGGCTACAACTAGGTGGTGATCTGAAGCTATGTCAGCTCCTCTCCTGGTTCTCACATCTTCCATTGTCCTTCGGAATTTTTTTGATGCAATTATGATCTATCTGGTTCTCTATGGTGTGGTCCAGTGAGATCTATGTAGCTTTGTGTATACATTTGTGTGAAAATATTGTGCCGCATATGACCAAT
Organism: Schistosoma margrebowiei; assembly: GCA_944470205.2. Classification (NCBI taxonomy): domain Eukaryota; kingdom Metazoa; phylum Platyhelminthes; class Trematoda; order Strigeidida; family Schistosomatidae; genus Schistosoma; species Schistosoma margrebowiei. Next base: position 46,271,792 of record OX104025.1, on the reverse strand, counting down.
TTCTTGACTGCACATAGATTTGCAAATCTTTCTCCATTTTCGTTTCTCTGTCCCAGTCCATGTCGTTCCATGATATCTTTATATCCGGTGTTGTCTATTCCGACTTTGGCATTTAGATCTCCCATCAAAATGGTGAGTTCATTTCTTGGGCTCTTCTCTATGATTGATTGCAACCTCCCATAGAATTGATCTTTAATGTCGCCGTTGCTATCATGTTGCTATATATGTGCCATACAACTATAAATAGAAATGTAACGTGTAAGTAAATGATTCCGTCGTAAAAAAATTTTTCTCTGAATTATTTTTACTTCTTACAAATTTAACACAAATTCTCGGAGTTTTGGTGAGAAGCCGTGACCAATGGAGCTAATCCGTATCGGGTAGAAACAGGTGTCTACCTCAGTACAATGGAAGGTGGTCGTGCGATTTCGTGGATTGGTTAAGATTAGACAATAATGATACCATTGGATGCCGGCTCAGTGGTATAGTTGGTTAAGCGCCTGGTTCGAGACTGATAGGTCTTGGGTTCAAATTTAGAGGGGTGTGGGATCATGGATGCGCACAGCTGAGGAGTCCCATAATAGGACGAGACGGCCGTCCAGTGCTTCCTGGTTTTCCATGGTGGTCTAGCTTCAGTTGACTCATGATTTCAACCAAAAACTTAACAATCTCCACAACCCTTAAACTGATAATTTTTTTATTTATTTGATTTTTTCATTTTTTGCCCCCAAGTGCCTTGGTACGTCCGAGGGTGGGGAGAGTCAGATCTCCCTCTCCAAATGCTCTCATATGGTCACGTGCAAACAACCACTGCCAGAGAAATCCCATTCATTGTATTCACCCAACACGGGTGTTATTTATGAAATTGAGAGGATGAAAAGCGAATGTTCAACGCCTCAATTGGGTTGATGGATACGGAGGATCCACACAGAGGAGTTGCAAAACCCTGATTCCAAATCAATGTTGCACATGGGTTCCAGGATCCTGAAGGAAAGAATACTGTATGAACCTATTGTTGGTCACCGGCTACAATGGGACTGCATATTGTGATGTTGCACCACTGCCTTGTGGATTAGACCTCTCACGCAAAGGCTCGAGGTGTGACCCTCTAAGAAAACTGCCTTCTTCGGTTTAGGCACCCGGGCACTATCCCAGCTCTCACACAAACCGAATAATTTATGTAGTGCATATATACTCGGTTCCCCTTTGCACCAATATTTATGTATTGAAAATAAATAGTAATATGACTGGATGAACACAGTATAGATTTGATTTGATTTGACAGTTAAGACTCTATATATTTCTTTGATGATTTTGATTATTCTCCCATGAAGAAATCCAACAAAGTTGGTTGAATGAAACATTGGGATGATGGTTTTAAAATTTCAATCACTGAGATTATTTCAAATATCGTTTCCACATATAGTGACTTCTCTACGTACTTGACGCCCAATTTTTGTCAAACTATTCGTTCTAATCTTGACGAATATTCATAGAAATCATTATCTCTGTCCATAATGTATAACTGGGTATTCAATAATACAATAAGGGAGAACATAACAAGAATATTCAAATATCCAAACAGTTTCATTGATATAATCAATATTTACAAGAGAATTATAAAAATATTGGAAAAGATCAATTGTGTTTGATAGTGAAATTCCATGGTGAGATTTTTGTATCGATCCAGATTCCATTATGAATAATTAACAACAGGATTATTCAAATGAATCATATTTGCTTAACAAATTGTTAACAATCGGAACACAGAAACTCAGAGTCTGAAGCAAAAGGTTCTATAATTGAGTCTTAGTGTAAAAATCAACACAAAGATGTTTGCGTATACTCAGTTACTTATTTATTTACATACGCATGTTACTCCTAATGCAGCATAGGCCGCCGATCAACATTCTAAAACCCAATCTGTCGTCAGTCTTCCTTTCTAGTTCTATTCAATTCTTCTTCATTTTTCTCATGTCTGTCTCCATTTCCCGGTGTAATGTTTTCTTTGAGCTTTCTCTTCTCCTTCTTTTGCCTTGAGGATTCCATGTGAGGACTTGCCTTTTGATGACGCAGTTCGGTGCTTTCCTCGATGTGTGTTCTACGCCACTTCCAGCAATTCTTCCTGATTACTTCCTCCACTGAAATCTGATTTGTTCTCTTTCACAATAGTGGGTTGTTGATAATAGTGTCTGGGCAAACGGATCTGAAGTATTTTGCATAGACAGCTGTTAATAAACATTTGTTTCTTTTTGATGATCGCTTTCGTAGTTCTGCAATTTCCCACCCCATACAGTAGAGCTGTTTTGACATTTGTATTGAAAATCCTGACATTGGTGTTGGTTGACAGACATTTGTCGATCCTCGCCTTCATATCTACATCAGATCCATCGTGCTCACGAATGATGGTGCCCAGATATGTAAAGGTATTTACATTCTCCAAATATTCTTCGTCAAGTGTGATTTGTTTGGTGCGTGTTGTGTTGTATCGAATAATCTTGCTTTTCCCTTTGTGTATGTTGAGACATACTGTTGCTGAGGCTGCTGCTACACTGGTCGTCTTCTCCTGCATTTGTTGTTGCGTGTGTAATAGAAGAGTCAGATCATCTGCGAAGTCTAGATCGTCAACCTGCATCATAGCTATCCACTATATCCCATGCTTCGCCTCAGAGTTTGATATCTTTATGATCCAGTCGATCACCAGGAGAAAGATAAAGGATGAGAGTAAATAACGTTGCCTAACACCGGTCTTTACGTCGAATGAGTCTCTCAATTGTCCCCCATGCATGATTTCGCAGTTTAATCCATCATAGGAATTTCGTATGATATTGGCTATCTTTTCAGGTACGTCGTAGTGTCGTAGAATGCTCCATAGTGTAGTCCTATCAATGCTATCAAATGCTTTTTCGTAGTCAATGAAATTGATAAAAAGTGATGAATTCCATTTCACAATGATCCATAGTGTTGCAATTTAGTCTGTACACGATCAATCCTAAATTGAATGTACCTCCTATCATAAATCCCAATACTACAACCATTATTTCAATATCATAAACTCCTATGTTGCTATTCTAACTAATTTATACATCGAAAATATGTGAAATATTCTAAATCTAAGCAGAAGAAGTAGAAGAAGAAGAAGTAGAAGTAGAAGAAGAAGAAGAAGAAGGAGAAGAAGAAGAAGGAGAAGAAGAAGAAGAAGAAGAAGGAGAAGAAGAAGAAGGAGAAGAAGAAGAAGGAGAAGAAGAAGAAGGAGAAGAAGAAGAAGAAGAAGAAGAAGAAGAAGAAGAAGAAGAAGACATGGCATGATAGGATAACAAGATGATTTAGATACATTTCTATACATTAGGGAAAAGTTTATTTTTTTTCTTAAAGGAATCAATATTTGTTACTATTATTACCATTACTATTATAAGTATTCATATTAGTATCCATATGATAATCCAAACAAACAAAAAAAGAATAACAGATACAATTCATTGAATATGATAAATTAGTCGCCACCATGAATTCACTTCAGGTTTAACAAAACTGTATATCAACTATATACACTATAGGTATGTATTATGTTTACATGTATGAATCTATGTACGTGTGTGTGTGTATGTGCGTGTGTGTGTGCGCGTGTGTGTGATTGATGCCTAGACAATTAATTACTCATTTGAATGGTGAGAATTTAGAATACCTAATTTTATGACTATTAAAACAAATTGAATGTGAATAACTAATAGTACCATAATGTCGTGAGATTTTTCAATACAAACAACAACAAAAAGGAAACGATGAATTGAAAATGAAAAGCTTTCCATTATTATAAATGTTATTCTGTGTAGTTATTTAAACACATTCACATTGTTACAACGAAGCACCAAATAGACATGCACCATGTAAATCATTCGATTTATGTGAGGACTGACATACTGCCCAAATAGAAACAGATGGTATTCTTAAGGGGGGCCACACCCCGAGACTTTGACCTAAAGGTCTAATTCATAAGGCAATGGAACAACGTCAGGAGATACAGTCTCATTGTAGCCCGTGACCAACAATAGGTTCATACACCATTTTTTTCCCTCAGCATCCTATAGCCGATGTACACCATTGATTTGAAATCAGGGTTTTCCAGCTCCCCTACGTGGATTCTCCATATCCACCAACCCGATTAAAGTGCCGGAAATTCGCTTTTCATCCTCTCAATTTCATAAATAAAACCCGTGTTGCGAGAAGGCAATGAATAAGACTTCTCTGGCAGTGGTTTTATGCACGTGGTCATGTGAAAGTATTTGGAGTGGGAGATCTGACTATCACCCCCTCGGCCTGATGAAGTTTATTGATTAAAATTACAAATTATTGTCATATATCCTGCACGATGTTGAATGAAGTTTGAATACCTTATTGATATCATCTCAAATTGTGAAGTTGAGTAACATAGGTTCGAAATCAACTAGTCAAATCAATTCGATAACGATTGCAAATATGCCTAACTGATAGGTGTAAACTAACACCAAATATAGTTTAAAGAGAGTTTTCTTTTAACTGATTCAAAGCTCCTAATATCACATAGTAGTATTCCGATCTTGTAATATAAATATCAATATGAAGCTGAAATAAATGCCAACTCTATTCAATATAAAATTATCGTCAGATCAGACGAGACAGATTATGACTTCTTAGTTGTGTTACGTTGTGATCATGTGATTAATATATAAAATCTTATGAGTTTTTGGCTTATAAATGTCGATGGTTTATCGAATCGTTATATTCATTTTCTGACTGTCTATTTGTGATAGAAGGAGTTCATTGGACGAATACGATTTATGGTTTAACGGTTGTTGTTGTTGTGGTGGTGGATTATTTCTGTTATCGGTCAAATGTAAGTCGTTAGTACAACAGAAATAAAGAGAATTTGGGACAATTAGACTGTATAAATAAGTGCTTCTAATTAGCCTGCAATATATAGAAGCTTAAAGTCATGGTAACATCAAATAATCATTGTTGTATGACACATGGGCATGTCGAAAAATATTCTCTGTTATATTATGCGCTGCTCATGAAATACTATTCCCTTAATAATGTTTCCTTGTATCTTCCCTCTGCTTATAACTACAACGGATCAATCTCTTGTTACTATATGTGCATCCTCTGTGGACTGTTTTGATATTGCCTTCAGTCACAAATACATACTATGATATTCAATATAGTATGCATCACATTCACTTATTAGTAGTAGGTATCAATAACATGTACTACATTTCAGACAGTTAATTAATACATTTCAATATCTGTTCGTTTGTTTATAGACCATAGTATAATAAACAAATAGCTTTTAATTCAGAAGGAGTTTTGTGAATATTATAGTAATTTTAATAGTTGAGATCATGAGTCAATCTAAGCTGGAAGCGCTGGATAGCCGTTTCATCCTATTGTGGGACTTTTCTGTGGCAGTGCATATCCACGATTCCGCTTACAGGATTCATACCCAGTACTTACCGATCTCGTGCGCGCGAACCCTTAAACACTAGACCACTGAGTCGATTTGTTTTTCATTTCTTATAATTTTCCCCCCTCTTCTTCTTCCTCTTCTTCTTCTTCTACTTCTTCCCTTCCTTCTATTGAATGAAAAAACTTATCTATTAATTATTATTATTTTTTTCTTTTTAACCTTCTATTTCTACTTTATTGAATGACCTTTTGACCTGTACACTTTATCAAAATAAACCATAACGGAAAATAGTAATTAAATGAATTAAATGGTAAACAATTTGCGGTTTTCTTTCGTAGAAAATTTTAAAAAAAACTATTCAATATTGAAAATTAAATGATTGATCGATTGGATTCAGTTTTACTGTAGTTGTCTCGGTATTATTATAAACTTTGAAAACTGTTTTACCTGTGTATATATGTGTGTGTGTGAATGTTTATGCATAGGTAGGTATGTGTGTATGTGCGTGTGTATATATGTTTAAATGTGAAGGAGACAAATTTCGTGTTCACTTCCAATATCTAAATTATACTATAATCTGACTAAAGTCAACATAGTAACTATGATAGAATAATTTCTGTTCACCTATTTATATCTCTATTTTGTAATGACTTAGATAATGTAATATTAATAAGTAGATATTAGTGAATCTAAAAAGAAATTGTAATATCAGAAGGGGTTTGTGTGGAGATTGTAATAATTTCAACAGTTGAAATCATGAGTCAATTGAAGCTAGGCGATCATGGAAAATATGGAAGAACTGGAGAGCCGTTTCGTCCTAGTGTTGGACTCATCAACAGTACTCTTGTACGATCTCACCTACTGAGATTCGAACCCAGAACCTATATGTCTCGCTCCGGGTGTTTAACCAACTAGACCACTTGAGCCGGCATCCAACGGTGTTAATATGAACAACAATTTATAAAGCTTGTAACTTCAGGCAGTTCGTATAGGATGCACATATACCAACAAATGACTGATCAATTATAGTTCTAAATAACAATGGGAAGATACAAATAAAACAACATCAAGTGAACCATTTACAAAGGTCAATTAGAATATGGTTTTCAAAACTATAAAAATAGTGTAGTAGTAATTTTAAAACTGATAACCTGAGTTACATAGCAATTATAATAGATGCAAATGGTTTACATTAGTTTTAAGAAATAAGTAGGTTGAAATCACAGATATGTTAGTAATTTAATAGTTGAATTCATGAGCCAGTCTAAGCTAGACCACCGTGAAAAACATGGAGGCACTGGATGACCGTTTCGTCCTAGTATAGGACTTCTCAGTATTGGGTATCCAGGATCCCGCCCATCAGATTCGGACAAAGGACCAATGGTCTAACTTTAATTGACTAATGAATTCAATGACTATAGTTCATGGAACCCCCTTCTAATAATAATCATGATGCGCTCATTAGTGACTGGATTCAAGAGGTATTTCCTTGAGTTCTAGTAAGAATTCATGACCAGTGGAGTTCAACCGGGTATGTTGTGAGAAAGTAAGTCACTGAACACAGTAGTGGATGTGTCACTGAATTTCATGGATTACTTGAAGTTAGAAATTAACACCGTTGAATGCCAAAACAATGGTCTAATGGTTAAACGTTCGCGAGCGAGACCGATACATTTGTGTTCGAATACTGCGAGTGGGATCGTGGAGGTGCACTGCTGAGGAGTGATACAATAGGACAAAAATGTCGTCTAGTGTTTTCAGGTTTTTATGGTGGTCCAGCTTTAATTGACTCATAAATAACATTTGGTTAAATTAAGTTTATATAAGAAAATATAAACAATAATAGCTGGAGATGATTTTAAACAAACTTATGAATTGATCATGGTAGCGATTAATTCATAATGGACTCTCTATGTAAACATAAATATAGATTTAGTTCTTTAAAGAACACAACTATTCCATTATAATCACTTGGTGTTTCCTAATGAAATAAAGAAAATGCCAATCATGAGAGGGGAGTTATGTTTCCATACTTCAGTATTTATTGTAAAACTTTTTATTTGTTAACCATCGTATTATGCGATTAAGATGCATAATTAGTGAGTAACAACAAATTTTAAAAAAAGAAAATCTTTGCATAACACATTATATTGATTTATTCCTTGTAATAGGGATTTATTAATCACTTAAACAAATGGCTTCACTACAACTGAATTGAAATAATTCGAATAGCATTAATGAACTAGAAGAAAGATACGATATTGATCAATACTCAATGACTATTCAATGTAAAAATATGAACCCTATAAGAAATCAGTTGCTGTCTAATAATTCAATGCTAATATCTTAAATTGTAAAACTGAGTGACATGGTTTCTAAGCCTACATGAATCACTATTTCTTAAAAAATTTTAGGCATATCTCACTGAATAGTCCCAATTAAAATGCGATACAAGTCAATCAGGCGTTCCTGACATTGGATAATGTTTACGAACACCGATAATCGGTTGATATTTTATTAAGATTGTATAAGTGGTATTTCTTATCTCCATGAAAATTAATAAATATAGAAGGTAAAGAAACAACGGATAATATCATATTAAATTATTTTATATTTTGCAATCAAATATCATGCTTTATAAGCAAAGATGGATAGTGGCTATCAGTGGAATCCAGGTTGACTAGAATCCAGTATCATTCGTTTCAAACGCCATCGCGTTATCTACTTAGGTAATAAGTTCTGATAGTCATCTGCTTATGCGATGAGGGGAGTTCAAATTCACTTGGTATTGTTTACTTGAATCGTCCCATTGATGTTTAGTTATAAAGTGAAAATCAACTCTGAAATGAAGGTACATCCAGTTGATGAATCTCAAACGGGACGAATCGGATTCCACTGCCAGTCTATATATATATATATATATATTTACGAATATTCTATCCGCCATTTTAGAGCCTATTCCCAATTATCTGCATACAAGAGATTGGTTTATGGAAGTTATATGTTATGTTGTCTGATCTGTAGTGTTGAATATATTACGAATTAACGAAAGGAATCTCTTTGAGAACTGTCAAACATTCTGTCCAACACTGTGAATTAATGTTTAAATAGTGACGATATCATAACTTCTATATGACTGAACACCTAATCTTTAAATTATATATCTCTGTATGTATTTATATGTTATGATTTTGATAATGGAAACACACAAGTCAATTATCGGTCATAAAAATAATTTAATTTCAAAGTGTGAAAAGTATACTTAGTAGTTAATGAGAAATCTAAACAATAAACAACAACAATACAACTACTAATGCTGTACAAATACATAGATACACAGAAATATTTCCAAAAACCAATAAATCTATACATAAATAAATGAAATATACACATTATAGATAATCATGACCCTATGCTTGTAAGCTAACGATTATTTGAGAAACAATAATATGAATGAACACAATGGTAACAAGCAAATGAAAACTATAGTATTAGATGTGTTTCCATGTGTGAATCCATATGTACATGTGTGTGTATGCATCATCATCCGAAGCATCATCATCACCATCCAAAGCATCATCATCATCATTAGATAAAGCATCGAGTGTTGAACCATTCGGTTTAGTAGAAATAAGATGTTCACACTAATCTCTATCACATATAATTTCGTTTATCAAGTTGTTTAAATCAAATACTTGTTCTTTTTGAAAATAATTATTATTGACTATTTTCACCATTTGGTTTAAATTGATTCGATGTGTTTTTTTCGAGTCATCCTTTCACTCAATCAATCTCTTCCAGAATCTTTCAGAAACACTGATCTTCACACTCTTCAAGTACACGATCTACACGAGTTCAGTCGTGGATGAAGTGTCGAATAATGATTATTATGGATTCTCATATTAATGCTTTCTTATTTTTATCTTTCATACTTCAACTCATTTCAATCTCTATACTGAATTAGATTGATCTCCCCAATTCTATTCATCGAAATGCTCACATATTCTCAACTAATTATTTTTTCCATTCTAATTAACTTAGTTTGTGTTTTATTCATCCAATTACACATGTTTTACACTAATCATTCTCCTATTAACTTTCATATGAATATCTACTCTGATTGATTGACATTTATGTAATACTGTATATATACATATATATACCAGAAATAACTCAGCATATAAATAAGATGCCGGTATTCACTACAGATATTCCTCATTCACAATTAATCTCTCACCAATAATTTATGTTACTATGTTTATTATTATTTAGTTTATCAACAACAAAAAAATTCTTTTACACCCCACTCACCCATCCTCTTTATCCATAATCATTTTATTTCATCCATTCTATCCATTTAATTATCAATTCAGTAAAATGATTCCTTTGTAAAGAGAACAAACAGACAAACAAACAAACTCAAAACGGAAGTATCCAGAGTAAATCTCTACTTACACAAAACGAACAAATTGTATCCAATTTTTGTTGTTGTTGTTGTTGTTGAAAGAATTTTTATTTTTCAGCCTTTTTTGTTTGTTTGTTTTATTTTTCGTTTATTCAAAACATCTGTTCAATTGTCAATTATTCTTAGTCTTATTGAAAAATCAGCATGCGTATATATGTAGTGCATGTGAATTAGTGTTTATGTTCTTCGGAATAATATGTTTGTCTCTCTCTCTCTCTCTCTCTCTCGGTCTATCTTTCTTTCTCCCTATCCCCCTCTCTCACTCTCTCTATCTTCATCTCTGTGATATACGTTGCCACGCCTAATACATAGACACAAGCGTTATACACACATACACACAGCGAGAGAGCGAGAAAGATTCTTTGTTCCCAATTTTTCAATCAATCAGTCAGAAAATATAAAGTTGATCAATAGAAGTAATTTTATTGTTTATTTCTTTTTGTCTAGTCTTTGTTCATGTATACTTCTTACTTCTTCTTATTGTTGTTTTTGGTCAGTCTATAAAATAAATGACAGTCGTTTACATTAAAACATTCATATTCACATTCACACACACACACATAGATACACATACACCAATAAATTAATACTTTTCTCTTCACAATAAAAAAATAATAATAAAGATACGGATTATTTCAATTTATAGTAGACTGTTATAGTTGTGATTGTGACGAGTAATTATTTATCATTATTATTAATAATTGAATCCATTTTACGTGATTTTATACATTTTATATTAGCTATTTAATTAGAATAGTTTTTTTCATATTATGAAGAGAGATAGAGAGAGAAAGAGAAGGGATGTAGGTATATCCGGTTGATGAGTTCTAAATAGGACGAAATATGAGTTAAACTGGATTCTATTGCTAACTATTATTCATTTTGGCTTAAAATAGCTTTTGACACACAGGATGCATATATGTTATTAAGAGACTGATGATCAATTGCAATTCTAAATAACAATAGAAAGATTTAAGTTAACAATACCAAGTGAATTTAAAACTTCACTACATTGCACAAACAAATGGCATTTAGGACTCAGTAGCTAAGTGAATGATGGAATGGCGTTTGAAGCAAACGGAACTGAGTTCGAATCCCAGAGTGGACATCAACTCTGGAATGCAAGTACATCCAGCTGACGAGTCCTAAATAGAACGAAACGTGAGTCAAACTGGGTTCCATTGATAACCATTATTCATCTTTGCTTAAAATAGCTTGTGACTTAAGGTCATAATAAAGCTATCCGCACAGGATACATATATGCTAATAAGAGACTGATGATCAATTTCAATTCTATATAACAATGTAAATAAAATACTGTGATGAATTATTTATTAATGGAATTAACATTTACTCACTCTACATACTCATATAATACAGGTTAAATCCTTCGAAGCATTGTTTTAATAATAGAGTTACTGGTTTTGGATAACTTGTACTAGTCAATTAAAAACTCTGTATTTAGATTTCGTGTTAGTTCATACTGAACAGCAAGGCATACATATAATCTTAAAGAAACAAAAGTTACCGGTTCATACCGAAGTGACTGAGCTTCATATTCTTAAACCTTACCACTAAACTATTTGATCAATTCGAAACTTCATCGATAGAGTTGCATCAACTTTGAGGACTAAACAAACATAAAATTGATTATTACTTAATAATCATCCAATGAAATTATTTCAGTCCTACAGGACGAGTTTAATTGCACCTGACTGGCTTAGTGGTACTATGGACCAGTGAAGAAATTCAACTGTATTCAATCCAAACCAATATACACTTTCCACAAATAGTTCTAGAAAATTTCCATTTTGACAGCTATTAGGAAAATCCATAACATACATCTCTGAACTTCTAAGATTTATAACTCCCATCAATCGTTTGTTCAAATTTAATATGAATAAGTAGGGATAAAACAAGTGATGAATAACCCTGTCATTTTAACCCTACACCGAACTATACACTCTAATACAAACACACTGAAAACATGATTACACAATCACATATACAATTGGTTAGCAACAATAAGAAATATTCACGATGATTTGCATTAGAATGTTTATATCCAAATTTTTACATAATAGATAAATACAACTGTATTAATTATCATGACAACATTTCCAATCTCTCTTCATGATGAATCAAGTTAACAGACATATAGAGATTGACATTGTCAAACACAATTTCATTGTTCTACTGTGAATATCATTGAATTTCATTGAAACTCAAACAGTTTTTGATGTTTCATAAGATTAGCTTCCATTATGGATACATGTAAATTGATCAATATAGTTAGCAGTTATATGCGAAATTTGTCTAATAATTCTAGTTCTAGAGAGAAGTCATGACCATTGGAGTTCAAACAGGTCTTTTGTGAGATAGTAAGTCACTAAACACAATAATTCATGTGTCGCTCAATGTCGTGTATTAATTGAAGTTAGACATTAACACCGTTGGATGCCGGCTCAATGGTCTAGTGGTTAAGTGTTCGCAGGCAAGACTGACAAGTCTTGGGTTAGAATTTCGCCGGGGCAAGATCGTAGATGCACACTGCTGAGGAGTCCCACAATAGAACGAAACAGCCGTTGGGTGCTTCCAGATTATCAATGGTGATCTAGCTTACATCGACTCATGAATTCAACCATTTTGTAATTCATCTAAAAGAATTTTACCCCTGAAAATTAGGTTCTCTATTTGTTTATTTATATTAAATATTGATCAATAATTGGAATAATTGGAATCTTTCAAGAATCATTTAGTCAATTTCATTGTGATTTTTGTTATAGTAAAGAAATCATCTTTGAATATGAAATGATGTAGATGATTTGTAGCTCAAGTGGATGAGTTTGATGAATGGTCATTTGGTTATGGAACTTTGATTGATGAAAAGATTTTGAATATGTTTATCACTAAGTGTAATTAATATTTATCTCAATAAATAATTCATATCTATTCAATCTTAAATGATACAATGTATGATAGGTGGTTTGTTTTTTTTTTAAACAGGATTCCATTTCAATTATTTTTGTTAATTCAAAGTAGAAAGACAATTTGAATTGTGATCTACACATGAATCATGATACATTTATGGACTGTATAATGAAGTTAACAATAAAGTGAGGTCAATATAATGAAATGTAAATGATAACCATCTAATATCCGTATTAATTTACTTTGGATGTATGTGTGTGTATGTGTGGGTATGTATAAATATTACTTTGTATATTCACAGTTGTACACATATTCATTACTATTTTAATCGATATGTGAATACTGAATAAGATGCCAGATAAATCACAATACATAAATAATTGATCGAAATAACTTCTTAACAGAATTCCCAGAGTACAAATGGAAGAACTGCCTCAACGGCAAGATATGATGATCTCATAATACGTCAAGCTGACAAAGTTAGTTAGATAGATGTGTGGATAGATAGATGGATAGATAGATAGATAGATAGATAGATAGATAGATAGATAGATAGATAGATAGATAGATAGATAGATAGATAGATAGATAGATAGATAGATAGATAGATAGTTTCTTTTTATCCAATTGAATAGAGTTAGCACAAAAATTTGAGCTGAATAATATGAATTCTTTTTATCCCTTCAGGTTTGTTTTCATCGTTTACAACTTGTAATAATGAAAAGTTAAAACTGCAAAATGGATCAAAAAGACTGACATAAATGGATAGACAATATAGAGTTGTGCAGATTGTTGAGTTCAGATTGATATCATGAATGATTTAATGTTAAACCATCATTGAAAACTTGGAAGCATTGAACGATCGTTTCGTCCTATCATAGGACTCTTTTGAAGTCCGTTTCTACGATCCCTTGGGCGGGGTTCGGACCCAGAACCTTCGGTTATACGCGTAAATACTTAACCTGTAGATTATTGAGTAGGCGTCCAACAGTGTTAATGTCAAAATTTAAAACATCCACGATATTGTGCGACTGTTCACTGTTATCTTCACTGCGTAACTGACTCACAAAAGACCCGATTGAATTCCACTGGTCATGACTTCTCACTAAAACTCCAGGAAATCTATCTTGAATTAAGTTAAGATTCATTGTATAGTAAAGATGAAAATAAATTTCAGGGATCAAATACAAATTCATAATATACATATGTATAAGAACATTCAATCAGATTAGAAAAGAAAACCATAATTAGAAATAGATAGTTGCATAACATTAATAGTCGAATTCATGAGTCAGTTGAAGCTAGATCACCATGGAAAACCCGTAAACACTAGACAGCCGTTTCGTCCTAGTATGAGACTCCTCAACAATGCGCATCCAAGATTCCACACGCGGGATTCGAACCTAAGATTTTCGGTCTCGCGCGCTGTCTAGTACCTCCAAATTTTCTATGGTAGTCTAATTTCAAATGACTCATGATTTCAACTATCGGAATCGCTAAAACCTTCACAAAACCCCTTCTGATAATTACGTAATGGCTAAATGATAATAATCAGTGTGAATAAAATAAGTAAAGCACAATGAGTGAATAAAAAACGTGTCATATAAGAATCAGTTCATTGAAAGTTTATTGAAAAACGATAATGACGGATTACAATTTAAGTTAATTAAACAAAGTAAGGTTAATTACAATTTCTTTACGAATACAAAAATTACGTTTTTGATACCTGACATTTAACCAGTTCATATCATGTTGCTTACCCTTATTATTGATTTATGGACAATTTAAATTATAGGTCCTCGATTTAAATCTCTCGAGGCAGGATCGTAGATGCGCACTGATGAAGAGTCCAATACCAGAACGAAACGGCCGTCCAGTGTTTCCAGGTTTTCCATAGTAGTCTAGTTTCAATTGACTCATGATTTCAATCAAAAACTTAACAATCTCCACAACCCCTAAACTGATAAATTATAGAATTCTAATACATTAATACAATCATTTATCACCTTGATTAATTGTTTTTTTTAACCATAAATTAACACTATAGTTAGTTAACAAATTGAACGATATCAATAGATTGACAAAAGTAGTAGATGAAATAAATCTAACAATCATATACAACATATCTTCACTAGTATACTAAGAAAAAATGGATAATGCTTAATCGTGGAATCCAATTTGATGCATGTTATAACTATGAGAATAGGATCATGAAGAGAGTGAAGTCTTAATTAAGATCATGAACCGATCAATGTTAAACCAACATTGAGAACCTGAAGGCATTGGATGGCTATTTCTCTCTACTATGGGATTCTTCAGCAGTGAGCAACCATGATTCAGCACATGGGATTTAAACCTAAGAACTTCGATCTCGCGAGCTCTCTAGAGTTTCCAGTTACTTACTTACTTACTTACTTACTTACTTACTTACTTACTTACTTACTTACTTACTTACTTACTTACTTACTTACTTACTTACTTACTTACTTACTTACTTACTTACTTACTTACTTACTTACTTACTTACTTACTTACTTACTTACTTACTTACTTACTTACTTACTTACTTACTTACTTACTTACTTACTTACTTACTTACTTACTTACTTACTTACTTACTTACTTACTTACTTACTTACTTACTTACTTACTTACTTACTTACTTACTTACTTACTTACTTACTTACTTACTTACTTACTTACTTACTTACTTACTTACTTACTTACTTACTTACTTACTTACTTACTTACTTACTTACTTACTTACTTACTTACTTACTTACTTACTTACTTACTTACTTACTTACTTACTTACTTACTTACTTACTTACTTACTTACTTACTTACTTACTTACTTACTTACTTACTTACGCCTGTTACTCCCAATGGAGCATAGGCTACTGGCCAGTATTCTGTAACCTACTCTGTCCTGAACCTTCCTTTCTAGTTTTATCCAACTGTTATTCATTTTTCTCATGTTTGTCTCTATTCCACGGCATAACCATTCGAAAATACCCTACAGTTACTTATTCAGTATAATTGTGCTCATCAATGTTCTGTTGTGAATATAAATTTTCAAATGATGCTTAATGTTCGATATGTTCAAATGTCAACTTCTAATTGTTTCTATTCTCTTATGATGAGTAAAGATACTTATATGATTTATTTTATGTGTACTATCATTGTGTTTATTTTGTTCTATTGTTTGTATAATTTACATTTTTACCCATGTGACTCAAGATTAAAGTGTAGAATATCATAAGGTTTATTTAAACACATATAAAATATTATCCGAAGGGGTTTAGTGGAGATTTTAGTAATTTCAATAGTTGAAATCATGTCAGTTAAAGCTCGCGCGCGAGGCCGATAGATCCTGGGTTCGAATCTCGCAGATGGCGGGATCGTAGGTGCGCACTGCTGATGAGTACCATACCGTGTCGAAACGGCCGTCCAGTGCTCCTAGGTTTTCCATGGTGGTATAGCTTCAATTGACTCATGAATTCAACTATTGAAATTGCATATAGAATCGTCGACACATAGCGTGTGGGTTAATGGGTGCTTATTTCCGAGGAGGTCCATATAAAGACGAAATGGATATCCAGTACTTCCATATTTTCAGTGATTGTATAATTTAGAATGGTTCATAATTTCAATAATAGCATTTTTAAATAAAGCATTATTAATATTGGCTTTACTCAATATTATATTTTTTGGTATAATATAGAATTTTCAGCAAAGTATTTCAACAAGTTTACGTTTTTTGATCAATTCTGACGATAAATATTGATTAGTCACCAGTTAGATGTTAATAGTTCAGGAATCGATATCTGGATAATGTACATTCTTCTTGATGCATATAGCCAGCAACCATAATGTCTCTGATTGAACTTTTTGTAATTTGTACACTGAAAGGTCTCTAACGCTTCATAAACGCACCTGAAGATGTTATATGATTAATAACCATAATGGTGTATTCAAATAATTTATCTATTTATTTATTTGAACACATAAATATTGGTATAAGGAGGCACAAATATATATGCGCCAGACAAAACAATGAGAACTCGAAGAGAAAAAAGAACAATAACGAACGGGTTAGTGTAAGGTAGTTTAATGATAATAATAATAGTAATGATGGGGGAAACGGAAAGGTGCAACAGAAGAGATCTTTCAGTTAAGGAAGATACAACAATTTTTTAATGAAGAAAGTAAAAGAAGTCTACAGCAGGATCGCCACTGGCTTCTGTTCGGAGCCATATCTAATAACGTCTCTAGCCACTGTGTCGCACCATCTCTCAGACCCCAACCAGGGAGTCGTGAAGGACCAACAGAAGCCAGTCCTTTGCAGCTTTCTTTCATACCACGACACCATGTCATACACTGACCACCTCTCCGCTTCTTCCAACAAGTCCCATCGTCGGCAAATAATGCACGACGTGGAATTCTCTGGGACGACACTCGTAGAACATGTCCAAGCCACCGAAGTCGGTGTTTCAAGATGGTGACACCAATTGCATTATCTTCTCTGTGCCCGAACACACGATGCCGAACCTCTGCATTACTAACATGGTGTTGCCACTGGATGTCAGCAATGCTTCGGAGACAACGATGACCAAACACAAATAGTCATCTAGCATCCTCAGCTCGGAGAGGCCAGGTTTCACAAGCAAAGAGCAAAACTACTCTCACCGACGCGTTGTAGATCCGACCTTTTACAGCCAGACTAACATCACGAAGGCGCCGAAGGTGGCCCAGATTGGCATAAGCCGCTCTGGCTTTCACTATACGTGCATTGATCTCATCACTCACACCCCCACCAGCACTTATGCAGCTACCTAGATACACGAACTTTTCGACTACTTCTATCTGCTCACCATCCAGGGTGAGTACAGGATTAGAATCCTGCCAGTCTTGTAGACGTACTTTGAACTTCGAAGGTGCAAAGCACATACCTTACCTACGGACACGAATAAACGAAAGACAGATAACTGGTTGAAATATCTAGATAGAAGGAACAAGTAGCTCAGATATTTAAGCAGACCGACAAAACATATTACTACTACTACTGCTACTACTACTACTACTACTACTACTACTACTACTACTAATAATAATAATAATAATAATAATAATAATAATAATAATAATAATAATAATGGTAGTAATGATTAATATCCTTTTTCAATACTATAAATTTTGATCAAACTAAATAATTCTTACCACTATCAGTTGTGGATTATTTTAATAAATTTCATGAGTCAATTGAAGCTAGACCACCATAGAAAACCAGGAAGTACTGGACGGCCGTTTCGTCTTATTGTGTGACTCCTCGGCAATGTTCATCAACGATCACGCTTCACAAGGTTTGAACTCAGAACCTATCAGTCTCACACACGAACACTTAACCTCTAGACCACTGAGACGGCATCCGATCTAATTTCAATTGGTTCATGATGTCAACTATTAAAATTAATAGAATATGCTTAAATCCCCTTCGGATACTAATACATTTCCGTTTAACATACATTGAAGTTAGACAATAATAACAAAACGGTTCATAAGTATTTCACTTTGATTCATTAACAACCATGAACATATTCTATCAACAGTTCTATATTAGTGTATTGTATTATTCTATGTAAAAGACATTAATTATATGTTTTTAATGTTTATTTATCCGAAAGATAGGTAAGGAAAGAAGCGTAGTTATGTTTCCATTGTAACAGTTTGTCTGTCATACAGAATTTTTCAGTATAAAGGTCTATATTAGAATATTCACATAGTTGAAAAGTAGGTAATTCATATATTAGGACAGACTATGGTTACTGTTAAAGGTAAAGAAATATTTCACTCTAAGAAATGTTGACACGTTCTAATCGCTTCTAACCTTTTATAACATGTTTCATAACAACCAACATAGTATATGAACTGCTGTATTTTGGTTTACTAGGTAACTAGTATCATGACATAATATCATACCTGAATATATTGTAGCCATGAGGTGTCGAAACCTTTACATGTCTAACCATCATCATTGATGAACACGGTGGATTTGATGCAGATGTGAAGGCGAAAATCGAGAAAGCAAAAGCAGCATATTTACAAGTGAACAAGATCTGGAACTTAAAATAATTGTCTGTCAACCAAGACCAATGTCAGAATTTTCAATACAAATGTCAAAACAGTTCTACTGTATGGGGTGGGAAATTGAAGAACTACGAAAGCGATCATCCCCAAGATACAATTAATTATTAACAGTTCTCTATGCAAAATACTTCAGATCTGTTGGTCAGACATTATCAGCAACAATCTATTGTGGGAGAGAACAGACCAGATCCCAATGGAGGAAGAAATAAGGAAGAATCGTTGGAAGTGGATAGGACACACATTGAGGAAAGCATCGAACTGCGTTATTACAAGACAAGCTCTCGCATGGAATCCTAAAGGTCAAAGGGGGGAAAGAGGAAGATAAAAGAACACATTACACTGATAAATAGAGACAAGAATTAGATAGAACTGGAAAGGAATGCTCAAGGACAGAATGGGTTGGAGAATGCTAGGAGTAAACATACGTAAATAAGTAAGTACGTAAGAATGTACAATACCGAATTCTCCCTACGTCTTACTGCTGTTTCAATTACTGTCATTTATTATTTAATAATTTATTCATACTCTTTTTATCTTATTTAGTTACCTCATATAAATTATGAGGTATGAAATAAGTGACATATCTCTCTAATAACATCATCAGTATCAACGCCATTCCATCATCTCCATGCTGAATATAAAAGATTTTAGTGTAAATTCTGTGTAACATTCTACTGTATTTTTATTCTATGCAAATATATTTAAGTTTTTTTATAAAAAAATTTGCATAAAATTAATAGAAACTATTTAATTATGTCATAATTAATTATTGATCAATAATATTCATCTACATAATTATTATTCACTTGTCACCAATTCAAGACAATCGTATTAAAGGGATATCAAAATTGATTATTATGGTGATGGGGTGATGATGATGACGATGACGTAATCTGACATAGACACAAATAATGTAACTTTGTTGGTAAGTTAACTCAAATGTAACTAACCTATAATTTGATCAACTTCAAATATCTTGTTATTATATATATTTGTGATTGATTAATTACATAATATGCTTCATCAATTGTTTATTTGAATTCAAACTTAAACATTTTCATTTGTAATAATAATAATACATTCACTTGGTATTGTTTACTTGGATCGTCCCATTGATATGGATAACGCGATGGTGTTTGAAGCGAAAGTATTGGGGTTCGAGTCCCAGGTACATCTGGCTAACGAGACTCAAATGGGACGAAATGCTTGTCTTGAATTCCACTACTAACCACTATCCATCTTTGCTTATAATAATAATAATAATAATAATTATTATTATTATTATTATTATTATTATTATTATTATAATGGTAAACTGAGATCATGGTAAGACTATAATTTATGGACGACCTTTGAACAGCTTTGAAGTGACCAAATGAAGGTTAGAAACCAATATAAGGAATAAAAATTAAGCTTTATAGTTAATGGTTAAGGTTAATAATTAGATTTACCGTTTTTATCACGAACTTATTTTAGTAATAATGTCAAAACTCTATTTAGCCAAATGGATGAATGAATTTCGCGCCAAAATCCAAGGCCTGTTATCTTATACCCAATTGGTTCATCCATAAATTATAGAGTCACGTTCGAGATCATTCTTAGTATTTTTAATCAATTAAAATAATAAATATAAGTGAAATTTTCAGTAAACCATTTGATTTAAACTACCAGTTTTAACATGAATGGTGGCGGTACATAATGGTTTATACATATAAGTGAAGTTTCAAGAAGATAATTGTAATAAGCTCTTAATGATTCCTCGAAAAGTTTTCAAAAATATAAGAAATACTAAAGTAACACTTTCATTGATTAACGTCCTTTAGATATCTCTAAGGGATTGAATTTGTTCACATGTTTCCTAGAAGGTTTTTAGAACGTCATGGTCGTATAATTCTGTAATTACGAGTGTTGTTTTTGTCTTGTAGTACATAAAAGTACCCTTCAAATTAAGTTTTCTTCATATTTTTCAACTCCTATGCTCCTTCACAAGGAGTAACAGGTGCAAGTAAGTAAATAAGTAAGTAAGTATCTACTATTTAGAGTTCAAGATTTGAAGTATTATGGTGAGTAGAATATAGTTGGAATGTCATTGTCTACACTTTCCAGTACAGCATATATCAACTAGCTAACTGGTTTTCTAAGACACTTGAAGCATGATAAGTGTCCCACAAAATAATCCAATAAATACAAAGATCATATTGAATTAAATGCTTGATTCTTCAGTAACGTAGTCTTTCCCTTCAATGATACATTAGATAATTACATAAAAATAATGTTTCATTAATACTGGATGTACAATAATTAAACATTATGAACCACTAACCATTTTTGAAAGAAAGTATGCTATTATGTAACATTACACATTCCAAACTGTATATTAGCTTGTTGACAATAGTTTCAAAGAAGTCATAGATCTATGTTTCATCTTCACTTTTGTTGGAACTAACAATTTTCATACGATTCAAACTTGTATCACACAGTCTCAGCATTCATGACATTGAGTTATGCATCCTATTACTGACTTATTGTTAGACTGAAATGTTTGCATAATCACTTGGTGCTTGTCACTGTATAATAATTGCAATACAATAATATAATTCTAGAAGAATCTCATTATATTGTACAGATCATAGTCATCATCCTATTCAGTCAGTCAAGATGGATACATGAGGCCTAGTTTAGATGATGGTACATGAAGGACTTTTCTTGACAGTTAGAGATATTAAGCAAAATACAGTAAGGTTAAATTTCATGCAAATTGATATTTGTCAGTTTGGCGTATTTCCAATCGTGATATCAAAATGATCTTCCATTTAGAACTAGAAATTTCATCATATATCACCTGTATTAATAGTGATATTAGAGTTACTGGAGAAGATTTATATCTCAGGTAGATGAAATTTATTGGAGTTTTGTTTTCTGATCTGGATGGTCGTTTGGTCGTGGAGCTGTCATCATTCTTCTAAACGACAGAATCAGCATAAACTTCAGGTAGAAGTTTGGTACAAAACTCCATCAAAAAGATATTAGAGTTAAATTTGAACAGTTTTTTAACTAAACTTCTATGTTCCATCAACTGAGTGGTTTATTTGTAAATGACAGTAAAAGGAAAACAATTATGTGCTTAAAACGGATATTCCACTTCTAAAGAGAATATTTTGAGTACTTCTATAACGAAGATGATGACCATTGTCATAAATATGAACTAAGATTATATATGTAAATTATCTACATGTTTACATGTCCATCCGCCTTTCTGTCTATCTGTCTGTCTATCTATCCATCTAATGTCTACCTGTTTATCTAACTACATATCCTGTTACCATATATTAAGTTATTGAATATTCAGTATTGCCAGTTTGTTTAAAATATCATTAATTGTTTTGTTTAACAATGTTTAACATTAGTAATTGATATGTTATGTGAAATAAACGGAAAACTAAAAACATATAGCCTTAATTCACAAGCTTTTTGTAAGCAATGATGGATAATGGCTAGCAGTGGAATTCACGACGTTCGTTTCGTCCTATTTGGGGCTCGTCAACTGGATGTACCTGCATCTCAGAGTTGATGTTCACTGTGGGACTCGAACCCAGTACCATTTGCTCCAGACGCCATCGCATTATCCACTCAGCTACAGTATGCATATATGACAATAACAGACTGATCAATTGCAGTCTTAAACCTCAATGGGAAGATACAAGCCAAACAATACCAAGTGAATCTACATACATATATATACTTGTTTAGATTTTGATATTGATGTTCAGGTTTATAGTTGATCCAAACAACCAATACATATAAGTTAAAATTCATTCTGGTCAACGAGCCAGCGATAACCTGAACTCAGGAACTAAATAGATAACACGATTCCACTTGAAGCGAAAGGTATTGTATTAGAGTCCTGGAATAAATATTAACTCTGGAATGTTGGCACATCATGCTGACGAGTCCCAAATAGCACAAAACGCGCGTGCAGGGTTCTACTACAAACCACTATCAATCTCCGCTTATAATAATGATATATATTATACATCTTTGTTAGTAATATCAGTTTCATATATACTTGTTATGATAATATTATCAAATGAAGAGTCATATGATGTATGATTTGTAACTAGTTAGGTTTTCGGAGTTCATGTTTTGTTGAGAATGTTCCAATGATAATATACCATATACCCTTATATTTTACAATGTTTAACCATGACGCCTTCCAACGGTTTGGTATTTTAAAGTGACATTTCGGGGAAAGCCGGTATACATTTACTCAGGGAAAGATTATACCAATTACTTTTCCG
Source organism: Schistosoma margrebowiei (assembly GCA_944470205.2). Classification (NCBI taxonomy): domain Eukaryota; kingdom Metazoa; phylum Platyhelminthes; class Trematoda; order Strigeidida; family Schistosomatidae; genus Schistosoma; species Schistosoma margrebowiei. The sequence goes on along the minus strand of OX104025.1, from coordinate 46,248,508 downwards.
TAAATCAACATTTATGTGATTATTTACTACTTCCAAACAATCATAAGTTTAGTTTAATAGTTTTCTTTCTCATAAAACCAAGTAGAAAGTGAGGACCAAAAAACATTACTCGAAATGTAATGAAACTAACGGTTGATACACACATGTATCACAGTAATAAAAAAAGAGGTAATTGATAACCTCGACAGTTCCTTTTTCTCAAGAATTCAAGCACGTTTGAAATTCTAACCACTGAACAATGAGTAACCAATCCTAAATAAAAGTCCTAGATTCTGCTTCTAATTATTACAAAATTTCTGTCTAGTATTACACGTACATTCATTTGTTATTAATAACCATAATCGATTTCCTATAAAATATGCTTCCTACACTTGACCATTAATGATGACAGTCTCATAAACTTAATCATTCTAAGCCTACTACTACCACTACTACTACTACTACCACTACTACTACTACTACTACTACTACTACTACTACTACTACTACTACTATTATTATTATTATTATTATTATTATTATTATTATTATTATTATTATAAATGATAAAATCATACCACTATAATCGCATTAATTAAGCTTATGCAATAAATTCTATTCTTCATTGAATTTTAAATTACCTTCGAAAAGAAAAAGAACAAACAAACAAATCAATCAATATAAGAATGAAAATTATACTTTGATTAATGAACTAGGGTTATGTGTTCCTTTTGTTGTTGTTGTTGTTGTTGTTTCACATCAGGTTACCAAACCTAATCTAAATAAACATTATACTAACAGCCATTTATTTGTGTTGTGTTTGCGTGTTTATTTGTATGTGCGTGTGTGTGTGTGTTTAGTATGTATGTAATGGTAAAATAATAAACAGGCAAACAAACAACCATATTCATTTTTTTAAAATATTTTCTTTTCATTTAATGTTTATCATTATTTCTTTATTTTATTTTTCTCGTAAATTCACACCTTGAATTATTTATTGGAGAAAAGAACAAAAAGAAAAGAAAAGAAAAAACGAACGAGGGCGTTTATCTTATTTGACAACTCGTTTCTGATTGGTTAATAAATATTAACCAATCATATTGGTTTCCTTTCTATATATATAAATACTTTTTGTTGTTGACTTGATAGTAATAATAAAAGCCATTGGAGTTGTTCTTTATTGGATTATGTATATTGTGGATAGTTACATATTCTCTTTATGATATCACTAAAATAATTTGTTATTATTATTAATTTGTATTTCGGGGGGAATTATTCATCGTATTCGGATATACTTTTTTTAAAGGAAAATAGAGAGGGGAAAACTAACTCAATTGAATTAATAATAATTAACTACAATTTGCCCTGGTTAATTCCAGGCATTTAAACGGACACGCTAAAACGAACGCCCTTTGTTTATATAACTTAATCTATAAGTGGTTTCTATGTAATACACAATTAAATACCTTTAATTTGTCAAGTTTACTTTATTTGGAAATATACAAATTATATTTGGATTTGACATTAAATAATTGGATTTATCATTGAGATTATCATACGGTTCGTGGAGTATATCTATATTCATATATCAGCAACATTATCCGTATCCATTATATGATATTTCAATTGAAACAAATGTCAATAAAAGATAATCGATTGTGGATAATTTCAGTTTATTGAACCTTACACACATACATACATACAGAAATAAATAAATAGAAGAAATGAAAGTTAAAAACAAACGTCCATATAACAGATCAGAGACGTGTACACGAAGTAGTGCTAATAGTAATACAGTTTCTGGGACTAATACTGCATCAACATACATTCCTAACAAATTAAATGAACAATTAGATCAATCAGATAATAATAATAATTATCCTACTTTAACAGATAATTCATTAAATACTAATGAGAATATGAACAAAAGTCATAAAAAAACTTGTAATTCAACAACTAAAAATACTAAAACACGTCATAAATCAAGTAAACATACAAATTCCTCTTGCTCATCATCATCATCACCTTCTATTTCAAATAATGCTAATAGTACTGTAACACAAGTAAGTGGAACATCATTGAAAATTACACATCGTGGTGGACGTACACATGTGTCATCTATAAATCCCACTACTACTACTAATAATAATAATAATAGTAATAATACTAATAATAGTAATAATAATTTAATTTCAAATACAATACGTTTATCAAATTCCAAATCAAATTGTTGTTCTTCATCTACATCGACTTCATCATCAATTATTTCTAGTGGAACTAATGAACCAATTGATCCATATGAATTTGCTGTAAAAACTGATGAATCAATTAATCCATGTGGATTGAATGATAGTTTAATACCAATTAAACGATTAAAATTAGATAGAGTAAGTTTATGATTATTACTTATTTTTCTAAATTGTAATTTTGTACTTTGACAGTGGTTTGATTATGTAACCTTAATCTTTTCGACTCGGCAGTCTAGTGGTCACGCGCGAAACCAGTAGGTCCTGGGTTCGAATCCCGCGGGGTGCGGGATCGTGGGTGCGCAGTGCTGAGGAGTCCCACACTAGGAAGAAACGGCCGTCCAATGCTTCCAGGTTTTCCATGGCGGTATAGCTTCAATTGATTCATGAATTCAACCTGTGAAATTTCTAAAAATCTCCATAAAACCCATTCTGATATTACTTATACTCTTACTACCTTTATCACTATGGGATTTGAATCGATAATTGTACCTCTGTGCTAATTAAGTATGGTAACTCGAACTGATGTAGGTACGTACTAAGTTTTACGTTGTTGCTGACTCACTAACTCACTGGTTACGTAACCATCGTTCTACATAATAAATCCAATTTTGATATTGTAAATAATTTTGATTCCTTTTAGCTGGGTTTTTTCTATAAAAGTTTTGTCGTTTCTATTTCATTCGTCCACACCTTATCCATAAAGTTGATGATAACTTGAATAACTGAAGCTCTTGTCTTGTAAATGTGTTTTTTTTCTTCTCATCAGTTTAAAATCATGTTTAAAATTACTTTAATTACATTTCTAACCTACCGTGAGTGAAACTTCAGCACTGGGATGTTAAGGTTATATACTGTTGTTGAATCTCATACAAGGCGAAACGTCAGTCATAGATTCCACTCCCTGTCATGAACCTACTTTGTTTAAGTTTTCTAGTTATTATTTTTCTGGATGACTTTTTTATTGATATCAATAGTTTAACTTTCCTTCATTCATATAGAACAGATGGAATGTGGCTAGTAGTGGAATTCAAAACGCGCGTTTTGAATTGCCTTTAGCTGTTAGATAATAATTGGATTCATTTTATGATGTAATTATATATACTAGTTGTAAAATGAGCTAAGATTAAATGTGACAAATTTATTATTTATTTATTTATTTAAACACATAAACATTAGTACAAGGAGGCACCAAATAGATAAGCGCCACATAAATCATTCGATTTGTATGAGGGCTCGGATACTGCTCGTGTGCCCAGACCGAAACAGGTGGTTTTCTTAAGGGGCACGTCCCGAACCTTGGACTTAAAGGTCTGATCCACAGGCAGTGGAGCATCGTGAGGAGATGAAGTCCCATGATAGCCTGTGACCAACGATTGGTTCATACGCTATTTATTCCCTCAAGACACTGGAGCCCATATGCACCATTGGTTTGGGATCCGGTTCAAGCGCCGAACATTCGCTTTTCATCCTCTCATTTTGGTAAGCAACACTCGTGGTACGAGAAGGAAGTGAGTAGAACTTCCCTGACAGAGGCTGTATACGCATGTCCGTGTGAGAGCATTTCGAGAAGGAGGGCGGGTCCACCCCACTCTCCGCCATACCAGGGCATTTGGGGGCAAATGTGACGAAACGATTTAAGAATACTGTCCTTGAAATATGATATCATGATTAAGTTACTTTGATGATATTTAACCTTCCTTAAACAAGACTATTATTATTATAAACAATTTCTACCAAGAAACTATTGTTATTACCTAACTGTTATATATAATAGAAGATAAAATGTATACATAGTTGTTTCTAACGTCTGATACTGCTACTACTCCAAGATTTGTCTTCTAATCATTTCATCTTATTATACTAATATGATATTGACAACAACAACAACAACAACATAAATCGATACACACATATATACCAGGTTCTATGTGTTCATGTGACTAAGTCATTTTCAAACTTGTAATTGATTAACTTAACGATTGAACTTTGATGTTTCTTTAAGAAAAAAAAATTTTTTTTTTGGTATACTTTAAACAGTCCTAATTGACAGGTAAATCAATAACTCATACAATTGTATTTAAGACTTATATGAATCAATTAAAGTTTAAATGATTGTTACTAATTTAATGTATGTATTATAAATAATAATATTGATTTTAATTTTAGTTGCTAAGGCTTTGAATAATACCAGATGTTATTACATTTTATCACTTTATCAATCTTGTTTTTCTTTTTTCTCTTTTCTTTTTCAAATAATAACGAATAAAGCATATGGTTATGTCATTTTATTCTGTTTACCTTCTCTTCTTTTTTTTTTGTTTCGTGATCTATAGGCTTATTGATGTTTATCTTAGAAAATGTTTTACCTTTTCCTGTTATCTTTAAATTTAAACAATATAACACCAGTATGATCTTTATGTATAAAAAGAAGAAAAAAACAGTTTGTGAATGGAAGTGATTATTACGTAACATGACAATGTGGTCGTTTAAATCCATTGGAAGATCATTGATAATTTGAACATCTTAGTGATAACATCAATTAGTGTTATTTATTAGACAATGAACGGGTTTAAATATGTAACAAAGTATCAATCTCTTCAAATATTGTATATTACATCTTACTAATGATGTAAACCAGCATAATACTTATACTCAATAGTTTCTGCCGAATGCCTTCAATGATGGATAGCGGTTAGCAATGAAATCTAAGATGTGCATTTCGTCCTATTTGGGATACGTTAGCTGGATGTATCTATTCTATTATTATTGATTTTAAGTCATGTCATCTAGAACTCCTGAATATTAGTTACAGTAGTCAAACGGAACTCACTCAGGTGTATTCATCTATCGATAAGGCTCAGACAACAATCAGTGATTTTACAAAGTGATGCAACATTATACTTTGGTCTCTCCTAACTTTCTTCCAAGCAACAGCGTGTATAACAGTAGACGGTAGTTAGGCAAAATGAATATATATTCCAACCACTTGTCAGATGAATTAGATTATTATTATTATTATTATTATTGGAGCACATGGAATGTAGAATCGTAATATTTCGCCAATGAGAACTAACTTTTCACATCATATCAATGCATGGAATGGCTTGACTAAATTTCTCATGAAATAATCTTTTCAAAAAAAGCAAACTATCTTGATTTTTAAGCAAAGATGAATAGTAGCAAGTAGTGGAATCCAGCAATTTAAACTTCACCCTATTGTATAAATTGGTAACTGTCAGGACTGAGTAGCTAAGTGGATGACGTGATGGCGTTTGAAGCGAACGGTAGTCGGTTTGAGTTACACAGTGAACATCAAATCTGAGATGTATGTACATCCAGCAATGCGTTGCAAATAGAATGAAACCTGTGTCTTAAATTCCACTGCTAGCCTCTATTCATATTTTCTTATAATGCTTGTGAATTAAGGCAATATCGAAGTAATACACCCAGTATGCACATATGCCAATAAGAGACTGATCAATTGCAGTCTTAAACCTCAATGGGAAGATACAAGCCAAACAATATCAAGTGAATTTAAACACTGTCAATGATGCAAAATGGTAAAATTCTTTAAAACCATAGATATTAATAGTAGTTGAATAATTTCTATACTTAAGAGAATAGTTTTATTTTGTCTAAAACATCCAATATTTCATTGAATGAATCATTCTAAATTATGTCACTAGTAGGGTACATTCTAGATTCAAAAAGGAACAAATTAGTTGTGTTTTGTTTTGTAATTTTACAGTATCAAACAAGTTGTTGATATAGATAATAATAATAATAGTAAAACATTAATTTCTAAAATAACTCAATGATGGTAGTGACTAACACCAGGACATCATATCCAACTGAGTTGTTCACATAGACAATGAATAAAAAGGAGACTATCATTAATGACTTCTTCATGCAGGTATATATGTCTGTATGAAAGCGAGCGAGAGAGAGACGAGGTCAATTTGCTTATTTACTGAGAAAAATTTGATTCGCCTTTGTTCATACACACACACACACGCAGAGGCACAAGCACAGGCAAAAGTATGCACAAAATACAATTCTAGATTGATATTTTGATAGAAGTGATGTAAATTTTTCACATACATTAACTATCTACTGTTGTTTACATATCTTAATCTCATCACTAGAAATTAATGTCTTATTGTATTTCTGTGATTCATATAAATGAAATTACTTGACGATTTAAGTTTTCTATGATAAATACAGTTTTTATATACACATACTGTTGAGTTAAAATTATACTGAGAGAGAGGTTTTATGGTCTTGCCCTCGAGACTGATAGGTCCTGGATTTAAATCTCTCGAGGCAGGATCATGGATGAGCATTGATGAGGAGTCGCATACTAGGACGAAACGGTCATCCAGTGCTTCCTGGTTGTCCATGATGGTCTAGCTTTAATTCAACTATTAAATTAACACTTTACGTTTTGAAAAGGTTAGGTGTTCATATTACGTAGAATAAATCAAGACTTCATAGGTTTATATTATAGAACGTAATCATCTTCTTTTCCTTTCAATTTTCGATTAACACTGACAGAATAGTTTTTTTTCGAAAAAACTATTTATCGAATGATCAATTTGGTGGACGGACTTTTTCTCATGTTGTTTACATCTTCAAGACTTTATTTGATCAGTTTTTCATTATCATCGGTATGACATGGTTTAAGATTGTTCATAGTGACATCAGTCAGTTAGTCAGCTACAATGTAGAACCAGACACATATATGCATCGGCCCAAGTTGCTATACCTCATTAGCACAAAAAGATGGACACCGGATTCATAAAAGTAGTTAATTCAGAGATGGCAATATATAAAAAAAGACTGCAATAAGGATATAGTACAAGAAGAATCAGTTCGTAGAAAGAAAGATATGAAGCGATTTTAATCTCTTACTTTAAGGGTAGACAGAGAGTGTATACATCGACGCCATTGTGATCGATTCTGAGCCATGTCACCAAGAGTCTCTAACCATTGGTTACGGTAGTTGTTCGGACCCTAACCAAGTAGTTTGCATCTACCAACATGACTCAGACCAGAGGTGAGTGACTCTATGAACTGATGCCACATTTTGGTTTGGCCGCCCCTAACTTTCTTCCAACCATCCCGAACACCGGTTAGCATTGCATAGTGACATAGGTACATCTATTCTTTATCTTTAAAATTGTAAGTTTATACATTACCTTATAAATTTTTTAAAAATCCCACTAATCCATATCTCCTTGAATCATATCTTCATTATCTGATCTTTTCTATTGTTATTAATATTGTTACAACCTCCACAATTCTGAGATCTGTCTTAACAACTTCATCTCACTTTGTTAATGCAGTGTAGCAACTTGAACTGATGTACACACATTCCAGGTTTTACTTTAAGTTTGACTGACTAACTGTACGTGAACCATTATGGACTCCTTAAGCTCATAATTAACGTGTTGGAGTTTGAAACGGTAAGTATTAGGCCTTAAACCTGTATGAATCGATACACATTTATCTGGAACATGAACAACGGGAACATATGGAAATACTTAGAAGTAATGCCATATTCGTTAAACAAGTTGATTAATTCTATGATTTTGTTATTAAGTGTAGATAACTTGTTAAGAATTTAATATTAGGCGTTGCAAAACGAATACTAAAGCCCTCAAGTACATTTAGCTAATAGCAAGCTCTGATTAAGAGGAGATATAAATTGTAGATTGCATTACTTGCAATACTACTCAAATGATTGTACATCAGTAGGGGGATCGGGATTTGAATATATATAATTCAAACTTTAATTCTTGATGGATTAATATTCTTATTGAATACTGAATTGATTTATCAAAGTTTTAGTTTAACTTAAATATGGATCTTAACATGTAAAGAATGTGTCATTCTCATTTTATTGATCTTCAATGTTCTTTATTACCTTCGCCATTACTTGCTTCTGTGTATGCTACTTTGAAGAATATAATAAGATGTGTCATTATGGTGAATTTCACATGGTTTTACTTATCCACTCTCCTTCTCTTTCTCTCTCTGTGTGTGTGCGCACGTTTGACTCTCACCTACACAATGTAAGTCAGAATCAAGCTAACAGTGTTAACTAGTCGTGTATTTCGACGACTAAATCGCTATTGTTAATGATAAAAACAGACAAAATCCAAATACTTTTGATTATCATTTCCGTTCTCTGAATTGTGTTAGGTAATTTACATTACACAATAGGACAAATGGTCATCAAGTGCTTCCAGGCTTTTCATGATGGTTTAACTTCAATTGACTCATGATTTCAACCATTGAAATTACTACAATCTCCACAAAACCTCTTCGGATACTTTATATTACATTGAATATTTTAATCCTGAATATATACTAAGATGATGTTCCAGTTCTGTTAATAGAACAGTTTTGTTCAATCGTTTGAATAAACTAATACGATCATTAGAAGAGGGTTACAACTATCATATCAGTGTTAAATTTCAATTTATTAATACTATATCATTCTTTTAACCTTAAACTAATCAGAGACAATTATTATTATCAGAAGGGGTTTTGTGAAGATTTTAGAAATTTCACTGATTGAAATCAGTAGTCGATTGAAGCTAGACCACCATAGAAAACCTGGAAGCAATAGATGGGCGTTTCGTCCTAATATGGGACTCCTCAGCATTGCGCATCCACAATTCCACACCCCGCGAGATTCGAACCCAGGACCTATCAGTTTCTTACCAGGCGCTTAACCAACTAAACTACTGAGCCGGCTGGCATCCAACGGTGCTAATGTCTAACTTCAACCAATCCACGAAGTTGAGCCACCGTTCACCATTTTTATCAATGAGTTGATATCTAACTACAGACCTGGTTGATTATTTGTAATAAACATCTATTCCCACCGAAAGAAGGGGGTGACATTAGCAATAGTTTCCTATTTAATTTTCTAATCCTATTTGATTAGCTTTTGTTCTAATGATCATCATTTATATTGGCCACGATTAATTCTGAGTATTATTATTAGTCGCTTTATTAAATCCCAAAGGCAATATTTGTGTTTTGATGAATAATAACCGATATGATATTTTCTTATTCTAATTTCATTTCTTCTATCCTTTTAACTTAACTAACCTCTTGACCTTCAAAGATTAGAAATGCAATTTGTTTAATCCAATTCGACTAGATTGAATCATTTGCTTTAATTGTCTCGTCTCTATCAATCTCACTCTCACTTTCGTTCTCTCTGTCACACACACACACACACCTACATACATACTACGGATAGTCAACTTAATAACGAACATACGATTTTGTTACGGTGTTTAACTATTTTATTTATTCTATACTATGTATTGTTAATTCTTTTCTATTCTATTACCATCATTGTTCATTTCAATATTTCACTAATTGACAATATGAATTCAATAATAAAGAAAGTTGAATAGTCTAGACATAAAATACTGAAATTAGTTTTGGCTTAACTAAATGAAAATTTCTATGAAGATCATTCGATTATTGTACCGACTTCTTTGACTTATTTTAAACAAATAAGTTTGGTATATATTATATTCATACTAATCAATATCATTATTATAATTAATTAGTTCCCATGATAAACCTTTAAAATGATCTATATTGATTCGTATCAGAAGGGGTTTTGTGGAGATTGTAGTAATTTCAACAGTTGAGATCATGAGTCAATTGAAGCTAGACCACCATGGAAAACCTTGAGGCACTGGATGGCCGTTTCGTCCTATTGTGGAACTCCCCAGCAGTGTGCATCCACGACCCCGCCTAGCGGGATTCGAACTCAGGACCTATCAGTCTCGCACCAGGCGCTTAACCAACTAGACCACTAATATTGACTTAGTTACAAAATGACTCATGATTTCAACTATTAAAATTAATAGAACATCCATAAAACCCTTCTGATACTAATCAACATATGCTCATTAGTGACAATCTCCAAGAGGTATTTCATGGAGTTGTAATGAGAAGTAGTGATATAAAATATTGAAGATGGTTTCATTTATCTAATTGAAAATTTGTATAAAGATAAACTTTAAATTAGCTGTCAATTTTTGTTTGTATTTACATCATTTGATTATTGCACCGATTTCTTTGATCTATTTTAAACAAATAAGCTTGGTATATATTATTTTTATATAATCAATATCATTATTATAATTAACAAGTTCCTATGGTATACTCTTAAAATGATCAATATTGACTTAGTTACAAATATTATGACAATTTGTTTAAAAAGAATCTTTTTTTAAAAATAAAGTTTCATTCAATCAGTTAGTCCGTCAGCTACAACGTAGGACCAGGCACATTTATATGCATCAGTCCAAGTTGCCATACCTCATTAACACAACAAGATGGACACCGGATTCATAGAAGTAGTTAATTCAGTGGTGGTAATATATAAAAGAAAGATTGTATATCAGGATGTAGTACAGTAAGAAAGAATTAGTTGATAGAAAGAAAGATATGAAGCGATTCTTCCCCAGGCTTTGCAGAAAAGACTTTTCTGTATTGCGGAGAGTGCTTGAGACAGTTAAAAGGGTATGTGGTAAACCTTTTTAGGTTATTATTAATATAGTTGTAGATAGGCATATAAATTCTTACAAACTTCCGGCAGGTATTGTCTTATCAGATACTACCCATCCCATTCACTCATATCTTCTGGTAGAATGAGACGTCAATACATTAAAATCCATGCACGCAAGCAATAGTATAAAAGTCCTATAATACCTTACCTAGTAATTATACTCTGTAACGAACAGGTTACAAGAGTTAACCTAGTCAATAATCTGTATTCTTAAACATGTCTCTAAATTGAAAAGTTGTACAGATTCAGATCTTTCTTTCACCTTCTTTTCTTTTGTTCTTCTTTTTTGTAAAAGAAACTTGTTGAAATACCTTGTGCTGAGTATTCTAAATTGTGAGATGGTGGAGATTGTACCAAGCACATAATATTGAATAAATCCATTTAATAATAATCATAATAATAACCATTAATAATAGTAATTAACTTATTTGTCTATGATACATTAGTTCTATTATTTGGGAAGAATGAATTTTACATCAAGGTCAATAATCATTCTCCATTTCCGCCAGTTTTTTTTTCTATTCACTCTTTTAACTTTATATTCTAAGTCGTAGTATTCGTCTGTTGTTGTGTATATATCTGTGTGTGTGTGTCTATAATGTATGCGTATGTATGTATGTATGATATAGACTACATACGTATGTATATGGTCTCTTTATAAGATAAAAAGTTTATATTTAATATCGTTTTCTTTGTTTGACGTCAAATACATTGAAAAAGGAAAGGAGGACAAAGCACAAAATGTATTAAGTCTTGGTTAATAATAATAATAATAGTAGTAGTGGTGGTGGTGGTTGTAGTAATACTAGTCAATTATTTAACTAATAATTAATAAAATTGAAGTTTAGTGATGATTTGAAAATCCCTTCTTTGTATGTATCTCAATTAGTCATCAACTAATCTATACTACCCCTCGAAAATATCAGTTATTATATAATTATTGATTTCCTATGTGTGTGTGTGTGTATATTTGTGTAAATGTGCATATTTTATGTCATTTTCTTGTTCTTACCCCCACCCCTTAGTATTTCATATGATAATTGTCTGTCCTTGTTTTGTAATGGATATGACAACATCGTCATACGTTTTTACTGCATAGTTAATTTATATAATTCAACTATACACATTTGATGATATGACTTAGTGACAGTTAATGTCAGACTTAGAGAGTACATTTCAATTAAATTTACATAATATAATAATATCTGTCTTAATCCAAATCAGGTCATGAAAGATCATTTCTAGTGAAACCATTAGGAAATTTAGATCATATAGGGAGAGTGCTGGTGAGTGACCTATGCTCCTTCACGAGGAGTACACAGGCGTAAATGAATAAATAAGTAATAGGAGTGTATGTATATATCATTAATACTACTGTAGTGGACGACAATACAAGTGATGGCAATCGAATATATTTGAATACAAAATTACATAATCTCTTAGTAAAATCTAAGAAACATACAGTAAATACTTCATTTACAAAATGTCCATCAATCATCTCAGACTTCATTGTCTCTTCGATTCCACACAAATCATTCTCTATTCTCATTCTCTTTTCTTTGATCTTCTTAACCTTCTTCTGCCAGACATTTCACTTTCGATTGATGAAACATACTAATTATATTTATGGACATCGGTAGCATACACCACATAACTAGTAATTACAAATACTGTCTAAGTTGACATTACATCAATCTGTATGTGTGTAGATAATTTTTACATTACATTAAAGACCCATATTTATTTATTTGAACACATAAATCATGGTACAAGGGGGCACCAGATACAAATGCGCCATACATATCTCGTTTCACTTCTGTGAGGGCTGGAATACTGCCCGGGTGCTCAAACCGAAACAGGTGGTTTTCTCATGGGGCAGTACCTGGAGCCTTTGACATAAAGATCTGATCCACAAGGCAGTGGAGCAACGTCAGGAGATGCAGTCCCATGGTAGCCGGTGACCAACGATTGGTTTATACGCTATTTATTCCCCCAGGATCCTGGAGACCATGTGCACCATTGATTTGGAATAACGGTTTTCCAACTTCCCTAAGCGGATCCTCCGTGTTCACCAACCCGGTTAAAGTGCCGGACATTAGCTTTTCGTCCTCTCAATTTCGTAAACAACACCCGTGGCGCGAGAATGCAATGAGGAGGGATTCCTTGGCAGGGGCTATATATGCGTGGCCATGTGAAAACATTATGAGAGGAAGAACGAACTCTCTCCACTCTTGGCCGTACCAGGGCATTTGGGGGCTGAAAATCCCATAGATCGTGAGTTCGAACTTGTGTTTTCTTCATTAGCGTAGATTTGTGCATAAACTTTAGATATTAATTAGCATGTTCGTTACATATATACTTCAGTATTGTTATTCTCAATTCTATGATTGTTAGATGATTGTTTCTCTTTTACTAGTTTAGATATAAAAAGTGTTTTAAACTGCCCAAGGCTTCATTTGTAACTAGTCTGTCAGTCAGCTAAAACGTTTCTAACCAGTAGGAGGTTGTGGACATAATTGTTGAATAAACGTTTTAATATAATAATTATAGATTATATTTATAAAACATATTGATGAAATTGTTGATAAAACAGTTGCTCATTCAAGCGTTCTTTGATTTTGTGTAAACATTTCGCAATTATATTCACCTTCAAACACACACACACATGCATGCAGAGGTGTCTTCACTATATATTTTCTTGAATCCTACTATCGATGCTCAATAATAATGTAACTACCTTTACTATTCTAAGATTTGCCTTGACAATTTCACCTCTGTGTGTGTGTGTGTGTTAATTGAGTGTGGCAATTTGAATTGATGAGCACACATTTACAAGGTTTTATGTTGTATATGACAACTAACTGATATATTTGGTCATTTCAGACATGTTTACTTGTTCACACTGCAATTACTCATACAAACAAACAAACAAACAAAAAATGAGATATCAAACAGACAACCTTAACTCAATCAATATGAACATGACGCAAATCATGTGCTTATCATAAGTCTTAAAGTTTTTTCAGTGAGATAATACGATGACATGAAAGGGTCTTTTTTTCTTCTTCTTTTTATTACTAAGCCTATTTGATAAATGACTAACTAACCAATAAGAAATTCATCCTTGTCTTCTCATATGGATAAAGATTTATTTCTAGCCTTGACTATAGATGATTCATCAGAATAGTATAAATTCACTTATGTATATATGTAATTTAATTGTTGAATTTTATGAGTCAAATTGAAGTTAGACAACCATGGGAGACCTGGAAACGCTGGATGGTTATTTCGTCTTAGTATGGGAATTCTCAGAAGTGCAGATCCATCGTGGATTGGTTGAAGTCAGATATTAACACTATTAGATAACGGCGTTCGCTCTCGAAACTGCTAAGTATTGGGTTCGAATCTCGCGAGGCGGGATCGTGGATGTACACCGTTGAGGTGTCCCATACTAGGATAAACCAGCTATCCAGTGCTTCCAGGTTTTCCATGATGGTCTGACTCATGATTTCAACTATTAAAATTACTATAATATCGACAAAATCCCTCTTATAAAAGTAATTAGAAAAAGAGATGAGAGAATGCCTTATGATTGTAAAAATGATCAACATCGATAAAAGGGATATCTTAAGTTCTCCAATGGCCTAAACACAATTAATAAACTCCGATAGTTGGTTGTTAGTTAAATTCAAGTTGTATATTGTTTATAATGTGAAACTTACCAATTAGTTGTATTTGCATTTCAGATTTGATGATTATGGTGAAACTCAAACCTACTGTGTTACTGAGTTCTAATAGCTAATAGATTATCTTCAGATAATTATTTGAATACGATACTGAATATGAATGTATATCCCTCTCTAAGTTATTTTTGAGAGGCGTGGATAAGTTGAGCGAATGTTCGAAGCTTTAACCGGTTTGATGGATATGGAGAATCCACTTAGTGGAATTGGAAACCTTGATTCCAAACCAATGGTGCATATGGGCTGCAGCATACTAAAGAATCAAATGGCCTATGAACCAATGGTTGGTCAAAAACTACTATGAGACTGCGTTTCTTAAAGTTGCTTCACTGCCTTGTGGATTTGATCCTCAGGTCAAATTCTCGAGGCTTGGCCACCTAAGAAAACCACCTGTTTCGGTTTTGGCATCCGGGCAGTGTCCCAACATACACACACACAAATTAAGAGACTTGTGTGACGCATATGTATTCGGTGCCACCATGTACCAATATTTATGTGTTCAAATAATAATAACGATGAGCTGAATAAAAATGTCTCTTATACAATACAGTAGGTCGGTGTAAACTACTTATCTTTTAACCATCTCAAACTCTTTATTCTGCCAATTTATTCTTTCTCGAATCTATGTTTAATTACGTTCTCCTACTACCAATGCGTTTAAGAGTATGATGGCGATCACAATTAGTGTTAACACTGCCACTTAGTCAGTCAGTCTACAACAGGATTAGGCACATATATACACCTCATCAACACAACAAGATGAACACCAAATTCATAGAAGTAGTCACTTCAATGGTAGTAATATATAAAAGAGAGATTATGTATAATGTATGTATAATCTCACGATTTAACGGAAGACAAATAGTGTGTACACCCACTCCATTGTGATCGATTCTGAGCCGTGTCATTCACAGTCTCCAACCATTGGCTAAGATAGTCATGTGGACCCCATCCTTGTAGTCTGCAATTACCAACGTAGCTCAGACTAGAAGTTAATTACTTTAAACACTGATGCCACGTTCTTGTTTGGCTGCATTTGACTTTCATCCAACCATCTCCAATTACTAGTCAGCATTGAACATCGTGAGAATCGGTGTTCAGGCATATGTGACACGTGACCCAACCATCTCAGTCGATGAAGTTTTACAACCTAATCGACTTGATTTACCATCATTCCCTAATACCTCTGTATCTAACTTTTACTGTTTTGATATTTGTCCCGTTGTTCTGATATGATAGTAATTTTAATTGATTTACATATAAGTCAGATTGTTCATTGGTTACAACTGACTAACTATAATACCCTTATTAGTATTATGATTATTCATATCTGATTTCATAAATATTTGAGTTTTATTTTACTAATAACAATAATCATCAACATTATGACAATGTATCCATTCAAATGGTTTGTTTGTCTTTCACTCTACGGTTATAATTCCTTTTTACTCTTTGGAACTTGTTCTTGTTTAGATCAAATATTCTATTTATCTAATTATCAATTCTCTATTTTGTACTTCACTGTATATACCTATGCATTGTCATCATTATTTTTATTATTATTATCAGAACATCTTTTGTATGTGTTTTCGGAAAATAATTTGTTGTCATAGTGATTATTTATTGTCATCGGATGATTGTCTTTGAGCAACGCACATAGAAATTTATGTCATCATGTGATGATAGTTTCGTTCAATATTTTTTACGTTGAAATATGTATATACCGCAACTATATAAAGATAGATAGATTTATGTGTTTGTCTCTATGTATAATGAAGAAACTGAGATTGAGTGAAACTGACCAGTTTCTATCATTATTTTGTTTCAATATGACGTATCCACCTGGATCATGTTTCATTATGATAGTTATAATATATGTATGTTTGTAGAGAGAGACAAAGAGGGGACCAATGAAAATGATTATGTAATCCGAATAGACGTTGATCACTGGTGTTACATATTAATAGATAACAGTGTTGTTGTAAATGGGAAACATTATATGACAATAATAACGATATTACATTAGCCCCTATAGTGAATGACAAAATTTGTTTCTTACCCTAAATTCACTTGTGAAATTAACCTAGAAATTCTAAATCGTATATTCTGTTTAACTGAATCAAATGAGGTTAGACATTAACACCATTGGATGCCGGCTCCAGTAGTCCAGTAGGTTAAGCGTTCGCGCGAGAGACTGGGTTTGATTTCCGCGAGCCGGATCGTGGATGCGCACTGCTGAGGTGTCCCATACCAGGACGAAACGGCCGTCCAGTGCTTCCAGGTTTTTAATGGTGGTCTAACATCATTCGGTTCATGATCTCAATCAAAAACATAAAAATCTCCACTACCCCTATACTGTGAATCAAATTGATACATAATTTCATACATAATTAGTACGATTATGTCTAATTTAGCTTGTTAGTATTATAATAAGATTTACATGGATGAATTCAGTTGTGGTGTCTAAATTTATCTTTAGTTCCAGTTTTTCCATAATGATCTAGCGTCAATTAACTCATGAATTCAATTATCAAACTACTACAATTTCCATTATAACCCCTCTCTAATTATCTTTAATTGTCTCCTATGAGCATATCCAATGTAGTGATGAAGCCTAACATAAGAAAGAAACATCTAAAGCAATAGAGCGAAAGTAAAAACTTGAAATGAAATCTTTTATATGAAACTTCTATCGTGATAAGCAGCACTCATTAAATGAAAGGAGGATATATATTTTTTTTCGAAATTGTTAGATGAAATACATTTATTAGACATTGACTACATTGTGAATGGATTCAGAAAGCTCGTTTGGCGAGATATCCGTCTATCAATAAAAAGGACGAGTATACTGCGCGGCAGTTCGTTCTGTTCCACATTACGACCGCGAGATATGAACAAAAGATACTTGTAAGTTACTAGTATCTGATCACAGATGTCTTAGAAATATTGTTCGCATCTCCTGGGATCACCGGGTAAGTAATAGTGACGTAAGACACAGGGGATTACGGAATGATGGTAAATCAGTTGATGAGGTTGTGGTTGGATCACGTGTTACGTATGCTTGAACACCGATTACTACGACGCTCAATGCTGACTAGTATTGGAGACGGTTGGATGGAAGTTAGTGGCAGCCGAACAAAAACGTGACATCAGTCCATAAAGTCAATAACTTCTAGTCTGATCCATGTTGATAGATACAGGCTACTTGGTTGGGGTGCAAGTGACCATCTTAGCCAATGGTTGGAGATTCTTGGTAACATAGCTCAGAATCGATCACAATGTCGTAGGTGTACACACTCTTTGATTTCTGTTAAACCGTAAGATTAAAATTGCTTTATATCTTCCTTTTTACCTTATATGCAGTTTTTCTTTTATATATTACTACCATTGAAGTGGCTACTTTTATGAATTCGGTGTTCATGTTGTTGTGTTAATGAGTTATGGCAACTTGAACCGATAGATATATATGTGCCTAGTTCTACATTGTAGCTGACTGACTGAATAATCTCAACCTTTCATATTTGATATGGTTGTGTCAAATGCACTGGATACTGATAATAACTAACTTGATATATAGAAAAAAAATTATATGAGTCTTACATTTTGTAGAACACTATTGTTGTTGTTATCGTCATCATCATCGTTGTTGTTGTTGTTGTTGTTGCTATTTTGATCATTATGAATCATTCTGTTAGACAGATACATTACAAATATAAATAGTTTTAAAACTGCTAATCTATGAGAAAATCTCATCATTATTATTATGTAAGAAGTATGTAATATGGACTATATGTGAATCATTTGTTCAACAAAGTGTTATATTAACTGAATTCATGTATTAAGAAATGAGAGAGAGAGAGAGAGAGATTAGAGGGAATAAATTGTATCTATGACTAGATCATTGTATCTCACTCTATGGATACAACTTTGACTTGTGAAGTTTAAACGTAACTGAAATCATAAGAAAATGAAGAGTAGGACACAAACGGTGTGAAACTAATAGCATAGAATAGATCAGTTGTCATAGTTACTAGTCATCACCATAATTCAAATAAAAGATTTTATATAAAGATGAAAGAAATTTCCACGATATTTTTTTCACGGAAGGTATAAGTATGCCATACATACATACATACATACATGTATGTATGCTTATAAGTTTTGTGTTGTAATTTATGCATATATAGATATGTGTTACATTTATTGGACCATCACCTACTTCGAGTGTCTATACTAGCAGGCTACATGTTCTGGATTAGAGGACATTTCAAAGTTGGTTGAAACACAACTAGATAGCACTTCATGAAATCTTTGGTTGTTAATCTAAGCTATTGATAGTAAATACAAATTGGTTAATTATGATCCACATTGTAGGTAATATACTTGAAAATGCATATCCCTGATGCCTTCTCGAAACATATCTTTTCAACTAGTTCAATTCATTCCTCTTAGTGTAAGGTCATCTCATTCTACTAACGTAATATGTCAAACTGTGCTAATGCTATTGTCATGTCTTTCATTATTAAGATTATCTAATTTATACATATATTATTTCAACACATAAATATTGGTACAAGAGGGCACCAGACCGAAGCAGGTGGTTTTCTTAGGGGGCCACACCCCGAGCCTTTCACCTAAAGGTCTGATCCACAAAGCAGTGGAGCATCGTGAGGAGATGCAGTCTCATGGTAGTCGGTGACCAACGATTGGTTCATACGCTATTTATTCCCTCAAGACACTGGAGCCCATATGCACCATTGGTTTGGGATCCGGTTCAAGCACCGGACATTCGCTTTTCATCCTCTCATTCTGATAAACAAAACTCGTGGTGCGAGAAGTCAGTGAGTAGGACTTCCCTGACAGAGGCTGTATACACATGTCCGTGTGAGAGCATTTCGAGAAGGAGGACGGGTCCACCCCACTCTCAGTCATACCAGGGCATTTGGGGGCCATATATTATACAGATGAATAATACTATTGGTCTGTCCAAATTGAAAATAAATCTACAGAGAGGGATTTATATCTGAATATTAGATTAATACTTCAACTTCAACATTAACAGTAGGGGGAAGGAGGCTGATAACAACAGGATCAAACATTACCACTCCCAATTCAATCTACATTAACATTACATGACTTATATTTAATCACTATGCGTCATTTATTTTGCTATGTATTTCGATCAATCATATTTAATATAAGTTGAAACCAGTTGTTACTTAGTTAAACTATAAAACAGAATTGGTAATGAAAAGATTGTCCATCATTTAGAATCATTCTATATAATGAATAAACTGATTGTAAGAAATGTATGATCCATTGTATGTCAATTCAATAAATGACAAGTATTGTAATGAATTCAAATGTCATACTTCTACCTGAAGTTTGTGCTGATGATGTCGTTCAGGAAAACGATGAAAAATTCATGACCAAACCATCCAGCTCAGAGAACAAAACTTCATCAAAATCATGCACCTGAGTTACAAATCTTCTTCACCATCACAAACTTCAAAGTTCAATTGTGTTCTATGTCTAATACTCCATAAAGTCTTACAAGTTTAATTCAATGTTATCTCTTCTTATTCTTATCTGAACAGTTCGAATAGTTTGTGATGAAAAGGTTAGATGTAGCTTGTTTTTCTTCAGAATTATTAAACACTGACGAATTATAATTTAGTACAAAATCACATTGATAGGGGCGGCCAAACCAAAACATGGTACCAGTTCACAAAGTCAACAACTTCTGGTCTGAGCCATGTTGATAGATGCAGATAACTTGGTTGGGGTCTGCATGACTATCGGAACCAATGGTTGGAGAATGTGGGTGACATGGCTCACAATCGATCACAATGGCGTCGGTGTATACACTCTTTGTCTTCCCTTGAACCATGAGGTCGAAATTGTTTTATACCTTTCTTTCTCCGAACTAATTCTTTCTTCCTGTATTATATCCTTATACACAATCTTTCTTTTATAAATTACTGCGATTGAATTAACTACTCCTATGAATTTGGTGATCATCATGTTGTGCTAATGAGGAGTGGCAACTTAGGCCGATGTATATATGTGCCTAGTCTTACATTGTAGCTGACTGTATGACTAACTATCAAAATAACATGAAGTTCTTCAATCTAAAATTATGGAAATCTTAGTCCTTGGAATTAACATTAAATGTAACTGTGTGATTTCTTTCAGTTATGGGGATTCCTTTCACTATTATGTAAACTGTTAAAGAATACTACACCATGATCAGTATTAACTTCTATTCTCAAACGTGCCTGATAATGTCTAATACCACTGAATTATACCATTTCTAATAATCCAATTAAGTGGTTTTAATAAACAGACAAATGCCGGTCCTTTATAGATTTTCTTTCATGGCACAGTGACATGTTTTAGATGGACTAACTTCAATTGTTCCCTAGAGTCAACAAACAGTCCACGATTTGTACTTTGGTGGATTGGTATGCGTAAAACATGTCCAAAATATCGAATTCAGTGTAGTATTGTTCATTTATTATGTTCGAAATTTCTCTATCTAGTGTCAATCCATATAACCTGAATGTAATCATGTTTGACACTCTTTTTTAAAAGAAAATGTTAACCAATTTTCTCACATTATCACTTATTTTGTGTACAATGTTTGTAGTGTCAACAATATTATTTAATATTCTTTATGCCTGTTACTCCTCGTGGAGGAGCATAAGCCACCCATCAGCACTCGCCATCCAACACCGTCCCCTGGGCAATTCTTTCCAGTTCTTTCCAGTTGTTATTCATCCTTTTCATATCTGCTTCTATTTTCCGAAGTAATGTGTTCTTTTGCCTTCCTCTTTTCCGTTTCCATTCAGGATTCCAAGTAAGGGTTTGCCTCATGATACAGCTTGGTGATTTCCGTAATGTATGTGCTATCCACTTTCAACATTTTCCCTAATTTCTTCTCATCTAGAAGTTGGTTTTTCCTCTCCCCGAGAATGGTGTTGCTGATGATATCCGACCAATGGATGTTAAGTACTTGCGTAGACAACTATTTATAAATACTCCGTCTGTAGCCCTTCTAGAGTTACTGTCAGTCCTTGGCTCGGGTAAAGAAGGAGAGTTGGGCATGAGATTGGCAACCCCATCCCTTAGGAAAAATTTTACTAAAAAACGCCAACCAGATTAAACAAATTAAACCATTTAATGTCAACATTTCTGGTTAGCGTTTATTTAACGAGTTAGTTTTCTACGAGAAGTGCTGGTGGGTGGCTTATATTCCTCCACGAGGAGTAACAGGCGTAATTAAGTAATTTTCAACATTCTTTTACGTATTACGATATGTATCTAACTAGTCTATAGATGATCTAATATACTAAACTATACATTAAAATTTAATTAACATTAGTTTGTTTACATGATGGTACTTGTAAAATAGAAAAAAAGTAACCATAAAATGAACTAGGCACCAGTAGACATAACCACATACAATATCTAGTCGTTTTTATTGGTTGGTGTATATACAGATACGTGTATGTTAAGAGGTATGTCTGCTTTCGTCTCTCTCTCTCTCCATATATATACTTATCTCACTATTGATACTATACACATGTACGTACAACTATGTGAGATTATGTCGAATTCGTATTGTTGTTGTTGTTATAATAGATAGCCTTAGCATATTAATCATCGTTGAGAGTTTTTTTGGCGAAAATTGTAACATTATTTGTTCTTTCATCTATCTGTAATCATTATTATCCTTTCTTGTTTATATCACTTTCTGTCTGTCGCACATTTACCAACCAATATAGTAACCGGGTTATTCATTCATACTATCTATTCAATGCATTTCAAATTGTTATCTACCTAATATCACTGAAGAAGAGTTTTTCTTATATTCCGAGTTGAGTTATACAACATAAATCCGTGATGACTTTGGGAAACGGCTCATAAATCAATCACAATGTCGTCGGTGTATACACTGTTTGTCCTGCCTTAAAGCATGAGATTAAAATTGCCTTATACCTTTATTTCTACGAACTAATTCTTTCTTTCTGTATTATATCCTTATACATCATCTTTCTTTTATATATTACTACCATTGAAGTGACTGTCTCTATGAGTTTGGTTATTATCTTGGTGTACTATTGTGGTGTGGTAACTTGAATCGATGCATGTATGTGCCTGATCTTACATTTTAGTTGACTGACTGACTGTCGAATACAGTAACTTAAAACAACTACACAGTAACATAATCGTACAGATCAGGAATTTTAATTTACATAAGATTGAAAGCGATGAACGTGATTTAATTTAATGAATGATGAAATCGTTTGTCTAAGCTGTTACTAAGTCTAGAATTCATCTATCGAGTCCTCTCAATCATAGTAGTCAATGGTTAGAGACGTCAGGTCACTGTAGTGCAGATGTATTCACACTCTATCTTCCTGTAGATCTTGAGTTCCAATCTTTCTTTATACTGATAAGAAGAGATCAGATTATCTAGCCTGATGTTATTACGCAATCATTCTTTTTTTTTCAAAGAATATCTTCAATAATATTTTCTTATCAGAAAGGGGGTTTCGTGGAGATGGTAGTAGTTTAATAGTTGAATTCTCGAGTCCATTTAAGCTAGACCACCATGGAAAACCTGGAAGCATTGAACTGGAACTCCTCAGCAGAGTGTATTCACGATCCCCATACATGACTCAAACAAAGGATCTTCGGTTTTGCATGTGAATGCTTAACATTTATACCACTGAGCCGTTATCCAACGGTGTTAATTTCGAACTTCAATCGATCCATACTTTTGCACAACCTTTCATCTGAGGTGTATAACTGTTTCACACTAAACTAATTTATCAACTACAGCCTTGTTTGTTCTACTCTTAACCATACCGTATAGTGGACCAGTGATACTTGTTCAGATATAAAAAACGGGACAACAAATTAACGTGACCCGGAGACAAATATATAACTTACTAGTTGAAAGACGAATTCAGTAACTTATGCTATAATCAATCAGTTACAATATATATACTTATTAATCGCTTGATAATTTTAATCGCACACAAACAGTACTTTGAATAATCCTAATAAACTAAAGTACAACTAGGTGTCATTACCAAGGTTTGATTTGATAATTTCGAATAAATTGAGCATTGGGTTCATTGTTATAAATAAAAATAATATATTTGTAATATCCCAATGAGTAGAAAATTGGATTTTCTGACGTTTCGTGACTTAGTGTAAGTCACTTCAAAGTACAACTAATTAATTCACACTTTACTCATTGAAACATTATGTTATACTTTAGAATATGTTTTATGTGACTAGATGTGAAATTCAGGAATATATGTGTTTTATCTTGTATGGTACTTATCAACTACCTGTACCTATATACAATTGTTGATATTCCGCATTAAGATTAAAAATCAGTTTCTATGTAAATGTATTATCAACTAATTCTTGAGTGCTGTTAGAGGTATGAGAACGGTTATCACTCCCCGGTTGCCCACACCGTGGAAGGGTTCTTCTGGAGGTACCTGAAAAGGAAATTAGATTAGAGGTGGTCTTAGTGACCTGAGAGCGTGACCGTAGTACCCAAGGGACAACTGCTTGAGGTCGGTCACACACGACCTTTTTGTGAGTAATTTTCGTGTTATCTCCGTACTTGTTTAGACTTTACCACCGGAGATGGATATCCATGGGATAAGGCGAGGTGTGAATTTTTAGGGTCAACCTTTTCTAACCCCACCCCTCCTTGTGAGAAGGCATCATCGCTGTCATGCTGGTTGTCTGAAAGAAACACCTTACTGCCGTCACACCTCTGTACAGTCAGCAGTACGACTTCACCTTCTGACCTTAGGTTTGTTGCTTTTAGTCTTACCATTCTTCAACCGACCTATCTAGCATGGTAGGACCTTGAAGAACAGTTGTTCCAGCCGGTGTAGCTCGGTTGGGTCATCACTATAGACAAGCCCGACAACCACGTCAATTTAGCAACAACAGTCGAGATTATCAACTAAACTAATAAATCTAGATATTCGTTAACTTACTTAATGGGTATGAAGGTATATGCATCTGATTTTAAGTTATCTATTCCTAAGGATCAAATTAGAACAAATGAAATAGAGTAGAAAAAAAATATTCACTCTGTTTAAACTAATAATATTGCAATTGGTAATTGATTGATTTTCTAGTTTCCTTACAGTGGAAACCTATGTATGAATGTCTCTTTGTAGTTTATTATTATTATTGTTATTGATGGTAATGTTAATCATTATGTTATTAACGAAATTAATTAATACATGAATCAGTCACTAGGGTACTATGTACTAAGTGTTGACTATTAATAGCACAATCATAGTATATATATGTATAACATCTGACTTGCTATAGTGATTATTGCCACGTCAATGTATCCATCAATCAATATCAGTTTAATTTTTATCTATAAAGTAGTAATATAATTATTAATCTGTTAAACAGTATGATTGTGTTAAGTAGGTGAAAAGGTAAATCCTTTTTCCCTCTCTCTTTCTCACACACACACACACACAGTGATTATAATAATTCCTTAATCGAAATTCTTTTAAACAATGAATAAAAATATATACAGAAATGTTGGCTGAACAAATTAACTCAGTAATATTCAATCCTTAACAAAATATTGTTGTTAGGAGAAAGACATTCCGAATCGATGTCAACATTTTTCATGGAGTTAGTTATTTCCTATTACTGACTGTTCTGTATTACTGATTGAAATCATAAGTCAGTTCAAGCTAGACCACCACTGAAAACCCGGAAGCATTGGACGGCCGTTTCGTCCTAGTATGAGACTCTTCAGCAGTGCGCATCCACGATCCCCCCGCGGGATTTGAACCCGGGACCTATCGGTCTCGCTCCAGGCGCGTAACCAACTAGACCACTGAGCCGGTATTAATAAATGTAACCTTTTTTCATTCCCTCGCTCTCTCTCATTTACATTGGTGAACTGCTTACACACAAAATATTTTTTGGTCAAATGTATTTATTTGTATAAATTCATTATATCTTAATATAGTGCATAAGATACATGGTCAATTAGATCAATGATAGGTCACATTACAATTTGATCGATAGAATTCGATCATCACTAAGACGGACTAATCAAGTTTTGGATAGATATGTTTTATTATGGATTAATATTTTAACACTAAAGATTAGTCGATACAGCACTTGTGTCTTGTATTATTTATCGGTCGAGTCCTGGATCTTCAGATATTAAGACGAGTGCGTGATTTTTAAACTACTTAGTTGTGATTTAATCACTGCAATCAACTTGTTATGTATCGCGATTATCATCCAATAACATTAATGGTAGTTCATTTGGTATTGTTTATTTGTTGGCTATCAGGACTCAATAGCTAAGTAGATAACGCGGCGTTTGAAGCGAACGGCACTGAGTTCGAGTCTCAAAGTGAACATCAACTCTGAGCTGGTGCTGATAGAGGAGTTACAACCAAAACAAACAAGTAAACAATGACAGGCTTAAGTTCCACAAGAACCAATTAACATCAAGTTATACAGGACAAGCTATGAACCACATGTATAGAAATTTGAACAATTCACTTCTACCTGAAGTTTGTACTGACGATGTCATTCAGAAGTACGATGAAAGCTTCACCATCAAACCATCCATCTCAGAGAACAAAACTCTATCAAAAACTTTATTGTACCTCATTATCTGTATTGTTCTAATTCATACAATAAGAATTTTTAAAATTGATTAGATGAACAAGTTCTTATTTTACTCAGATTATTTTTTGTTGTTTTTGATGGAGTTTTGTTCTATGAGCTGGATGGATGGATGGTCAACCATTATCCACCTGAGCTACAAATCTTCTCCACTATTTTTCGTTGTACACGAATATTAGTACTTTTACAGTTTATATCAAGAACTGACCTCGTTTTATCAATTACAAAATGCAAGTTTAAGACATTTAGTTGTTTCTTCTTAATATATACCTTCTCAACAGTGAGTATTCATTAAGTAGTTTTATTTATTTACTTATTTATTTATTTGAACACATAAATATTGATACAAGAGGGCACCAAATATATATGCGCCACACCATATTTGTGTGTGTGGGCTGTGACATTGCCCGGGTGCCCAAACCGAAGTAGGTGGTTTTCTTACGGGGCCACACCCCGAGCCTTCGACCTAAAGGTCTGATCCACAAGGCAATGGAGCATCGTAATGAGATGCAGTCCCATGGAAACCGGTGACCAACAATTGGTTCATACGCCCATGTGCACCACTGATTTGGTTCGGGATCCGGTTAAAGCACCTGACATTCACTTTACGTCCTCTCATTTTCGTAAGCAACAACCGCGCCACGAGAAGGTAGTGAGTAAGACTTTCCTGGCATAGGCTATATACGCGTGTCCGTGTGAGAGCATTTCGAGAGGGAGGGAGGGTCCCCCTCTCTCTCGGCCATAGTTTTCTATGCTTGTTCTAACTTGAATCAATTCATCATGTAAATGATAAAATTCAACAATCTTTACAAACATTCTAAACAGATATGGTGGATGGTAGTTACCAGTAGAATCCAGGATGTACATTTCATTCTATATGGGACTTGTTAACTGCAGATACTTATATCTTCCCAAATCTTTCCAAACTCCTGTCACTATTGGTTATCTTTTTAATTGAAGTTGATATTTCTATTAATTGTTCAATAATGTAAAGGAAATTTTCATGATCATTATGTTGTTTGTTTGTTTTTTTATTCATCTTACCACTTTTCTTCTTGTTCTTGTTAAATAGTAATTTTGTCTGTTGTTATATTGGTAGGTCGAATACATTGATAATAATGATAATATTGATATTGTTCATCATGATTTCTTTTTGTTTGTGTATCTGTGTATGTGTATGTGTGTGTATGTATGTGTGGGTGGGTGTGTTTCTTTTATCCCTTCAATCACTTCATTCAGTTACTCAATAGTTGTTAACCAGTTTCATTTTTTAGTATCCAATATTGTATGTCTTTTTATTTTCTTGTTATTCCTTGTTCACTTAAATCTTCTATCGGTTTTGTTTAATTGTATTATTTACTTTCATATTAAACAATAACATTTGTATACATGCCTATAGATTCATTGAAAATGTTCAAGTAACAGAAGTCGGGGGAACGATAGAGTTAGAGAAAGAGATAAAGAGAGAACGAGAGAGAGAAAGAACAAAATGATTAATTGAAGAGACATACAACTGTGAAATTATTCACTTACAACAGGATAATGAAAACAAAGATTAGCAAACATAAATACAAACACATTGAAACTAGGACAATTTAAATGGTTATAATAATGGTTACATTGGTATTAGTATTCGTAGTAGACTGAATATTTTTTTTATTGCAGAATATATTTGCACTATATATCTGTGTTGTGTATTTAAATGGCCAAACCAAAACATCGCATCAGTCCATAAAGTCAATAACTTCTAGTCTGAGCCATAACGGTAGATGTAGATTACTTGGTTGGTGTCCGCATGACTATCATAACCAATGCTTGGAGATTCTGTATGACATGGTTCAGAATCGATCACAATGGCGTAGGTGTATACACTCTTTGCCTTCCCTTAAACTATGAGATTAAAATTATTTCACATATTTCTTTCTACGAACTAATTCTTGCTTTCTGTATTATATCCTCATATAAAGTCTTTATATATTACATTATTGAACTAACTGCTTCTGTGAATCCGGTGTTCGTCTAGCTGTGCTAATGAGGTGTGGCAACTTAGACCGATGTATTTATGTGTCTGGCCCTACATTGTATGCGTGTATAGACGTGATTGGTACGTATGTGATACTGAAGATCCTGAATTCTTGGTGGAGCATAAGATTCAGGTAGAAGTTTGTATTGATGATGTCTTTCAGATGAGCACTGGAAGTTCCATAACCAATTCATTCAACTCAGAGGATGAAACTGAATCAAAATCATCCATCTGAGCTATTAATCTTCTCCAACGGTCCTGGGTTCAAGCTTCATGTGGGCTATCGTGGATGCGCACTGCTAAGAAGTCTCATACCTACACTAAACGGATGTCCAGTGCTCCCAGATATTCAGTGGTGGTTTAATGTTGATCGGTTGATGCTTCTAATCTAAGCCTTCAGTTTTAAGATGAATTTCCATTGTATGGTGAATAAATTTGACTGAAATCATGTTTGTAGTTTGTCAGTAATTTGTTTTACAATCAGACACATGCTGATTTCATTCCGCTGAAGTTATGACTTTTGTATAATTGTTGTACTAGGTGACTTTATTGTGATCAAATCAATCAACTATAAATCAATAGTTTGGAGGTCAGAACCCTGTACCACTTCAATTTAAGCGACCGGTTAGTAGTATTACTAATTCTTAACACAGAAATTAAATAGTCTCTATCCGACTACATAAACCTGTATGTAGTAAATGGGTCATATAGATTAATAAATACTGTTAAAAGTCATTTGATACTGTATTAAATTAAATTACAGTATGAAGTTTTTACAGATATATATTCCCGACTAGAGTGACAATCGTTTTTACAATTAAATAGATCATTTTTGGAGATCATGAGTCAATTGTAACTAGACCAACATAGAAAATTTGGAAGTACTGGATAGTTGTTTCGTCCTATTGCGGGACTTCTCAGCAATGCACACTCACGATCCCGCCTCGCGAGATTCAAACCAAAGACCTATCAGTCAGGCACGCACCTCGACGAATGGCCCTTACCATCTGTATAAATGTCAGTTAATATTGTAATATCTAGTTAAACTTGGTCAAATGCGCTCTTCTTCATACAAGTGAATATAATCCTTATATTTTATACAATTTAAAGATGTAATCGTAGTAGTCAGTATTATGTTTATCGTAATTTCCCTTAAGATTATGTCGTGTATACACTTTATTCACTGTTATGCATATCTAGGTGTAAGTAATATATCTTCAATACTTTTAGCTATCGCAGCTCATACTCAAGTTCTCTCTCCCTTATTTTTTCACCTCAACTAAATAGCCATATTGTAATCATAGTTTTTATTCGAAAAAACAAAGTGTAACCCTAATTCGAGTACATTACCATGTACTTATTTATTGAATGATATTGATTGTTTTTATGTAAAGGGTTAGGTGCACCTATTGTAAACATTAATTAAAACGAAGTTCGTCATCATATCAACATTTCATAGTTGTTTTCTTTCTTCTTGAAATCAAGTACATTATTAACGATAGTTACAGTTATATTAATTGATGTAATAGATATGTGAGGCAATAATGAATTAGATTTGTCGGTCAAGACAACGATTTTATTGAAGTTTCATTCTCTAAGCTGGTTGTTTGCCCCTTAATGCCCTGATACGGCCGAGGGTGGAGAGAGTCAGCTCTCTCTCTCTCCAAACGCTCTCATGTGACCACGTGCATACAACAAGTGCCAGGGAAGTCCTACTCACTGGCTTCACTCGCCACACCTACCAACATGGCTCAGTCCACTTGTCAGTGACTTCATGGATTTGTCCATGTTTTGGTCTGGCCACCCCTCGCTTTCTTCCAACCTACTCCTACACCATTGAACATAGCACATCGAGGCAGTCGGTGGTTATGCATACGTAACATGTGTCCCAGCCATTTCAACTGATGAAGTTTCACTGCTTCATCAATTGATTTGCCATCCTTACCTAGTACCCGTCTCCTAACAACTATATTACTTACTCAATGGTCCCAGGATATACGAGAAATGCTTCTGTCCAACCATAAAATTCTAAATACGATTTATCAACATGAATATTAAAAGGAAAAAAAATCATGTTGATTTTATGCCAAATATATGGCTTGATTATCGGTCATTTGTTTTTATTGATTGTCTTTTTATTACCACTTTATCCCCTTCATGATTTCATTATGGATAATCTTAATCAACCACTTTTATCTAAATTTTAATGTATAGTTTCACAGTATTAGAGCATTGAGTTGATATGAGATCAGATTGTTAAGTGAAACGCTGGAATTACTTAAAATTCAGTCTCTGAGATGTCACATTTACATTCTTCCTTAGAACTATATGAGAATAAACATCCATCATTGTCTATTGCCAAACAAACAGGCTATAAGATTGATCTTAACTTGGCTTTTACGGTGTTGTACAAAAGTGTAAAAAGGTGTATACGAAGATTTATATTGAAACTTTAGTCATACGAAAATTCAAACTCCCTTTGTATATTCAAAAACAGTTTGTTCTCATCTTAAACCTACGATGGTAATATCAGTTTATTATTCATCATTTCCTTTGTTATCCTTATGTTCTATTACCCTCCAGTTCTAGTCTAGTTGACCTTTTATTTTTACATATAAATGTTCTTAACAAGTATATTATGTGTGTGTATGTGTGATCAGATCGTTCGAAATGTATTCCATTAATCTATTATCACATAATCCTGATAATCTTCTTCTTCTTCTTACTACACTATCGAAATTTATCAAAAGGACTTATTCCTTTAAACACTCTCCCTTCTTAAATCTTAATTATTATGTCAAAACATGTTGTTTCTTCTTGTTCTTCTAAAGCTGTTTCTAACTCAACTTCATTGACCACATTGCGTAATAACATCTTTCTAAAATAATAATAGATCCATTGTAAATTAAGGCCGTTTCCAGCTGACAAGAAGCTTAGAACTATAATAAATTCATTTGAATTATGCAAATATTATTCTTCTCACTTAGGATTATTGTTTACTAGAATCTTCTTATGGATGTTTAGGACTGTAATTGGCCAGTCTCTTATTAACATATGTGAGTATTGCCTCGATTTTGTCTTAAGTCATAGGTATTATAAAGCAAATCTAGTTACTACTGTAGCAAACCCATTCAACTAAGTGCATTATTTGTCTACTGTCTACAACTCAGACACTTCATTCACTATGTTAATTTCTGTGTGTATGATTGAGCACGTGTCTGCACATCAATTCTTAACCTATTCTCCTATTCATTGTAACATACAGATAATAAATAATTTTTGATTGAGATCTTGAACCAATTGATGTTAGACCATCACAATTGAAAACCTGGAAGCACTGGACGGCCGTTTCGTCCTATTGTAGGACTCCTCAGCAGTGTGCATCCACGATCCCGCGAGCGGGGTTCGAACCCAGGGCCTTCGGACTCGCGCGCGAACGCTTAACCAACTGGACCACTGAGCCGGCATCCAATGGTGATAGTTTCTAACATCAACCAACCCACGAAATTGCGCGACCAACTTCCATTGTACTGAAGTAGATAACTGTCTCTACCCGACAAGGATTAGCTCGCGGGATCGTGGATGCGCACTGCTGAGGAGTCCCACAATAGAACGAAACGGCCGTCCAGTGCTTCCAGGTTTTCACTTGTGATGGTCTAACATCAATTGATTCAAGATCTCAATCGAAAACTTAATAATCTCCACAACCCCTATACTAGTAATCAATAATTTATCCATACTTGATTGACACTCAAAAATATATATGGATTTTTAACACACACACACCTTTGGTTTCACAGTGTGCTCGCTCGCTGTACACTTGTGGATCTTATTTTTCTTTAACAATAAAAATATCTCTACAACTGGTGGTCAGGCTTCTGAATAATCTCGAGTAAATCCATAATTCTACTAGTAGATTTAGCCTACCTTAAATACTCAGTTAACAGGATATTATTTATTGGAGTGAGATATAGAGGAAATTAGCCACAACATTTGGTGAACCACTACTTCGCAAGGTCTCGAACTTACAAGGCGGGGTACATTTTTTAACTTGTTTACCGTACGTTCTATGGTACCAACAAATGTTGTGTCTGGTAGTGCTTGGACTACGACGTCTACGGCTTCTGGATGTTCCTCTACACTTACTGTGGGGAGATGAAAGGCTTAGCGAATTATCAAGTGCCATGATACGAAATAATAATAAGCTGAGGATTGTAATATACAGTATAAAGAAATCAAAACTAACAACAAGATATATATATAAGATTCACCGAAAATAAAAACTGTCACTTTGGGTTTAAATATGCGGACATACAGCAATAATTCCAAAGGAACAATGTTATGGATGGATTTCTTATGACTGTCAATGAATTGTTAATAATTGTAATAGTAATTCCAATGTGAAGTTCTTTAAGATACGCTTGGAGAGTATACAGCAGACTTTGTAGAGCAATGGTGCGTGTTCTAAAAGCGGTTCACCAAATAATGCACTAAGTTGAATGGGCTTGCTACACTACCCATCTTTGTTTATTCTTATTCTTGCTTTATGCAGAGTTTTCTTCCCATTCATTTTCATATACTCTGGTCACAATGTAACTCTTAATCCATTTCGATAGTTGAAATCATAAGTCAATTGAAGCTAGACCAACATGGGAAACTTGGAAGTACATGATA
Source organism: Schistosoma margrebowiei (assembly GCA_944470205.2). Lineage (NCBI taxonomy): Eukaryota > Metazoa > Platyhelminthes > Trematoda > Strigeidida > Schistosomatidae > Schistosoma > Schistosoma margrebowiei. The sequence continues at coordinate 46,215,520 of OX104025.1, read as the reverse complement.
GCTGTTTCGTCCCATTGTGGGACTCCTCAGCATTGCGCATCCACGATCCCACCTTGTAACATACTAGCTCAGGACCTATCAGTCTCTCGAGCGAGCGAATACCTAACCTCTAGACCACTGAGCCGACATCTAATGGTTCTTTAATCGATTCATGATTTCAATTATTGGAATATCGACAAAAACCCTATCTGATCTTAATTTATTCTTATTAATCTGTCAAAATTATCATCAAATTGACATTATCTTACAATTACGGTTACAACTACAATCTAATCGAAATGATAGAAAAAACACTTTTTTCTTTATTTAAATGTTTACACATTAGATGTTCAATAATAATAATAACAAAGGTCATGTATGATAAGTTTACATGATAAACACATGTTTATACAAGAAAGACAGAGTAGTGTGTATGTGCTTGAATGAGTGATTGATTGAAAGAATCATATGAATTCGGCTACGTACACTCACACACACACGCACACGCACACACTCACACACGTGTATCCAATGCTGTATAGAACAAATCAAAGTTGTAGTAAGTGAACCAGGTAGCTAGTGAATTCAATCGAATGTAAATAAAAAGAAGCAACATGAATAAATGAATAGTGACATTTCCCTCTGCCTCCCCCCTCTCTCTCTCCCTCTTCCTCTCCATACATGGACGAACAAAATAGTCAATGAAAAAAGACAAAAAATATATATATAGATAAAGTGGTCTAATCTAAGAAAAGCGTAAACAACAGATTACAGCTACAAATAAAAGAAGAGTGAAAAATGTTTTTAAAATTATTTTTTTCTTTGTTTTTCAAAAGGAAAAAAAAACGACGATATTTACAAACAAACATGACCAATTAGTAACAATGAAAATGTTTAATTCCTAACGCATGATTTATCTTACGAAAAAAAAGTTCTTTATATATACAAGTATATGGATACTACTGATGTATTCAGTTAAGTTGTAGTGTATATGCATAACAAACGGTAATGATTTTCTCTGTGTGTGTGTGTTGTTGTTGTTGTGCACATGTGTACTTTCATGAGTGTGCGTATAACTATGATTTGGCTAATTTACATTTTCAATACATTTATTTATTTTGTTGGCCTTTTGTTCGTAATCTCTTCATTTTTAATAACAATAACAGTCATTCTTGTGACGATTACATTAAAGATAATGACAATAATTGTATTAAACAACGTAATAAATGAATAATTTATAATGAATTAGTATTGTGGAGTATCCTTCTGATATGAATCAACATATACTCAGTAGCGACTGACATCAAGAGGTATTTCCTGGAGTTTTAGTGAGAAGCAGTAATAACCAGTGAAGTTCAACCAGGTCTGTTGTGAGATAGTAACTCACTGAAGAAAATGGTGAATGTGTCACTCAATGTCGTGGATTAGTTGAAGTTAGACATTAACACCGTTAGATACCGGCAGGCTCAGTAGTTTAGAGGTTCGAATCTCGCGTGGTGGGATCGTGGATGCGAAACGGCCGTCCAGTAGTTTCGGTTTTTCTATGTTGGTCTAGTTTCAATTGACTCATGATCTCAGCCATTCGAATTACTGAAGGATCCACAAAAGCCATTCATTAATATTTGATATTGAATTGAAGTGAAATGCATACAGTACAAGTGTATCCTTCTATTTGAATCTTGTCAACTGAACATTCTAATGTTGATGTTCATACACAGACTTGAACTTTTGTTTTTCTTTCATTACCTTGACAACAGTAAAACAAAAACGACTATAAATATCTTGTGTCAAGTGTTGTTATAGTGGCAATGGAATGTTTTTTTCGATTTCGTAAAATGATTAATCAATTAATATCATATGGGTTTTTGTGAATATTATAGTAATTTCACTAATTGAAATCTTGGGTCAATTGAAGCTAGAACAGCATGGAAAACCTGGAAGCACTGAACGACCGTTTCGTCCTAGTATGGGATTCTTCAGCAGTGCGCATTCACGATCCCGCACGCAGGATTCGAACCTAAGGCCTTCGGTCTCGCGCGTTGTCTAATGTTTCCAGTTACTTACTTACTTGCTTAATTATTCCATCCCTTCATTAATTCATTCATTTAATTCATCCATACACTTATGTAAATAATGTGATTATTTCATGTGATGTATTATCTCTGATTATATTCAGTTGTTTTTTCAACTAGTTATACATTTTGCATATTTGTGATATCACTAAATTGTGTATTAAAATGGCAATACACAATTGTTTTTTCTTCGTATATCAATGAAATGATAGTTTAGTATGATTGTTATTTGTTTCATTATAACCGGTTAACAAAAGTATAGTCATATGGCCTATTCACAACTACTTGTGATTAAATTTAAGTCTCATAAAGTGGTTGTGATAGCCTTTATATTATTGATATGTAATAGTTCTGTAAATGTTGTTAGTCATTAATATGATCAAACACATAATTTATGCATATTATCATTCGTATGATGCCTCTATTTTATCAAAGTTATTTATGAAGTATGAAAAAAGGTTAGGTGTCGCGCGCGCGAGATTGAAGTTCTTGGGTTCGAATCTTACATGCTGGGCCGTGAGTGCGCACTGCTGACTAGTCCCATGCTAGGACGAAACAGTGATCTAGTGCTTACAGGTTTTTCAGTGGTGATCTAACAGTGATCGGTTCATGTTCTCAAATAAAGATAAACTATATTGATCAATTTACATGTATCCATAATGGAAGCTAATCTTATGAAACAGCAAAAATGGTTTGAGTTTCAATGAAGATATTCATACTAGAACAATGAAATTGTGTTTGACAATGTCAATCTCTATATGTCTGTTAACTTTATTCATCATGAAGAGAGATTGGAAATGTCATGATAATTAATACAGTTGTATTTATCTATTATGTAAAAATTTGGACATAAATATTCTAATGCAAGTCATCGTGAATATTTCTTATTGTTGCTAACCAATTGTATATGTGATTGTGTAATCATGTTTTTAGTGTGTTTGTATTAGAGTGTATAGTTTGGTGTAGGGTTAAAATGACAGGGTTATTCATCACTTGTTTTATCCCTACTTATTCATACTAAATTTGAACAAACAATAGATGGGAGAGTTGGAAATGCAGAATCCCATGAGCTCAGAGAGGTCTGTTATGGATTAATTAATCCCTAAACTAAACTGAAACATTCATGCGATGGTTTTCCGATTGGAAATAGTCTTTGACAAAAATAATACTTTTTACTCAGAGGGTAGGGTCGTTGTTTTATATTTCCCCATGAAAACTAGCCTTTAATTCAAAGTATATATTTCGATAGGATAATGAGAAGACGGAGTTGATCTGAAAAATGTGATGTATTTGCGCTATACATTTCGAACAATCTGGTCACACATATACTTGTCAAGGCATTTTTATATGAAAATTAATAAAGGTCAAACAAATAAAAGTACAATTAAAATAACATATAAAAATGCCTTGACAAGTATATGTGTAACCAGATTGTTCGAAATGTATAGCGCAAATACATCACATTTTTCAGATCAAATCCGTCTTCTCATTGTTCTATCGAAATTTATAAAAGGGACTAATTGCTTTAAAAGTATATACATATGTATAGATATGGTTTCATAATAGGATTCTTTGTATAGAAAGTTCGTTGTTTGCTAAGCTGTTTCATTTTGACTGTAATGATAGTGTAGAGATACCAGACATCATTTGTAAGATGTCTCATTTTTGCATAATATACACTTCGAACAATTTGTTTGCAGGCATATACTTACTTGTCATGTTATGTTAATGTGTAGACTAATGAAGGTCATTTAATGAATAAAAGGTCAAATAATAACCAAATGATGATTAGAAATAAAGGAAGAAAGTGTGTGTGTGTGAGAGAGAGAGATTATGTAACAAAACTGAGGATAAGACCAACCATGCACCACCCTATGTATTAAAATGGATTAAAGATATCTGGGTGGCAATCCCTTTTTGAAAGTCAAATTAATTAGTCATACTCATATAGAATGTCTAACATATCTGGATAGCCCAATGGTAACGTCTCTGACTGTGAAGCTTGGTGACACGAGATCGAGTCCGTCAAGGAGCACTAGTTCCTTCAAGATTACAGGTACACCTTGCTGACGAGTGCCAAATAGCACGAAATCTAGGTCCAGTGTTTCCTTGTTGACTACCACCAAGCACCATTCTATCTTAATAAATGTAAATTTTTCTCTTTACTATCTGTTTTATTTTTGTATACTTCTGAGTAATCTAAATCATACATATATATCAGAAAGGATATCAGAAAAATGATAGAGATAGCCAAACTAAAACTTGATATCAATCTATGCGATCAATAACTATTGATCTGAGTTATATTGGTGTATACAGAATCAGTCAGTCAGTAACAACGTAGAACTTAGTACGTACGTACATCAGTTCGAGTTGCCATACCACATTAGCACAGAGATGCAGTGGTCGATTCAAATCCTGTAGTGGTAGAGGTAGCAAGAGTATAAGCAGTATTCGGGAATATTAGGGTTTGGAGATGTTATTTAACGAGTATAATCCAGTGAAATAAATTTGGAAAGAGGAAAAAAAAGGGGCATGAAGAATTCAGATAATTAGAATTTGGGAGAACATAGAGAGTGGATGCACCTGCGCCATTGCAAATGATTTTGAGCCATGTCATTCAGGGTCTCTAACCATCGGTTGCTATCATCTCGCGGTCCCCAACCAGGTAGTCTACACCTACCAACATGACTCAGTCCACTTGTCAGTGACTTCATGGATTTGTGCCATGTTTTGGTCTGGCCGCCCCTAGCTTTCTTCCAACCTACTCCTATACCACTGAATATAGCACGTCGAGGTAGTCGGTGGTTGGGCATACGTAACACGTGTCCCAGCCATCTCAACTGATGAAGTTTCACTACTTCATCAATTGATTTGCCATCCTTACCTAGTACCCGTTTCCTAACAGTTGCGTTACCTACTCAGTGGTCCCAGGATATACGAGCAATACTTCGAAGACACCTATGATCAAATACTAGTGTATACAGAATATCTTTTTTCTAATTCGTGTTATTATTGTGATTACGGGTTAGAGACTGAGTGTCATAGTTCAGGTTTTCCATGTTAATCTAACTTCAATTGACTCATGATGTCAACTATTGAAATTACTATAATGTCCACAAACACCCCTTCTGTTAAATTATGTGTAATGATTCAAATTTAATGAAGAAATCCCTGAGGTAATAGTATTGATAAGAAGCAATTAATAATAATAATAATAATAATAATAATAATAATAATAATAATAATAATAATAATAATAATAATACCAATAATCATAATCATAATTATACATTGAATTCCAATCATATTGTGAATCATAGTTTATTTGATTCTTTGCCGTTGTTTGTTTGTTTCATCCATCATAAGTTAAATTTTATTCCTATTTCAATGTTTATTATTATGATATGAAATAACTACTATTTGGTTTTACCAATCAGCCTGTTTTCTCTTCCCTCTTTGTTAATATATATATGGATTTGATATAAACTAATTCATTTGAAGTTATCTACATATTTATAAACATGTGATTATATATACATGACCCCTAAATGTCCTGATACGATCGGGGGTGAGGAGAGTCTTCTCTCTATCTTTATCTCTCTCCCGAAATGCTGTCACATGACCACACGTATACAAACACTGCCAGGGAAGTCCTACTCACCGCCTCCTCGCAACATGGGTGTTGTTTACAAAATTGAGAGGACGAAAAACGAATGTCCGGCGTTTTAAACGGGTTTGTGAATATGAGGGATCCAATAGGTGAGTTAAAAACCCTGATTCCAAACCAATGGTGTATATGGGCTCCATGATCCTGTAGGAACAAAAGGCATACGAATCCCATGTTACTCACCAGCTATCATGAGTCTGAATTTCATAACGTTGTTCCACTGCCTTGTGTATTAGACCTTGAGATCGAACGCCCGAGATGTGGTCCCCCTAAAAGAACCACCTGCTTCCATTTGTGCGCCGGGGCAGTATCGCAGTCCTTACACGAATCAAATATCGAGGTATGGTACATATATATTTCATGCCTTCTTTAACCAATATTTATGTGTTAAAGTAAATAAAATAATACATATATATATATACACCAGATGGCTTCAATCTGCCTGCTTACAACTGTTAACTAATAATACTATCAATCAAAATGAGGTATACATATAAGCATCCACTCACCCATACATACTTTACACATGCATACACATCGAGAATTAGAGTGTTTGTGTATTTGTGTATGAAGCGCAATGAGAAAATCTAAAAAAAGTCTAGTGGTCAGTGTTTGTATCAGGAATGGTGGATAAAGTTGGAGAAAGATCTTTTTTCATTTTCTATCTTTCGCTCTTTCTCCTTTTTCCTTGGTGTTGAGTCTTGTTGACCCTCTTCTCCTTCATATTTGGATAACTATCTGGTGTATGTGTGTGTGTACCATTATTATTCGTAACTTGACAATTCACTAAACATTCTTAATAATCATAATATTTTCTGCTCATAGTGATAAAATTAAAAAAAGTGATACAAAGTGCACAATAACAATAGGAAACTGTTTGTTCAACTATTCACCCCCCCACACAATTATATCGTTCACAATGGATAACTCCATACTCGATTAAGAGGACACAAACTTTATTTGTATCAAATTACACCATTACTACATATTTGACTAGGTTTGCCATGATGTCTTGAAATTGTAATTAAATACAATTTCATTGTATTCAGCTTGGAGTCATATATTTTCTATCAATGTGAAAGATACTACTTCTCTATTACTACTAAGATTTCAGACTCGAACTTCCAACCGAATGAATGACCATTCGAGTGATTATAATTAGTTAGTTATTGTTCCGTCTTAAAATTATCGATATATTGATCAAAATTGATCATAATTTATTGATTTATAACATTGAGTGTTTATCAGTTGAATAATTGAATCTGGTTTATTCATAGTAAATATTCTACGTATTTGATTGAGATCATGACCGATTGTGGGACTCCTCCGCAGTGCGCGTCTGTGATCCCGCTCGCGTGATTCGAACCAAGGGCCTTCAGTCTCGCGCGCGAATGCTTAAGTACCAGACCACTAGTCCGGGCGGCATCCAACGATGTTAATATCTAACAACCAATCCACGAAATTGCGCGACCATCTTCCATTGTACTAAGGTAGATACCTGTCTCTACCCGAAACAGGTTTTTAATAGTGGTCTAACATCAATCAGTTCATGATCTCAATTAAAAACGTAATGATTTCAACAACTCTATAATGATATTTTTACGTATTTGACTTACGGTCAACAGCAAGCCTTGATTTTTTGACTTCATTTTTACTGGTATTCATCAGAAAGTCCTGAATTATAACCTTGATAGGAATCATGTTCCTTATGGGATTGATGATCGATACTGATTTTAATATTTTCACTGAAGTTTAATTGTGTTCAATGTATACCATTACTAATTAAGTAGTTAGATTCGTTTAGCATTTTATACATTCAATACGTTTATACAATAATTTGACAATCTCTTACTTCGACTTCATATGACAATGAATGAGACTGCTTCCTATCCTCTTCTGTTATCTCCATTAACTAGAGACCAACCAAAGTCTGTTTCTAGAGATGATTTATGTAGTTAATGATATGGAATATTACCTACTATAGAGGTCTCACAAATAAATATATTTACACCCATAGGTCAGTCAGTCAGTAACAACATAGAACTTCGTACGTACGTACATCAGTTCGAGTTGCCACACCACATTAGCACAGAGATGCAGTTGTCGATTCAAATCTCGTAGTGATAGAGGCGATCGGAGTATAAGCAGTAATCGGAAAGATTAGGGTTTGAAGATGTTATTCAAGGAGGATCCAGGAGATTAGAATTGGGGAGAACACAAAGAGTGGATGCACCTGCGCCATTGCAAACGATTTTGAGCCATGTCATTCAACGTCTCTAACCATCGGTTACTATCATCTCACGGTCCCCAACCAGGTAGTCTACACCTACCAACATGACTCAGTCTACTTGTCAATGACTTCATGGACTTGTGCCAAGTGACCCATAGGGACAGAATAACAACCAACGAAAATACAAATGAACAACGTTCACCTTAACAACAACAAAAACAACCGAAAAACTAACAAGTGAAAACTTTCTGGAATTTAATTTGTAAAAAAATGTTCCGTTTCGCATACTGTTTTCGGGATCTAGCCTCTTTAATAATATCTGAAATAATTTCTTTTGGATATATAATGTTATTGTGACTCATTGACTTGTTATGTGTCAGTTAATAATTGGAGTATTTTATAAGTATACTTCATTGTTATTCTTCTTCTACAATCCTATTTCACTAACAGATCTCTATTATAACAGAATAAACATTTAATTTTCCAGTTAGAAATACTTTTTAAATTCATTGTAAATTAGCTGCCACTTAAACATGATATTATCATTGACAACATCAAGTATTAATCCGCCCCCCCCTCCCACTTGAGTAAAGACTAATGAATTATAAATATTTTAATTTCTTTTGATGAGCGGAAAATCCCAATGAAAGGAGACAGAGAGAAGTTTGGGGGAGGGTATGAGAGAATAAAATTGACGTGTCTAAATTAAAGTCAACCTGACAGAATCTAATAGGTAATAGGAGAGAGGTTAAGTCTAAAATTGTTTGTTATATACATACCATAAATTGATTGCTATGAGACTATTTTATTAGATGAGGACAATAAAAGTGATGAGAACGATGTATGATAGACAAAAACTCAGAGTGATACATTTGAAAAGTTCAAACACAATTGTCTCGCAGGAAATATATAATATTTTTTAAATAGTTGAGATCATCAGTTAATTGAAGCTAGACCACCATGGAAAGTCTGAAAGTACTGGATCTGTTTTGAGATAGTAATGCACTGAAGACAATGATCGATATGTCGCTCATTGTCGTGAATTGTTTGGAGTTAGACAATATGTAGACAAACTGATCGTGATGGAACTACAATTATCGCGGCTGACCTTTGACGATGATGATGTACCAAATATCTTTTCTGTTTAAAAGCCACATTTAAGTCAAACACGGAAAAATTTGTTTTATTGAAAACCTGGAAGCGGTGGATGACCGCTTCGTTTTAGTATGGGACTCCTCAGCAGTGTGCATCTACGATCCCGCACATGGGATTCGAACCCAAGACCTAATACACATCCTTGAAATGATTTTTGCCGTTATCTGATTGGCCGTTGCTCTTTTCTTTTGCTTATTAAATTCATTATGTACCCCAAGGTTACTGAATACTGTTAAATAAACAGTTGTTCTATTTCAATCTTCGAATTCTATTAGGAATATAAAACTATTCTGAAAGTTATGCCTTCTTCATCTCATATTAGACATTTGCTGTTCTATCAAGTCCGTCATAGAACACGTTCACATTAGAAGAACACCTGAAAATGTAGTAATTTACAATATTTATGTGTGTATAATATGAGTGGGTTTGCCGATTGTTAATGGCAGTACCTCTGTTACGTTATAAATAGGAATAGCTATGGAAATCCTGAAATCAATTAATTTATTTTCATTATTTATCTAATTCATACTCTCGATGATAACAAAGAAGGATACAAAAATCAGTGCTTGAAGTCACTAACTTCTAGTCTGAGCCATGTTGGTAGATGCAGACTACTTGTTTGGGGTCCGCGTGACTATCGTAACCAATGGTTGGAGACTCTGGGTGACATGGCTCAGAATCGATCACAATGGCGTTGGTGTATCCACTCTCTGTCTTTCCCTAAACTAAGAGATTAAAATCGCTTCATATCTTTCTTTCTGTGAACTGATTCTTTCTTCCTGTGCTATATCCTCATATGCAGTCTTTCTTTTACATATTACCACCACTGGAATAACTGCTTCTATGAATTCGGTGTTCATCTTGCTGTGTTAATGTGGTATGGCAAGTTGCATATATGTGCCTGGTCCTACGCTATAACTGACTGACTGACTGACAAAAATTAAATGACAATAAACAATAATATTTTGTATACCTGTGGGTTACTAATGTCCCAAAGTTGATATTTTAAGAACTGATCAATTTCAGCCTTGGATATATCAACAGGGGGTGGGGAAGGTGAAATTACAAACGCTTATTAAAAGATTCATTTACCTGTTGAACAAATTAGTGATTATGTATCTAATCAGTAACTTAGTGAATAACACGTTGGTGTTCAAAGTGATAGACTAAAAGTTTCAGTTTCTTTGTAATTATCAACATTAAAATATCCAAGTTACATTCATTTGGTTAGTCCCAAACAGAACGAAATGAACACATCTTGAACTCTACTGTCAGTAACCATTCAAATGTTCACTGTCACATTAAAACACATATATATATATATATATATATATATATATATATATATATAGATAGATAGATACATATGTTTAGAATTCTTTGTATAAAAGTGTGTTTGTGTGTTTGAGGGGGGGTTCGCAATGAAAGTAGATTGGGTATTTTTACAAAATAATAAATTCTCCCCTTCTGTAATTATGCTGAATGAGAAATAAAAAGTTAACCTCATTTATTTAATCCTTATTTCAATTTTAATTAATTTCAATGTTTCACTATTCGATCTATCTTAAGGTTAATCACAATTTATCTGATTGACTGATATTCATATCTGATACTTATTTATTTTAAAGTAAAGCAGTAACAATAATAGCGCTTACGTAACCTTTTTTTAATCTTGTGAATTATTGGTTTGTGAATTCGTACCCTATTCCACCTATTTTATTGATTGGAATCATGAGTCAGTTAAACCTAGACCACCATGGAAAACCTGGAAGCACTGGACGGCCGTTTCGTCCTAGTATGGGGGGAATTGTATAAACAAGAACCTCTCAAAGATTAGCAAAATAATGTGTTCCTATAAATAATAATGTAATCGTAATTTGATAACAATATTCAGTTGTGACAGTTCCTTCTGAGTAATGTTCAAAATAATTAACAGTTAGATTAAAGTGAATTTCACAGAAGTAATCAATGAATTTCCTAATTGTTAAGCTCATTTCAAAACGATTAATGCAACCAATTATAGAGTAAGTTATAAATACAATAAGAAAGTATATTAATGCCGTAGTGTTTAATGGATTTGGTTCTTGATCAGACAATTGTAAATTCTAAAATCTTATCTATCTAACTTTACAATTTGACTAGGTAGACTATATCACTAGAGTGAATATATACAGTACGGCTAGAAGCACATAAACATTGAACAACCTTATCAATGCTTATGTGTTACAATGTTCAGATATAAATAAGTTTGCATTCATTTTATGAGGATGTTATTTTATTTATTTATTTATTTAAGCACAAACATTGGTACAAGGAGTTACCAAATAGATATGCGCCACATAAGTCATTCGATTTGTGTGAGAGCCGTGATACTGCCCGGGTGTCCAGACAGAAGCAGGTGGTTATCTTTGAGGGGCCACACCCCGAGCATTCGACCTGAAGGTCTGGTCCACAAGGCAGTGGAGCATCGTGAGGAGGAGATGCAGTCCTATGGTAGCCGGTGACCAACAATTGCTTCATACGCCATTTGTTCCCTCAGGATCCTAGAGCCCATATACACCATTGGTTTGGAATCCGGTTAAATCGCCGGACATTCGCTTTTCGTCCTCTCATTCTCGTAACCAACACTCGTGGCACGAGAAGTCAGTGAGTAGGACTTCCCTGACAGAGGCTGTATACGCGTGGCCATGTGAGAGCATTTGGAGAGGGAGAGCAGACTCTCCCCACTCTCGGCCATACCAGGGCATTTGGGGGCATAAGGATGTTACATCCAAGGAGTAGTGTGTTTTCATGTATGTGTATGTGTATGAGCCAATTGGTTACAATTGTGTAAATTACCATGATTATTCAATGAAGATAAACCAGTCAATTTACAAAACAAGCTTAGGGATTTAAAAATTAATGATAATCCATACTCTATCTAAGAGTGAATTTTGTTACGCTTGACTATATGCTGTTCTATTATTATTATTATTATTATTATTATTATTATTATTATTATTATTATTATTATTATTATTATTATTATTATTATCATTATTATCATTATTAATCATTCTTTGTGTTTTTCTCCTAAAGAATGATGAACGATGTAGCGCACTGACTACTGATTCAGCTAGAAGTAGTCCAATGTTACATACTACTACAATCAACAATACTAATCGTAATGATAATTCCTTTAATCATTCAAGTCCTGGTCCCAATTCTTCACCACTTGCTCAATCCTGTACACATCCATTGTCTGTATTCACTGATTTCTCCAGTTCGAATAGTAACAACAATACTATTACTACTAATAATAATAACATTAACGTAAGTAGTATTGGAAGTGGAATTACACGCCGTAAATCAGATATTGTAGATGCTACTCCTGTTAGTACTACTGATAACATGAAAGTAAATTCGTCTACATCATCATCCCCTCATAATTATTATACAACTAGTGAGATCAGTGCAAATATATCAGTTACGTCAGATCCATTAATGTCATTCCCTACACAGTCAAAGTTGACTGACACCAGAGCCGAAACTCCGTCTACCATACCAGCTAGTGACCCTTCATTATGTGATACTACACCTAATGTCACTAACTCCGTTGATAAGAATAAAAATGATAATACATCTATTAAAATCTGTCGCAATATTGACACTACTAATGATAATAATCAAACATTAAGTAGTATGCACAATCCTTCATCTTTTACATCGAATACAATGTTGAATAATTTCGAAAAAACTCACCCATCAGAAACATGGATTATTTCACATTCCCCCGCTTCTTCCTCTTTCTCCTCTTCCCAACCACCATCCCCACCACCCCCATTAGCAATGACGATCACAATGACAACAACACCAACAACAGTGGTTTCATCACAGCTAACATCGAATAGTTTGCCCTCTTCATCATCATCATTAATACAATCTTCAGTAAAATCTCCATTGATGATGTCATCAACTACTACCTCAATATTGTTACCTACCACCACCTCCCTTTCTCTCGCCTCCTCTGCATTGTCATCCTCATTAGCAACAACATCATTAGTCCCATCTAGTCAACTGTATACGACGTCGTCGTCGACTACTACTACTACTAATACCAACACAACGTTTCCAACAATTCTACCGGAACGACGATGTACCGGTGTCAATACTCTACTAGATAATTCTAAGGCTACATTAACTGAACCAGATTTATTAGGACCATGTGAACCGGGCACTACAATTTGTTTAAATGGAATTGTTTGGTTAGAGACTACAACTGGTAAGTTTTTACACTTCTATTAAATTGATTATTTGAATAGTTTGTATAAAAATAAATTAAATTTAGTTTCTAATTATTATCATTATTGATAAAGATGTTGCATTTAATATACATAACATGTACATATTCTAAATTACATTATTTCTTGTATAGTTAGGCAATTTACTATTGTTCGAGTCCCGTGTACAGAATTGTGGAGGCACATTGCTGAGTTGTCCCATACTAGAACGAGACATCCTTCCAGTGCTTCCACATTTTCAGTGGTGATCTAACTTACACTGACTCATGAATTCACTTCGATAAGTATCTTATACTCTTGTTACATACGGTAAATTAATTTCTAATAGAGATAAGGTTATTATATTATTATTACCATGGTTATTCGAATCTATATTCATAAGTAATACAAATAGTCTAATTGTATCGTTGTCTGTACTCCATTGTATTTTGTATAATTGCATTAGTTATATACATGTCCTACTACCTGTTTGTCTATCTATCTTGGAGATAACTTCTCTTAGTTTTAGAATATCACGTTTAATATCTTACTCATTTTTACCTCCGACTCAAAATACATGACTAGAATTCATGACCTATTAGGTACAACAATGTCTTTTTTGGAAAGAATACAAATTTGCTTGAATATATAAACTATACTTATCATAAGATGATGTAAGATATCGTTCGAATTCCATGGAGATTGTAAATACTTTTTGTTAAATAAAGCTGCCTGTCAGTTGTTCCTAACTAACTAACTAAAATGACAGAGTGAGTCAAAATGTCAGGGTTTCTTTTTTCAGAATTGTAATGACTCTAAATTCCAAGTTTTTCCATACAGTTCAGCCATAGTTAAGATCCAATCACCCAATATGTGACCGAATGCCACTCACTGATGGCCTACGTTAATTCCTTAGCTAACAAGTGAAATATTTGAGCTCACTGACCACATCACTTGTCTTTGAAGTCCTTTCAGACCTGATGAGAGTTGTTGCTGACGAAATTTCGATACGTATATAGAAAACTCCTCTGGCTTGTGTCCTGCTTTCGTCAATGAATACATAGGAGAAATATCCTCCTACCGGCCGAATGTTGAGTATACTGTGCAGTTTACTCTGTACTACACAGTGACTATGAAATGGGGTACATATAGATACAAGAAATTTTTAGGTTGCAAATTTTTGATCTCATGTGTCTTTGAAGAATTGTCCACATATCATGAGACGGATACATCAAATGGTTGGCAACGCTAGGTGATGTGGCTTAAAACCAGTCACAGTGGAGCATATAAATTCAATCTTTGTCTTCCTCTAGGTTTTTAATTATAGTATCCTTTCATAAACGCCTTTTCATTATTCCTTTCGAAGTAATTTTTTTAAATTTTTATTCCTTCTACTACAGTTATTTCAACTACTTCGTTATTCATTTTGTTAACTTCCTACTTCATTGTATTGATATGGTATGGTAACTTGGATTAATACAAACTTCTGTTAGACTCAACATTATTCATGATTGATTGTTTGTGTGGTCTGCTTTCAGCTACTCTGTTTATGTATGTAATACTTTGTGATAGTAGCTGGATGCTCAAACTGAAGTAAACGGAAATGCACTCGAACATGCGATTCAGTAGTCAAAAGCCGGATGATATAACCATTAAACCATCACTGATCAATCAAGATTGATATCTTGCGTCTTATCTTACATTACTGGGTATAACACTCACTAAAAACAAAGAATCAGATCGATTTGAGAGTACATGTAGAGCTCATTCATATATATATATATATATATATATATATATATATATATATATATATATATATATATATATATATATATATATATATATATATATCCCTCGGAAGATAAAGAAACATTTTTAACCAACATGTCTTTTTCCTCAGAGAGTCAAGTCAAGTCTTAACTAATAGTATACAACCATCAGCATGACTTATTTATCGTTTGGTCTATGTCTGAATGACCTGGGGTATCATCCTCCTTCATCTGAAAAAATCATCATACTTCTACAACTCTTACAATCAAAAAAATCTATGCATAATCATTAAACTGAACTTTTAAATCATCCCTTTTTTTAAACAAGCCACATGAATAATTAAAATCATATATCAATTGATAGTTGGTCACAGAGAGAGAAAATGTGAGAGAATCACTTCAGGAGAATCATTTTTTTTTATAAAAAAAGGGTTGTTCTACCATTTTTCTCCCGATTCATTGTAGTTTATTATGTTTTACTCTGGTTTTTAACTTTTATCAGAAGGGGGTTTTGTGGATATTTTTGTAATTGAATAGTTAAATTCATGAGTCGATTAAACCTAGATCACCATGGAAAACATGAAAGCACTGGATGACTATTTCGTCTTAATATAACACTCCTCAGTAGTGCGTATCCACGATCCCACCTCGCGAGATTCGAACGCAACACCTATCAGTCTCATGCGCGAGCGAATGCTTAACCGGTCAGCATCCAACCATGTTAATGTCTAAATTCAACTAATCCACGAAATTCAGTGACACATCCACCATTGTCTTCAGTGAGTTAATATCTCACAACAGACCTACTTGAACTCCACAGGTCACGGCTTCTCACTAGAACTCCAGAAAATACCTCTTGAAGCCAGTCACTAGTGAGCATACGATGATTATTATCAGAAGGGAGTAGTAGTAGTAGTAGTATCGTTATTAGTATTAATATTATCGTATACCCCCACTCTCACATGTATCAACAAAGTACAAACACATAGTGATAAGTATGTATGTAAATCCTTGAAAGGAACATCCTACACACATAGATACATACATACATATCAACTTTCCTTTATTTGAAATGAATTTTTTTTTCTTTGTAAAGAAACGATAAAATATTTTTCATTCGTAACTTTGTTTTAAATCATTTTGCCATTTATATGAATTTAGTTTTTGTTTTCTTTATTTTATTGATTTCTTCTTTATTGTTCTAATCAGTCGCCTTGTTTTGCATTATAACCATGTTTAAAAATAATCAGCTGATTTAGGGTGTTTATCATCCATAAAAAGGTATGTATGTGTGTATGTATGTGTACGCATCTATGTATGTACAATATTGCTCAGATAGGTCGAGTGATTGTGAAAGAGCGACAGAGAGAGAGAGAGAGAGAAAGAGAAAGAAAGAAGGATGGATATACACCATTGGTAATAGTGGTACTAGTAATAGTAGTAGACAGTCAATTAACGTTACGTTTCATATTGAATATGAAAATGACGCAAAATCAAAAATCAAATAGACCTAAACTGAAACCATAAATTGTTTCTTTTTTTTCGATGTTTAATTTTGAAAGTTTTACAGGTACAAAAAAGATGAAGTACCTAGGATAATATTGGTTTCATACTAGATGTCACCAACCTGGTGTATCTCTAGTGTCTTGGAGACCAATACTCCCTATAGAATTCGAATCGATGCTATCTAATATGTCTTAGTCACAAATATTCAATTAGTCTGTTATAATTAACGTAGTCAGTCAGTCAGCTACAACGTAGGACCAGGCACATATATGCATCGGTCCAAGTTGCCATACCTCATTAACACAACAAGATGGACACCGGATTCATGGAAGCAGTTAATTCAGAGGTGGTAATATATAAGAGAAAGATTGCATATAAGGACATAGTACAAGAAGAAAGAATTAGTTCGTAGAAAGAAAGATATGAAGTGAATTTAATCTCTTAGTTTAAGGGAAGATACAGAGTGTATACATCTACGCCATTGTGATCGATTCTGAGCCATGTCACCAAGTCTCCAGCCATTGATTACGATAGTGACGCGGACCCCAACCAAGTACTCTACATCTAGCAACATGGCTCAGACTAGAAGTTAGTGTCTTCAAGCACTGATACCACGTCCCTAACTTTCTTCCAATCATCCCCAAATAATCAACATGGAGTTTGACATAAATTTGTGTTAGTTTGTGTTATCATTTCAAATTAGCACGATGACTAGCAAACGAATCGAAATAATGTAGTAGCAATTATAATGAGAACGTGGTTCAAAATAATAGAATGAAAAACGTTATATAGCTGTCCGTCGTCACAGTTTTGAATCAAACAACTTAATTGTTATCATCCATGCCGTTTAAGCCATAACACCCGAACGAAAGTATGATAATTAAGACACTTGATTAGTAGATAATCTTCATGATTTTAGAAAGTATTCAGTAGTAATAGTAGTAGGTGACCTAGAAACAGAATAATTTACATTATAAACCAAAATTTTAGTCAAGACAGATTTCCTGAAGTTCTAATGAGAATCTGTGGCCAGTGGAGTCCGATCCGTGTCGGGTAAACACAGGTATCTATCTCAGATAATGGATGAATGGTTGCACAAGATCATGGGTCGATTGAAGTTAGACATTAACACTGTTCGACGCTGGTTCAATTACTTACTTACTTAATTACGCCTGTCACTCCTCGTGAAGGAGCGTAGGCTGCTTACCAGCATTCTCCATTCAACCCTGTCCTGGACAATCCTTTCCAGCTCCTTCCAGTTGTTATTCATCCTTTTCATATATGCTTCTATTTACCGACGTAATGTATTCTTTGGCCTTCCTCTTTTCCACTTCCCTTCCGAATTCCAAGTTACGGATTGACTCGTGATGCAATTTGGTGATTTCCTAAATGTATGTCCTATCCATTCCCATCGTCTTTTCCTAATTTCCTCTTCAACTGGAAGCTGGTTTGTTCTCTCCCACAAAAGGCTGTTGCTGATGGTATCCGGCCAATGGATGTTGAGTATCTTGCGTAGACAACTATTTATAAATACTTGCACCTTCTTGATGATAATTGTAGTAGTTCTCCAAGTTTCAGCTCCGTACAGTAGAACTGCCTTAACGTTCGTATTGAAGATTCTCACTTTCATATTAGTTGAAAGTTGTTTTGATTTCCATATGTTCTTGAATTGTAGGAATGTGGGCCTTGTTTTGCCAATCCTCGCCTCCTCTGCATATGCTGGTTCAATAGTCTAAAGTTTAAGCATTCACGCGCGAGATCGAATATCTTGAGTTGAAGTCCTATATGTGGAATCATGGATGTATACTACTAAGAAATCCCATACTATAACGAAATAATCATCTACTACTTCTAGGTTATCTTAGATCGATTCATGAATTCAACTATTTTCATTATTTTCATTTTGAGATGGTGGAGAAGATTTGTAGCTCAGGTGGATGATTTTGATGGAGTTTTGTTCTCTGAGCTGAATGGTTTGGTCGTGGAGCTTTCATCGTTCTTCTGAACGACATCATCAGCACAACCTTCAGATAGAAGTGAAGTGTTCGAATTTATTCATATGCGTTTCACAGCTTGTTCTGTACACCTCGACATTGATTGGTTCTTATTGAACCAATCAGAAGTTTGGGCTGATGATGTCGTTCAGAAGAACGATGAAAGCTCCACGACCAAACCATCCAGCTCAGAGAACAAAACTCCACTAAAATTATTTTCATTATTCAACCGTCTATTTCATAAGTTTTTAACATAGAAATAATATTTTCATTTAAAAATTAGATTAACACTTGTGTATTTTAGACAAAACATTCATTGACCTCGAAAAACACTGAATTATAATATGACAATGATAATAGCCAAGAAGATAATGTTCATTAAATACACACACACACACATACCATGTTTTCAGTTATGCTTCAAGCACATACATACGCACATATACACACACCACATATATCTGTACGTCACTTACTTATGCATAAATAATGAATATGTATGTTACCTATTGAAAATATAGATGATAACTTATGGTATCCATCTTATTTATGGTTTTCTTCTTCAAGCTGTGAATGAACAACAAATTACCACCAGCTGGTTTATCACAAATATATATATATGTATATCAATGGATAAACAAACATATACACATAGACAGAAAAGGTTTTATGATTACAGTTAGAATACTGGTTAACAATGAAGTCTTATTTCGAATTAGTCAGTAAGGTGTAGATACCCATCAAGTGATCCACTAAGCTACTCGGTTCAGATAATCCCTGACCTGTTTAACGGGTATAAATTTTAATTTTAAATGTTTGTATCTTCCTATTGTTAATGTGATGAGTTATAACTGATCATTGTCATTTGGTATACGTGCTTTCTGTGAGAACTTCCTCAGTAGAGTCATTCCGTCTTAAGTTTACATAATAGATGAGAACTCATTATATGAATTCCACCTAAAAAAAATCTATGCTAGAAGTTGGAAAAGCCTTTAATTTTCACATTTATGTAAAATTCCAAGGCATAGATACGCATATATGCATACATTGTGTCAGACACAAAATATGCCTCTTTTTAAGCAAAGATGGATAGTGGCTAACAGTGGAATCCAGGATGCGCGTTTCGTCCCATTCGGAACTCGTCAACTGGATGTGCCTACATCACAGTTGGTATTGACTCCAGGACTCGAAGTCAGTACCGTTCGCTTTAAACGCCATCTCATTATTCACTTGGCTACTGAGTCCTGATAACCAGCTGGTTGTGCGAAATACTGAACATTTTACGACTTATTCATTATTTTTCGTCAAGTAAAAAAATGTTACAGTAAATTAACCTAAAGCAAATAAGAGGGTCAGTTCATTTTGATACCATCTTATTGCTTCCCGGCTCTTTCGATTTTCTTCAGATTCACAAATTGATTTCTAATTTAAAGGGAAAAGATTAACAAGCTAATTAACTGTTAGGAATACTAATGACCACATTATATATTGAATCCTAATCTTCCAGTGTTTAAGTAAACGTCACAACAATATAAATCAGCTAAGTTGACATGTGATTAAACTATACATTTTTAATCTTAGTTATATAATAGAACAAATACAAAACCCCTTCTAATATTAATCAACATATGCTCCTGAAGTTGTTGTGAAAAACACTGACCAGTGAAATTAAACCGAGTCTGTAATGGATATACATCGCTGAATTCCGTAGATTAGTTGAAGTTAGACATTAACACTGTTGGATGCCAACTAGCTCAGTGGTGTCTAGAGTTTGATAGGTGCTGGGTTCGAATCTCACGAGATAGGATCATGGATGATGAACACTACTTAGTAGTTGTATAATAGGATCAGTGGTCCATCTAGTACTTCTAGATTTTCCATGTTGATCTAACTTCAATTGACTCATGGAAAATTCAATTCGTCTTAACTACAATAATCATAATAATTGTCTCCTAAATATTTCATGAAATGGTATAAACTAGAAATTCCTTCTGGTTTTTTTTTTCTTCTAAAAAGAAGAAAAGAAAATCAAAAACAAAGTTGATTATTTACTTTTAACTTCCATTTTTTTCTTCTTTTCTTTGTTCTTTGTTTTATTTTATTTTTAAACATACAAAGTAGTTTCACATTGACTATGTGACAACAAACAAACAAATGAAAAACAGAATTTATTTATTTTTAACATGATTTCAATGCAAAACGGAAATCATTGGTCTGTAACGGTTTTGTGTGTGTGTGTGCACGATCCTATGTATGTGCATACATGTGTGTATATGTGTGGTTGGATGAATGTAAGACGAAGAAAAGCCAGTATATACATCTGATAACAATTTGGTTGAATATTGTAAATATGTGAGAGAATTCTTTCCCTCTCTCTCTCTCTCGTGTGTGTGTGTGTGTCATGCATATACATTCTAGCTATAGACACACATACAAATCACGGTATCTTTGATTTATGTATGTGCACTTGTCTTATATGGGTGGGTACATTGTGTTTAAGTATTGTGTTTGTAGTGTATATTTATATCTAAACTATTTTTACTTACATGTTATTAATAAATATACATAAATGAAGTAGTCGATATATAAAACCATAATTGATAAAACAACTGAATTATTTTAATGTTTAATGTTATTGTGTTGTAATGAACTCTCATTATTGTGAAGTGTTTTGTCTTTTGATTGAGATGATAAATCGATTGATGTTAGACTGGTATGGGACTCCTCAGCAGTGTGTGTACACGACCCTACTCGCTAGATTCGAATTCAGGATCTTCAGTCTCGAGCACAAATGCTTAAAGTCTAGGCCACCGAGACGGTATCTAAGTGTTAATGTCTAACTTTAACCAATTCACGAAATTGTGCGACCATCTTTCATTGTCTGGGGTTGATACCTATCTCAACCTGGCACAGATTAGCTCCACTAGTTAGATTTCGTCTTACTAATGTTGAATAGTGACTAACAGATAGAGCATTTCATCTTATTTAAGACATGTTAATTCTATGGATGGAAAAGGCTGGTGGGCGGCCTATGCTCCTCCACGAAGGGTAACAAGCATAAGTAAGTTCTATGCACATGTCGTTAGTGGTTATATGGACTCATTAGCTCAATGGATAAACTGATAGGCGTTTGAAGGGAAAGGTGAAATATGAGAACACCCATATGATGAATCCTGAAATAAGATGGATCAGTCATCCTGAATTCCACTACTGATTTCTATTTAGCGTCATTAAAAGGAGAGGTGTAACTTAATGGCAATATCCAGGCAGTCCGCACAGAATCCACGTATGCCAAAAGAAATTAATTTCAGTCATTTACCTAATTGAATATTCATCTTTCTATGATCCATTTCCAGTAACACTGATATATCAAACCATGTTCTCTTTAGATTTGAAGTTTCCATTGGAGGATGCTAGCAGTTATTATTGTTGAAATGATAAAAGTCGATTACGATATCAACTCGTTTGTAGATTTCATTTTACTTCCCTTTTTAATTGTAATTAAATTGGTATTTTATAAAATGACAATGTTGGTCAATTATGCATATTCAGTACATCTCAATATGGATTCGTGACTTGGTAACTATATAATTCAGTTTTTAATCAGTAAGTCACAGGTTCGAAACCCGTTCCACCTAATTTCATCAGGCGAATTTGGTGATCTCACTGTCACACAAAAATAGATAAGGCTTAAATCTGCATACGAAAACTTGTACTCCATAGATAATTTGTAGCTGAAAGTATACTTAACTAATTACTTTTAACAATATTTAAAATGGACGCAAAGTCAATTTTAGCTTATCAAAACGAAGTTGATATAATTTACTACTCAATGATCTAAAAAGAATTACGTTTAGGACTAAAAGTTTTTGAGATAAGATGGTAATTGGAGGTAGTCAAGAGGAAACTCTGGAGCCGGGTTTCGTGTTATTTGGCACTCGTCAGCAAGGTGTACTTGACGCATTTGATCCCGAGTCACCCAGTCTCACAGTCAGAGACGTTTCCACTCAGCTATCCGGGTCTGAAGGTTGGCGCGCGAGACCGAAGTTCCTGGGTTCGAGTTTCACATGATTTCAGTAAAATTCAACCATCTCCATAACCCCATACTGACCATAATTGTGTTTTTTTTACTTCTTGTAGGTGTGTCACTTAGTCATTGTTTAAAAAATTCCCCTTTCCGAAAAAAGATTATTTTTAATTTTTTTCTCCCTACTTCATCTTCATGTTTCTTTTTTTTCCAAAGGAGTATTAGTTGTCAATGTGACATGGAGAGGTCGAACGTATATTGGTACTTTGTTAGATGCAACACAACATGATTTCGCTCCACCATGGTAAGTTAATATTGATTATTCTTTATTACTAATTAGTTTGACATGACAATTTTGTCAGTTCTAGAAAATTAATAATCTAATCCAAAAAAGAAAGATTAGATTCCATAGAAAAATTAATATCAGTTAAAATATCAGTAGAGGTAGTAGTAATGTTGTATGTACTA
The DNA here is from genome assembly GCA_944470205.2 of Schistosoma margrebowiei. NCBI lineage: Eukaryota > Metazoa > Platyhelminthes > Trematoda > Strigeidida > Schistosomatidae > Schistosoma > Schistosoma margrebowiei. Next base: position 46,192,388 of record OX104025.1, on the reverse strand, counting down.
CTGATGTCAACAGATATGAGTAGTATGTATCATCAATCGAAAGTGAAATGCCTAACAGCAGAAGGTTAAAAAAATTGAAGAGAACGAGTACAGAGAGTGATTGATATGGGAACGAAGAAGCAACAAAGTCTGAGACAACTGATGAATATTTTGCAGATGACGTATTACTATATAGTTCTCAAATTTACCAACATATTCGGCTATGTTGTATTGAAATACACTTGATTGTCCCCATCTGTGTACAGTGTATTGTACAAAAAAAACTATCCTAGTTTATTATTTATTTTAACACATAGATATTGGTACAAGGAGGCACCAAATACACATGCGCCACACAAATCTGATTCGACATGTGTGAGGGCTGTGATACTGCTCGGGTGCTCAGACCGAAGCAGGTGGTTTTCTCAGGGGGCCACACCCCGAGCCTTCGACCTGAAGGTCTGGTCCACAAGGCAGTGGAGCATCGTGAGGAGGTGCAGTCCCATGGTAGCCGGTGACCAACAATTGGTTCATACGCCATTTGTTCCCTCAGGATACTGGAGCCCATGTGCACCATTGGTTTGGAATCCGGTTAAAGCGCCAGACATTCGCTTTTCGTCCTCTCATTTTCGTAAACAACACTCGTGGCGCGAGAAGTCAGTGAGTAGGACTTCCCTGACAGAGGCTATATACGCGTGGCCATGTGAGAGCATTTAGAGAGGGAGAGCGGACTTTTCCCACTCTCGGCCATACCAGAGCATTTGGGGGCATTCTAGTTAATAGGAGTGAATTAATGAGAGACAAATGTGTTCAATAAATACACGAATCTAGATGATTGTCATCTCAACAGAACTATCCATAATTAATCAGTTTAATAGATCAATTAGAAAAGGGAGTGGTGAAAATCTACACTCCCAAGTAGATGGATATACATATATGTATGCTATGGGACATATGGGATAAAACCTATGTGTCATCGGTATACAAGTAACTTATAATTATTCTTCTAAGTCCTATTTAATTTCAGTAGTTGAAATCATGAGTTAATTGAAGCTAGGCCACTATGGAAAACCTGCAAGCATTAGATGGCCGTCTTGTCCTAGCGTGGGACTCTTCAGCAGTGCGCATCCACGATCCCGTCTCCGCGAGATTCGAACCCACGACCTATCAGTCTTGTGCGCGAACGCTTAACCTCTAAACCACTGAGCCGGCCAGCCGGCATCCAACGGTGTTAATGTCTAATTTCAACCAGTTGTGTGTAAGAGTTCGAATTGTACTGTGACAAATATAAGTAGTTTTTATTAGAACCGTTTCATTTTTAAGAATTGAATTTCATTATAATTACTGTTACTGACAAGTGAATAATAATTGGTCAATGTAATCTACGTGTTTATTCTTGAAAAATAAGTTCCTTATTCATATCCATGAAGAAATTCCCTTCCAACCTATGAACAATTGAATATTTAGGTTATATGACTACTGATATTTATATTTACTCATGTATTTTTTCATAATATTTATTTTATAGTCCACGAGATTATGTACCTCCATTTAAATCATCAATACGATCTAGTAATCGTACAAAACGTCGAACTGGAGTTGGAACAAATTATAAGTCAAATTTAACTAATCATCTTACAACGAATGATTGTAATTGGAAATCTACTTCAACTGGAAGACATCGATTACGTGGTCGAGCTTCAAATTCACCTGCAGTCAATAATAGTAATGGTATTGAGACTATTTCAACAACGAATCGTTGCAATACACATAATCTAACAAAAATCGATACTGATAAAGAATTAATCAATGATAATGCTATTCAAGAGGATACTGATTTAACTCAATGTCTTCCTCATGTATCTGATGAAGAACAACTAACACGAAATAGTAATAATAGAAAAATTAAGTTACATAATAAAAGTCGTAAACTTTTTCGAGGTAGTAGTACATCATCAAGCGATTGTCCGTCGGAAGTTCTACCGGATCTTGAGAAATTATCTGAAATTGGAGATTTCACCGGTAAAACTGATGGAATGCTTTGTGATCCACAAAATCCTGATCATTCTCGACCACATACTCCATTATGTACAAATAATAATAATGTGAATACAAATAACACTGATAATAATAGTAGTGGTGATCATGTGTGTTTTGAAGAAAATGATGAATTACATGAAACATTTCCAATTGGTTGTCCAATTGATGGTTGTAAAAAACGTTTCTCACATGTTCTAGCTTTGCGTTTCCATTTGAATCATACATCACACTGTAATTTATTAGATTCTCATAAGAAACGTCCTTCTAGTATTGATTTAAAGAAACGAGATTCCACTAATGCCAGCTCTATTACAACAACAACAACAACTACTACTACTACCAGTACTAATGATAATAAGAATAATAACAATGCAGGGAATTGTAGTTCAACACATTTGAAGTGTCCACCAACTATTTCACCGTGTCAGCCTTCCAGTTCATCCCCATTACCAACAGGAATAACAACTCCAGGTCTATTGAATTCATTTGGTGAACCACTATTGCCATCATCATCATCGTCATCGTCGTTGCAGCAGCAGTTAAAGCAAGAATCCAATCCATATGATCCACAATTGCAAAGTTGTCCAGTATCACAATTAACATCTGAATATAATCGAGATACAATGTCTATACATGCACAACAAAATAACATGCCTACTCATCATCCTAATTATAAATTGTATCATAAAAATGAACAGAAATTATTTGATACCAATATATCAAATGATTATATAAATGTAATGATGAATACGAATAATGATAATAATAGTATGAATAATGTAATGCATTCAGTTAATAAACAACGGAATAATGAAATAAATAAGCATTCTAGCAATAAGAAACGTTTATCTACATCCATGTCATCTAATAATAATAGTCCAGTTATTGATATCACTTCATTGAATAATTATAATAGTAATAATGTACGTACGGTAACAGCGCATACAGTATCAGTGCCTCATGGTTCATTAGACATTACTGGCAATTCAAATTCTCGATCTAATCAACATCAACATCATTATGGACAACAACAAAATCATCAAACTAACAATAGTAATTCATTTCACTACTCTAAGCGAACAACTCCAACATCATCGTCATCATCATCATCAGCTACTCCACGTGATTTTAGTAGTAAACATAAAGGGGGACAACAATCAAATAAATTATCTTATCAAAATATAAAAACTGATATTAATAATAATAATAATTCTACAGTGATGAATTATTCTCGTTACAGTGGTGGTACTTATCATTGTGGTAGTTTAGAGCAACAGTCAATAAAAAGTGAATTGAACAATGATTATATGATGAATTTAACAATGTGTCATGCTTTATCAAATACTACCGCTACTACGACTATGAATACAATGTCGAAATCGAAGAATCTAACAGTTAACCAGCAAGAATTTAATACATCACTGTCTAATAATAATAATAATATGATCCCATCGTTACTTTTCCAAAATGCATGGAATCTTCAACTGCCGAATTCGTCTACGTACTCACAGTCTATGCCATTGTCGTTTAATAATAATAATAGTAAAGATGATGAATTGAAATCTACTATGAATTCATTAACTAATGGTTTACCGTCTTCATTATATCTGCCCACATATCCGAATATGCCAACACTTACTTCTTCGGGCAGCATTGTTAATAACAGTCCCATAAACACTATGCCATGTTCGTCTACACCGTCATTATCCATGCATGAAATGTCCACAACATTGCAACCATTCAATGATTCAAAACAATATATTCCGTCTAATCATCATCCACTTGGTATAAGTTTAAATACTACTTCAAATCAGAGTGTAGATCTTAATACTACTACTAATAGTACTAATAGTATGTATTATGGTATACCAGACTTTTTAGTTGCTGCGCTAAGTACGCTAGCATCAAATGCCTCATCATATTCCTGCATACCGGAAGCTTTTAAATCATATTTTAATCAGAATTCTTTAATGAACAATACTACTAATCCTACTAGTACTAGTAATATGAATAGTAATGGTAATTCTATAAGTAAAGCAAATAATTTATCCTCTTCAAATATGTCACTTTCATCAAATTCAGGAATATTGGATGGTACAATGAATAATCGATTTTTTAATCCACAATTCTTTCAAAATTATGGGACTAATCTTTCAAATGTACAAAATTTTCAATCATTTAATAGTAGTAATAATAATAACAGCGGTAATCTAACTTTAAATCCGGAAAGATTAGATCCATTGAAATTATCTGCAGGTAAGTATAGAATAGAATAGCATAATTGATAGAGTTATGTTGAAGTTTGAACGTGTCCGGTACCAGTATTTATGATGTGTTTAACATAAGTCCTAATCACCTATGTTAGGTGGCATTGTGAAGCAAGTTAGAAAAGTAACCAAAGGGTGACCAAACCAAGATATAATATCAGTCTATGAAGTCATTGACTTTTAATTTGAGCCAATTCGGTAGTTGCAAATATTGCTTGTAGGAGCCTAGTGATGAAAGAAAAACAGTATCCACTTTATTCGAAATACGAAATAGGTGGTGAATCTTAGGAAAAAAAGCTATCCATAAATAGTCAGTATAGGGTTGTGGAAATTGTTTAATTTCATTGAAATAACCACCACTGAAAACCTGAAAGCAATGGACAACTGTTTTGTCATAGTATGAGGCTCAGCAGTGACTAGCTTCGAGTGGAAATTTCAGAATTTATAGTGAGAAACCGTGAACAGGGGAAGCCAATCTATATCGGATGTGAAACAGTTACTAATTGAACACAATGTTATGGACTGATTGAGGTTAGACACTAATATTATTGGATACAGACTCAGTGGTCTAGAGGTTGGCGCGCGAGACCGAAGTTCCTGGGTTCGAGTTTTACATGTGGGATCGTGGATGGGTACTTCTGAGGGGTCTTGTTGCTTCCAAGTACTCACTAGTGGTCTAACTTAAATCGGTCCATGAGATTCATAAATAGGCTTTTCTGTGATGATTAACTGTCAATCATTTTGAACCGTAATTTTTTTCAACCACGTTTTAGATGTAACAATTACCTTTGTTATATTTATTGTCAGTTAAAATAGATACAGAATGGGAAGATTTTTTATCAATAGTTATATAGTTGGCTGAAAAATAATTGATTAGGCTGTCACAGATAACATTTAGGAAAAAGATAAGGAATGTGTAAATGTTGTGCGCTATTTTAAACTGATTATCAGCCATATCAATTGAGATCAGTATGACGTTGTGGAGATTATTAAGTTTTTGATCGAGATCATGAACCGATTCATGCTAGACGATTATCGAAAAGCTGGTAGCACTGGACGGCCATTCCGTCCTATTGCCGGACTCCTCAGCAGTGCACATCCACGACCCCGCTCATGGGATTTAAACTCAGAGCCTTCGGTTTCACGCGTGAATGCCCAACTTGTAGACCATTGAGCCGGTCGGCATTCAACAGTGTTAATATCTAACCTCAACCAATCCAGAAAATTGAGCGACCATCTTTCATTGTACTGAGGTAGATACCTGTCTCTACCCGACACAGATTAACTCCACTGATCAATTAAAATTCTTATTCATTGAAGTAGAATTATGAAGTTATATGAAGATTGTAACACTGGTTGATTAATAAGGTTGAAAAATACATAAAGTTTAGTTTTGTTACTGGGGTCTCAGTGTAATATCTAATCAGAATTTTAGTTTAGAAATATTTGTAAAATTACTTAATTGTATTATGTTTGCTAACTTACTGAATACTTCACATTTATTAAAGTGGTCAATATGAATCCTTGTCGATTACGATCAACATTGGACAACTGGTTTAACTTCCATAGACATAGAGAGTTCATCGTTTATGTGTGGGCTGTGATACTGCCCGAGTGCCCAAACCGAAGCAGGTGGTTATCTTAGGGGGCCACTCCCCGAGCCTTTGACCTAAGGGTCTAACCCACAAGGCAGTGGAGCATCGTAAGGAGATGCAATCCCATGGTAGCCGGAGACCAACGATTGGTTCATACGCCATTTGTTCTCGCAGGATACTGGAGCCCATGTGCACCATTGGTTTGTGATCCGGTTAAAGCGCCAAACATTCGCTTTTCGTCCTCTCATTTTCGTACACAACACCCCCGCCACGAGAAGGCAGTGAGTAGGACTTCCCTGACAGAGGATGTATACGCGCGGCCGTGTGAGAGTATTTCGAGAGGGAGAGCGGACTCACCCCACTCTCGGCCGTACCAGGGCATTCGGGGTTTAACTTAGTTTGAAACGTCTTAAGATATCATTCTTACTTTAATATCTTTGAGTTTATTCCCATAAGGAATTGTGAGAATATTACTGTCTCTGAAGTCTCATACTTAACAACTACCCTGTGTTACTTCCTAAGTTGTTTTTTTCAACTGTTCATCATATAAGTTAATTTGTTCATTACCAGTCAATGTATTAATTTTATTTTCCATATTCTTCAACCTTTTCTACACTAGCCTACTTGATGCAGTATACAAATCCAGGTGCAACACAATTATCATCCTCATCATCTACGGTAACGTCAACTTTTGGGAATAGTATATAACCGTGACAATAAAATTCCCTTCAGTCAATATTTCTATTGATTGTTATTTCTTTCCTTTTTCCTTTCTTTTTGTTCCATTAATTTACTTGTCTTTCATTAGTTAGTGATCTGTATTTTTTAAAAAAACACACACACATTATACATACTTAATTATTTATTTATTTAAACAACTATAAATTCAATGACTAATAATTGTGAATGTTCATTGTGTACACTAAATGTCGTTTGTTTTCTTTCTGTGAATTCATCTTAGTTTGATTACAAAACAAACAAACAGAAATAATAACTCAATTACTATTACATGTGAACCATTTATCTAAAATCTGTACTACTATTACCATGATTAGTACTACTACTACGACTACAACTACTACTCTGGACAATCGATCAACCTGACAATTAGAAACAAAACACTAATATTGATCATGATAATGAAGTTAAATGGACTATTAAAAATAACCTATACTGTGAATAATAAATAGACACTAAAAGAATGTATCATCACAATTGATTATTATGAATTGTTGATTAGGTCTTCTTTTTATTTGTTGGTATATTTATATATATCTATGTTTATGTGTATATCTATGGTTTGTTTGTCTTTCGTTTTGTCTCATTCATATCCCAACATTAAAAAACAAAACAAAACAAAGTGAGGGATAAATTCACAAAACAACCTGTTACATATCTCTTTCCGTTTACTCCTTTATATATATATCTCGCACGTATACACACACTTCTTCTTCTTTGACCTTGACATGTATTCACATTTCTCTTGTAATATGTAGTTTTGATCACTACTACTTGTAAACAACAACAACAACACCAACACCAACAAAATAAAAGAATAAAACTATATTCTTGTGCCAAGTTTTATACAAGTTGTACAATATAATTCAATTCAAGGAAATATGATTTATTTCCCAATATATTGATTTTTGTATTTAATGTTCTTTCTTTTGTAATAGCAACAATTCGGAATAATTAATTGAAAATAAGAACAAACAAACAACTTCTTTATCTACCATATATCTATCTATCTATCCTTATACTGACATCTCTTTGTCTTTTCCCTCCTTCCTTTTCTTTATTATTTTAAACTAAATACTTCAATTTATTGTTTATTTCCAGTATATATTTGTAAATCTGAGTAGAGAAATGGAGTAGAATAAAATAGTCATATATATATATCAATGTTTCTAAATATATAATCATGTCTTGTATGTATATGTATTTATGAATAACTATTTATTATTCCCATGTTAAATATTACAAATATATGCATACTTACTTACTTACTTATGCCTGTTACCTCTCATGGAGGAGCATAGGCGGTCGGTCACTAGTATTCTTCATCAAACTCTGTCCTATACCCATAAGTGTATATATATATATATATATATATGTAGATAGATAGATAGATAAACATAAACTTTCTGTCTCACTTCTCTTACTCACATTATTGTTAGTTGAAGGTATCAACACTAAAGAATATAAGTATACACACGTACATTAATTATAACTAACACACACACACATATATATGTGTGTACAGGCTTGGAAACAAATATTTATATACATAGATACAAACAGACAATATATTGACTAATTTTGTATTTATATCTTAGTTTAATTATTAAATAATTGATTCGATACATATAAAGGGATATAGTGTGAAAGACATTAGTATTTATGTATATATCACATTTACAATTAGGCTTTTATGATTTATTCTATATTGGAGTCATTTAGTAAACATCTTATAGTTTACTTCATTTTTATGCTTCTTCTTTTTAATCTTCTTACTTCTCTTTCTTTATTTTGTATTACAGTTCTGACTTGAAAATGTTTGATCAACATTGTCATTAACTTATTTCTATCCCTTGTTAGATGGTCTTTTGTTGTTGTTGTTTTCTTTCTCAACGGAACAAACAAACAAACAGAATTTGTTTATTTCAGTAATAATGATTATTATTATTATTCTTTAACATTTATTGAATGATTTATATTCACTTTGAAACTACACTAGGTGTAAATTGTGCGTGTGAGTGTTTACCGGCGAGTATTCATATCTGTTGGATATCATTAGACTATTATAACAGCAATTTTCTATAATACTGCTAAAGGGTTACATGTACATACATGAACATAAATTAACTAATCAATAAAATATATCCTTAGTTTGTGAACTTTTTTTAAAAATCTGGATCCAATGTATCGAATAGATCAAATTGAATAGGTTGTATTACATGTTGAAGCTATCAAAGTTAAAGCAATGTGTTATAGAATCAAGTGAACGATTTCAAGGTCACAGTGCGTATTTTAATACCTAATGCATATGTAGATCGGTTGACGTCGGATTTTAAGTAGGAAGTTATAAGTGAGCGATCTCAATGGATGGGATTACTGAGAACCTCATTTATTTATGATTGCGGTGACTGACTGCTGAACATTGTGACAATGTTGTATTTCGATGTAATATACATTTGGGGAAAAATCTACTAGAACGGGAACCTTTTTTCACTCGGTCCCGATTGACATGGAAAGTTTGTGACAATGTTTGCAAACGGAATAATAAGAACGCTAGTAACACTGGCTGCAACCTTTGCACATATTATGAGGTTTAGAAGTTTGATGGTATGAGTACTTTTTGTTGGATTTTTTTCTCTGATCTGGATGGTTTGGTCATGGAGCTTTCATCGTTTTTCCGAACGACATAATCAGCACACACCTCAGAGAACAAAAATCCATCAAAATCATCTACCTGAGCTACAAATCTACTCTATCATCTCAAAATGGTATGAGTAATGTCAAGATATATGTGCAATGAACATGACAAGCTTGAATCAGTCTTTTGGAAGAATCGTAGGAATAGACGAAAAAGTTGTCAGAAAACGTTAATTCAATACGAGTGTCATAGAAGACTGAGTAACTAACATTTCATTAAGTATACTTAGCAAGTTTTTGGTATATATGGTGGATCATCACAAAAGATAACCACCTGCTTCGGTTTGGGCTCCCGGCCAGTAAAACAGCCCACACACAATTAATGAACTGAACTGTCTATGATCATGGAAACTAATTCTCTTGCTTCGACGAACATTCAAATGATTCTATTATTATTATTATTATTATTATTATTATTATTATTATTATTATTATTATTATTATTTACTACGTCACTTATTCACTCTCTTTTATTCCCACTTTATGTATCCTCATTTTTCGACTTATAGAGTAGCTCGCCTGTGGTGGAAACTCGTTTCTATCCAAACGTTCTCGAGTCACTGTCCGGTTGAAAATTGAGTGCAACCACCAAATACGAATACTGAAGCAGTTTTTCTGAAACCACGTGCACCATTCAAACTGGCTGCCTTCAATGTTCGCATACTAATGCAGATCGGACAATAGATAGGGCTGGCTATGTCTTTAGAAAGTCTTAATATCGACGTTTGTTGTCTATCCGACACCAGTATTCAAGACTCTGGTGAAGTACTACAAATTCGCTCTCCATCCGTCGCTTCAAAAAGCTTGTTTGACGTGCGCTTATCCGAGGACTCTGTGGCATCTTCGTCTGGTCTTCCTGGCGTTCGTGTCGCACTAAGTGCTAGAACTGAGGCAGCACTAATCGACTGAATCCCCATGAACCGTCGGTTATGTGCTGTTAGATTAGAGAGTTACATCAAAGTGAGAAGAAATCGGCATGAGAAACGATGTCTTCTCGTCATCTCCGCCTATGCCCCGACAGATTGCAGCCCGGATGCAACCAAGAATGAATTCTACCACCAGTTATCTGTTCTTCTCCAGAGAGTGCGTTCTACAGATATTGTAGTACTAGCCGGAGACTTGAATGTGCAAGTCGTGCGTCTAGGCACAGAAGAGAGTCGTTTAGGTGGCCGATGGGGACTTGTTGCTCGCAGGACAGATAAAAGTGATTGTCTACTGCAACTTTGCACAGACCACAACCTCTTTCTGGCTAGCACTAACTTTCGACACAGTCGTCGCCTATGTGCCACCTGGAGTCTTCCCTCTGCATCTCAAGCCTGGACTCAGATTGATCACATCGCGATCAGCTACCGCTGGCGTGGTTGTGTACAAGACTGCCGCTCCTTTTGGAGTACCTATCTGGACTCTGACCATGCCTTGATCTGCGCCAATCTTACCTTACTTTTCAGTGGCCAACGAAGTGACCGCCACCAACGGATTGATGTTAGCAAGCTGGTTGCAACTTCTGTTGCAAGTAAGTATCGAACCGAGCTAGCTTCTAGGCTAGCTACCATTCCACCGAAAAGTATAGATGAACATTGGTTGCAATTGCATGAAACCATGAAAATGGCGAGTAAAGTTGCTTGCGGCTTTGCGAAACGTCCCGCTTTTAAGCACTGGGTTTCTTCAGGCTCCTTACAACTCGTCGAAGCCCGTCGGTCTACTCCGGATCACCGTGAGTTGGATCACAAACGAAGGATGTTACGTAATGAAATCGGGCAAAGCTAGCGTAAGGACCGAGAAGCCTGGTGGTCGGAGCGTGCTAATGAGCTGGAAGCAGCAGCTGCATCTGGTAACTACCGAAAGCTCTTCCAACTCATCCGAGCCACTGGCAGCAAGAAGTCTGGTATGAGCGAAACAATCTGTGAGGGTGACGGGATGCCAATCACCAACATCCATCGACATCTTGGACGATGGGCAGAATTCCTCGAAGGGCAGCTCGACTGGCCTGCTGCTCCAGCAACATCGGTCAGACTGTCCTGCCCTCAATGACCTGTGACGACTGATCCACTACATGAGGCGGAAGTCCGAAAGGAACTCCAACCCTTGAAACGCTACAAATCACCTGGCCCAGATGACCTAACTCCGGCTCATGTTGTTCCTGTAAAAACTATCGGGGGATAAGTCTACTTCCGATTGCGTCCAAGCTATTGGATTCCTTCATACTTCGTAGGTTGTTCAAAACCCGAGAAAGATTGACTCGCGAGGAGCAGGCTGGGTTTCGTTCTGGTCGAGGATGTATTGATCATATCTTCACCCTCCGCCAAATGTTAGAACACCGTCATGCATATCACCACCCAACAAACGTAATATTTCTTGACATCAGGGCTGCCTTCGATTCGTTGGACAGGACTGTTCTCTGGGATTGTCTATTGAAGAAAGGTGTGCCTGAGAAGTTTATTAACATCCTAAAATCCCTATATACAAACACCTCAGGCAGAGTGAAGGGATACAACCACCTCTCTCCATTGTTCCATTCGAGCAGTGGCGTTAGACAGGGTTGCCCAATCTCACCATTTCTCCGCAACTTTGCCATCGACGACATTCTGGAAACAGCTCTGATGGATGTAAGTAATGGTGGTGTGGATCTGTTGCCTGGAAAAAGACCTCTCGACCTTGAATATGCGGATGATATTGTCTTACTGTGTGATAATGCCCAAGGCATACAATCCGCACTTAATCAGTTGACAATCAGTGTCCGTAGGTACGGTATGTGCTTTGCACCTTCGAAGTGCAAAGTACTTCTACAAGAATGGCAGGATCTTAATCATGTACCCACTCTGGATAGTTAGCAGATAGTAGTCAAGAAGTTCGTGTATCTGGGTAGCTGCATAAGTGCTGGTGGAGGTGTGAGTGATGAGATCAATGCATGTATAGTGAAAGCCAGAGCGGCTTATGCCAATCTGGGCCACCTTCGGCGCCTTCGTGATGTTAGTCTGGCTGTAAAAGGTCGGATCTACAACGCGTTGGTGAGAGTAGTTTTGCTCTTTGCTTGTGAAACCTGGCCTCTCCGAGTTGAGGATGCTAGATGACTATTTGTGTTTGGTCATCGTTGTCTCCGAAGCATTGCTGACATCCAGTGGCAACACCATGTTAGTAATGCAGAGGTTTGGCATCGTGTGTTCGGGCACAGTGAGGATAATGCAATTGGTGTCACCATCTTGAAACATCGACTTCGCTGGCTTTGACATGTTCTACGAATGTCGTCCCAGAGAATTCCACGTTGTGCATTATTTGCCGACGATGGGACTGGTTGGAAAAAGCAGAGAGGTGGTCAGTGTATGATATGTTTTCGTGGTATGAAAGAAAGCTGCAAAGGGCTGGCTCCTAATGGTCCTTCACGACTCCCTGGCTGGGGTTCGAGAGATGGTGCTACGCAGTGGCTAGAAACGTTATCAAACATGGCTCATAATACAACCCAGTGACGATCCTATTGTAACCTTCTTTTACTTTCTTCCTAAAAAACGTGGTTGTATCTTCCTTAACTGAAAGATTTCTTCTGATTGTACCCCTCTGTTCCACTACTATTGCTATTATTATTATTACACTACCTTACACCAATCTCTTCGTTATTGTTTATTATTATTATTATTTTAACGTTCCTCACTTTTTTTTCTTCCTAGATTCTAATTGTTTTGTGTGGCGCATATATATTCGGCGAACTCCTGTACCAATATATATGTGTTCAAATAAATAAATAAAAATCACAAAAGGGATACTTCCAGAGTATCAGAAACCGATAGGCTACAGCAATAATACCAATTATAGGTCAGTCACTATCAACGTAGAACTTCGTACGTACGTACATCAGTTCGAGTTGCCACACCACATTAGCACACATATACAATTGACGATTCAAACTCCATAGTAGTAAAAGTATAAGCAGTAATCGGAAAGATTAGGTTTTGAATATGTTATTCAAGGAGTATAATACAGTTAAATAAATTTGGAAAGAGAAAAAAATAGACAAGGAGGATTCAGAAGATTAGAATTTGGAAGAACACAAAGAGTGGATGCACCTGTTCCATTGCAAACGATTTTGAGCCATGTCATTTAAGGTCTCTAACCATCGGTTGCTATCATCTCGTGGTCCCCAACCAGGTAGTCTACACCTACCAACATGACTCAGTCTACTTCTCAGTGACTTCAAGGATTTGTGCCATGTTTTGATCTGGCCGCCCTCGCTTTCTTCCAACCTACTCCTATACCACTGAACATCGCACATAGAGGCAGTCGGTGGTTGGGCATACGTAACACGTGTCCCAGCCATCTCAACTGATGAAGTTTCACCACTTCATCAATTGGTTTGCCATCCTTACCTAGTACCCGTTTCCGAACAACTATATTACTTAGTCAATGGTCCCAGGATATACGAGCAATGTTTCGAAGACACCTATGATCAAATACTAGTAACCTACGAATATCCTCTACTCTTACCGGCCATGTTTCACTTCCATAAAGTAGGACGAAACGAACTGCTGCGCAGTAAACCCGTCCTTTGGTTGGTAGATGGATATCTCGCCTACGCCATAAATGACGCAAGTTGGCAAAAGCTAGTCGAGGCTTCTGTATCCGTGCTGAGATTTCGTCACACATCAGACCACAAGGGCTGATGAGACCTCCAAGATAAGTGAAGCAGTCGACACGCTCAATTACTTCACTCCCTATCACTAGTTCGGGTGTCGATGTAACCCAATCCTGAAGCAACATTTTGCATTTCGAGGGAGAGAATCGCATCCCGAACATGCTTGCATTGTCGCTTAGAGTGATCAGAAGACTCTGCATTTTGTTAGCGTCTTCACCAAATAGAACTATGTCATCGGCATATTCTAGGTCAGAGAGTGAATCTCCTGGTAGAAGTTCAACCCCTGGAAAGTCAGATGAGGAAAGTGTTGTCTCTAAAAGCACGTCAACGACAAAATTAAACAAGAATGGAGAGAGTGGGCAACCCTGACAAACACCACTTGAGGTAATCAATTCTGATGACAGATCACCATAAGCTCTCACTCTACCAGTTGTGTTCGAGTAGAGAGCATGTATAAGGTTAATGTACTTCTTTGGTACTCCTTTCAGTGACAAACACAGCCATAGAACCTTACGATCAACAGAGTCGAATGCCGCCTTAAGGTCGAGAAATACTACCATTGTGGGGCGTCTGAATGTGTGTCTGTGTTCTAGAAACTGACGTAGTGTGAATATCTGGTCTATACAACCACGTCCAGGTCGAAAACCAGCCTGATTCTTTCTAGTCCGTTCTTTACGAGCTTTGGTTAGGCGTCGAAGTATTATTGAAGCCAATATTTTAGACATTAATATTAGTCAAATTGATTCCTCTGTGATTGTCACAAGAGGATTTTTATCCTTTCTTATAGACTGGCACAATCAGTGGTTGAGATCAATCAGATGGGATTACGTCCAGTTCCCAGATTCTACCTAAGACCTCAGTCAATCTCACTGCTAATACTGAACCACCATCCTTAAAAATCTCAGGAGTAAATCTGCCAGAGCCTGCTGCTCTGCTTCGTTTCAGATTTCTTATGGCTTTTTCAACTTCGTAAAGAGTCGGAGTACTTACATCAACTTGCCATTCAGGTTGTCTAGAGATCGTGGGAAGCTGAAGGCCAGTTGAACTGATCCCTAAAGTGTTCTGCCCATCGATCCAATCTCCTAGATTGAGAATGTGTAGTATGTC
This sequence comes from Schistosoma margrebowiei, assembly GCA_944470205.2. Taxonomy (NCBI): domain Eukaryota; kingdom Metazoa; phylum Platyhelminthes; class Trematoda; order Strigeidida; family Schistosomatidae; genus Schistosoma; species Schistosoma margrebowiei. Next base: position 46,177,341 of record OX104025.1, on the reverse strand, counting down.
CATCTTTCTGTGAGATTGTTTCGCTAACAGTCGGGTTCCTAATGCCGGTTTCCTTAACAAGTCTGAACAATTGTTTGCTATTACCTATTGCCGCTGCCTTTCCCACCTCTCTTGCTTTCGCTACCCACCACTGTTCACGATCATTGTGTAGGTTTCTTGTCAGCTTACGTTTAAGCTGACTCCGCTCTTCGTTATGTTCAGAATCAGATGGAATGAGCTTTCGAGCATCTATCAGTACGGTAGATGCTGCTGAGATCCAGTTGTTCTCCCTAACCTTATGGTTACCGTACCAGCAGATATTACTGCTGTTTCCACAGCTTTTCGGATATCGTTCCATGACATTAGCCCATGAAGCCATTAACTCTCGATCTGAGGCATGTTGTCAGATGCATAGATTACCTGATCGCGGTCAGCACAATTATGGAAACAAATAGTTAGGAGCATGGCTCAGAAGTGTTCAAAACGGAGAAGGTGCATTTGCTATCTGTTTTCCTTTAGATCCTGGATTTTTAGATTATCTTAAAATGCATTTTATTCCAGGAATTCATACTTTCGACGCCTAATGTTTTGTATAACCATTAATATGGTTACTAATCTTAGTTATAGCAACTCATGTGCAATTGAGTTTGTTTTCATTTAACTCGGTTAAGCCCTTCTGTTAACTTATTTAGCGGACAAAGTCATCCGTACTATAACAACTTATTGTACCTTTATTATTACTGTGCTTGTATGAAATATGTATGCTTGAACATTGCTTACCGCCTACGCACATATTCATTCTGCTAACTTTATTATTAGCTGCTTAATTGATTCGATGATCCATTCATTTCCCTATATATATACATGTATATTTAACACTCTACACTCTCGGTTCGCTGACTCACCCATTCGCCTCACTGCTTTGTGGTATGAGTTATCTGCTAATAAAACTGTAGTCGCTGCTTCTCTTTGCCTTCTGATTTCAAACATCGTTGAGGATTATATGGTAACGTTACGAGGGTGATTGGTCAACGAAACACAGCCACTACATATTACTCTGGAACCTATTTTGACGATTACATTATATATATCGCCTGCAGGAATCACTAGATCATCTCACGAGGGTGAGGTTCCAAGGAGACTATCCACAATACATTACCAAGACACAGATACGTAAATCGCTCGATAAAGAGGAATTCAACTTGATAAGAACTCGTAGATTGTGTTAAATATATAATACGAAGTTAAGAGATACTATTTCGATCAAAAGAATGGATTAAGAACTTACAATCAAGAATGAAAAGTCGAGGTCTGATTCCAACGAGGGACGGTAGCAATATTGGAAGATAAAATGAAATGTTTTTCCTACTGAGATTCTAGTGTCTTAATTTATTAAAAACTACTAATAATATAGAGTCGACTACGATTAGGCCGCTTGATCAAGTACAACACGTAATATATAACTTCTAGGTTTTTTACCCGTTACATTTTATACAAACTGTCTAGTAAGAAGATAAACGGACGCTTGGTAATTTGTTATATGAAAAAACAAATTGCGTAAGCTCGTCGGCTGGAATCCAAGGAATTACAGTGCGAAGGTAGGTAAGAAGCAAGCAATCTTCTTACAATAAAAAACTGCAAGTCCTTCAGATCCTTTCATGAAATCCAGCCAACAGTTACTTGCAAGGAAGGGTTGGGGAGCTGACAGAAAGGAATATAAGAATACTATTCACTTGAGTATTATCAAGTGACTATTTTGGAAATGCTGATTCAAACACTTGTTATTTAAAGTCAGTAAGTCAGCATTAAAATAAGACATGAGACGAGTGTACATTGGTTTGAATCGCTACATCACATTAACATAGATGAATAAACAAACTAACCGGAATTATAATATTGCCGATAGTAGGAAAAAAAGACTCAACATTGATATAACGGTAAAAATAAACAGATATCACGTTAGTTATTTTGGAAACCCGTGTGATTTGACCGTAAGAAAGGAGAGCAGTTGTATCGATCTACTCTGAGCATTGATTGATTCATCTAGACTGTGGATCTAGTACCATAGACCTTCGGATAACCAATGACACGATAATAGTGAGATAACAGCCGAGAATAACACTAAATGACTATTGATGCAGAACGCAGTTTCCCACACTCGCTCGCCTGATAACCAGAACAGAGAGCAATTCAGAAAAGAGACTTGATTATACAGTTCAAATTTATGAATCACAATAATACAGAGTAAACACCTGACTACAAATCAACATATTCAAGAACTTCCAACAGTTGAATTCATGAGTCGAATTAAGTTAGACCACCATTAATAACATGAAAGCAATGGATGGTCGTTTCGTCATATTACAGGACACCTTAGCAGTATGCATCTACGACCCGCATGCGTGGTTTGAACCAAGAACCTTCGGTCTCGTACGCGAACGCTTAAACTCTAGACTGATGAGCCAGAATCTAAGTGTTAATGTCTAACTTCAATCGATCTATGATCTTGTGCAACTCTTCATCCATAGTCTGATATAGATAGCTGTCTCATACTTGACAAAGATCGGACTCCACTGGTCACAAATCTTCACTGAAGGTCTTTGGTTCAAGTCCCGCGTTTGGGTCTTGGATGCGTACCGCTGAGTCCTGTACTGTGGCGAAACGACCGTCGAGTGCTTCCAGATTATCAATGGTGATCTCAGTCAGTCAGTATCAACGTAGAACTTCGTACGTACGTACATCAGTTCGAGTTGCCACACCACATTAGCACACATATACAATTGACGATTCAAACTCCATAGTAGTAAAAGTATAAGCAGTAATCGGAAAGATTAGGTTTTGAATATGTTATTCAAGGAGTATAATACAGTTAAATAAATTTGGAAAGAGAAAAAAATAGACAAGGAGGATTCAGAAGATTAGAATTTGGAAGAACACAAAGAGTGGATGCACCTGTTCCATTGCAAACGATTTTGAGCCATGTCATTTAAGGTCTCTAACCATCGGTTGCTATCATCTCGTGGTCCCCAACCAGGTAGTCTACACCTACCAACATGACTCAGTCTACTTCTCAGTGACTTCACGGATTTGTGCCAGGTTTTGGTCTGGCCGCCCCTAGTTTTCTTCTAACCTACTCCTGCAATCAATGGTGGTCTAGCTTAGATCGACTCAATTCGGCAGTTAAAACTACTACAATTCCCTCTCTGATATTTGAGGAATCACAATACAGGGGTAACTATGTCATAAATGGAAGAGTGCTGAGTAATAGATCCGTAATCAAGTAATAGTAGCTAAAGAAGGGTACAACCCATAACATCGGCTTATGCATCATGGGGAAGTTTGAAGGTAGCAGAAAAAAATGCAATAGTTTGAGTAGTTGATAATTATACAAAATTATAGACAATAAATTTAGAAAGGAGCGTTCAACTTTGCTTAGTATCTATCTCGTTAGAGAAAACACAAAGAATAAGGTTTGGAGTGACAAGATCCACTCGTTTGGTAAAACAGCATTTGACCTCACGATTTAGGGACAGATAAATCCATTTATTCCACTGAGACCAATTTTGAACTATCCCACGTCAGATCTCCAACCACTGATCGCAAACATGTAGTCTACTCCTGCATAGATAAGATCAACAGTCAATGAATTCATGGTGCAGGTTTTGGTTTCATAACTCCTAGTGGACTGTAAGTCCACTATCATATTAGCCAGCAGATTGACGAAAACCAAATTCTCTTTTAGTATCCACGATATGATTTCGTCAGGGACAGACTCATCAGGACAAGTGAAGTGGTTAGCCACTTCGATCCCTATGATTAAATATACGATGACGTAGAATAGCCTTGAAATAAGGTTTCGGATTCAAGGAAAAAGAAACACAATCCAAACAATATTTCGTTATCGAGGGAGTTCAGAAATCCTGGAATTTCGTCAGCATTCTAACCAATTAGAACTATGTCAGTTGCTAACTAAATTAATACGTGAATCCCAAAATAGGTGGTCAAATGATGAATTTGAGGAACTCTGATGATATCCATACAAAGCTTATTTTCAGTTTAAATCACAAACAGTTCCCAGCTAGACCTCTATCGTAGAACTGAAAGCACTAAATTGAAGATAGTAACACCGTTGGATACCAACCTGGTGGTCTAAAGATTGGGTGTTTGTGCGCGAGGCCGGAGACCCCAAGTTTGATTCCCGCGTCCAGGATCGTGGGTTCCCACCGCGAGAGATTCCCATACTGAGATGAAACGGCCGTCCAGTCCTTCCGAACTTTGATCTAGATGAGGTCAAATCGTAATTTAAACTGAAAATTCCACAAATCATTTAGCATGCTTGTCAAGAAAATGGTAATGCTACAAATGGACTGCAAAAATACTCTTAAAATTTTAGTGAAATACCGTGCCAATTACGTGTGATCCAGCGTGATGAGTCCCACGTTGTTTTTTATATTAATTCCTTTATTAGTTGACCTCTCATTTTTATATATGAATTTTCTTAACAAGTATACACATGATCAGATTGTTCGAAATGTATTACGCTAATACATCACATAGTCCTGATAATTTTCGTCTTCTCATTACACTATATAGACTCATATTTATCAACTTTACCAAATAAATTTGTCACAAAGTAACTCATGGAATAGGATAAATCTGTTTATACTGTAAACAACATACAATGAATGGGGATGTTCTATATTGAACGCGATTAAAAATATTTTATTTACAGTAAAGATCCAAGTGCTTGTGAGATTTGTTTGTCAAACAATAAGTTAAAAAAGAGTATGTTCAAATATTTATTTTAGGGATAAACAGTGAATTAATCGACCAACATACTCAGGATACGTCAAATACAGTAGTCATAACAATGATGGGCCCCTAAATGCCCTGGTACGGCCGAGAGTGGGGAGAGTCCGCTCTCCCTTTCGAAATGCTCTTACACGGCCGCGCGTATATAGCCTCTGTCAGGGAAGTCCTACTCACTGCCTTCTCCTAGCGGGTGTGTTGTGTACGAAAATGAGAGGAAGAAAAGCGAATGTCTGGCGCTTTAACCGGATCCCAAACCAATGGTGCACATGGGCTCCAGTATCCTGAGGGAACAAATTGCGTATGAACCAATTGTTGGTCACCGGCTTCCATGGGACTGCATCTCATTACGATGCTCCACTGCCTTGTGGATCAGACCTTCAGGTCAAAGGCTCGGGGTGTGGCCCCTTAAGAAAACCACCTGCTTCGGTCTGGGCACCCGGGCAGCATCACAGCCCTCACACATATCGAATGAGATTTGTGTGGCGCATATGTATTTGGTGCCTCTTTGTACCAATATCTATGTGTTGAAATAATAAATAAACATATGCCTGCAGGAAATAAGGAAGATATACACCAATTCACTCTGTTAAGCTAAGTATGAGATGGGGGTTAAGCGGGAAACGTAAGGCCGTACAATCATGTCATGGAAGCCTACGAAATATTATCTGAGTCCCATACGCTCAAATAAAGATTTTTGGACCTTTTAAGTAAATGACGTATGTCTGTTGATGAACTTTTGAACCTGAATAGACTTGGGAATGTGCGACAAGTCTACATACATCCCCTATCAAAACTGTGACTAGACAAAGGTTCCAAGTCATCACTAAGCCACTTAGGTACTAAAGCTTCAATGGCAATATCCTGTTTGCCAAACTGAACCCACCTATTGACATGGAGTAAATGCATATTCTCCTGCAAGGGGAGACATGTGTAGCACTTCCAATAACAGCTTCTAAGTGCTGATTGCTCAAAGGGGAAGTATGTGCTTCATGAATATATCACTTATAAGTTATTGTTACCTAGACTGAAGAGAAAACACCAGATATAAGGACATTTCTTAGTGTCCTACACATTTTAAGTCATTTAATGTGAAGTAGGATAGTGTAATGCAAACTAGCTCCCGAAGCAATTCATCATCGGGAAAAGCGACCATCTTCATAGCAGCGCTAAATGGTTGTCGTTGGTACCTGGAGCAACTACACAAAGGCATGACACGAGTATGGCTTTCTACCATATAGTGAACATACACTTCATAAACGGAATGATAAGAGTAGACGATCAAAGTTTTAAAATATTTTCTACTTAAGAGGTTCGATCTTCAAGGTAGATCGGCAAATAAATATGTAGTGTTTATTACGATAAAATTTAACACGTATAGAGTATGTTGAGGGGTGAAAAAATGACAGTCAATGCGACTTCCACTATCATATAAAAAGAAAGCAACTTCAACGACTACTTACATTTATTTACAACAAAAAGTCGATGACAACATAAAAACGCTCAATTACTCAACACAACTACGTCAAACGCTTGCGTTTTCGAAGTTCTTCGGGAGCATTTTCGTTTTCTTGTTCATAGAACTTCTTTAGCAGTTTAACAGCTGCCTCTGCTTCAACTCCGGATATGCAGTTTAGCGGAGCGACTGGACTAGGAGAATTGTGTACACTTAGGACTGAACCACATCCACCAAACCGTTCATTACGAGCACCGTATGTAATACTAGTGACAAAGTCAAAGTAAGAAATAAACTTACCTTCTCAGATGAGCTGGAAGACAAAACCGTATAGCAGCCGTACACATAATGCAGGGTTCCACTGTAACAAAAAGGTCGCATTCGGTCAAAACCTTGTCAAGCTCCTTTTCGTTATTTCGACACCATTGTTCCAGTCGTCTAATAGTAACCATCTCGGCATGTTGAGTAGCATCTCTAGTTGCATTCACCTAGAAATCACAAAACTCATACTAATGAGTTACTTCGTTGCGACCAGATGCAATTACTTCTCCATTATAAACAAAAGCACACCCTACTGGAACTTCGTTACATTTGAGTGCTTCACAAGCCAATTCGAAGGCAATATCCATGTGAACATTCCTTCAGAAATATTGACCGCACGACCTTGAGAATGCCGAACATCAAACGGTTCTGGTTCGAATAAAAGGCGATTTCACCTAACGGGTTTCCATAACCAGTAACACCGATACCTCCAGATAATAACCTAGGTATATTTAGCAATAAAAGAGAAGAAATTAGCTTTAAGCAAGATACTGTCTTTAGTCCTTTAGAACATGTCCAGTTTTCTCTTGAAGGACTTCTGGGAAGTCTCTCGGACCAACTCAGCCGGCAGCGAATGCAAGCATTTGACTACTTTTAAGGATTAGAGGGCGTGTCTACAGTTCGCTCTGCTGTGTTGTGTCTCCAGTCTATAGGTGCTACTCCTAAGATTAGCGTTGGTTATAAGCTTAAGTAGGTGTTTAAGTAGATGTGCTTCAGTAATAAGGATAGTAGGTTGGTGAACTTGTATTAATCATGACACATTGCTTTCCAGTGAAGGTCCAGCTTCTCCTTGGAAGTATTCACTGATGGGGCTGATACCACTTGTTCGGGCAAGGCGTTCCAATGATTGACTACTCGATGAGAAAAACGGGACCCCACTTTAAGTTTATTAGGTCGTGGTTTATGAACCTTCTTGCTATGACCTCGGAGATTATTAGTGCTGGAGGGAGCGAAAAGATACGACATATTAAGACCCAAATCATAATTAAAGATACGAATTGCCAGTATACGGTCACCTCATGTCGTACGATATGACAAGGGGAAAAGATTTAGGCGTTTTAAACGCTCATCGTAAGGGAGTCTAGAAAGACCCTTCACTAATTTCGTTCCTACACGCTGGACACGCTCAAGGGAGTGAGTATCCTTTACCAGACACGGACTAGCTGCTTGGATACAGTACTCTAAATGTGGTCTAACATGTATGTCCCTTTCACTCGCTCGACTCCCTAGTGATTGGAAAGACGCTACAGTCAGTCCTATATTTAAGGACGGCCAGAGACAGATAGTATCTAACTACCGGCCTGTCAGTCTAACTAGCATAGTCGTTAAGTTACTTGAAAAGATAAATCGGGTTAGGTTGCTAAGCCACATAGATTTACACAATCTGTTAGCTCCTGAGCAAAACGGATTTCGTAACAAGCTTTCATGCTTGACTAACTTGCTTATTGCGAGAGAGGATTGGACAGAAGCCCTAGATAACGGTCTGTCTGTCGATGTGATATTCCTAGATTTTAGCAAAGCATTTGACAAGGTTTCACACAGGTCTCATGCAGAATCTCTTGAGCTTCAGAATAATAGGTACTGTACGGGAGTGGATAGGAAATTTCTTATGTAACCACAGACAAAGAGTGAGGGTCAATGGAACGCTATCCGATTGGAAACCGATCAAAAGTGGTGTACCCCAAGGCACCATCTTAGGCCCTCTGCTCTTCCTTCTCTACGTTAATGAGTTACAGCTCTACTTAGGTCGTCGACATTATTGTTTGCGGATGATGTAAAAATCTGGAGAACAATAAAAAGTGCGGCTGATCATCTAGATCTTCAAGCTGACTTGGACGATTTAGTTAGATGGGCTCGAGAGTGGGGCTTGGAAATCAATGCTAGGAAGAGTGTGCTAATGCACATCAGTCACAGTAATAGTTACCGTTACACTATTGAGGGTAAACCTCTTCCATGTGTTCTAGAGCATAAAGACTTAGGAATAGTATTAAGTCATGACTTAAAAACAACTAAGCATTGCAAAGCAGCCGCTGTCAAAGGTTTTCGTGCGTTATGGTCACTTCGCCGAGCGTTCAAATCTTTTGACGAGGAAACGTTTCGAATTTTATACCCCATACATGTTAGACCACATTTAGAGTACTGTATCCAAGCAGCTAGTCCGTGTCTGGTAAAGGATACTCACTCCCTTGAGCGTGTCCAGCGTGTAGGAACGAAATTAGTGAAGGGTCTTTCTAGACTCCCTTACGATGAGCGTTTAAAACGCCTAAATCTTTTCCCCTTGTCATATCGTACGACATGAGGTGACCGTATACTGGCAATTCGTATCTTTAATTATGATTTGGGTCTTAATATGTCGTATCTTTTCGCTCCCTCCAGCACTAATAATCTCCGAGGTCATAGCAAGAAGGTTCATAAACCACGACCTAATAAACTTAAAGTGGGGTCCCGTTTTTCTCATCGAGTAGTCAATCATTGGAACGCCTTGCCCGAACAAGTGGTATCAGCCCCATCAGTGAATACTTCCAAGGAGAAGCTGGACCTTCACTGGAAAGCAATGTGTCATGATTAATACAGGTTCACCAACCTACTATTTTTATTACTGAAGACTGAAGTTGTACAAAAATGTTTGAGACACTGTAAATCATTAGAAGGTTTCCTTTAAGACGTCTGTACGTTAATTAATAATAGGTTCGGTGACTGGACGCGCTCTTCATAAGGTTTATACTTGAGTTCCAGAACTGGTTTCGTTGCTCGCCGTTATATACGTTCCAGAGTGTCCTTATCCTTTTGGAATGAAGGAGGGAATTCTGTTTCTGTACTCTAAATGTGGTCAAATAATACTGTTAATGATTATGCGTTAAGTTCTTCCGTTGGAATGGCCAAAAATGTGCTTCACCGTCATTAATGTAACGTTTGCTTTGAATGCACTTTTGTCGTAGTTAGTGTAAGATTTCTGATCATAGGGTACCGACATTCCCAGATCTTTTCAACTTGGGATAACTCTAGAGGGGAGTTGACTAAGTTGTATTTGTAACTTGTAACATGTCACAGATGAACTACTTTACACTTTGAAGTATTAAAGGTAAGTCTGTTGTCATCTGCTCAACTTTAAAGTCCACTCAGATCCTCCTGAAATGCCAGATAATTCTCTTCGTTGCAAACGTCTCTCCAGAGTTTCACCTCATCGACGAGAAGTAATAAATCTGACAATACCTGCTATGGAATATCCATTATGTAAATCAAGGAAGGAAGATTTCCCAGTGTGGTGCGTGCTACTGATATCGACAGATATAAGTAGTGTGTATCATCAGTCAAAAGTGAAATACATGGAGGCAGAAGGTTTGGAAGATCAAAGAAAAGAGAACGAGAACAAAGAATGATTGGCGTGGAATCGAAAGACTAATAAAGTCTAAGACGATTGATTAACATTTGCAAGAAGAACAGTCAAGTTTGAGACAATTGACTTATATTTTTGCAAATGAAGTAGTTACTGTATGGTTCTCAAATTTCACTAAGAGGTTCTGTAATTTTGTGTTCAAATACATCCGATTTTCTCCACTCGTGTTGTCGTTTACTACACTAGTACTGAAGGCTGTGGGATCCCACTAGGATATTCCATAGCCGGAGAGAAAGTGAAATTAAATCCGAAGTAAGCCAATCAACTTAAGGTAATTTGATACCAAGTCGTTTGAACTTACTGATAAGACATACAATTAACCGTATCAAAGGCTAATGCGAAGTCAAGATATATAACGTCAACCTTCCCCTTGTGATTAAAGACGGTTGTCCATCTGTCCACGGCAGTCATTAGGTTGGTTATACAAGAGTAACCCTTTCTGAAACCGTGCTGTCTGGGTGAAAAGAAGTTCGTGGATAGTAAATAGTTACGTATACCGTCGCATACCAGGGACTCCACAATTCTTGGGGGCATTGAGAGGAGTACCATCGTGCTGCCTCGACTTAGCGAATGTGAGAACAGCACTAAGCGGTGTTGCCAAGGTTAAAGCTGCTTCCCTCAGTAAAGCAAAATGGAGCATATCCGGGCCAGGATAATTTATAGGATAATGGTCTGGTTCGGTAGTAGCACATCCATCTTTGTCACCATTATGGTAGATCTATTTTATTTTATTTCTCTTTATCTTAATATATGAAGTCTGCTTATGTTCGTGTTTATCATTATTACCGTTATTAATATCATTATTAATTCCCCAACACATTAGATATTCTCTTTATCTCTTCTTATCCTTCTAAACATATTTAACTGTAGATTGTCCTTCGAAATCAATTTTGACTTTCATATCATCAATCTTAATTATTATTGCACAAATATTTATACTAATATCCGGTTTCATTCTGTATACTATTACATAAATCTAAATGTATTCATCCGAGTGCTTTAAAGGATTTTTATTTTTTTTTTAATTTTTTTTTCAATTGCTGGTTTCCTTCTGAGGTTAATATTCATTACACAATTATTATTCTTATCATGGATGAACCTTTTCACTAGGTGTTCACTTCTTTTCTCTCTCTTCTTCCCTTCTAAATAAATCTTATTCTTGAGATTAAGAAGTGTGTAATTAAGACAATAACTTGTGTTACACTTTAAATTAACTTCTCAGATTCGTTTTATCTTCACTATGCATATATGACTCATACAGAGTGATATTTTATTATCCTTTTCACTTAATTGTGACTTTCATAGCATCACACTAAACTATAACTGCACAAACATTCATTCTAGCGTCATATCTTACTACAATGATAAATTATTTTTTGTTACTAATTTAACGATACACACATGGTCGTTTTTTCTTCTTCTCTGTTCATAAACACGCCTATTAGACTGTTTGCTTATTTGACGTCTCCTTTATTTCTATTCCCTTATTTTCTCCATTTCCTTCTTTAAACTCAATTCAATATTCTTCTCAATTACACATACCCGATTTATTATTTTTAATATTCTACTATTATTATTCTAAATTTTTTCTTTAAATATTTTATTTTATTTTTTAAATATGGCAAGTATAATGCTAACATTATTGAAAATTGTGTATTATTGCATTTTCTGAAGAAACCCGAAATGGTTTCTTCACAACACTTATGTACCCATAAGATGTTTGTGAATAATAATAATAATAATAATAATAATCTGATCCCAAAATTGTGGATTTGTCATGACATGATTACCTAGTCCATAAGATATAACGTGGACGTCACATCATTATCTCGTCGTATCGTGACCATCAACAATACGATATTTAGCACTTCTGAAGAACACATTTAGGTTGAGGATAGAATAATATATTTTAATGTGAATAGGGGTTTGTTACACTGATGACCACGTCTGCATGGCTGAGCTATGCCATACTGATCAGTTGTTCCCGCATTCACCTTCTCCTAGTGTTACTTATTGAATGTCAATCTTCCTAATAATTATACGCTCAGCTTCAAAGCTCGCGTGGTTAGCGACAAACGCCACCACATGTTGTCTCTGTTTAAATGCCGCGGTTTTCGATACACGAAGCCAGATCTCAGATTATCTTCCGAGAGTCCTATGGAGTTGCAGGTGAAGTTTTTATCAATGTAGTAGGTGTGGGTCGGTTGAAATGTCTAAAAGTACTGTTCTACCAGAGGGTCATAGGCATAACTATCGTTGTTGGTCAGGCCATTAGGACCTAGCAATCAGGGAACTCCGGGTTCGGCCCGTCAAAGAGAGGCTGCATAGCGGAATAAGCTTTTCGGCTCCGACACAAATCTGTCGATAAGCTTTGCCTGGTGCTGAAACCTGTCTTCTCTTCTTGCCTTTGTGCACTGTTTCTTTGCTTGTTTGGATTGTTTGTATGCACCGTTGTTATCAGTTCGCTTTTGTTCCGCCAAGTGGTGCCTTTTATGGCTTGGCAAACGAAGAGTGCGATTCTTGATGACTGTAGATTGCTCGTAGGTCTTGGGGACCGTTTGCGGAACAGACTACTTTGTAGCACATAAAATCCTGCGCATTGAAGAATCTTAATGCGCATCCACATCAAGTTGAGTGTGAAATTCACAGTCCACCTGCTCCGGATTGTCCTGTGAAGCTGACATATCCAGCGCCTGTTGTTGGTAGGATGTATTAGTTCAATTTTGCTGATAAAATTGAAGGCTATAACGGAAAGAGAACGAAGAAAATCTCTCTGCAGCTTCTTTGTTGAACAGTATTGTCATTTATTTGTTCCTTCTCCCTGTTGTGTATTTTAACTTTTGTTCCGATCTCGTTTAACCATATCTTTTGTTCTTCAGTCTTCCTCGTTTGAGCCTTTATTATGTGATTTTGATTAAAGATTTATCTTTCGTTACCTAAGTTATCATTGCATGTTGCCGGACCATTGACAGTAAGGTCGTGTTTGACTAAGCTCAAGGTCACGGCGTGGTTCAGTGTGTGACTGTTAACTTTCTGACTGTCTGCTTGGGAGGATTGCTGGAATCCCTGCAGATAGATATTTGATCCTACCTTGTTGGGAATATTTGTATTGATTCTCAGGTATAAAACCCTTTAATATTAACTGTCTCTTTCATTGTTTGGCGCGCTCCTTTGCGTTAGAGAAACTTCTGACTGTATAGCACAGGCTGTACCGTTTGAGGTATTTTGTATTTTTGATGTACTTTGTTCTGTTTTCTTAATTAGAACCGTTTATATTGAGTACAGAGTTCATTTTTTGATATAATATAATACGAGTATCTCAAAAACGCGTTGTGAGCTATACAGAGGAACGTGGTCTGGTCTAATCGAATAAATTTGGGTTCGTCAGTCCGTTGTTCCAACCGACTATTAGTTGTTCGGTAGCTATAAGCCTATGATGGCATGATTGCATATACCTAAAGGAGCCAAGTGTGAGAAGTTGTAAATTGAGAATTCTTTGTTTTTAAACACGCATGCTACGCGTGACGGTGTCTGAGTAATTCTACAACAAGTTTCTGATTTGATTTATTCTGAGAACCGTACTGTTTATGCAGAACGCGTTGGTTTGAGTTTGTTTTTAGATACCGTCAATGTATTCTCGTGGTTGTTGGCTATTGGATGAGGTATCGTTAATATAGAACTCGTGTCATTCAATTGTACCGAAGGAAAATTGACACGAATAGAACTATCATCGATGCTGATACTGTTCCGTTCTTGTCGATTATATAGTACGTAGGCTCACGCTGACGAACTTTGGAGGGCCATTTGTGTGCTGTTTTCAGAGGTCATCGAACCGAGTCGCAACGTGCAAAGACGTGCGTACGATATCGTAAGGCAGGTTTAATGAAAACATCAGTTGAGTACGATCGAGTGGAAACAGGCTTAACTCAACTCGTTGCGTTTGTAAGCCTGCTTGTGTAGGAGTTGAGACCCACATTCACTGAAGACGATGAAAAATCCACGAATTCCCCCAGAAGTCGGAATATCGTTTCAAAAAGAATTTGAGCTGCAATGTCAGCTTTCACTGCATTGCGAATACCATAATCGTTCTGTTATGAGCTTGATGGTTGCACGAACACCTAGATGGGAAAGTTTGTGCAACATATTGAAGACATTGCGTCGATAATGTTCCGGCACGATTGGGCGATCCTTACTCGTAGACGTGTTGCATAGTAAAATGTCCTTACCTGTTCCTACATGTTTACTGAGCAATTTTAGGGTTGTTGAATATAACTATCTCTGAAGACCCACTTCTTTTTAGAGCTGGCAGAATTTACGATGGTCGATTCCTTGAAAACAGTCGATTCTCAAAAAAAAACAGTTGTAATTTTCAAAGAAGCTGTAAAATCGTGAATATGAGCCATCGAGTAACGATCGGAAGTGGTTTGTTCATTAATTTGCCGAAAGTCACCAGTCGGAAAAAATGCCCCACATACACAAGGAGCTGCATTGATGCTGTCCAAACAAGCACTAAATGCCCTTATATGATGGGAATCTCATGGACCAAGGATCATCAAAGCCTCCTTCAAAACAAAGAAAGAGGGGATTACAATGAACGTTGAAGATCAATTCTACGATAGGCTACAGTCAGTCGCCGAGAAGTGCTCAACAAATGACTTGACCATTCTAATAGAAGATCACTCTACACAAAACCAAATCGACCATATCTGCATCAATAAAAAGTTCAGGGGGACGATGGAAGACGTGAGAACCAAGAGAGGAGCTGATATAGCATCAGACCATCACGTGCTGGTCGCCAAGATGAAATTGAAACTCAAGAAACACTGGACAACGGGGCGGAAAATATCACAAGAGTTCAATAAGTCTTTTCTTCAGGATACCGACAAACTCAACAAATTCAAGATAGTTCTCAGCAATAGGTTCCGGGCCTTCCGTGATCTACTCAATAGAATGAGAACTACTATGGAGAGCAACTAGAAAGGGATAAAAGCGGATACTCCACATTCTCTTCAATAAGATTTGGGATGAAGAACAAGTACCAACAGATTGGAAAAAAGAATTTCTGGTTAAAATACCAAAGGAAAACGATCTCAGCAACTGTGATAACTACAGGGGTATCCCTCTTCTCTCAATACCACGAAACGTCTTCAACAGGGTATCGTTTAACAGAATGAAGTACTCCGTAGACGCCCAACTTCAAGACCAACAAACAGGATTACGTAAGGATAGATCATGTTCAGACCATATCGCAACTCTACGGATCACTGTGGAACAATCAATTGAATGGAATTCATCACTCTACATCAACTTCATTGAATATGAAAAAACATTTGATAGCGTGGACAGAACAACACTATGGAAGCTTCTTCGATACTACGCCGTGCCTCAGAAGATAGTCAATATATTATGGAATTTATATGATTGATTAAACCCCAAAAACGTGCATGGAGGACAATTGAAAGACTCGTTCGAAGTAAAGACCGGTGTCAGGAAAGGTTGTTTACGCTCACCCTTTCTCTTTCTCCTGTTGATCGACTGGATCATCAAGACATCAACATCTAAGAGGAAGCATGGGATAAAGTGGACAGTTAGAATGCAGCTGGACGATCTAGATTTTGCAGATGATCTGGCCATCCTATCGCAAACGCATCAACAAGTGCAGGAGGCGACCAGTGTAGCACCAGCCTCAGCAGCAGTAGGTCTCAATATACACAAAGGGAAGAGCAAGGTTCTCCGATACAACACAACATTCACCAATCCAATCACAATTGACGGAGAAGATTTGGAAGATGTAAAAACCTTCACATATCTGGGCAGCATCATTGATGAACGTGGTGGATCTGATGCAGATGTGAAGGCGTGGATCGGCGAAGTAAAAACAGTATATTTATAACTGAAGAGCAGCTGGAACTCAAAGCAACTGTCAACCAGCACCAAGGTTAGAATTTTCACTACAAATGTCAAGACATTTCTATTGTATGGTGCGGAACCTTGGAGAACTACGAAAGCAATTATCCAGAAGATAAAAGTATTTATTAATAGCCGTCTTAACAAAATACTTTGGATTCGTTGGACACGCACTCTCAGCAACAGCCTACTACTATGAGGGAGAAAAAAACAGGAAGAAGAAATCGGGAAGAAGTGCTGGAAGTGGATAGGACACACATTGAGGAAAGCACCCAACTGCGTCAAACGACAATCACTCACATGGAATCCTCAAGGTCAAAGGAAAAGAGAAAGACCAAAGAACACATTACACAGAAAAATGGAGATAGACATGAGAAAAATGAACAAGAATTGGATGGAATTAGAAAGGAAGGCCCAGGACAGAGTGGGTTGGAGAATGCTGGTCGGCGGCCTATGCTCCATTTGGAGTAACAGGCGTAAGTAAGTAAGTAATTCCAAACCAATGGTGTACATGGGTTCCAGGATCCTAAGGGAATAAACGACGTATAAACCAGTCGTTGGTAACCGGTTACCATGATGCTGCATCTCTTGACATTGCAAGTAACTTGTTATTGCAGTAAGATTGCTGAATGATTCCTCAATCTATCACGTGATTGAGTTCGTTTTTAGCCAATCTCAGTTTTTCGGGAGGTAGTCGGCGCTCTTTCGAAAATGTCATTGCGTGTCGCTTGGGGTTTTTCTTTGACTGAAGAAACATCGGAGTTAGAAGATTTGGTTATCTCCAGATTGAGGTCGGCAGATTCAACCAGCTCGTCTACGGTGTTGTTTTGAATCGAGACAAGTACAGCATGCACCTGTTGAGGAAGGTTAGACAAAAGAAGTTGTTTAAACAGGTCATCGTCGACAGTCCCTTGATCAATTACATCGTTCATTCATAACAACATGCCCGTTGCCGAGCCATGTTAAAGATCGATGTTATTAAGGAATTGATCTAACCTTTGTTGATCTGTTACATTCCCGCGTTTCAGAATAGGCCATTTTACAGTTTCATAAGGTTCCGAAACATCACTAGTAAACATACTAGGTGTTTGTACCTGCAGAATTCGCGTGCTAGTGCCATTACTACTAGGAGGAATTGTGCACGTGCATCGGTCATTCAATGCTCGTAGAGGTCAGCCTCTATGTAGCAGAACCAGGCTTTGATGCTGTCCACCCAGCATGGCGCTAGCTAGAATGAGGGTGGTGCCAAAGTCTTGATCTTAGGTACCTTAGGAGTCTGTTCTGTTATGGCGAAGATGAAGTACAGGAATGAACGAGGGAAAAAAGATCCAAAAATATGAAAAAAATCACAATATATAAAAATTTAGGTAGAGTAATGATATATGAAGTTCCTAATAGGAAAAGACTTACAGTTTACGAGTCGGTGTACTAGATCACGTCGGCTCGCCAGTGAAGAATGCCACAAGTATTTGTAGTTTGGCAACAATTTAATCAGTAACACTCATAATTGAATCGTACTCACCCAGTGAAATCAAAATTAAGAGGCGAGGACTTTCGAAGATACACTCGATATGTTATAAATACATGGGGAAGTGGTTGATCTAAATTGGTCAGAGATTGCAGGGGAAGTTGAGATCGGCATTCCCACTCGTGATCTGGTGCGGCTGTATGACCGAGAGCCTTCAGCTGGGTGAGTACATTAAGAGTAATGTGGTCAGCACTAAATTTCAAAGACGTACAGTGTTATTGATTTTGAGTATTTATTTATCGCTACATTCGCTAAGCGAAAACTTCTATTCCACCCAGAACCACTTAAAACACTTTGAAACTGATCGTATAACAGCCGTACACATAATGCAGGGTTCCACTGTAACAAAAAGGTCGCATTCGGTCAAAACCTTGTCAAGCTCCTTTTCGTTATTTCGACACCATTGTTCCAGTCGTCTAATAGTAACCATCTCGGCATGTTGAGTAGCATCTCTAGTTGCATTCACCTAGAAATCACAAAACTCATACTAATGAGTTACTTCGTTGCGACCAGATGCAATTACTTCTCCATTATAAACAAAAGCACACCCTACTGGAACTTCGTTACATTTGAGTGCTTCACAAGCCAATTCGAAGGCAATATCCATGTGAACATTCCTTCAGAAATATTGACCGCACGACCTTGGGGATGTCGAGCATTTTATTACCGAAGTAAAGGCGCTCTATTTCAGAGTAAGGTGGTATATTTTACTTCACTGTGTTAAAATCATAGTTTTGATTGTTTATTACACACCAAGTCCGCCGTTTACTCTTTAATAGAACTAACGTCAGTTGAATCAACAACAAGAATATCGTTACTTTTCAAAAGTAATTTTACACACGTTCTTTAATTGAGTATACCAGTTTTGTTTCTGTTTGTTGCACTTTTGAACTTAGTAGTTCGTAATTCACCTTTTTTGTTGGTTATCAGCTTCATTATCTACGTGTTTGAGTGTCCTTGCTATTTTTAAAAAGCCGACTGGTGACTAGATAGTCCAAAATATTAGACTAAAATTTTAGATAAGTGCTTCTTAAGAAGCAATACCTAGCCTGTGCTATAAATATCATTCAGAAAATTGCATACAGTGTGTTGAGTTTGAAGAATGGTAGCAGTGAGTCCATACAACTCCAACTTTTTCGGCTTCCAAAAGGTTGCGTGAAAGTGGATGCATATAGTCATTCCAGCAATGAGCCTCTGATACTAAGTGCTTGTCTTTTGAGACCCCTACAATGTTTTAGGCTGCTAAAATGCATATTAGTAAGCGCAATCATGACGGATTTAATAATGCTTTGTCGATACATAGATGGATTTGCTGTCATTCCAAATAATCCCAAAGTCTATGAACTTACATGGGTCTAAGGAGGAAGTACTCATGAAGCCATATTTCTTCTGCTTCCAGCTCTCAAAGTGAAAGCATTTAGAAGACTCCTGGAAAATTCAATCCCATGGCTAGGTCTGTTTTTGGCAGGAGAAACAAAAACCTGACCGCCCAAATCTCCGACAATCATCCAGGTCTCACAATGTGTGTAGCACAACTGTGATTGCTACCCCTGTGGAAACTGATGACTGGACATAAATCATGGATGAAAAATAACCTCATGTCTCGTTAACAGAAGTTGAGAAATAAGTGAATGATTCTAGTGACAGGTCAGTCATCTTTTAGAGTCAAGGAGAGCAAAAACTCAGCTCAAAACTCGTTGAGCACGACATTGGGTTGGTAAAAGATCTACTTAACTAGCTGATGCATCAAGGTATTTCTAGGGTTGCCTTGCTGAAGGTTTGTCGACTAGGTAGCCAAGCGGACTTGCAATAGGATTAAACCAGGCTGCTAAATATTGTATTTCAATCGCCCAATAAAAGGGAGTTAATGCCATATAATGTACATGAATTAAAAAGTTCAGGAGTTCTTGTTGGTAAAGTCTTGTCGCTCGTGGGCCGTTTAAAAAAGCGCGATGTAACGGTACTAAAACTAAGCAACTTAGAATTATAAATTTTCGGGCTATGAGGATTCGACAGAGAATGATGCCGAAGCCACCCTGGGTACAACTTGAAGCTACTTAAATGGTCTTCGGATCTGTCACACAAATCACAGGAGTTTAATAAGCGGTAGGAGCTAGGTGTACAAATATATTCTACCTAGATGGATGTAACTGTCGTCACAGAAACTTGGCTGACTCAGTCTATAGATTATAGGGAACTTGATGTTCAAAATTTTACATTAGTAAGAACCGACAGAACCCAAAAGCGTAAAGGCGGAGCACCTTTATCCCTTAATTATGCCGTCTCATTTGCCGTTATCGATAACATCACAGAAGCGGAACGTGCAACTTAGTTAGCCACTGCTTGATATGCAAAGGAAAGGAGCTGTTGATTAGTTCGGATTGCCAGTCCTAATTGTAAGGTGAATGAGGTCTTGCTAGACGGATTTAACAGATGGTCATCAAGCGGTCGGTTAGTTTTAGGAGACTTTAATTCATCTAAGGTAAACTGGAAAAATCTGAGTGCTAAGATGTCAGAAAATTCTTTCGAACGAAAATTAGTTGACGTGGTTACTACACATCCCCTAGTTCAAAATGTGTAGGAAGCAGCTAGGTACGACACGGGCTCCGAATCATTTCTACTAGATCTCATATTACCAGGATGGTTTTGCAGACCTTGATTATATGCTACCCGTAGGTAATACTGACCATGCAGTTCTAGTCTTTGATTTCCACATCGTTGTCAACAGTGATGAGCAGCTCATGCTAAATCAAACATTTTGAAGCAGATGTAGAAATTATGCACTCAGTAGATTGGATATTAGAACCAGAATCCCCCGCTGACACGGCCTAGAAGGTATTCAGAAATATGCACAAAGTTTACCTCACCTCACATTCCTTGTACTACATCAAATTATCCGAGAAACTCGCCACTGGTTCAGTGAGGAGGTTCGTAACCTCTGTAAGAGGAGGTGGAAGAGATTCAGGTTGCTGGATACTGACGAGACAAAATCTCAATATCAAGAAGTTCGTAATACTTGTGCCTCAACCCTCTGCAAGTCTAGAAGATTGTATGGAGAAAAGCTTGTTAAAGGGTCTGTAGATTATACATGTTTAAATTTGTAAACAAACCAAATGACTAAGATAAAAGGTAGCGTCCCAGTATTATAGGGAGAAGGTAGTATTCGATCATGACTTTTAAACTTTCAGAGATGAATTTTACTCAAGGAAAGAATAAGACAGAACTTTTTAGTGCCCAAGTCATTATTCAAAATACGAAATGAATAAGATCTTGCGTTCTATGATGAAGCAAGAGGAAGCGGTTTACTCGTTTCCCAAAATTTTCCATTATCTGCAAAAATAATCCCAGATAATCCAAATAAAAATGGTTGTAATTCAGTCAAAATGGAGCAGTTGCACTTATTTTGTATATTTCTCTCAAACGTCTGTTTAATATTATGTCTAACTATTCAGTTTGTGGTTCCATTTGTTTCGTTTGGAATGTTTTTCTCATGTTTAAGTTTTCGTTGATTTGAAAAATTTCCCCATCCTATGCTTCATTTTGTGGTGCATCAACTTAGACCGAAAACACACTCATCCAAGGTTCCACGTTAATAATAACTGACCATTATTTTAACTTGTTCGGTTTATATTTATATTTATTTTCAATTTATTATTTGATGGTGTAATATTGTGACGTGGTAAACATATTTTAAATCGTAGTTTTTCATTTGCATGACAAATACTATATGAATTAATTATATTTTTGTCTATTTCCTAGACTCCATGATTGACAGTGATACTGATGAATTTTCACAACATGTGTCGTGTACAATTGTACCTTATGTAGAACAACAACCTGTAGCTGGCATTGAAGTTTACTTTCTGAGACAATTGGCTAATCCTTTTCGTGTTGCCTGGACTCTTATCAAGTTAGGCTATGAACCATTGGCACCAGTTCAGTTCAGTTCACCTCTTGCTCTATTTGGTTTATCATCTCCAATTTATGTTTATCCGAATTTCTTCAAGTATACCTATCATTTAATGAAAACAATAGGTGTTTGGAATGTGCTGTCAACAGGATTGTTTGCAAATGCTACACATGATTTTATTGTGGAAATATTTCGTGCAGCGTTTAGACGAAGAACAAATATATGGATGCGAACAGAAAATAATTTTTACAATAAAAAACAGATCCTCATTCATACTACTCCTAATCAACAAACCAATAAAGAATTTCAGGCTGAACGACTTTTGGAAGAGTCAAAACTCTCAGTTTTCTTCGAAAGATTTACTGAAATATTATCACTGAAACTTTGGGAAGTTTTAATCAGTCATCCATTTTATGGTATGTTCTATTTTATCTTGTATACTTCTATTTCTTTTGCATATCCCATTTCCGTAAAACAAACTGTAATATCAACCTTAATGTGTATATACGTATGTATGTATCATCTGATTGTTATAGTATTCAGGCATCCCTTGGTAATGGGTACCAACTAGCACGGTACTCAGGTCCACAGTTTTTTTACCGACCACCCGATGTCGGAACATAGTGCTCGTGATGTCGAGTCATGTAGGATAATAAATTCATTGAAACTCGATTGACGGAACTTAATCATCACTAATGAATAGATAAACATGACATCGGTCACTTACCCAGTGATCAACCAGTTTAAACTTCTCAATCTCATAGGAGATTATCGACTGCCCCGTGACCACGTTCCCATAATATTATAGTTACACCTGACAAATCCAAACTGTCAAGAAACTTAGGTCAAGTAGAGTTTCATACCGAGTAGTTTGCAATTTCAGCCCAAAGAGTCTGTCAGTCAGTCTTTACGTAGAGCCTAGCACAAATGTGTTGGCCCAAGTTCCCATACTACATCAGCACAGCGAGAGGAAATTAACAAGATGAGTAGCTAAGGAGTCCAAGTACTAGTAGTAAAAATGGTAATGAGAACGATTAAACATTGGAAATATGGTTAAAAAACATGGAATGTAAGGGAATGTATGTGGAGATACTCAGAATCAAGACCTTAATACGGTTCAAAAAATGGTATTTTTTTAAACTTGAATTCGTACCAACGAAGGAGCGAGTGTACTTCACAATAGTCCTATTTTTTTTACTTTATGACCGTGAAATGTGAACTTAGAGAAATAGAGGATATTCGCAGACCACTAGGTTTTGGTCATAGATGATTACTTAGCATTTTTAGATCACTAAGTAAGCGATGTCGAGGTCAAAAGTAGTCCATTAGGTATAAGTGGTGGATCGATTTATGAAGCAGTGAATCTTCATCGAACGAGGTGGCTGGAACACATGTTATGCATACCGTTCCACTCACCTTGAAGCGCGATGATAGATGGTTTCAGGATAGAACTAGAAACCTCCTGACCGAGATAAACCTATAACGTACACAATTTTCGTTTTCGATTTAATAGAGAGTTGGCTACCGAGCCATGTACTCGTCCTCTAATAGGCAGGTAGATATATCGCCTATGTTAAAGGTGGCATTTATTTATTATTTGTTTGAACACATGAGTATTGGTGCAAGGGGGAACCAAATATATATGCGCCACACAAAACAATGAGAATGGGAAGAGAAAAAAGAAGGTAAGGTGTGTATAAGAAAAGAAGAAAAGAACAGATTAGTGTAAGGTAGTGTAGTAATAATAATAATAGTAATGAGGGAAACGGAAAGGTATAACCAGAAGAATTCTTCCAGTTAAGAAAGATACAACCACTTTTTATGAAGAAAGTAAAAGAAGGTTACAACAGGATCGCCACTGGCTTCTATTCTGAGCTATATCTGATAACATCTCTAGCCACTGTGTAGCACCATCTCTCGGACCCCAGCCAGGGAGTCGTGGAGGACCAACAGAAGCCAGCTCTTTGCAGCTTTCATACCACGACACCATGTCATACACTGACCACCTCTCTGCTTTTTCCAACCAGTCCCATCGTCGGCAAGTAATGCACAACGTGGAATTCTCTGGGACGACATTCGTAGAACATGTCAAAGCCAGCGAAGTCGATGTTTCAAGATGGTGACACCAATTGCATTATCCTCACTGTGCCCGAACACACGATGCCAAACCTCTGCATTACTAACATGGTGTTGCCACTGGATGTCAGCAATGCTTCGGAGACAACGATGACCAAACACAAATAGTCATCTAGCATCCTCAACTCGGAGAGGCCAGGTTTCACAAGCAAAGAGCAAAACTACTCTCACCAACGCGTTGTAGATCCGACCTTTTACAGCCAGACTAACATCACGAAGGCGCCGAAGGTGGCCCAGATTGGCATAAGCCGCTCTGGCTTTCACTATACATGCATTGATCTCATCACTCACACCTCCACCAGCACTTATGCAGCTACCCAGATACACGAACTTCTTGACTACTATCTGCTAACTATCCAGAGTGGGTACATGATTAAGATCCTGCCATTCTTGTAGAAGTACTTTGCACTTCGAAGGTGCAAAGCACATACCGTACCTACGGACACTGATTGTCAACTGATTAAGTGCGGATTGTATGCCTTGGGCATTATCACACAGTAAGACAATATCATCCGCATATTCAAGGTCGAGAGGTCTTTTTCCAGGCAACAGATCCACACCACCATTACTTACATCCATCAGAGCTGTTTCCAGAATGTCGTCGATGGCAAAGTTGCGGAGAAATGGTGAGATTGGGCAACCCTGTCTAACGCCACTGCTCGAATGGAACAATGGAGAGAGGTGGTTGTATCCCTTCACTCTGCCTGAGGTGTTTGTATATAGGGATTTTAGGATGTTAATAAACTTCTCAGGCACACCTTTCTTCAATAGACAATCCCAGAGAACAGTCCTGTCCAACGAATCGAAGGCAGCCCTGATGTCAAGAAATATTACGTTTGTTGGGTGGTGATATGCATGACGGTGTTCTAACATTTGGCGGAGGGTGAAGATATGATCAATACATCCTCGACCAGAACGAAACCCAGCCTGCTCCCCGCGAGTCAATCTTTCTCGGGTTTTGAACAACCTACGAAGTATGAAGGAATCCAATAGCTTGGACGCAATCGGAAGTAGACTTATCCCCCGATAGTTTTTACAGGAACAACATGAGCCGGAGTTAGGTCATCTGGGCCAGGTGATTTGTAGCGTTTCAAGGGTTGGAGTTCCTTTCGGACTTCCGCCTCATGTAGTGGATCAGTCGTCACAGGTCATTGAGGGCAGGACAGTCTGACCGATGTTGCTGGAGCAGCAGGCCAGTCGAGCTGCCCTTCGAGGAATTCTGCCCATCGTCCAAGATGTCGATGGATGTTGGTGATTGGCATCCCGTCACCCTCACAGATTGTTTCGCTCATACCAGACTTCTTGCTGCCAGTGGCTCGGATGAGTTGGAAGAGCTTTCGGTAGTTACCAGATGCAGCTGCTGCTTCCAGCTCATTAGCACGCTCCGACCACCAGGCTTCTCGGTCCTTACGCTAGCTTTGCCCGATTTCATTACGTAACATCCTTCGTTTGTGATCCAACTCACGGTGATCCGGAGTAGACCGACGGGCTTCGACGAGTTGTAAGGAGCCTGAAGAAACCCAGTGCTTAAAAGCGGGACGTTTCGCAAAGCCGCAAGCAACTTTACTCGCCATTTTCATGGTTTCATGCAATTGCAACCAATGTTCATCTATACTTTTCGGTGGAATGGTAGCTAGCCTAGAAGCTAGCTCGGTTCGATACTTACTTGCAACAGAAGTTGCAACCAGCTTGCTAACATCAATCCGTTGGTGGCGGTCACTTCGTTGGCCACTGAAAAGTAAGGTAAGATTGGCGCAGATCAAGGCATGGTCAGAGTCCAGATAGGTACTCCAAAAGGAGCGGCAGTCTTGTACACAACCACGCCAGCGGTAGCTGATCGCGATGTGATCAATCTGAGTCCAGTCCAGTAATCAATCAATCATTGTATTTTGATACCAAATCTCTTTATGAACTGCTTAATATTAGAATAACCCATTCATATCTGTGACCATAATTTTGAACATTTTCGTAGGTTAATAATATACTTTTGACTAAATGTCAACTTGTCCGTTAAAGCCCATTAAATGTCCTTCAGTCTTGATTACCGTTTCAGTATGGTGGTCAAGTTTCTTCATCCCAGTGATCCAGTTAAGCTGTATTGATTAAAACATTCGTTTTTATCGAGATCCTACTATTCCTAACAAGTCAATTAAATTAAAACTTGATGACGAATCAGTATTTTCGACATACAATCAACATCTCTAATGATGCTGTCTTCCCAAAGACATAGGAAATGGTTAAGAAATGTTGACTTTAAAAGTAACATACTTCTTCCTAGATTCCAAATCCACAGCGCTAGTGGTAAGGTTTAAGAGTTATGCAGATAACTCAACATGCAACTTATTCAAGAACGTTTACATGTATTAACAGGTAAAGTATATATATATTGCATAGAGATTGTAGATCACACAAAAAAAGTATTTTAGACATCTACTAATTCTTGTTCTTTAATTTGTTATCTTTTAAAATGTTAGAAATCACCTAATAGTCTATGTTTTATTAATTTAGTGATTACTGTTCGACAGATTGCAGCTTTAATTGGCAAAGAAACTCAGTATACATTTTTTCCTATGGCTGTTCGAGCTGTTTACCGTGAAAATGGTATTTTAGGATTTTTCCAGGTAGGTGATTATTGTTTTATCGTATGATATGTTTTATTGATTCCTTTCTCATTCTTTCGTTTAATGATTGGCTTTAAAAAAGACAATATATAATTACAGATTTGCATCCATTTCCTCCACTTCGATTCAGGTAAACATCGTACGTAAAAAGTGTAGAATTCAAAGCTAAATATACAAACATGTACTACTCAGCTACTATTAGATTAATTTAAACTTGAGACGTATACCGATCAAGCATACTTCGCCTGTAAGCTAAATGTATTATATGAGAGCTAAAATTTTGGCTAAGTAAATACCAATTCAGTCTCATTAATACCTAGTGTTTTGACTTGTCACTTGTATTCTTTCTTTGCAAACCATATTTTTATGTTTAGTTTGTTAACTTAATTTACGCTGTTATTGTTACTTCAAATTATTTTCTATCCATCTTTTCAATTTCAACTTATAGTGCTGATGTTGTCAAACAACTTTGACAGATGTGTGTTTGTACTATTTACAGTTTTATTCACGATTGATAATCAATTAATTTACTTGGTCACTTACGCCTGTTACCCTTCGTAGATGAGCATAGACCGCCCACCAGGATTCTCCAACCAATTCTATCCTAGGCAATACTTTCCAGTTGCTATTCATCTGATGTCTGCCTCCACTTTTCGACGCAGTGTATTGCTTGGTCTTCCTCTTTTTCTTCTTCCTTCAAGTTTCCAAGTTGGTGCTCGCCTCGTGATTCAGTTTGGTGATTTCCACAGTGTTTGTCCTATCCACCCCCAACGTCTTTTCTTAATTTCCTCTTTAGTTGGAAGCTTTCTCCTAGTTTCAGCCTCGTACATTAGGACTGTCTTGGCTCTCGTATTGAAGATTACAACTTTTATATCGATTGATAGTTGTTTTAAGTTCCATATGTTCTTCAACTGTAAGAATGCTGTCCTTGCTTTGGCAATTCTTGCCTTTACTTCTGCATTAGATCCTCCCAGCTTATCAATGATGCTACCTAGACATATGAAAGGTTCCATCTCTTTCAGAGTTACTCTACCAAGTGTAATTGGTTTGGTGTTCTCTATGCTGTATTTAAGGATCTTGGTTTTTACTATGTGTATGTTGAGGTTTACTGCTGTAAAGACCTCTGATACACTGTTTGTCTTTACCTGCATTTGCCGATGTGTATGGGATGGAAGAGATAGATCATTTGCAAGGTCCAAGTCATCCAGTTGCATCCATACTGTTCATTGTGTTCTGCGCTTCCCCTCAGATCTTGAGGCTTTCATAATCGAGTCAACCACCAGAAAGAAGAGAAAGAGGGAGAGTAGATAGTCTTATCTGACACCGGTCATCACTTGGAATGCGTCTATCAGCTATCCTCCATTCACCACTTTTCAATGTAGTCCGTCGTATTAATTCCGTATGATATTGACGACTTTTTTTAGGTACTCCATAGTGTCGAAGAAGGTTCTATAAGGTTCTCCTATCTACTTTCACATAGTCAAGGAAGTTGATGTATAGTGACGAGTTTCATTCAACTGATTGTCCAATAATGATTCGTTTTATCGCAATTTAATAGTCTTTAACTATTGTTTAGGATAATCATATGAAATCTAACCAGGTAATCTGTATTTATTAAGATGATTAAGTTCAATTGTCGATGGACTTCATCAACTAAATGCCATAGTCATGTTTTATTTATTATTTATTTTCACTTGATTTTTCTTCTTTTATTTTCTTCTATTATTCAAAGGGTTTTATACCACGTTTAATTGGTGAAATGATTTTAACATCAGCTTATTATTGTTCTTGTCGTTTGGTCAGATTATTGATATTTGGATTAGGTAGAAGATCTACTGAAAATATGAACATTTTACGTGTATTATTATATTATACATTACATAATTATACTTATCCATTTGAAGTAAGTTTAATATGATGAATAGTAGTAGTAATGTGAAGTGTTGAGGAATTTTTTTATTTGACTGGTTGATATGAGGTTGTTTTTTTTCCAAAGAATCATTGTAAAAGTAAGATCACATCAAAAGATTTCAATTTTTACCGTTGTATTGATCAGTTGACAATTGTTTTGAAGTGATTTAGGAGATATTCAGCTTAAATGGGTACTTTTAGTTAAGGTTATGTTCATTATAGTTCTGAGCAAAATTTATCAGCTTATACTTTGTTGTATGGAAGCCTATGTAATGTTTAGCATAGCAATAGTGGAAGCTTTCAATTAAACTGTCTCACTCAAAGAGCAAAATATCACTAAAAACTGATTTTGTGTTGTTTAGTTAGTTTAAGTTAGTCAGCCAGTCAGCTATAACGTAGGACCAGGAAGGCACATATGTGCGTCGGTCTAAGTTGCCATACTTCATTAGCACAACAAGATGAACACCAGATTCATAGAACAGGTTAATTCCATCCAATGCTTCCAAGTTTTCCATGGTGATCTAGCTTCAATTAATTCATGATCTCAACTATTGTAATCTTCAACTTTTGATTAGTAATGAATTGATACTATAGTTTAGAAATATTATTATTGACTATCATCAAAATATTTTATTTTATTTTATCAATATATTTTTTCTTTATTAGTTAACTGGTTGTGTTATGGCTGTACATGGTGCAAATTTAATTGGTGCTACTGAATCGAATTCTTTTCATAATTGGTATGAATGTCAACGTTATCTTAGTCAAAATCAACAACTAATTCGTGGTTGGCGTCCATTTCTACGAAGTCATGTTCAACAAATTCATTTACCAAAATTAAAAAGCTAATTTAATGAATTTGTATATGATTACATAAATAATTTATTGTAAAAAAAACAAACAAACATCTTGTATAGATGTTTCATCATATTATTGTACTTCATTCTTCTAGTCAATATGTTTCATGTAATTTTGTATAGTTTCCATATACATTAGAAAAATTGAATAAAGCTTGTAGCTGTGATTGAAATGAAATTTTATGCTCATCCACTCCTTCACTTTTCCCCGCACTCCTCCCCTCCCGATTATCTTTACGTTCTTTTATTTTTGTAAACAATAATGGTAGTGGTACTTTGAATCAAGTTATGTCGTCGTCGTCAAGATTTCAGCAGAACTTCAACATTGAATACCTAGAAGTTAGTAAATGTTTCAAATAATTTGATTGATTTCAATTTAAATAATTCTAATGTTTTTTTATCCTGGTAAAACTGATTTTCATTTCTTCAAAAGGAAATGATCAATATCAATATGATCAAAGAAATAAATATAGAAATCATAAAATTTAGATAATGGAGAAGAATTTGTAGTTTAGGCGGATGATTTTGATGGAGTTTTGTTGTCCGAGTTTGGTGGTTATGTCATGATGCTTTCATTGTGTCTTCTTTTCTTCTGAACAACAGCATCAGCCAAAAATTCAGGTAGAAGTGAAGTGTTCGAATCTCTTCACATATGACTCAGCTTGTCTTGTAGACCTTGATCTTGATTGGTTACTGTTGACTTTTAACCTGTTATTGAGTTGGAGATGTTAGATCATTTTTGTAATTCTATTTTAAAAATTTGGATTTCTTGTTTTCGCACCAAAAACGTTCACTTTCCCCTTCATGTTTTATTTCTTACCTGAGAGGATCTTAAACACTATTGGTTCGTTGTATGTTTTAGTATGTTATTTTTTAACGCTTCCTAAGGACATTTTTATGCTGTATATATACTCTTGATTTGTGCTTGTTGTTGTTGTTTGTGCTTCTGACTCCTTGTGGAATATATTTCCCTCTTCTGAACTTGGACTTCTCTCTCTAGTTAGCAGGGCTGGTACGCGTCAGAATAGCTAGCTTATTGATGATTGTGTTACAGGGTCTTCGTTCCGTTCTCAGATTAGGTGAACTCGTAATCTCTTCAAATATAGCACATTGTTTACTTTATTTTGATTATATCTCCCATTCATTTGGTTCTCGGTCCTATATCTGTCCGTAGTTTTTCTGATTGGTTGATAAATTGAATCGATTTCAATATGTCTGTTGATTGATCTGAGTGCCAAGACTTCATCAAATGTAATAAAATTACAATTAAAGCTTATCTAGTAAAACTTCACATTTGTTTATAATAGGTTAATGAAACCAACTGATATAGTAATTGTTTATCCATGTTATAGATGTCAGTAAGTCTCTCTCTGTGTGTGTATCTGCAGACTGTTGTTATTAGAGAACAATAAGTAATTATTATCATTATCTTTATTTATGATCTGAAAGTATATTTGAGTAATATAAATCAGTTGAATTGAAATTCAATTCAATGAATGAAAATGATCAATAAATCATATATATATATATGAAGATTCAATTATTGTTGATATTCCTTTTTCTAATTGATGGATGCCTACAATCTTTGTATTGACTTGTTAATCAATAGTTAATATGATAATAACTAATTATTGTAATAGTTAAGATTATGAGTCAATTGAAGTTATACCATCATAGAAAACCTGGGAGCATTGGATGGCTTTATCGTCTTATTGTGGGACGACTCTTCAACAGTGCGCATCTACGATCCCGCCTCATGTTACGATTTGATCAATATCATTGAACAAATGTTTAGTGTTAAGTGGCATGAACAAATGCAGATAAAGACAGCCAGTGTAGCAGCAGTCTCTGCATCAGTAGGCCTCAGCATACACAAGGAGAAAACCAAGGTCCTCAAATTCAAAACGAAGAACAGCAATCCAATCGCTCTTGATGGCGAGACTCTGGAAGATGTAAAATCCTTCACATACCTGGGAATTATCATCAATGAACAAGAAGGCTCAGATGCAGACGTAAAGGTGAAGATATGAAAAGAAAAGGTAGCATTCCTACAATTGAAGAACGTATGGAACTCAAAACAACTGTCTATCAACCAATATCCAAGTCAGAATCTTCAATACGAACGTAAAGGAAGTTCTACTGTACTGAGCTGAAACTTGGAGAACTACTACAATCACCATCAATAAAATACAAGTATTTATAAATAGCTGTCTTCGGAAGATACTCAACATCCGTTGACCGGATACCATCAGCAACAGCCTTTTGTGGGAGAGAACAAACCAGCTTCCAGTTGAAGAAGAAATTAGAAAAAGACGATGGAAATGGATATCACATACATTACCCAAATCATCAAACTATATCATAAGGCAATCCTTAACTTGGAATCCTGAAGGGAAGCGGAAAAGAGGAAGGCCAAAGAACACATTACGTCGGGAAATAGAAGCAAATATGAAAAGGATGAATAAGAACTGGAAAGATCTGGGAAAGATTGTTTAGGACAGGGTTGGATGAAGAATGCTGGTGGTCGGCCTATGACCCTCGACGAGTGGTAACAGGCGTAAGTAATTTTTGTGTCTAGATAAGAATAGTGGGTGGTGATTTTTTCGGGATCTATTTATGGATTAATACTGTGCGTATATTTTTACCGTATAATTGTCAATTAACTAAACTATCCATATTCATGTCCCTCTTATCATAAGCTTTATTTTAACTGATGAACTGTTATTATCCGATTTTCCATTCTTGAATTATTCCCTGTCTATTAATCACTATCTCCCACATTCGCGGCCTTATTTGGCTAAATCTTGTACAAATGTTATTTTCTATTTTATGCTACGATGTGGTCTGTTTGGTTGGTATATAAACCGAGTATGTTTGAAATAAATGATTCATATTTCAGAGGCTGAGACTTGTGTTCTGTATTTAACTGGCTGGACTAGGCAGGAAGCAGGGCCAATCAGGACTCTAGGCTGGTCGCACGTGTTTACTCGTCCTTGGTCCGTTCGATACGTCACTACTCTCTAATCGGAGGTCACAAGATATAACAGTAATAATACTTTAAAATTACAGAACACCTACTGAACTTGAAATCTCGTCTATTATTCAGTTCTCTTTTTGCTAAGATTACTAATGATTAATTGGTTCTGAACTTGGCTAAGGTAAGGGAAGCGGTTGAAGATCTTTTCTTTCCTAAGCAGCACCGGTTTTATAATCTTAATGACTATCGCTTCTGCCATTTGAAGACTTTGTGTTGGACCGACTTTGGCGAAAATTTACTGATCCGTTAAATTATTGTGAAGGATTGGTTTATACCGGCACTGTGACTAGTTTACAATAGATATCCAGTATTGAGTTGTTCACTCTACGCCTTTACTAGATTATTCTCGGAGATGCTCGCGAGCACGAATATATAGATTTCTGACTAACATAACTTGCTTCATAAGAGCGGTCAAATTGATAAATACAAAACGAAGTGATCATTCCAGGTGATTCATCTTTGAATCTCAGGAGAGTAGAAAACACCAGTTTTAGATTTCTGGCGTTGAATGTTCTCTGGATTCTTGTATGCAATCTCTGAATTAATGTTTCTTTGACTTTATTACCTCTGAGTTTTTAAGCAAATGAACAGGAATTTCTTATTCATCGTTTGTATTTCACTTATTTCTAACCTTTGTGATCATATATTTGTTTATAAACTTCTCAGGGTACCTGTTTTCCCTAAGTGTATAACTCAATGCGTTTCAGTCAGTAACAACTTAGAACTTCGTACGTACATACATCAGTTCGAGTAGCCATACCACATTAGCACAGA
Organism: Schistosoma margrebowiei; assembly: GCA_944470205.2. NCBI lineage: Eukaryota > Metazoa > Platyhelminthes > Trematoda > Strigeidida > Schistosomatidae > Schistosoma > Schistosoma margrebowiei. Next base: position 46,144,698 of record OX104025.1, on the reverse strand, counting down.
GATGTAGTTGTCGACTCAAATTCCGTAGTGGTAGAGGTAATACATATTTGATAGTTAAGAGTTTTTATCAAGGGCCTTTTGCATCGTTGAGATACGAAGTTAAAGAAATATGTGTATTATCCTGTTTGGATAGTTTTCCTGTTTTGAATGTTTTCTCATTCATCCATCAACTTTTTTAGTTAATAGAATGTTATCATTTTCGAATTGCAATAATGACAATATACCATTTATATTTTGACAATAATGAATATTAGTTTATGAGCATTATTAAGTCAATACAAAAAAAGTGTACATTATTTGAAAAGTAATAATTCATAATTTACTTTAATTGACTATTTCTCACAAAGATTTTAACAATGGGAAAGATAACAAAATGCATAATCATAAATGGTAACATTTTGGGGTACAGTATTGTTATTAGAGTTTAGTAAACACAAGGTAGCTTTTAGTTAGTAGTATAAGTCAGTCAGTCAGTCAGTAACAACGTAGAACTTCGTACGTACGTACATCAGTTCGAGTTGCCACACCACCTTAACACAGAGATGCAGTTGTCGATTCACATCCTGTAGTTGTAGAGGTAGCAAGAGTGTAAGCAGTGATCGGGAAGATTAGGGTTTGGAGATGTTATTTAAAGAGTATAATTCAGTGAAATAAATTTGGAAAGAGGAAAAAAGGGACATGAAGAATTCAGAAGATTAGAATTTGGGAGAACACAAAGAGTGGATGCACCTGCGCCATTGCAAACGATTTTGAGCCATGTCATTCAGGGTCTCTAACCATCGGTTGCTATCATCTCGCGGTCCCCAACCAGGTAGTCTATACCTATCAACATGACTCAGACCACTTGTCAGTGACTTCATGGACTTTTGCCATATTTTGGTCTGGCCGCCCCTCGCTTTCTTTCAACCTACTCCTATACCACTGAACATCGCACATCGAGGCAGTCGGTGGTTGGGCATACGTAACACGTGTCCCAGCCATCTCAACTGATGAAGTTTCACTACTTCATCAATTGATTTGCCATCCTTACCTAGTACCCGTTTCCTAACAGCTGCGTTACTTACTCGGTGGTCCCATGATATACGAGCAATGTTTCGAAGACATCTATGATCGAATACTAGTAACCTACGAATATCCTCTACTCTTACCGGCCACGTTAGTAGTATAAGAAGAATATAAGTAAACTATAGGAGTGATACATCTATAAAGAATAATCGATGTTGTATGGAACGTAAAAGTTAGGAACCAATATTTTCCTAGTAGAAAGACTATGATGTCATGCTTGTGGATGAATTGAATAGGAAAGGCCAATTTCAGTTCACTTACAGAATACTTATAATGAACTACAACTAAAAGTAAGATGATTTATAATTTACTTTTCAAATTTTAATTGCAGTGTATAATTTGTATATTGTACATGTAGGGAATACAGAAAATGTAAATGTTTAAATGTATGTAAATGTTCAATGAGTGAATAGACAGATGATACACAGTTAATTTTGACGACATTGTCAACATGTGCGTTGTAATTAGTTCATGCCTAAAAAGCTGATACTCTGGAATGTGACAATATAATCAGTAATAAGTTACTTCAAAATGACCAGCGATTAGATATTTAGTCCAATTAGTGTGCAATCCATTTCATGAATTTTCTCATAGACAGTAGGTTCTTTTTACCAATAGCTTAGATTAGATAAGACTACTTACATTACTTACTATGTAAAGCAGTTGCTTTCAAATCAACGGAATTTATCTATTTGGTGAATATATACATTGATGTACTATTGTGGTGTGTGCTACTGATATCGACAGATATAAGTAGTATCTATCATCAATTAAAAGTAAAATGCCTGGTGGTGTGTGCTACTTATATTGACATGAGTAGTATATGATATTAGTCGTGAACAGAAGGTCTGGCAGCAAACAGACAAAAGGATCGAACAGTAAATAATGAAAACGATGCAATTTGTATGAAAATACAAGAACAATGAAGTCTGAGTCATTTTCAGACAGCTGATGGACATTTTGCAAATTAAGCATCCACTATATGATTGTTAGATTTTATTAACAAGTCCTGTAATTTTGTGTTAAATACATCCTATTGTCCCCACTGGTGTTCATTTACACTACAGTAGAAGCTTAAGAAGATCGAAGAAAGCAGAACGAGAACAGAGAATGATTGATGTGGAAACAAAAGAACAGTCAATTGATTGACATTTTACAAATGAATTATTTACTGTATGGTTCTTAGATTTCACTAAGGTGTTCTGTATTTAAATACATTTGATTGTCCCCAATTGTGTTCTCATTCACTACACTAACAATTCATGGAAATAAAGTTACTGATATGTAATTGTGGATCTATTTCTGAAGAAGTTCAAAACTTTATTCTTCTGTTGCATATTAACAGTTCCATTTAAACCATATTTATTACCAAAAGATCATTTACAAAGTATTGAAAATTGCTTCAGTTTGTTCATAAATTTTCTCTACTGACTTCATTGATAAAATTTCAATATTCGATTGACACTTAAAGGGTATTGATCACAAGCACTAAAGATATTTCAAGTATCTAAAAAAAGGATTAAAAATCTATTCACAGGAAAATACAAACTTATGTCCCTTCCATCATGATGTCCACCATGGATATGTAAATCTCGAGTTTAAAAAACTCATGGGTGACAGAGAAACATTCGTATAACACACTATTTTCTTTTGTACCAGAAGGGGTTTTGTGGAGATTGTAGTAATTTCAACAGTTGAGATCATCAGTCAATTGAAGCTAGACCACCATGAAAAACCGTCCATGCCGTCTAGTGCTTCCAGGTTTTCCATGATGGTCTAGATTCAATTGACTCATGATCTCAACTGTTGAAACTATTTTCTCTGTAAATTCTCTTTGATATTTATGTTAGGCTATATTTCATGTATGGAATAGTACAAATTTGAAGGATTAATTTTTTATGCCCTTCTAATGAAGAAAATCTGAGCTATCAACAATAAATATATCGGTGGTAAATTTAAATAAATGAAATTTATGACACAGGTTGATATAATGAAGTTTTACATTATTCTACTACTAAATATTTTGTTAGTAGTTAAATTGTTTAAACAAAAAAGTATCGTTTTTCTAATTCCTTTTTAACAGTGGTCATTTAAATGTCGATAAATCAATATACAAAGAAATACTGTTGAAAGTCGTAGTTTATAATTTTATTCAATGTGAAAACCATGTTTTACTAAGGTTAATAAAGATTCTTCACTCTTCCAACACGTTTTTTTCTAGTTTCACACTGAAAGGATGTTTTTTCATAGTGAATTAATTCGAAGTGAATATATCAAAAGCGTGTTATGATAGATGCTTTAGAAGTATCACAGAAGATATTACATACTTCCAGCAATTTTAAAATCTCTAAGATTACAGAAGGATCCGACTTGTGTATTTCTCAGTACTCTGGATTACTGCTTACTTACTCCTGTTACTCCTCGTGGGGGAGCATAGGCCAACCACCAGCACTCTCCAGCCAATTCTGTCCAGGGCTCAATTTCTCCAGTTGTTTCCACTTGCTATTCATTCTTTTCATTTCTACTTCCAATTCTCAACTCAGTATGTTCCTTGGTATTCCTCTTTTCCGTCTCCATCCCGGATTCTGTGTTAGGACTTGCCTTGTGATGCAGTTTGATGTTTTCCGCAATCTATGTCCTACCCACCTCCATCGTTTTTTCCTAAATTCCTCTTCAGCTGGGAATTGGTTTTTTCTTTTCAACAGTAGGTTGTTGCTGATCATACATGGCCAATGGATCTGGAGCATGTTTCGTGGGCAATTGTCTATAAATACTTGTACCTTCTTGATGATGGTTGTGGTAGTTCTGCAAGCTTCAGCTCAGTACAGTAGAAGTGTCTTGACGTTCGTAGTAAAGATTGTGACTTTGATATTGACTGAAAGTTGTTTCGAGTTCCGTATGTTCTTCAGCTGTAGGAATGCGGCCCGCCTGTAGCTCTTCTACAGTTACTGCCTGTCCCAAGCCCAGGTAAAAGAGAAGGGTTGGGCATGGAGTCGGCAACCCCATCCCGTAGGAAATAATCTGGATAAAAAACGCCATTCATATTCTGGCTTACTACTAATCGTAAATCCTAGACAGCCAGAAATAAAAACGTATAATATTACTTAAGCAGCTGTATCATATTTAGTAAAGATGGTTCCTGGATATAAAAGGGAATATTCTAGTTATCCGATTCTACATATACGTGGAAAGCTCGAGATGGGTCAGTATGTTTGGGAAATTATTGATGCCTAGAATGTTCATTGTCACTACTATAAAGTGTTGGTGTGGTCCAGAAAACTTCTCGCAAAAGACAAGAAATGCTTAGGAAGCACTAAGAAGCATTTTATCCAATTAGCGTCCACTAGAAGTTTAGCCAGAAACATCAAGAAAGTGAAGAGTCACATGTAGAGTTTCTGATTGGCTGATTACTATTCTGCTACTATGCTTCGTAGCATTTCAGAATTTTCGAGAAACCCAAGAAATTCTAAAATACTATAAAAACCTTATATTTACTGCACTAAAATGAACCTTTAGAGTAAAGTGCTTCTCGCATATTTTGCGCCTTTTCTTTCGTGTTCAGGTCTCTGTGTAGTTTTAGCTAGGGTATCACGAGAATAGCTTAGCAACTGAATACAGCGTTCAATTAGCAAAACTTATCATAAAGTACGAAAGTGAATCCTAAACCTTCCTTAGAAAGAGTCGGCCTATGACACTAGCAAGATTTCCTTTGAGAGTGAATTACATAGCCTGTACATTAATACAGTGACACAAAAATATGGAATTCTCCCGAAATGGCTATATATGTGTATATTATGAATAGTTTCGAATTCAAATAAAATCAAGATGTTTCCCTAATGTAAAGCGTTTGTTTTTCAAATTAATTTACATTTTCAGAATGGGTTTTTGTGGAGAGGTTAAGAAATTTCACAAGTTGAAATCATGAGTCATTTGAAGCTAGACCACCATTGAAAACCTGGAAGCACTGGACGGCCGTTTCGTCCTGATATGGGAGTCCTCAGCAATGCGCATCCACGATCCCGCGCCACGTGGGGCCCGAACCCAGGACCTACTGGCTTCGCGCGCGAGAACTTAACCACTAGACCACTGAGCCGACATCCAACGGTGTTAATGTCTAACTTCAACCAATCCACGAAGTTGCGCTACCGTTCACCATTGTCTTCAGTGAGTTGTTATCTCACAACAGACCGGTTGAACTCCACTGGTAACGACTTCTCACTAGAACTCAAGGAGTTTTTCCTGAAGTCAGTCACTAGTGAGCAGTTGATTATTTTCGGAATGGGTTTTTATGGAGAGTTTAAGAAATTTCACAAGTTGAAATCATGAGTCAGTTGAAGCTAGTGATAAATCTTGTTGATTTGAACGCTTTATTTGTTTCCTAAGCTATTCTGGTAACCCCCATGCTAGAGCTATACAGCGAACTGAACACAAGAGAGAAGACGCAAAGTATGCGAGAAATACTTTACACCAAAGTTCAATTTTGTACAGAAAACACGGGTATTTATAGATGTTAACATTTGTTAAATCAACATCATATTTTAGCCAATCCGCTAAAAGACATCTTATGCTATTGAACTCTTCGGCTCCTCTAGGCCCTCTGGAGGCTCCGTTGCATTTCTCGGAAAGCCAACTCAACAATTAGGAGGATATTGTAGATATTGTATAAGATAAAATAGTTCAAACACATATTCCATTGGAGTAATCCTGTGACTAGTTCAGTAAGCAATCACTTGTATCTAAGAATCGATATTTCAAACAGTCGATACAAGCAACACATGATGGATTCTATAGATTAATCTTTTTCAATATAACCATTAAGTGAAATGACTTAATGACTGATTTCAATGTCGGATAACTGAAGACAGTCAGCACTTGGGATGGTGGAGAAGATTTGTAGCTCTATCTGAATTTTGTGCTGATAATGTCGTTCAGAAGAACGATGAAAGCTCCACGATCAAACAATCGAGCTCAGAGAACAAAACTTCATCAAAGTGAACACTTGGTTATACTTAATTGTAAAATTTAACTTATAGAAGAACTCCTGTTTTACGTTGGTACTTTATAAAAAATTCAAATAACGTTCAATCAGAACTCCACTTGGAGCCCCTCTGGGACTACTGCCAATCTTAAGCCCGAATAAAGGAGGAGGTTTGGGCATGGTATTAGCGAACCTATCCCGTGGAAAATTAAATCTCTAAAAAAAGACGCTAACCAGAATCATTGATCAAAAATTTTATACAATTACTTTCAACCTAAATATTAATTGCTTATAATTTACATTATGAACAGATCTTGTTTAAACAATTGATCGGGATCTGAAAAGATTGAACAGCTGTTTCTATCTTTATATAGGATATCTCAGTAGTGAGAATTCGAAATATCATCCAGGAGTGAATTTAAAATGGTTATATTTCACTGAGACAGCTTAACGTCTAAACTACTACGTTGACATTCAACGGTTTATATGTATAACTTCAATCAACTCACAATGTCACTGATAAGTAATTATCGTACATATATGTCTTCTTGACTAATATATTACTGATTCATAACTTGTTCGAATTCATTATGAATGGTATTTTATTTATTTAAACATATAAACAATGGTACAAGGAGGCACCAAATAGATATGCGCCACATAAATCATTCGATTTGTGTGAGGGCTGGGATACTGCCCGGGTGCCAAGACCGAAGCAGGTGGTTTCCTTAGGGGGCCACACCCTGAGCCTTTGACCTAAAGGTCTGACCCACAAGGCAATGGAGCATCGTGAGGAGATGCAGTCCCATGGTAGTCGGTGACCAACGATTGGTTCATATGCCATTTGTTCCCTCAGGAAACTGGAGCCCATGTGCACCATTGGTTTGTAATCCGATTAAAGCGCCGGACATTCGCTTTTCGTCCTCTCAATTTCGTAAACAACACCCCCGCCACTAGAAGGCAGTGAGTAGGACTTCCCTGACAGAGGCTGTATACACGAGGCCATGTGAGAGCATTTTGAGAGGGAGAGCGAACTGTTCCCATTCTCGGCCATACCAGGGCATTAAGAATGGTAATAAGCTGTTTACATTTTTTGATTATTCACTTTAATAAAGTTGAAGAAAACGTGAAAGAAATTTGTAGTGTCAATTGTTATGTTAAGCTTATACAGCTTATTCTGGTTTCTGTACAAGCCAATTTATTCATTCTTCTTCAGTCACATTATCACCTTGTTAATTATTCGCTTATCAACATTAACTGTTTTGATGTAAGTGTATGTGTGTGCATTTCTTATCTTATTCATCAAAGATAAACTTCTTTGTATCCGACCATAAATATCGATTCATGCTTGATTAAATCGAGTTGGCTTACATACCTCTCCAATGCATGCCATCTCATTTCCCTCTTTTTTCTTCGCAACCGTCGCTTCGTCCCTTTGATTGTCTGTCTAGATCAACGATTGTATAAAATATACGTATTCAAACATTCATTCTCGTATTTGACTTATCTAATTCCATTATTTACTAACGTTATTTAAGTCGATGATTATATATGAGGATAGCCAACATGTATATTTGTTATAACTTGTGAGTTTGTGCCCCTATCAATGTATTTTGAGATGGTGGAGAAGATTTGTAACTCAGGTGAATGATTTTGATGGAGTTTTGTTCTCTGAGCTGGATGGTTTGGTCGTGGAGCTTTCATCGTTCTTCTGAATGACATCATCAGCACAAAGTCCAGATAGAAGTGGTGTTCTTCACTTCACTTCACTTCTATTTGAAGTTTGTGCTGATGATGTCATTTAGAAGAACGATGAAAGCTCCACGACCAAACCATCCAGCTCAGAGAACAAAACTCCATCCTATAAATTTATAACGTAATGATACCACCAATTAGAGTACAGTGATTTATTGACCGAATCAATGATGCATAAAACTCATACGAGCAGTCTAGAGTTTTTATTGCTCTTGTTTCCCGCCTAGCCCTGTCTATTGAATCCAGAACACCAATTTCAGCCTCTGTGATATGAATCATTAACTTCAAACATACTGGGTTCATATACAAATCTTTAGGCCAAACAAACAAAAACTTTCATACTAAACATTACCTTCCATTAATAATAACTAATTACCATGAACTGTATTCATGATAATCAAAAGGTATTAGATAATGTATATATCCATAATGTGTTATAACCTTTCACTTTCATTTATCTCTTTTACAGGTTAATAATAATAATAAGAGAGTGGGGGGTAGGGAAGAATTCGGAATGAAAAGAAAAGTAACAAAAAGAAGACTTATTTCAGGGTCATCAATGAATGATTAACTAATCTATTTCCTTTTCACTTGACTTATTAACCCTAATTGTATGATAATCATATTACATCATTCTATTAATAATGATCATTATCACTAGGTAGGTATTATGTATCTAAGTATAGAAAATAAATTCTATCAGTAAATAACCTGAAATGATCATCATATCAAACTGTCAAAATGATCATCATCATCATCATCATCATCGAAATATATTTAACCTAAATTAAATGTTTAAAACAAAAATTACCAAGTTACAAGGTATCTTTGGCAAATCAATTCAGTTGCCATGTTATTTTATATTGGGGAATTAAGGTTAATTTGTAAGAATCATCGGGCTAATTTCAACTTGTTAGAATAGTGTATGTACTATCTTTAGAGAAGTGATGTTCTGTCAGAGTAACAATTGATTAAAAGAGTTCGAATACATTTTGTCTTATGCCTCCAAATACCTTGGGACGATTGAGAATGGGGAGAGTCAGCTCTGTCTCTCGAAATGCTCTCACATGATCACATGTATAAAACTACTACCAGGGAAGACCTACTCATTACCTTCTCGAGCTACGGGTGTTCTTTAGGAAATTGAGAGGACAGAAAGCGAATGTACAGTGTTTTAACCAGGTTTATGAACGCGGAGGACCCATAAAGGGGAGTTGGAAAACCCTGATTCCAAACCATTGGTGTACATGGGCTCCAGGATCCTGAAGGAATAAATGGCGTATGAACCAGTTATTGGTTACCAGCTACCATAGGACTGTATATTCTGACGTTGTTTCACTGCCTTGTGGATTGGACCTTTATGTCGAAGGCTCGGGGTGTGGCTCTCTAGGAAAACCATCTCCTTCGATCTGGGCACTCGAGCAGTATAAATAAATATTCACTATCAACTATCTGACTTCTAAATACAATATATACGATATTGATTTATTCAGACTAGTGAATACACTGTAACTTGATCAACAGTACTCAATCAATACTATGGATGATTAAACAAACAAGTGACATTAGATATTGATCAATGTGTAGTTAATATGAAGATAAATTTTATTATGAATTAAACATTGAAAATCAAGGAACATCAAATCTGTTTTTTTGATTTCTGCTTACTGATTGCAATCATTTAACAAGAAAGATTTTGATAAGCATTATATAATAATTAAAAAAATTCTAATCATATCGACAAGTCAAATGCCATGATTACTATCATGATGTACTACGTCACCATACTTACTTAATCCTGTTATTCCTCGTCAAGGAGTATGGACCGCTCAACAGCATTCTCCATTCAACACTGTCCTGAACAATCCTTTCCAGTTGTTATTCATCCTTTTCATAACTGCTTCTATTTCCCACTTAGTGTGTTTTTTGGTTTTCCTCTTTTCCATTTCCCTTCAGGATTCGTAGTTAGGGATTGCCTCGTGATGAAGTTTAGTGGTTTCCACAATGTATGTCCTATTCATTTCCATCGTCTTTTCCTGATTTCTGATTCAGGTGAAAGCTGGTTTGTTCTCTCACATAGTAGGCTGTTGATGGTGGTATCCGACCAACGAATATTGAGTATCTAGTGTAAAAAATTGTTTATAAATACTTATACCTTCTTGATGATGGTTGTATTAGTTCTCCAAGTTTCAGCTCCGTACAGTAGAACTGTCTTTACGTTCGTATTGAAGAATGTGACTTTGATATTGGTTGACAGTTGTTTTGAGTTTCATATGTTCTTCATTTGTAGGAATGCGATTCTTGCTTTTCCAATCCTCGCAAGTCTCACTGCTAGAATTCGACCTTTAAACTGATAATTTATCAGTCGTTGGTTCATAATTCTTGTGTTATTCATTTCACAACACGGTAATACGATGTGATGATTAGAAGTATTTAAATTAGTGTACAAATTAAGAATCCCTGAAATAACCCAATTTAATCAAGAAGAACTAGATGAGCAGAAATGAACGTATTGTATTTGAAATTCAAAATCAAGCGATTATTATGTACAAAAGAATCATTACTTCATACAAACACCACATACGATCATCTTCCTTCGTTGATAGTAACTACGTCTATCCTAATCTATAAGTTAAATTAATCTTTACAAAACCTTTAAATATAAATTATTTGATTGAGATCATGAACTGATTGATGTTAGACCACCATTGGAAACCTGGAAGCACTGGGCAGTCGTTAAGTTCTATTGTGGGACTTCTCAACAGTGCACGTCCACGATCCAGATCTCGGGATTCCAACACATGGCCTTCAGTTTTGCGCACGAACGCTTAAACATTAGACCACTGAGCCAGCATCCAATGGTATTAATGTCTAACCTCAACCAATCTACGAAGTTGCGCGACCATCTTCCATTGTACTGAGGTAGACACCTGTCACTACCCGACGCGGATTAGCTCCACTGGTCACGGCTTCTCAGCAGAACTCCGATAATTTTCTCACCAAGCTAGTCGCCAGTGAGCACATGGTAAGTATCAGTTTAGGGGTTGTGGAGGTTGTTAAGTTTTTGATTGAGATCATGAACTGATTGATGGTCCAGTAGGTTAAGCGTTCTTGCGCGAGACTGAAGGCCCTGGGTTCGAATTTCGCGAGCGGGATCGTGGATGCGTACTGCTGAGGAGTCCCACAATAGGACGAAACGGCCGTCCAGTGTTTCCAGGTTTTCAGTGGTGGTCTAACATCAATCGTTTCTTGATCTCAATCAAAAACTTAACAATCTCCACAACCCCTAAACTGATATAAATCACTGTTCATTAAAATACTTTATGACTGTGGTTATATTACTAATGGAACTATTCTTTCATTCTCTTTTTTTCATCTTTCCATGTCCATTCAGTTGATTGTTGTAAGTAACTCTCAGGCAGGCAGTCAGTCAGTCACAACTTAGGACCAGGCACATATATGCATCGGTTCAAGTTGACATTGAATATAAGGATATGATACAGGAAGAAAGAATTAATTCCTAGAATGAAAGATGTGAAGCGATTTTAATCTCATAGTTTAAAGGAAAACAAAGAGTGTATACAACTAAGCCATTGTGATCGATTTAGAGTCATATCACACAGAGTCTCCAACAATTGGTTAAGATAGTCACGAGGATCCCAACCAAGTAATCTGCATCTACCAACATGGCTCAGACTAGAAGTTAGTGACTTTGTGGACTGATGCCACGTTTTGGTTTGACTGCCTCTAACTTCCTTCCAACCACCCCCACCCCCAACACTAGTCAACATTGCACGTCGTAGCAATCGGTGTTCAGGCATACATAACACGTGGTCTAACCATCTCAGTCGATGAAGATTCACAACCACCTCATTGATTGATTCACTACCATTCCCTAATACCTTTGTATCTAACTTCATTATTACTTATCATGTAAATAACTTTATAATTCCATAAATGATAAATTGTTAACTATTATATATTCATCCATATTGTCAAATTATTATTAAACATGTTCATGTATCATAACAAAACATGAATATTTAAATAATCAATCATCTTTATACATACATAGTTGTTTCTAATGATAAAACATGTAAGTAGTATATTCACGATAATAGAAAAACATAAACAACTCGAATGTAACCTTCAAATAAATAAACAAACAAACATCAGTTTAGATAAAATAACAACAACAACGAAAATATTGATTATGTGACAGAACAAAAAATTGATTTTTTTTTTCATTTTCCTTTTATTTATGTTTGTGTAGTTGGAAGCTGTTTTCTTTTCTTTTTTTTCTTCTTTTCTCTTCTTTATTGCTTCATTATTTTTATGGTAAGTTTGTAATGGTTAAGCATCCTTTATTATAAAGAACTTGGTAAGTATTCAGTTATGATGATGATGATGATGCTTTGGATGATGATGATGATCGTGATCCTGTGACCTAGTAGATAACATGTTGGTATTTGAAATATCAAGAACTGTGTTCGGATCTAAATGTATGTATTAACATGGATACATCCAATACATCCAATTAATGAGTCTTAAATAAAGTGAGATTTGTTTTCTAGATACCGCTACTGATCACTCATAACTCTTGTTGACTTCTTCAAAACACCTTGGGAGCATTAAATTTTGTCCATTAGTTGAAGGTCATTAATTTATTATTATTATTATTGTGGTACGTGCTAATTATATTGACATAAGTAGTATATAACGGGAGTCAGGAATGTAATGTCTGGCATCAGAAGATTGGGAAGATCAAGAAAGGAAGAATGAGAATAGAAAGCAATTAGTATAGAAATGCAAGAACAATGAATTTCGAGAAAATTATTGAACATTTTACAAATGAGGTATTTTAGTATGTTTTTTCTATTTTATTAAGTAACTCTGTAATGTTGTGCTAGATATAGTTTGGTTGTTCTCATGTTTGTTCCCCGTCGACACATTATCAATGACTTTATTCAATATCATATATCTGGTGCAACTTAGAATATCCTATGTAAAGTATGTCAAGAAGTTCCTTTTACAAAAACAATAAAAATCAGCAACCGACAATTCCATCTATATACCATAATAGGTAAATAAACTATCTGGAATTAAATGAAGCACTTTCTAATAAGATATGAATCTGTACAACTCTTATGTAACAAATGATGTAAGAATACAAGTTATTGACTAGGTCAGCTGTAATAACTTTTTCTTTATATATAATATATTTGTTAGATAAAATATTGTAAAGTTTTTATCCCTTTACTTCTATTCATGGATTCTAATGCATTAAGGCCTCGTTTTATCAGAAGTAATACAAAGAGAAAGATGTGAATGAATTAGATAGTTAACATGATAGATATCCGCAAGCTTGATGGAACCGATCCAGTGCCACCCAGCTCCACAGTCAGAGTCGGTACCACTGTGCCATCCGAACCAAAACTGACCTCCTGCAGGACTGATATGTATTTACAATTGAGTGATCACTGGTTGATGGGTGATCAGTGTCATATATGTCAGATCCTTCTTAATGCGGATTGAATCCTATCAACCAAGTTGCAATGTGGTAACGTCTCTAATAGTGAGGCTCGGTGACACGGGGTCGAATTCGTCAGTGAGCATCAGTCCCTTCAATATTACAGGTGCACTTTACTGACCAGTACCAAGTAGAACGAAATCTAGGTTCAGTGTTTTGTGTTGACTTCCTCTAATCATCATCTCATCTCAACATGGTGCACATAATGTCGAGTCCCCTAGACTATTGGCGACAGTGACACTTGATCGATAGGATTCGATCTGCATTAAGAATGACCTGACATACATCGGACATTGATTACCCGTCGCTCAGTGAACAATCAATTGTAAATGGTAGATATCCATTTAATCTTCGAGATAATGAACTTATTTATTACTAATAATATACTAATCATTATCATCTTATTCTAATCTATTTTCTATATTATTTATATCACACTGTTTTGTCTACATTCAAAATAGTTTTAATAGAATAAAACACATTTTGTTGTTGTTGTTGTTGCTGCTGTTTTGTATTGGAAATTAACCTAAAATCGACCTCTTAAAGAAAACATATTTTCATTAATTGATGTGTATTATGAATCTATATTGTATTACAGTTTGTTCCATTTCTTTTTGTATCTAATTAATGATGATTTTTGGTCAGGTTTAGTTAGTTATGTTGTTTCCATGTGTTGTTACAGTACCTGTCAGTTTACAGTATATTTAGAATACAACAACACCATCACCACCACCACCAACTACTACTACTACTATTACTACTACTACTACTACTACTACTACTACTACTACTACTACTACTACTACTACTACTACTACTACTACTACTACTACTACTACTACTAGTAGTAGTAGTAGTCGTAATAATAATAATAAAGTTCAAGATTCCTTCATATTCATTTATAAAGTAGCTAAGGCTGATCAAGGTAATTAGAGAATGAAACATTATGAACATTTCAAGTTATAATCCATCTATATGCAATTTATATTATGAAAAAGAATTTCTATTTATGGAAGAAGAGAAATAAACATTGAATGAATATAAAAATGAATTTCAATGTATACTGAAATTGTATACAAATATATCATTAATCAGGATGGTAGATTTGCGAAGATTGTAGTAATTTTAGTAGTTAACTTGATGAGTCAATTAAAGCTAGATCACCATAGGAAAACTGGAAGCACTGGATGGCTGTTTCATCCTACTATAGAACTCCTCAGAAGTGCACATCCATGATACCGCTTGCGGGGTTCGAACCAGGAAGCATAACCAGTGGAGTTCAGCGCTGTCTGTTGTAGATGCAATAGCTCACTGAAGATAATGGTGGACGGTGGCGCAATTTCGTGGATTGGTTGAAGTTATGCGTTAACATCATGAGATGCCGGCTAAATAGTCTAGAGACTAAGCGTTCGTGTGGGAGACCGGAGGTTCTGGGTTCATGAATGGGCATTATTGAGGAGTCCCACACTCGGACGAAAGGGCTGACTAGTGAATCCAGGTTTTTCATGCTGATGTAGCTTTAATTGACTCATCAACTCAAATATCATTCATCTCAGTATATACCTGTGTAATGTCATCAAAGTGAATATACTAAAGTGTCATGAATTCTCTGAGTAACTGTAGAATATTTTATGATAATTACTTATTATGTAATGTATTTATGAAATCCGTATAGGTTTACACGAATGTCGTTTTCCATTCCAAATATAATTGTGCTATATTTCTCTGTGGATTTCGTAATCGATTGGTGGATATCGGTAATAGTGGGTGATTAGTCCGATCTCTGCCACCCGGATTATCGCTCACGCGATATCATTCATGTGTACAAATGTTTTATCTTTAAATTTTTGTTTAGATAAGGTCTTGCCCATCTGATGTTAGACAGTAATTTGAAGACCAAATATATACTAACGGAAAACTATATTATAATGACTACAACACTCTTTTGATTACAAAGTACAAAGGTACCATCAAGCTCCTTAAGTTAAAATAAATGGAACAGAATTTGTTGGTTCATTTGTTTAAAACACACTTCATGTAGGTTGATTTGAGAAATTAGGTAATACTTTCAGAAAATGACATTAGTTACTATCCGATGATCAAACACTGTAAATGTTTTCATTTTATAGGAAATCACTCAGTGCACAAAACTCCGCCTGGAGTCCCTCTGGGGGCCCGGATAAAGGAGGGCATGGGGTTAGCGACCCAATCCCGTAGAAAACTAACGCACTAAAAAAAACTCGGTGCATAAATAATTCAGTGGTGAAATTTCTAACTTTGAAACTGGATGATGTGGGTTTGAATTTCATAATGAAGAAGTAGTTCCTTCAAAATTACTTACTGATAAGTATTAACTAAAGTGAAAACCAATTACTCAATTCACTTGGTATTGTTGTTTACTTGAATCTTCCCATTGATGTTTAGGACTGCAATTGATCAGTCTCTTATTAATATATGTGCATACTGTTCGTATTGCCTCGATGTTGCCTTAATTCAGTGGGGGGGGGGCAAAATAACAGCGTTTTGATAAAATATGAAAACCATACATTAAATACTTAATTTGCACAGCTTCCTTCAGTTGTGCTTTACATGCTTCATGATTCTTTCAATTCCGTTGTTGACACAATTACTCTCTGTTTCCCATCCTGTTCTCTTTAATTTAATCTTTTTCTGGCAGGTATTCCATATATTACTTATATATGTCAAAATAAGTAGTATCCATCACAAGTATAATCTCTCTTATTAGTGTGATCAATCCTATTTGATGAAAGAGATAACATTTAGTACTGAGAACAATTTATTTCGATTTGCATGGATACTATTAAACTGGACGTTAAACTTGACGTTTCCACAACTAGTATTAAGCAATAAAGATGATAAATTGATGACAGAATCAAGGGAAGAAACATTCAGTTGTGAAGCAAATAAATAAGTATACATTTCTACTAAGTCATTATTGAAAAAGATTTTCTATACTTTAATGATTCAATTTAATACATCAAATACACTCTCAAGTACCGCAAGAATGACTGGCAATTCCCGGTTGTCTATATCATGAAAGGAATTTCTTCCCAAAGGATCAGAAAGGGAAATTCGGTTAATATTGTTGAATCAAGAGATAATTGTTTAAAGTCAGTCACACACAACCTGTTTGCGAGTAGTTCTGAATGTGATGTTTGTATGAACTGATGATTTATTCTGTACATGATGGCTACCTGGTTTCAAATTCCAAATACAATACGTTCATTCGTGTTCATCTAATACTTCTTGGTTAAATTGGATTATTTCTGAGTTTCCTAGTTTGTACTATCATTCAAATTCTCCTAATTATCACAGTTAGCTCCATACATTTAACTTCTTACTACCGGCTACAGAAATGTGATGTATCATGGTTAGGTTTGACCGTTTCTAGTTTCCCATTTCGTTATGGAAAGGCAGCATTCCTGAAAATTCTAATAGTTCGAAGGAAATACCTTACTTGAGTCACACGCCTATAGAGTCAGTAGTATCACTTCATCTGTTAAAGTCTAGTTTGCTGCATTTTATCTTATCGCTCTTCATTCAGCTTGTTTAGAATGATAGGGCCTAATGGAAAGAGTGTTCTAGCCAGTGTAGTTTGATTGGTTCATTAGGGTATGAATGCTGAGTTATCACGTCGACGTAATAGCTACAGTTAGGATGTAAATTCTGTGAGTGAAATGTAAATTAATTTCGTGAAATTACATCCTCCGTACTAGAACATTGAATTATGAAGCTTTCATTGTATTCTTAAATAATATTATAACCTCAATCTTAAAAGGAAAGTGATTAAACTATCAACTTACGACATCACTCAAATTATCCTACTTAGTGTTGGAGTGATCCAGAAAATTGCTTGTAAAAAACAAACAAAGATCAGGAAACACCAAGAAGTGTTTCATTCAATCCGCTTTCACTTGAAGTTTTAGCCAAAAATATCAAGGAGGCAAAACGTCACATGCAGAGGTTCTGATTGGCTGATTGCTACATTGCTACTATGTTGAGTACCATTCCAGAATCTTCGAGCAACCGAAGGACATTTAAAAATATTATAAAAACCCTGTATTTTATGTATTAAAATGAACCTTGGAGTAAAGTACTTCTCGCATACTTTGCGTCTTCTCTCTCGTGTTCAGGTCTCTGTTTAGTTCTAGCTTGGGAGTTACAAGAATAGCTTAGAAAACGAATATAACGTTCAATTCGGCAAGATTTATCACTTAGTTACAAATCTTTTCCATCATTTCATAATTCATTGGATTTGTAATGACTAAATATAGTTTAATTGTCAATCAACTTATTATTTACTATTAATATTAGGAAAAACTGTTGGTAGTAGATAGGACAAGCCCTAACTAAAAATCCTAAAAGGAAACGGAAAAGTGGAAAGCCGAAGTATACACTCAGTCAAGAATTCGAAGCAAACATTAAAACAATAATTAGCAATTGGAAAGGATTTTCCAGAACAGGGTTGGATGGAAAATGCTGGTCGTTGGCCTATGCTTCTTCACGAAGAGTATCAGGCGTAATTATATCATGAACTATAACAAAATAAACATAACATACTCATATTGTAATGAACAGGAACATAAATAGGAATAATCGGATATATTCAAATACACTAATTACAAAGCATCTAAGTATAATCTAAGAATCATACAGTAAATACTCCATTAGCAAAATGTTAATCAATCGTCTCCGATTTCATTAGTCTTGTATTTTTATACTACTTATTTTCTATTCCCATTCTTTTTCTTTTAGATCTTCTACTGTTAGACATTGTTATCTTAACTATCATTATATACTACTCATATCGATATAAGTATGTGGTGCCGGTTATTATGTTAAGCTCATATACTTTATTCTATCATGCGGACAGCTCATTCTATTCATTCTACTTGAGTCACGTTTTGACCTTGTTAATTATTCGCTTATCAGTCTTGATTGTTTTTATATGAGCGCATAAGTGTGTGTACACTTCCCGTCTCATTCATCACATGTCTGTAACTTACTTTTGTGTAACTATAAATATTGATTAATGCTTGGTTAAATAGGAGTTGGCTTACCAGCCATCTCCACTCTACGTCGTTTCTCTTCTCTCTATTTCATTCGCTTTATATACAAAATATGATGTATTCACAATTCCATTCTCGTTATTTGAGTTATTCAATTCCGTTTTTGACTAACGCGATTAAAGTCGATGATTATACATGAGGATAAGTGACATATATATTACAACAACAATCATCATTACAATCACCTTGGAGTCAGATCCACGGGCCACTAAAGTCGAGAGGCCTTTCGATAACATCGTTCGATCTAAAATGATGACAAAATTAAGGGCCTCACAAGTAGAACACACACACACTCTCTCTCTCACACACACAATAGAATTAAGTCGCTATATATATGTATATATAATATTGATTTGATTCTTATAGAAAACTTGTCAAAAAATTGGATCTAATGTTAAAATTATTCGAAAACAGCAACAACAACAATAACAACATTGTAACACTTTTAAGTTCATTTTTTAAAAAAATGTCACTTCACATTACAATAGAAAAAACAAAAAAAAGAACGAAAAAACCACACAAAAAAAACTATTCTAAAGTACTATTTTTATGTTTGTTACTAAGATGGATACATTATAGTCACGTGTTATTGATTTTACAAAGTATTCATGATATACAATAGTAGCTATAGTAATAATAATAATCAATAATCAATTATAATAAAAGTCCTTTATCACTATGACTAAATAAAGATTCATAAATAATAATGAAGAAAAAAAAATTTACTAATTAATTAGAAATTAAATTGTTAAATTAAAATTCTTGTTGTTCATCATCATTATCATTATCATCTAATAGAATAGTATCACAACCAACTTCAGCATAATCTTTTTCTAATGCATCAGTATCTTCACGTGCTTCAGTGAATTCACCTTCTTCCATACCTTCACCAACATACCAATGTACAAATGCACGTTTAGCATACATTAAATCAAATTTTCTATCTAAACGTGCCCATGCATCAGCTATAGCAGTTGTATTACTTAACATACATACAGCACGTTGAACTTTAGCTAAATCACCATTAGGTACAATTGTTGGTGGTTGATAATTAATACCAACTTTAAAACCAGTTGGACACCAATCAACAAATTGTATTGATTTTTTTGTTTTAATATTTGCTATAGCAGCATTAACATCTTTAGGTACAACATCACCACGATATAATAAACAACATGCCATATATTTACCAGTTCTAGGATCACATTTAACCATTTGATTACCAGGTTCAAAACATGAATTTGTTATTTCTGATACACTTAATTGTTCATGATATGCTTTCTCTGATGATATAATTGGAGCATAAGTAGCTAATGGAAAATGTATACGTGGATATGGTACTAAATTTGTTTGAAATTCTGTTAAATCAACATTTAATGCACCATCAAAACGTAATGAAGCAGTAATTGAACTAACTATTTGAGCAATTAATCTATTTAAATTAGTATAAGTAGGATGTCCAATACCTAAGTTCTTTCTGTAGAAGAAAAAAAAACACAACAAACAATTGATCAATCAAGATATATTTCAATAGTTGAGATCATGGGTCAATTAAATCTAGACCAACATGGAAAACCTGCAAGCAATGGACGGCCAACTCGTCCGTGGCAGTGCGCATCCGCGATCTCGCCTAGCGGGAGCGCTTAACCATTAGACCACTGAGTTGGCCAGGATGCAACGGTGTTAATGTCTAACTCCAACTAATCCATGGAGTTGCGCCACTGTATACCATTGTTATCAGTGAGTTACTATCTCACAATTCCATTGGTCTCTGCTTTTCACTAGAACTCCAGGATATACCTCATAAAGCCAGCATATGTTAATTAGTATCAGAATGGGTTTTATGGAGATTATAGTAATTTAAGTAGTTGAGATCATGATTCAATTGAAGCTAGATCAACATGGAAAACCTGAATGCATTGGACGGTTGTTTCATCCTATTATGTGACTCCTCCCTGGAGGTGAGCATCCACGACCCCACCTAGAGGAAATCGTCTACTTTCAATGAACTCATGATCTCAACTACTTAAATTACTACAATCTCTACAAAACCCCGTCTGATATTAACCACTATATATATATATATACATATCAATAGTAAACTACCTACCTGCAAATATCATAAATTGCTTCATTATCAACCATAAAAGCACAATCCGAATGTTCTAATGTTGTATGTGTAGTCAGAATAGAATTATATGGTTCAACTATAGCTGTAGCAATTTGTGGTGCAGGATATATAGCAAATTCTAATTTTGATCGTTTACCATATTCAACACTTAAACGTTCCATTAATAATGATGTAAAACCAGAACCAGTACCACCACCAAATGAATGAAATATTAAAAATCCTTGTAATCCAGTACATTGATCAGCTAATTTACGTACACGTTCTAATACTAAATCAATAATTTCTTTACCAACTGTATAATGACCACGTGCATAATTATTAGCAGCATCTTCTTTACCCGTAATTAATTGTTCTGGATGAAATAATTGTTTATACATGCCACATCTCACTTCATCAACAACATTTGGTTCTAAATCGACGAATATAGCACGTGGTACATGTTTACCAGAACTCATTTCAGTAAAAAATGTATTAAATGCACCATCAATTTTATCTTTTAATTGATTATTTGGTATATGACCATCTGGTTGTATACCATGTTCAAGACAATATAATTCCCAACATGCATTACCCATTTGTACACCAGCTTGACCAATATGTAAACTAATACATTCACGCTATACATAATATAGAAAGATCATTTTTATATTATTAATTATAATGGAAACTTACCATTGTTTAATTGTAATATATAAAGTAATTAGAGTATATTAGAAATTGTCCAGGATAGAATGAATTGGAGAATGTTAGTCGCCGGCTTTATTCTTCACTGAGAGTAACAAGAGTAAGGAAGTAAGTAATTAAGGTAAGAAGTCAATGATGAATATCAGTCAACTAAATATACATTATAATTTGAGCTTATCACTTGACACGTATAATTAATGGGATTATGTAATTCTATACACCTTTTTTTGTGTGCGGTTTGTTTCTATGATCATAGAGAAGCCTTTTTATATTCTTATTTGACATGAATTGTATTGGTTATTATATGTATCTGACCTAAATACATTTAATGTATATATAATATCTCATTATAACTAACATATAAATAGAACAAATACCTATGGATGGATACAATATTGTAATAGATGTGTTACTATGTATTGCCTGTTCGCCACTGAAATACTTTATCCTTTCACTCATATACATATACACGCATACACACACACACAACCATTCACACACTCATACATACACACACATAGAAAATGCACAAATAACACAAATATAAAGCACATTTAGTTAAATTGAAACTATTCTCCTGTAACATTAATATTGACTTTTCTGTCAACTAAAAATAAAATCAAACTAAGATATAGACAGGTTCAAAACAACTTGAAATATGTGATTTCATTAATTTATTACTTTCTTATGATTAGATAATATTGATGATGATGATACATATAGTTAGTGATTTCCCCCTATGAGTATGAAGTAACTCCACCTAGAGCCACTCCCCTGGGGCTACTGTTGGTCCAAAACCAGGATTAAAGGAGGAGGGTTAGGCATTGTATTAGTGACTCCATCCCGTTGAAAACTAAATCGCTAAAAATATTCGTGCGAATAGGTGAATTTTTGGAGAGTTATTCCTTGAAAAGTTATCTTAAATCACTAATTGGCATTGGCTGATGAGTGATTTAAACCAAAAATCATTGAGCTCCAGAATAATGAACCATTGGTTTCTACACAGACTAGGGGTTTTTCCCTTTGTGTTTATGTAAAGACCTCTAGAATTAAGAAGAAACAGCTCTTTAATTCTTCTTTATTTTGAATGATTCTCGAATTGATGTCAGTTATCTTTGAAATGTATCATTAAACAATCTCACTACTGACTTGCTTACTTACTCCTGTTACTCCTCGAGAAGTAACATAAGCCGCTCACTAGCATTCGCCATCCAACCCTGTCCTGAAAAATCCTTCTCAGCTCCTTCCAGTTGCTATTTATCCTTTTCATATCTGATTCTATTTCCCGAATTAATGTGTTCTTGGACTTTCCTCTTTTCCGTTTCCCTTCAGGATTCCAAGTTAGGGCTTGCCGCGTGATGCAGTTTGACGATTTGCGTAATGTATGTCCTATCCATTTCCATCTTCTTTTCCTAATTTCTTCTTCAGATGGAAGTTGGTTTGTTCTCTACCACAAAAGGCTGTTGCTGATGATATCCGGCCAATGGATGTTTAGTATCTTCCGAAGACAGCTATTTATAAATACTTGTACCTTCTTGTTTGTGGTTGTTGTAGTTCTTCAAGTTTCAGCTCAGTACAATAGAACTGTCTTGACGTTCGTATTGAAGAATGTAACTTTGATATTGGTTGAAAGTTGTTTTGAGTTCCATATGTTCTTCAATTGTAGGAATGCTGTCCTTGCTTTGCCAATCCTTGCCTTCACGTCTGCATCTGAACCTCCTTGTTCATCGATGATGCTTCCCAGGTATGTGGAGGATTCTACATCTTCCAGAGTTTCGCCATCAAGAGTGATTAGATTGCTGTTCTCCGTGTTGTACTTGAGGACCTTGGTCTCCACTTTGTGTGTGTTCAGGCTTACTGATGCAGAGACTGTTGAAAAACTGGCTGTCTTTATCAGTATTTGTCCATGTGTATGTGATAGGAGGGATAGGTCATCTGCGAAGTCCAAATCGTCTAATTGATTTTGAGTTGTCCATTGTATTCCGTGTTTTCCCTCACATGTCGAGGTTTTCGTGATGCACTCGACCACCAGAAGAAAGAGGAAGGGAGAGAGTAAACAGCCTTGTCTGACTCCGGTCCTTACTTGGAATGCATCTGTCAGCTGTCCTCCATGCACGACTTTACACTGTAGTCCGTCGTATGAGTTCCGGATAATGTTGACAATCTTCTCAGGAACTCCGTAGTGTCGACGAAGTTTCCATAACATTCCCCTATCCACACTGTCAAATGCCTTTTCATAATCAATGAAGTTGATGTATAGTGACGAGTTCCACTCAACTGATTGTTCGACGATGATCCGTAATGTTGCAATTTGGTCTGTGCACGATCGATCCTTACGGAATCCAGCTTGTCGATCTCGAAGTTGGGCGTCTACTGCATCCTTCATTCGGTTCATCAACACTCTGTTAATGACCTTCCCTGGTATTGACAGTAGTGTAATGCCTCTGTAGTTTTCACATTTGTTCAGGTCTCCTTTCTTTGGAATCTTGATGAGGTGTCCTTCTTTACAGTCAATCGGCACTTGTCCCTCCTACCAAATCTTTTTGAATAGAAGGTAATGCATGTTTGTAGTTGCTTCGATGTCTGACTTCAGTGCTTCAGTTGGTATGTTGTACGGACCCGCTGCTTTCCCGTTCTTGATTTGTCTGAAGGCCATTCTGATTTCTTCCTTCGTTGGTGGGTTGACGTCTATGGGAAGATCTGTGTGTGCCGCTACGATGTCCGGTGGATTCATTGGAGCCGGCCTATTCAGGAGTTCCTCGAAGTACTCTACCCATCTGTTCCTCTGTTATTAAATTTCAGTGATTGGCCTGCCTTATTTGTTCTTGACCGGTCTCCTTGGTTTACTGTATTTCCCTGATAGTTTCTTCGTTGTATCGTAAAGTTGTTTCATATTTCCTTCTCTAGCAGCTTTTTCTGCCGTCGTTGCTAGTTCTTCCACGTAGATCTTCTTGTCGGTTCTAATTCTCCTCTTCACTTGCTTGTTTGTTTTTATGTATTCAGCTTGTGCTTGGAATTTCTCTGTTCGTGTTCGCCTGTTGTTAATTGCTGTCTTCTTGTTCTTCCTTTCTTTGATCTTGTCCAGTGTTTCTATAGAGATCCATTCCTTATGATGGTGCTTCTTTAGACCCAGGACCTCTTGACACGTTGAAGTTAATGCTTCCTTGATGCCTTTCCAGTTGTCCTCCGTAGTAGTTTCTTCTTCCTTCAATAGATCTTGTAAGGCTTGGAACCTGTTGTTGAGAGCTATCTTGAATTTATTGAGTCTGTCAGTATTTCGAAGGAAGACTGTATTGAACCTTTGTAGTGCTGTTTGTCCAGTTGTCCAGTTCTTCTTTAGCTTCAGTTTCAAATTGGCCACAACTAGATGGTGAGCTGAAGCTATGTCAGCACCTCTCCTGGTTCTTACATCTTCCATTGTCCTTCGGAATTTTTTATTGATGCAGATATGATCTATCTGGTAATCTGTAGTGTGGTCCGGTGAGATCCATGTAGCTTTGTGTACACGTTTGTGTTGAAATATTGTGCCCCCTATGACCAATTTGTTGAATGCACATAGATTTGCAAATCTTTCTCCATTTTCATTTCCAGTCAATCCATGTCGTCCCATGATATCTTCATATCCAGTGTTGTCTATTCCGATTTTGGCATTTAGATCTCCCATTAGAATGGTGAGGTCCTTTCTTGGGCACTTCTCTGTGGTTGATTGCAGCCGCTCGTCGTTGCTATCATTGGTGGGTGCATAACATTGGATAATATTCATTAAGATCCCCTCCTTCTTTGTTTTGAATGATGCTTTGATGATTCTGGATCCGTGAGATTCCCATCCTACAAGTGCATTTCGTGCTACTTTGGACAGCATAAGAGCGACTCCCTGAGAGTGTGGAGCATTGTCCTCTTCATGCCCGGAATATAGTAGCATCTCTCCCGTATTTGGCCTTTGTTGTCCAGCTTGGGTCCAGTGGGTTTCGCTGATTCCCAGTACTGCCAAGTTGTATCTCCTCATTTCCGTTTCTATTTGACTGGTCTTCCCGGTCTCCCACATTGTTCGGAAAATCCATGTACCTATAAAAATTGTTGCTCTAGTTGTTAGAAGGGGCATCGGCCTCGTGGCTTCCGAAGGAACTCGGCTTTCACCATGAAGCGTCATAATTCTTCTAGATGAAGACCTTCTAACTTTCAGGGCAGAGTTTAAATGGTTTGAATTATTTTTCCTGGTAAGCGCTTTTTAGCGGGTTAGTTTTCTACGGAATGGGGACGCTAACCCCATACCCAACCCTCCTCCTTTACCCGGGCTTGGGACCGGCAGTAACTCTGGAAGATCTACAGGCGGAGTTAATCTCACTAGTAACAATTTTCTAATATCAGTATAGGATTGTGGAGGTTGTTGAGTATCAATTAAAATCATGAATAAATCAATTTTAGACTATCATTGAAAACCTGGAAGCACTGGACAGCCATCTCGCCTCTGCATCGGACTCCTTATCAGTGTTCATCCACAAGGCAGTTCACCCACTGACGACAATGGTGGACGGTCACTAAATATCATAGATTAGTTGAAGTTAGACATTAATACTGTTGGATACCGATTCAGTGGCATAGATGTTAAGTGTTTGTCTGTGCTTATGTAAAGACCTCCAGAAGTAAGGGGAAACAGCTCTCCAGTTCTTAATTTGGAATGAATCCTCAGTTGACATCAGTTATCTTTGAAATGTATCATTAAACATCTTACTACTAACAATTTTCTAGTAGTTTAAGATATAACATTAATTTTGTTGAAATGTGAAGTAAATCGAGAGAACATTCGATTAAAACCGGAAAAGTCCCCGTAAGAAGTTTTCATTATTTCAAACAAAACATGGTCGATGTTATTTAGCGTGAACTTGTTAGACATTAATTAGATTCATTAAAATATTTTTGTAAATTACTTTAAAATTAAAGATAGTAAGACAACAATCATCATTGATAACGATTGACTATAACATCGATTTATCAATAATGTAACTGATGTATATCGATTTAGAGGGTTAGCATTATAGTGAAAACTTAAGTTCCATTATTTTATTCAAATGATGTGATCTTTAATTCGTACTGTTGATGAGTATCACATAAAGGCAAAGTAAATATTATTATGTAAAATTACATACTATATTTGTAAAATCTGAAAAAAAATGCATTCCATCTACCATTTACACAATCTCCTCAAGTTGTCCCTTATGAACTCCATTGTTCTCCTATTCCTGTTGCTGGTACGACTACTCTTGTTTTTCTATCACTTCTCATTTTCTTCTTCTGTCAGTAAAAGTTCTACTTCTAATATCGGATACATAATTGTTGGCATGTCAACATACTTATGTTTTAGTCAAGCCAGTCACGTGTTCTCAGGTACTCACTTCACAATGTCGAAGAAGGTTCGACGCTGTCAAATGTTTTGTCATACTTTAGGATTCTGATGTATAGTGACGAGTCCCATTCAATTGACTGTACAACAATGATTCGTTGTGTAACGATTTAGTCAATGCACGACTGATTATTAAGGAATCCGGTCCGTTGATCTCAAAGTTGGGTGCCTGCTGAGTCTTTGATTCGGTTCAACAATGTTTTGTTGAAAACTTTTCCTAATATCGGTAGTAGAATGATTCCTCCACAGTTCTCCCATTTGCTCAGATATCTTTTCTTTGGTATCTTAATGAGGTATCCTTCTCACCAGCCCGTTGGCACTCGTTCTTCTTCGCAAATCTTCCTGAATAGAGTGTGAAGCATGTTTGTAGTTAATTCTATGCCTCACTTTAGTGTTTCAGTCGGTATATTGTCAGATCGTGCTGTTTTCCCAATTTTTATTTGCCTGATGTTCATCCTGGTTTCTTCTATCGTCGGTGGAGTGACATCATTATGAGATGGTGGAGAAGATTTGTAGCTCAGGTGGATGATTTTGGTGGAGTTTTGTTCTCTAAGCTGGATGGTTCGGTTGAGGAGTTTTCATCGTTCTTCTGAAAGACATCATTAGTAAAGTCAGTGTATACTACTTCACTGTGCGGTGGATTTATTGGGGTTGGTCTATCCAACAGTTCCTTAGAGTTTTCTGCTAACCTGTTTCTCTGTTCCTAAGTCTCAGTGATTGTCTCGCCTTCTTTGTACTTGACCGATTTCTCTGGTTTACTATATTTCCCTACCAGTTTCTTCGTTGTGTCATAAATTTGTCTCATGTTTCCTTCTATTACAGCTTTTTTCTGTGTCATGGTGTGATCTCTCGCGTATCTAACCAATGCTGTCCAGCTTGGGTCTAATGGGTTTCGCTGATCCTTTGAACCGATGCATTTATTTGCCTGGTCCTACGTTGTAGTTGACTGACTGAATGACATATGGATTTCTTATGAGATTCATTTCACATAAGTTAAGATATGTGATGAACACAAATTATTATTTAGCGGTCGTTTTAAAACACTACCAATTCACAGGTTCCTTCTAATATCTAGATTTATATTATTCTCTAGAACTCGAAAATCAGTCAAACTAAGGGTTGAGAAGACGATCAAATGATCACTTAAAGTTTCTTTCAGCTACATAAATCAGAGGTTAATTGTATGAATATAAACGACCCATGAATTTAGGGAACACTCATGGAAAGGGTTCCAAAATTAGTAGTGATTAGACAAGGTAATTCCATCAAGTGTAACGTATTTTTGTTCTTTACTTCAAGCTACTTATTTAACATTTAAGTAGTGTCAAATACTTGTTCACCATTAGATTATGTCCCATTTATGTGATTCACTTATTTTAATCCATTAATATAATCTTTTCTAAAGAATACAATATTCATTTTGCTTCCTACTAATCAATTATACAGTTCATACGTGGTTAAGTTACTATTGATCTGTTATCTATTTGTAAAGTAAGAAGCAGTGAGTTATCATTCTCATATTTTGATTATAGATTTAAGAACTTGGAGAATTTTGTGACCTGTCGATCATGGAATAAAAATAGTAATAAAGTTCTTAGATTTACTGTCAGTTACATAGACAAGTATGTTATGTCCTGATATTTGACTCTAATATGATCGTATTATTGATTGTTATTGAAATATGTATATATCGTTTATCCTCGTATAAAATTATCGACTTAATCCGCCTTAGTGTATAACGGAATTAAATAAGCCAAATACGAGAATGGAGTTTGAATATGTATATTTCATGCACTCATTGATTTGAACATGCAATTAGGTAGAAGAAAGAAAGAAGAGCGATTCACAATTGATTGGTCATTGGGTAATGGGTGATCAATGTTATGTATATCAAATCCTCCTTAGTGTAAATCGAATCCTATCGATCAAGTTGCAGTAGTAGTAGTAGTTGTTGTTGTTGTTGTTGGTGGTGGTGGTGGTGGTAGTAGTAGTGGTGTTGTTGTGTTATAAATATACTGTAAACTGAAAGGTACTGTAACAACACATGGAAACAACATAACTAACTAAACCTGACCAAAAATCATCATTAATTAGATGCAAAAAGAAATGGAACAAACTGTAATACAATATAGATTCATAATACACATCAATTAATGAAAATATGTTTTCTTTAAGAGGTCGATTTTAGGTTAATTTCCAATACAAAACAGCAACAACAACAACAACAAAATGTGTTTTATTCTGTTAAAACTATTTTGAATGTAGACAAAACAGTGTGATATAAATAATATAGAAAATAGATTAGAATAAGATGATAATGATTAGTATATTATTAGTAATAAATAAGTTCATTATCTCGAAGATTAAATGGATATCTACCATTTACAATTGCTTGTTCACTGAGCGACGGGCGATCAATGTCCGATGTATGTCAGGTCATTCTTAATGGAGATCGAATCCTATCGATCAAGTGTCACTGTCACCAATAGTCTAGGGGACTCGACATTATGTGCACTATGTTGAGATGAGATGATGATTAAAGGAAGTCAACACAAAACACTGAACCTAGATTTCGTTCTACTTGGTACTGGTCAGTAAAGTGCACCTGTAATATTGAAGGGACTGATGCTCACTGACGGATTCGACCCCGTGTCACCCAGGTTCACTATTAGAGACGTTACCACATTGCAACTTGGTTGATAGAATTCAATCTGCATTAAGAAGGATATGACATTCATGACATTGATCACCCATTACCCAGTGATCAGTCAATTGTAAATACATATCAGTTCTACAGGAGATGAGTCATGGTCCGGATAGCTCAGTGGTACCGTCTCTGACTGTGGAGGTGAGTGACATAGGAATGGATCCTTCAGGGAGCACCAGTTCCCTCAATATTACAATTACTCCTTGCTGACAAGTGCCAAATAGCACGAAACTCATGTCCAGGGTCTCCGGTTGACTATCGCCAACCATCATCCTTAGGAAACGAGAAGCAGATTAGAGAAGTGAAAAGAACAGAACAAATTGAAATGATGCGCAGTGGAGAAAGCTTGTTAGCCAACTCAGTTTAGTCAAGCGTTAATCGATATTTATAGTCACACAAAAGTAAGCTATAGACATGTAATGAATATGATAAGAAATGTACACACATATATGCGCTCATATAAAAACATTCAGGGTTGATAAGTGAATAATTAACAAGGTTAAACTATGGCTCAAGAAGAATGAATAAACTGGTCTATCAGAAAGTTAAAATAAGCTTTATCGACTTAACATATTGATCGATAATACAGGTAAATAACACAGTGTAACTTAACATAAATTGTTTGCCAAAGTTGTTCAATGCCTATCTCATAGGATTATAAACATTTTCACTTTATGAACTAGTTATTCATATCAGAAATCCCAAAGATGAATTCGAGGAAGTTTTAAAAAACTCAAAAAGATCTGACGATATTCCATCCAATCATATTTTGGAAGAATATTCCAGAATCTAGACGCGTAGCTTTCCTATTGGACAAATGCTAACAACCTCCTGTGTGCAGATTGGAGGACTATAATGATGGTTTTGGTTTTTACGAAAAACTATAAATACCTGACAGTTTTGTACTATAATTGACACTGTTATGGATTAACATTCCTTTCACTTGTCTTCTATCTTCTTATTTGTGGCTTGGAGGGTTCTGGCGTTTGAGTGCTCAAATATAACAATAATATATTGTCTATCATAAAATCTTGACATCATAGATTAACCGTAACCACACAAAAATTGGAAAGAAGGGTCCTCCAAGATAACCGTTTTTTTCCTAGTGTAAGGCTTTTTAATAGTTAGTAACCACAAACATGCCAGTGGTTGAACTAGTAATCTTAGTGACTTTCCGCGAGAGAGCGTTACGTTTAGACCACAACCAGTTAGAATCGTAAATTCAATATTGCATAACTTCATAAGTGCTCTTACCTAAGGAGTCCTGTACTAGGACGAAACAGTTATTCATTATTCTATAGTCTTCATGACATAAACTATTTCCGAATTGAATAATAACAGAAAGAATTGAGTTTTTAAACTTACGAAAAAACGGTTGAGACTGAAGACAAAAAATTTTTTTGGAAGACAACAGAAGATTGGACGTATAGATCACAAGGTTGAGTTTGATAGTTCCAAATAAATTAAGCATTGGGTAGAACTTACTTACTCAATAACTAAGTAAAGAACGCGATGGCGTTTGAAGCGAACTGTACTGGGTTCGAGTCATGGAGTAAACATCAACCCTGAAATGCATTTACATCCATCTGACGAGTCCGAAATAAGACGAAACACGCGTCATGGATTCCATTGGGTATAAAGTCAATAATAAATACTTTAAGTACTTTTTAAACTTTCATCACGTTTAAATTCAATTGGTATTTTCCTTATATTTCCCCATTGTTCTGTAGGACTGCAATCAATCACTCTATTGTTGGCAAATAAACCTAGCTGACGAGTCCTAAATAGGACGAAACGTACCTCCTGAATTCTGCTGCTAGCCATCACCCATCTTTGTCTATAAAATTTTGTCAAGTTCATTTCGGTTATCTGTTTATTCTGAAGAAGTAACCTAGATTAAGTCACGAAATGCCAAAAGTAAAATTTTCTGCTTGATACATCTCAATGAAAATAAGAAATGGTGACTGTTGGGATCCATTTATGGACTAATACGATACATGTAGTTTTTATTGTATAGTGGTTAAGTAACTAAACTATTCATGTTCCTCATATTATAAGCTTCATTTTGACCCATAGACTATTATTATACGATTTATCATTCTTAAGTTATGCCCAGTCTCTGAATTACAGTCTCCTATATTCATAGCCACATCTAGCTAAATCTTGTACAAATGTTATTTTCTATTTTATAGAACGATGTGGTCTGTTTTGGTTTGTATATAAACACAATGTGTTTGAAATACATGATTCACATAGGGGAGGCTGAGATTGATGTTCTGGATTCTAACAGACAGGCAGGGCTAGTCAGGAAGCAGGATTGATAAGGACTCTAGACTGCTCGTACGGGCATATACGTCATTGGTTCAGTCAATAATTCACTGTTCTCTAATTGATGGTATCATTACGTAATATATTAATAGGGATACAAGATCACAAATTATAACTCCGCCTATAGCTCTTCTAAAGTTACTGCCGGTCCAAAGCCCGGGTAAAAAAGGAGGGTTGGTCATGGGGTTAGCGCCCCCCATCCCGTAGAAAACCAACTCGCTAGAAAAACGTTAACCACAAAACAACTTTCAACCAATATCAAACTCACAAACTTCAATACGAACGTCAAAGCGATTCTACTGTACGGAGCTGAAACTTAGAGAACTACCACAACCATCATCAAGAAGGTACAAGTATTTATAAATTATTTTCAACGCAAGATGTTCAACATCCATTGGCCGGATACCATCAGCAACAGCCTACTGTGGGAGAGAAAAAAACAGCTTCCGGTTGAATTGGAAATTAGTAAAAGACGATAGAAATGGATAGGACATACATTACACAAATCATTACACTGCATCATGAGGCAAGCGTCAACTTGGAATCGTGAAGGGAAGTTGAAAAGAGGAAGACCAAAGAACATATTACGTCGGGAAATAGGATCAGATATGAAAAGGATGAATAGGAACTGGAAGGAGCTGGGAAGGATTGTTCAGGTCAGGGTTTGAAGGTGAATGCTGGTGAGCGGTCTATGCTCCTTCACGAGGAGTAACAGGCTTAAGTAAGTATGTAAGATCACATATTATAACACTATTCCTTAGAATATTACAAAATGTACATATTTATTAGAAGATTCTACATTCTATTTATTCATTCACTCTTCAATAGAGCAAGAACAAAGATTGGTGCAGAATAATATGAATTCATTTTATTTCGTTAGGTTCTCATCAGCTGCTTACAACCTAAATTATTTGAAATTCAACATTATTACAGATATTGACATTTGAGATACATAAGAGTGTTGTGATTAAGGATCAATACATGTGTATGATGATGTAGCAAGCAAAGATTCAGATAGAGTTAATGAGCTCATAAAAATGTTTGATTCGAATAAATAAATAAAGTTAGAGAGAGGGAAAGTTCTGGAACATTGAAATAGTGATTAGAACTCATGAAAATAGATTAATAGTAATAAAGAAAATATGAATTAAAATCAATCATTTATGTATGATGTAATTTAAACTTCAGAAAGAATTGGAAGATGGGGAATGACGTAATAAATAAATAAATAAATAGGAGTAAATGATACAAAATCAATCATCAATAATATTCACACAATTCATATTTACAGAATAAATAAATAAACATATTCAGGTCAAAAGGCTGGTGTGTCTCTTACATTCACTATCATCATCGCCATAATAATAATAATAATAATGGTAATAAGCTTGATTAGCACGGGCGCACGCGCGCACACACACAGACACACAGACGCACACGAGCGCGTACATATATTATATTGGCATAATTTCACTTGTTCATTTATTCATATTTATGTATATTTCCTAATGAAAGTATCAACAATAAATAAAAACAAACAAACAAACACAAATCATTATTGGTTACCATGGTTACATTTTCAACTGTTAACCCTAAACCAATCGTTTACATTGATGTTACCATAGTGATGAAATGTAAATTAGGCATGATTACTTTTCTTAGCCTGATCGGTTTTTGTACTGTTACACTTTTTCTTTTAATTTTAAATAAAAAATTCATTATTTCAAATATTTATAGAAAATATTTTGTACAATAGTGTTAAAGAATTTTTTTCAAAAAAGTGAATTAAGAGTAGAATAAAATATAACATTGTTGGATGCAGGCACAGTAGTCTAGAGGTTCACGAGGTCGATGGCTCTGGGTCTGAATCCGGCGAGCGGGATCGTAGATGCGCACTGCTAAGGAGTCCCACAATAAGACGAAACAACCGTCCAGTGCTTCCACGTTTTCAATGATGGTCTAACATCAATTGGTTCATGATCTTAACCAAAAACTTAATAATCTCTGTGACCTCAAACTGATAATTGCCATGTGCTCACTAGTGACTAGCTTCGTGAGGAAATCCTCGCAGTTTTAGTGAGAAGCTGTAACTAATGGAGCTAATTCGCTTCGGGTAGAGACAGGTATCTACCTCAGTACAATGGAAGATGGTCATCCAATACTGATAACCAAAATAGAGATCGAATTGCAATATGAACATAAATACAAGGGACTACTAATAATCTTTTCCGACTGGAATGACTGTGGCATGTATTACCTATGCCCAACCGCCACCTACCTCAACACACCATGATGACTTGTGTTGGAGAATATTTCAAGAAAGTTAGAGGCGGCCTAAACAAGACGTTGCACAAATTCATGCAATTAAGGACTACTGAACTGAGCCGTACAGGTAAACCCAGTCTCACTTGTTAAGGTCCAGGCGATTGTCGTAACCAATAGTTGGAGACATTATGTGATGTCATTAGCACAAACATTAGCACAGATCTACTCAATCTTTGTATTCTCTCACATACTGGCTTTTAAAATTATCCCATAATTTATAATCCATAAATTATTTTTTTTCTTCTTGAATCACATTATCGATGTCTAGTGTTTTCTACCACCAGCGATACTGTTACCACTTTTACATCTCGAGGATTTATCATGACAATTCCATCTAGCTGTACTGATATGGTGGGTTCTACGTTACTTCTTACTGACCAAATGACTGACATTAGTGTTGTTGAAAGTAGGCAAGAGAAGAGTAATATGAAATTTAGCTAGCTATCTCTGGTGAATTAGTTAGTATAATAATAATGAGTATTTACTACATGTTTGGTTTATAATATTTTTATATAGCCTTAATTGTCTTAGTATATGTTTTACCACCTTTAAATCGAGGATCACCCAGCTTTGTATCAAAATGTTTTGATTACATTGTGTTGTGTGCTACTGATGTCGACAGATATATGTAGTATGTATCATTGATCAAAAGTGAATTGCCTGGTGGCAGAAGGTTAAGAAGAAGAGAAGCGAACGAGAACAAAGAATGATTGGTGTGGAAATGAAGCGAAAATGAAGTCTGAGACGACTGATGGACATTTTGTAACTGAACTGTTTACAATACGGTTCTCAAATACATTCGATTGTCCCCACTTGTGTTTCGATCACTACAGTGTGCCTAATGAGGTTTATAGATTTTGATACACTACGGTTGAATTGATATAATCAAATGAGTAGTCAGGCTAAATAGAAGAAATCATCAATCTTTTACCCTTCAGGTGTTCTGCTTGGATGTTTGGAAGTGTAACGCTTCTTATAGTCCATTGGTTGGATGTTCAACACATTGATGGAGATAATAGATTCAATATCTTCAGTATAGGAAAAAGCAAAATATTTGTCCACTACTGTGTCAATGAGTTATCAATACTGAACGAAGTTGAACTACTGGTTTCTGACTCTTGCGGTCTAAATGTACCGAATTGTCTATCAGAACCGAAGATCCTAGACTATTTAAATACACAGTAACTCACTTAAGACAATGGTGGATGTGTTGCTCAATTTCGTGGATTAGTTGGAATTAAACATTAACACCGGCTCAGTGGTCTAAAGGTTAAGCGTTCACGTGCGAGACTGATATGTCCTGGGTTCGAATCGTGCGAGGCAGGATTGTGGATGCGCACTATTAAAGAGTCCCACACTAGGATAAAACGGCCGTCGAGTGCTTCCAGGTTTTCCATAGTGGTCTAGCTTCAGTTGACTCATGATCTCAACTACTAAGAATTCATAAGTCAACTTTTTTTATGATTCACAATTTTTATGGGGTTACATGATACTTTCCGTATTTAGTTATCGTATTTATCGGCTTCATATCGACGTTAACCAACTGTAGTACCTTAATAATACAACGTATGTGTTTAAGAATCTTTTCTACTTGACAATCGGCTTCACATAGTTGTTAGCATTTCTATTGTTAGAGTATCTAGACATACATATAGAAATACTTCCTCTTAGCTTTGATGTTTCCTAGCTATAGTCCGAGGTCCAACACATGATGGAGAAACTCTGGAAGATGTAAAATCCTTCACATACCTGGGAAGCATCATCGATAAACAAGGAGGATCAGATGCAGACGTAAAGGTGAGAATTGGCAAAGCAAGAGCCGCATTCTCACAATCTTCAATACGAACGTCAAAGCAGTTCTACTGTACGGAGCTGAAACTTGGAGAACTACAACAACCATCATCAAGAAGGTACAAGTATTTATAAATAGTTGTCTACGCAAGATACTCAACATCCATTGGCCAGATACCATCAGCAACAGCCTACTGTAGGAGAGAACAAACCAGCTTCCAGCTGAATTGGAAATTAGGAAAAGACGATGGAAATGGATAGGACATACATTACGCAAATCGTCAAACTGCATCACGCGCCAAGCCTTAACTTGGAATCCTGAAAGGAAGCGTAAAAGAGGAAGGCCGAAGAACACATTAATTCGGGAAATAGAAGCAGATATGAAAAGGTTGAATAAGAACTGGAAAGAGCTGGAAATGATTACCCAGGACAACGTTTGATGGAGAATTCTGGTAAGCAGTCTATGCTCCTTCACAAAGAGTAACAGGCGTAAATAAATATGTAAGTTCAACAATCTAAGAGACTAGTCTTCTGCTTTGTTGTTGTTGAATGTATCCAAAAATTAATGAAGCCACTTATTTCATGATTGTTTCATACCATAGAAACAATCGATCCATTTTAAACATCTATACATACGTATATTGGAAACAAATTCAGTCACATTTTTTTTTTGGCTTACAACTAATTAATGAAAACAAATTTTGTATATAGAATGGACAAAAACAAAAATTGTTTAATCATAATCAAAATTGAGCGATAGACATACACATATAGAAAGTTTTGAATTTGAATTATTGGTAACATGAAAAATGTACCTACCTTTCACACCCACATTCAATTCAATTCAAAGAATATAAACATTATTGTAACTAGACAAATTAGTGAATAGTAACCAATCAAAAGTTACTGAAATATCGATTAAATTATTGAGAAGAATATATTGTCTCTATGGTTAATTGATGGAATTTTTTTTTGTTTTTTGTTTTTAAATTTCCTAATCAATAAATGGAATAGATTCAATTTTGTTGATAATCTATTTAGTGGTTATATTAGAAGTATTTAGTTACCTAGTGGTTTGTGTTTAATTAAAGATTCAGATCATTCAAGTTAAAAGCAAACCAAACAACAACAACAAAAAAACTGTTCAAATTGATAGTAACAAATGTTGAATATGTTTATTCATTGCTTCACTGATTTGAAATTATTTTCAGTGTAGTGTAGATGAGTATCATAAGGAATTTTGTAGAGATTGTAGTACTTTCAATAGTTTTGATCATGAGTCAATTAAAATTAGATCACTATGGAAAATTTGGAAATACTCGACGGTCAACTCACCCTATTGTGAGACAACTCCTCAGCATCGCACATCCACAATCCCGCCTAGCAAGATTCAAACCCAAGACATAACAGTCTCACGCGCGAATGCTTAACCACTAGACTACTAAGCTGACCGACATCCAACGGTGTTAATGTCTAATTTCAACTAATCCACGAAATTGAGCAACACATCCACCGTTGTATTCAATGAATTATTATCTTAAAACAGACCCGGTTGAACTCCACTAATCACGACTTCTCACTAGAACTCCAGGAAGTAACTATTGGAGATAGTCACCATGATTTGATTGAATGTTTACTTTCAACTAAGTATAAAAAAGCGGAATTTCATCTGAATTATCTTTTGAATGCAATCTATGTCAGGAGTAAACTTTTCATATTGTTATGTTATCTTCATTGTGTAATAGTACATAATCTTTTAAATGGTTCTAAACAAATGTATTATTTTGAAAGTTATCCATAAAGTCTGGCACTAATTCTAGAAGAAGCTATCTCGATTGTGATTGATATATTAGTACTATATATACGTACAGTATAAACATAGAAGTTGATCATATCTGAAACTTGTATATACCTTCACTTTTTATAATACTGTGGTATGTGCTACTAATGTTGACAGATATAAGTAGTATACATCATGAATCGAAAGTGAAGTACCTGGTGGCCGAAAGTTAAGAAGATCAAAGAAAAGAGAATAATTGGTATGGAAACAAAAGAATAATTAAGTCTAAGACAATTGATTAACATTTTGCAAATGAAATATTTACTATAGGATTCTCATATTTTACTAAGAGATTCGGTAATGTTGTAATCAAATACATTTGATTGTTCTCATTCGTATTCTTATTCAATACAATACTACTAACTATATTCAATCTATTCATTAATGAACAACAAATACTGTGTACTTTCATTATCACTCATTACAACTATATGATTATTAGTTGTCTTATCTGGCTCAGTGGTCTAATTGTTATGTGCTAGCACGCGAGATTGGTAGATCCTGGGTTCGAATCTTGCGGGAGGGATCGTGGATGTGCATTACCACAGAGGAGTCCCATACTAGGATGAAACGGTCGCCGAGTGCTTCCAGGTCTTCCATAATGGTCTAGCTTCAATTGATTTATGAATTCAACTCATCATTATTAAACAATAAACACTATGTACTTTCATTATCATTCATTACAACTATGTGATCATTAATTGTCTTATCCGTAACCCTAAAAGGAAATTGTCTTCTC
The DNA here is from genome assembly GCA_944470205.2 of Schistosoma margrebowiei. Lineage (NCBI taxonomy): Eukaryota > Metazoa > Platyhelminthes > Trematoda > Strigeidida > Schistosomatidae > Schistosoma > Schistosoma margrebowiei. Next base: position 46,106,334 of record OX104025.1, on the reverse strand, counting down.
AATATCACATTAATTAACCGAGTTCATCATATGATCATTAAAAACAAAAAGAAGTTAATATAGATTACTGATTATTTAAGGATATGCATTATACAATTTATATTACTATCACATGAGTTATCATTGTACATTATGCGTATATTTGTTATTACAATTTTAGTACAAAAGAAAAAGAGATCAACTTCACAGTACAATAACATTGTACTTCATTACAAATCAAACTATAATTTTGATAATAAAGAAAAGTAATATTGTAGTGAACGAGAATGTTACAAGTGGATAGGACCTATGCAATGAAGAAATCGCCCTCAAATGCCCTGGTACTGCCGAAAGTGGGGAGAGTCCGCTTACCCTCTCGAAATACTCTCACATGGCCACGCGTATATAGCCTCTGCCAGGGAAGTCCTACTCACTACCTTCTCGTGGCAGAGGTGTTGTTTACGAAATTGAGAGGATGAAAAGCGAATGTCCGGTACTTTAACTGGATTCCAAACAAATGGTGCACATGGGCTCCAGTATGCTGAAGGAACAAATGGAGTAAGAACCAATTGTTAGTCACCGGCTCCCATGGGACTGTATCTCCTTACGATGCTCCACTGCCTTGTGGATCAGACTTTCAGGTCGAAGGCTCCTGATGTGGCCCCCTAAGAAAACCAGCCGCTTCGGTTTGGGCACCCGGGCAGTATCACAGCCCTCACACATATCGAATGAGATTTGTGTGGCGCATATGTATTTGGTGCCTCCTTGTACCAATATCTATGTGTTAAAATAAAAGAAAAGAAATAATTGAAGGAATCAATAAACTTTATCACAAGACAAGACCTAACTTGGAATTTTGAAGGGAAATGATAAACAGGAAGGCCAAAGAACACATTATGTCAGGAAATAGAAGTAGATATGAAAAAGATGAATAACAACTGGAAGGGATTGCCCAGAGTTGGATAGTGAATAGTTTTAGTTAACATATGCTCCTCCATGAGGAGTAATAGGCGCAAACAAGTAAGAACGAGAACACAAGTAGGTACAATCAAATGTACTCAAATACACAATTACATAATTTCTTAGTAAAATCTGAGAACTATATGATAAGTAATTTATTTGCAGAATGTTCATAAATCATCTCAAATTTTATTGTTCCTTCGTCTCCATATCAATCACTCTATGTTTGAGTTCTCTTCTTCTGGATCTTTTACCGTCAGGCATTCTACTTTCAATTGATTGGTGATACATACTACTTATATCTGTCGACATCAGTAGCACACATCATAATATATTAATAACAATCTATTCAATGCTCAAGTTATTTGAAATTAACAGGTCAAACTTTATTAATAGCACCTACAAACTTTATTTTGTTTTTAAATGGTGTACAACTTCTTTTTTTCTTTTGTTCATTCATGAATAAAACTCAGGAATCATTTCGATTTCCAAAACTGTTTTACTTTTTACAATTCATACTTTAGCTTGAAAGGATTTAACATTCAATTTATTTCGAAGGTTTATTTAGTTAGGTAATCAAGTTAGTTAAGTAACTCCCCCTTCCAGGCCAAACAAGTTAGTGAAGCCTATTAGGTCCTTCTGAAGAGAAACAGGCCACATCGAAGCACGGCACAACTACCGGGGCTAGACTAGTTGTTTCTGCATTCCTTTGGAGTTTGCCCAATGACAAGCAACTCCATATGATACATGCACCACTTTCGAAAATTTTTGTCGTTTTCCATTCTAAATGTAATTGTACTGTTTCTCTGTGGGTTTCTTAAGCGCTTGGTGGGTATCGGTAAGAGTGGGTGATTAGTCCCATCTCCACCACCCAGGTTACCGCTCACGTTTGTTCATGTTTGTCATTCATCCTACTATCCAAGAGGCATGACGCGGACGTGTGAGTCGGATTTTTCCTCCCTTAGTCAAGTAAAATTTATTGGTAAATCATACTATTTTATTAGTTGAATTCATGAGTCAATTGAAGCTAGACCACTATGGAAAACCTGGAAGCACTGGATGGCCATCTCATCCTAGTATTGAATTCCTCTGTGGTAGTGCACATTCACGATCCGCCCGAACGCTAAACCTTTAGACCACTGAGCTGGCCGGCATCCAACGGTGTTAATATCTCTGATTAAAATCATATAATATTTACTTTGAAACATATGAAAATATACTAGAGATGGTCTGACAGATGAAGTCAATGATCTCATCATGAAAACAAAAATGGTTTATATCAATCTAGGCCATCATCTACTCTGTTGACTGTTAAAGCCAATAGTGTCATCGGAGAAGAAAGCGAAAAAAGAAAATGTTCTTTTCGACGATTTCATTTACTTCAGCTATATAATCGTAATCGAAACTCTTATATTGAGAGTAAGTTATATAATAGTCGGCTAGTGAAAAAGTAGTAAGATGATCGGTTATTAAGAACAGAGTTACTAAAAGTTTTAATCGCTGATAATTGGTAATTGTGAAGATAACTGGAAGGGAGTAGAAATAATAGAATAAAAACGGGTAGATTATACAATATAGAAAGTTAAGATCATAGAAGAATGACGAACTGAATATACTAGTTTTGTATGCAAAAGTTAGGCTTAAACTAGTGGATAGTAATAGCTAATGTTGTACATAAGTTTTTCATTTGCATTCCTATTAAACTGACTCTTCTAACTGTATGTATGATTTTCAAGTAAGTTTCTGCTCAATCAAAGTGGACGTAATTGACCGGATGCTGCAAAAATTGAGCTATTAACTGACGTCTGTAATCTTTTTGACAACCAGGCAGGGTAATGTTCGGGGATTCATTTGGAAAGAGGTATAATTTAAAATGCGTCACTTAGAGTATTTCTGTTGCGTGCTTGTGAAACGTGAATTCCTTTAAATTGAGAATGTTTGTCAACTAGCTACTTCGAACTTAAAACCTTCAGACCACTATCTTGGAATTCGATATTTTAGAGGAAATTGTATTCGGATATAATATAAACAACCATTTCACACAATAGTAAATATGGAATTTACGTAAGCATTCAATACTATAATACAATACAATCACTTAACACACTAATCAATTTGAAAGATATAACAATAGTGATTTCAAATACATTTCCAAATCACTGATTATAAATATCCAAAAACACAGATAATATACATAAAAGCAACGGTTTAACTATAATTCACATTAAGAATAATTCAATATAGTATTGATTAACTTAACATTTGGGATACTAAGTAGAGTAAACGGTAAAATACCTTGGAAATATAGTCAATATTAATTGACTTAGAAAGTTCATAGTGGTATATAATTAGAATTATGTTATCGTTGAAAAAACTGACTGGATCATGAAGACGTCAACATCTGAAGGGAAGCATGGAATGCAGTAGACATCTAGGATGCAGTTGGACGATCTAAATTTCGTAGATGATCTGGCCCTCCTATCACAAACGCAACAACAAATGCAACAGAAGACGACCAGTGTAGCAGCAACCTCAGCAGCAGTAGGTATCAATATACACAAAGGCAATAGCAAGATTCTCCGATACAACACAGCATGCAACAATCGAATCACACTTGATGGAGAAGATTTGGAAGATGTAAAAGCCTTTACATATTTGGGCAGCATCATTGATGTACACGATGGATCAGATGCAGATGTGAAGGCGTAAACTGGAAAAGCAAGAACAGCATATTTACAACTGAAGAACATCTGGAACTCAAAACAACTGTCTGTCAACCAACACCAAGGTCAGGATTTTCAATATAAATGTCAAAACAGTTCTACTGTATGGGGCGGAAACCTGGAGAACTACGAAAGCCATCAGCCAGAAAATACAGGTGTTTATTAACAGTTGTCTACGAAAAAATACTTCGGATCCGTTGGCCGGACACCATTAGCAACAACCTACTGTGGGAAAGAACAAACCAGATCCCAGTGGAGGAAAAAATCAGGAAGAAGCGCTGGGAGTGGATAGGACACATATTGAAGAAAGCAACCAACTGCGTCACAAGACAAGCCCTCACACGGAATCATCAAGGCCGAAGGAAAAGGGGAAGACCAAAGAACACATTACGCTGGGAAATGGAAATAGACATGAGAAAAATGAACAAGAATTGGATGGAACTAGAAACGAAGGCCACGGACAGAGTAGGTTGGAGAGTGCTGGTCGGCGGCCTATTCCCCATTGGGAGTAACAGGCGTAACTAAGTAAGTAAGATTTGAAGAAATGAAATTCTTCAATAATACAATTGAACTAATTACTGTTGAAAGATCCATCGACCATTTATTCAAAGATAAAACATTTTAAAAGTTAATAATAATAATAATAAATATTGTGATTTATATTACGGGAACTAATTGATGTGGGGATGTTATTGTTTCATTGACGTACAATAACCTCATATACATTAGTGTAATTGACTTTTAGACAAGCATTCATGTATAAAAGTTTTCATGATGCTTTTAGACTGTTCAAACCAGAGTAGACGATTATTGTGGATACATGTTATTGTTAGTAACCTTGTTTATACAATTGATTTTGTAAATGTAATTTATAAATCGTAAGTCTTATTTATATCAATGATCGATCTCTTCAATTGTTAACAAGATACCTAATTACTTGACAGTTTGATTCGTGGTATTGTAGTTTTTGGTACATTCTATATGAAGCCTAACTCAAGTTCTAGAAATCTTTATTTACAATATGTTTGTTGAATAATTTCAGTAAACATTTAAGTAAAATAGTGATCCATGAAGATAAACTGTGCATCTTTATGAGTTTGACGTCTTTTTTCTGAAAAGCACTATTTGACTGATCTATTATTTTCGTATAGTATCTTCTTACGTGGCCATGTGTATACAGCCACCACCAAGGAAGTCCTACTCACTATCTTCTCGCACCATGTGCGTTGTTTACGAAATTGAGAGAACCAAAAGCGAATGTTTAACGATTTAACTGGATTGGTGGATACGAAGGATCCACAAAGGGGAGTTGGAAAATCCTGATTCCAAACAAATGATGCACATGACTCCAGTATCCTAAGAAAACAAATTGTTTATGAACGTATTGTTGGTAACTGGCTAACATGAAACTGCATCTCCTTACGTTGCTCCATTGTTTTATGAATCATACCTTTAGGTCGAAGGCTCTAGATGTGGCCCCCTAGGGAAATTACGAGCTTCGGTTTGGGCACCCGGGCAGTATCCCAGCTCACACCCAAATCAAGTGAACTGTGTGGTGCATATGTATTCGATGCCCCTTCATAACAATATTTATATATTCGAATAAATAAAAGCCCAAAGTTGTAGGTAGAATGTTTTACAATGAATACTCATAGATTTTATCAGCCCCTATCAGTGGTTGGTGACTTCGCTCAGAATCGATTACAGTTGCTCGGAGACACTCATCTTTTTCTTAATAAAGGTCTTAAGTTCCAGTATCCTTTCATACATACGTTTTCATTCCGTCTTCTCAAATCCTAGTTTCAATGCTTGGTTAACATTTCTATCACAAATATTCCGACTCTTTCGCTACTCAAATTTTTAATTTGGTCTTGTCCTGTTGGTATAGTATGGGAATTTAAGCTAATGCAAATTCCTCACACGCTGTACCTTTATCGTGACTATGATTTTGTTAATGGATGATATACACTTTCCGGCTGATAAACCTCCATGTTAGTTGGTAGGAGCCAAACCAAAAAATGAAACGACCGATGGGATTAGTAAAGGGAATCAACTGTATGAGATCACCAAAATGTTGTTAATAAGAAGTTGTGCTGTAAGCAGCCTACTAGTTTGACTTTTTGAAGATTCATTTATTGATGAGATTTTCGAAAAAAAGCGAATAGTTTGATTTTGACTCAGCAGTGTATGCATAAATACTCTTCGACCAGATCTTTTATATGACCATGAAGTAATACTACTGGAGATCCTCATACTGCTGTGAAATAACTTTTCAGACTTTCCAAATGCCGACTGGTCGCCGCGGTTGTTTCCTTTAAATTCAGCGGAAATCATTATGAGAAGTGGTTTTTAGATCGTGCCAACCATTACATACTCTGTTAACCTACTGCATAACAAACAAGTCGAAAAAACTACCGAGTATTTCATTGAGGTCCCCAAAGGGTATAAGTCAGACAACCACTATGAACCAGAGTCCAATCTCAGGTTGCGCACCGCCGACGAGTCCCGTGCTAGGATGAGGCAGACATCCAGAGCTAACACATCTTTGATGGTCAACTTAGGTTGTTTCATGAACACAACGAAACCCACGAACCGTACGGGTAGTCACTGAGTATTCCTCACTACTATCGATATCTTAAATAACAAGTAACCAGCCAACATTGCCATACTCATATTAACAAACGTTGAGAAATATTACAAAAACCGTAATCGTGTCTTTGCTATTGCTTAAGTCAGAAGACCACAACGTTGGACGCAGTTTGGCTAATTGAGGATAGTAAACATACAAAAATTGAAAGATATTAAGCAAGTGAGGACGGTGTCGAGTTTAATGCTGAACGCTGGATAGACCACCAATGAACTGAATACAGGTAAAAGAGTCATAACAAGACATGCAAGTCAACCTCGATTTTGATTACCGTCTCGAAAGTAGGATGTCATAATTACGCAATACGCGTGTTCCTGAGTCCGAATAGCTGGATGCTGTAACCTATAAGATACGGAGTGCAGGAAAAATTCTAACTAGTATAAGTATGTTAAGTTCAGAAGTGTGCAGTCCGCAGCACTACCACATGACTTTTGAGTCTACTGAGGAACACAACAAAACCCCTGATGAATATCCCATATTTCATCCCAAAGACGACCTACCCACATTCAGCAGTACCCCTGTACCCACTGAACATGTTTTAAGCAACTTACCTTAATAAAAAAATGCATATTAAGTCCTAGTCCTATCAACAGTTTGAAAGCTACGCAGAGAAAACCCAACAGCACTGACTGGGGTTAGTCACAATGTCAAACGAAAAAATCACAAGTAATTATAAGATAAGTATATTAGGAACGAATAACAACCAGAAACATAACAATTCAAAGAAGTGAGACCTAATACTCTTCACCTTCCCCTTCACCCTCACCGTCAACGCTGTCAACACCGACCTCCTCGTAATCTTTCTCAAGTGCGGCCAGATCTTCACGGGCTTCAGAGAATTCACCTTCTTCCATACCTTCACCAACATACCAGTGTACAAATGCACGTTTTGCATACATCAAGTCAAACTTATGATCTAGACGCGCCCAAGCTTCGGCTATCGCGGTTGTATTACTCAACATACAGACGGCACGTTGCACTTTTGCCAAATCACCGCCAGGAACAACTGTTGGTGGTTGGTAGTTTATGCCTACCTTGAAACCTGTTGGACACCAATCCACAAACTGGATAGTACGTTTAGTTTTTATTGTTGCTATAGCAGCATTTACATCCTTAGGGACAACGTCCCCACGATATAACATACAGCACGCCATATATTTGCCGTGACGAGGGTCGCATTTCACCATTTGATTTGCTGGTTCGAAACATGCATTCGTGATTTCTGCAACGCTTAACTGCTCGTGGTAAGCCTTTTCAGCTGAAATCACTGGTGCATAGGTAGCCAACGGGAAGTGGATACGAGGATAAGGGACCAGATTTGTTTGGAATTCCGTCAAATCCACATTTAATGCGCCATCGAAGCGCAGCGATGCAGTAATGGAACTTACTATCTGACCAATTAGACGATTTAAATTTGTGTAGGTTGGACGCTCTATGTCTAGATTTCGTCTAAAAAATTGTTTGATTCACTTAAACAGCAACTTACCGACAAATATCATAAATGGCCTCGTTGTCAACCATGAAAGCACAATCAGAATGTTCTAATGTTGTATGTGTAGTCAGAATGGAATTGTATGGTTCAACTACAGCTGTAGCAATCTGTGGTGCAGGATACACAGCGAACTCCAACTTCGATTTTTTGCCATAATCCACACTCAAACGTTCCATCAATAAAGATGTGAACCCGGAACCAGTGCCACCGCCAAATGAATGGAAAATCAAAAATCCTTGAAGTCCAGTACATTGGTCAGCCAACTTGCGAATACGATCCAAAACTAAGTCCACTATTTCCTTCCCAATTGTATAATGACCGCGAGCATAATTATTAGCAGCATCCTCCTTACCAGTTATTAATTGTTCTGGATGAAAAAGTTGACGATAAGTTCCAGTTCGCACTTCATCTACTACAGTTGGTTCTAAATCTACGAAAACAGCTCGTGGTACATGTTTTCCAGCTCCAGTCTCACTGAAGAATGTGTTGAATGAGTCATCACCACCTCCAATAGTTTTATCACTTGGCATCTGCCCATCAGGTTGAATACCATGTTCTAAACAATACAATTCCCAACAAGCATTTCCCATTTGTACACCAGCTTGACCAACATGTACACTGATACATTCACGCTGTAATATTATATAAATTAAAATGCTATTCAATTACTTACCATTTTGACAGAGTTTAGAAGTAATAAAGCAAAGATACACCTAATACAACAAAAATTTGAAATGAATCTAACTAATATGGCTGCCTTCTGTGTTATATATAGTTTATTGAACATCCATTATTTAAATCCTATTGGTTAATTGCTAATATGACTTCACGTTGATTGGTTAATTTGTTGTTCTAGAGAATTCTATATTCTTTCATCAGACTGGAATGAATCATGAAAAATTTATGTTGTTTGCCAATTTCAAGGTTAATGGTAAAGAATGGAAAAATCAAGTCACTTTGTTTTACCCTTCATAATTGAAATTTCATTTCAGTTCCATAGATGATAATCTTCTCATAATATAACCTAAAGATAAGAATTGACCTTATAAATGAATCATTCTAAAACTTTTAAACTTGTCATTTTTCTCTCTATTAATTGCTAAAATTAACTAATACCCGGTAGATTTGAAAATCATGATTTTTCAGTTCTGTAGAAGTATGGTACTAGATCTCTATTTTCACTAATTGAGATCATCATCATGTTAGACCATCATTGGAAACCTGGAAGCACTGGACGGTCGTTTCGTCCTATTGTAGGACTATTCAGCATCCACGATCCCGAACTCCGCGGGATTCGAACCAAGGACCTATCAGTCTCGCGCTAGGCATTTAACCAACTAGACCACTGACTTGAAAGTTAGTTATAATCAGTATAAATCATAGCACAAATAGAGCATCGACTTAAGTAACGATATTACATCAATACAATAAAAGAGGAATTTAAGATGAAAGTCAAAAGAGTTGTTTTCATGACGTGCAACACAGCTACTATCAAAGGCTTTTGTGCTTTATGGTCACTTCATCGAGTATTCAAATGCTTTGACAAGGAAATGTTTAGAATTTTCTATCCTACCTATGTAAGACCACGTTTAGACTACTGTATTCAAGCAGCTAGCCCATGTCTCATAAAGGATACTAACTCATTTGAGCGTGTTTAGTGTGTAGGAACAAAATTAGCGAAGGGTCTTTCTAAAACCTCTTACAATGAGCGTTTAAAACGCCTAAATCTTTTTCCTTTGTTGTATCGTAGAACACGAGGTGACCGTATACTGGCATTTCGTATCTTTAATTATGACTTGAATGTTAACATGTCTTATCTTTTTGCTCCCTCCAGCACTAACAATCTCCGCGGTCATAGCAAAAAGGTTCATAAACCGTGATCTAATAAACTTAAAGTGCGATCTAGTTTTTCTCATCGAGCAATCAATGACTGGGATACCTTACCCAAACAAGTGGTATCAGCCCCATCAGTGAATATTTTCAAGGAGAAACTGGACCTTCATTGGAAGGCAATCTGTCAGGATTAATACAGTTTCACCAACCTACTATCCTTAATATTGAGGACTGAAGTTGAAATAGTAAAAATACTAGTGTAAATGATAGTGAGAAACTAAAAAAAATGCAAAATATAATTAGCAATATGTCAATGAAATCGTTAGATGAAATATTAGAGTATCAATACTCAAAATCTTAAGAAAGATAATAAATTTAAACTAATGTTAACTGTTTTAAACAATGTCACTTATGTTTCACAGTCATGCATAACCGTCAGCTTGTATAGCTTAATCATTAAATTTACATCTTCTGACATGGAATAATTTATAGACTTAAACCATGTCTTACATTAACCTTTCTTCAACCTACTCTTATACTAGCTGTTATTACAAGTACATGTCTCGCCCACTTCGATCAATGAGGTTCATAGTTTCATCAATCAATCTATCTATCATGTTTGTCTTCTATCCCTTGTTGAGATCACTTGTAATAACATTTTCAACTGAGGGAAGACAGATGGAGCCATTTCACGCGTTCGCGCGCGAGATTGAAGGCCCTTGGTTCAAGTCCTGCGGGCAGGATCGTGTATGCGCACTGCTGAGGAGTCCCACAATAGAACGAAACGGCCGTCCAGTGCTTCCAGGTTTCCAATGGTGGTCTAACATCAGTCGGTTCATGATCTCAATCAGTGAAAATTATTTAATTGAATCCATAATAGTCTTCACATATCCTGTAGATAATGTGAAGTCATTGGAGTAGAGATGAATAAAAATTTAAGACTTGTCATTTTAATACAGTAGAATAGCTTGACTACATTATGATTTAACAATAACAACAACGATGAAGTGTTTTTAAAACAATTATCCAGTGAGAAATTAATGCTTAGAACTTTAAAATGACCTGAAGAAATTATCTGAATAGTCCGAGACTTGATAGTTGCTGATATTAGTCATCAAGGCACAGATACATACGTGATGAATAACATTGAGCTACCAACTGTTCAGACACACAATAACTTAGTAGTCATCGTTGACCAAGACTTAAAAACTAATGTACACTACCTTATGGTCAATATGTAGGGCCTTTTATTCGTGTCGACGTTAAAACATTTTTGACTTGATATACAGTGTTCATCCGTCCGAAATTTGAGTACTGAATACAAGCGACCAGCCCTTGCTTAGACAAAGACAATGAGTTTTTGAAAAAGATTCAGAGAACAACAACTAAGCTAATTCCCTAAATGGCGAAGCTCCCGTGTGATGCTTGACTGGCTAAGCTAAGCCCATTCACGTTGTGATATCGAAGATCTAGAGGTGACTCGATTACAGTTTTCGAATTATTTAGTGATAAATCTGAACATGATATGCCCTCATTTTTCTTGTCTTCCAAAACAGAGAACTTACGAACAAAATGCAAAAGCGTCCATAAGCTCAGAACAAATTACTTGTCAGATGACTATCGACTTTCCCATCAACGAGTGGAATTCATTACCTTAACACATGATTGAAGCTCCATCTATCGACTCTTACAAACGAAAGTTGGATCAACTGAGAGACCATCACTGCCAGGACTAACGGAGGTCATCAGGCCTTTTATGTTTTCCAAACTGAAACTGAAACTGATAATAGTAATATGTGAAATGAAAATAAACTTAAAATATTGGATACTTTTAAACGGAGACAATGTGGTTACGCCCAAACAAAAATACACCTATTCCGGTCGATTATGACTAATGAAATAAATATATGAGTTAAAGTTAATCTAATTATTGGTAAACACAAAGGTCTTAATTTATTGTTTAAAATTAATATGAATAAATATATATGAATGGGCATACCAGATTACTATTGTTGTTTCAACAAGAAATACTAGAGAATAATAAAGAGAAGTTTAAGAAGGAAATGGACAACTACTGACCAAAATCTGCAGCTATGATGGGTGACGCGAGTTAAAATCTATCAGGGAACAAAATCTCCCTAAATATTCAAGAGACGATCTGTCGATCGATGTAACCAATACGACAAACTAGGTCATATAGGGTATTTTGTCGACTAACTCCATGCATCTGACGACCTTTCTGTCATTTCTATTTCTATTTCAATGAATCAAATAATAATCAAAAAGGCTAGGATTATTACTTTTGTGTGAGTAGTACATATTGATCTTTACAGAAAATCTAGATGTTTTCAAAAATTCTGTTTTAACGATGTAACTTACAATATGATCATAGTTTGACAAAAAAAATTTGTTTGAAATGAAGGCCATTAAAGAATTAAGTATGTGGGAACATTTTGAATGGTTTCCAGTTTTGAGATGGTGGAAAATATTTATAGCTCACATGGATGATTTATGTAAACTTTTGTTCTCTGATAGTTCCATGACCAAACTATCAAGTCTCTAAATGCCATGGTACGGCCAAAGGGGGAAAGTCCTTTCTCTTCCTTGAAGTGCTTTCACTTGGCCACGAGTATACAGCCTCTACCAGGAAAGTCCTACTCATTGGCTTCTCGCAATGGGGATGTTGGTTACGAAAGTGAGAGGATGGCAAGCGAATGTCTGACTTTTTAACCGGGTTGGTGTAAACGTGAGGTCTATCTACGGGAGTTGGGAAACCCTAATTCTAAATCAGTGGTGCATATGTGCTACCAGGATTCTGAGGGAACAAATGGCGTATGAATCAATCTTTGGTCACCGACTACATTGGGACTGCATCTCCTGACGTTGCTCCACTGCTTTATGGTTCAGACTTAAGGCCAAAGGCTCGTGGTGTGACCCCCTAGTAAGACCACCTGTTTCGGTCTGGGCACTCGAGCAGTATCACAACCCACACACAAATCACTTGATTTGTGTGACACATATGGATCCAACTTACGTACGATTAAGATGTATTCATTGAATTTGACCGAATTAACCACTAATGTAGTGATCTGAACAAAATATATGAAATGACTAATAGATCACCGAACCGGTTTAAGCATCCGACATTCGCTTTCCGTCCTCTCAATTTCGTAAACAACACCCGTAGCACAAGAAGGCAGTGATTAGGAAGGTTAAGAAGATTGAAGAAGAGAGAACGAGAACTATGGGACTGTATCACTACTTATAGTGTGTAAAATGATTTGAATTTAAAATTTGTTGAAATAATAAAGGAATGTTCGATACAACAGAGCCCTATCGGTAAAGCTTTTCTTCGATTACCTAGAAGATACTGATTTGAATCATGTTGTAACATAATTAGAGCAGCAAAATGCTTCATGTTGTTTCAATAAAAATAAGTGAATTTGATTTCAAACTCCCATTTTCCAAAATCATATTATAAAGTACTAGACCTTCTTTAAATTTTGACCATATGTCTCTAAATAGATTCACGGTTGATATTTTACTACCCATCTTTAGATTAGAAAAGTATTGTTATTAGTCATAGTCATTAACAGAATGGTAAACTTCTATTCTCAATATGGAATTGTGGAGATTCGTTGAATTTCATTAGAATCACAAATCAATCTAAGTTAAATAACCAATACTGAGGAATCATATAGTAGGACGAAATGACGATCCAATACTTCTATATTTCATATCAGAAAGGTTTTTGTGGATATTATAGTTATTCCAATGGTTGAGATCATGGGTCAGTTGAAGCTAGACCATTATGAAAAACTTGGAAGCACTGGACGGTCGTTTCGTCCTAGTATGAGACTCCTCAACAGTGCATATCCACGATCCCGCCTCATGAGATTCGAAATCAGGATCTATCAGTCTTGTGCGCGAACGCATAACCTCTAGACCACTGAACCGGCCTGCATCTAACAGTGTTTATGTCTTACTTCGAATCCTACGAGTGTGATAGTGGATGCGCACTGTTGAGGAGTCCCACAATGGGACGAAACAGCCGTCCATTACTTCCAAGCTTTCCATAGTAATCTACTTTCAATTTACTCATAATCTTAAATATATTTTCAATGATTATTTAACATAAAAATCTATATTTATAATTTCAATAAAAATTTGTATTGTTCATTACATGAACTCATGTCATAGTAATAATCAAATTGATTTTAATGTATAATATGTAATTAAATAAAGGGTGTATTTGACCTGTCTCTATCTCTCACAATCTATATAGATCCACTTTATTGATTATCTATAATTATTGATTCAGATTGTATAAATGAATAGAGTGAAAAAAACTTAAGATATGTTTCTATTAATCAGTTATATATATTGTGAGTATGTGTGTGTGTGTGTGTGTGTTTGATTGATTGATTTGAAACTTACAAGTGAATATCTAATTGACTGAATTCAACTCATTTTACTCTTTATTATCATTATTATTATTATTATCAATCATCAATCATCAGTCATCTACAGTCTATGATCTTTTGGTTATAATTATGTTGTTCTGAAATTCTCTGTTTCATATTGTAGTGTGTGCTACTGATGTGGATAGATATAAGTAGTATGTATCATCAATCGAAAAAGAAATATCTGGTGGCAGATTTATTTATTTAAACATATAAACATTATGAGTCAGTTGAAGCTAGACCACCATTGAAAACCTGGAAGCACTGGACGGCCGTTTCGTCCTAGTATGGGACTCCTCAACAGTGTGCATCCACGATCCCGCAGTTACCAGTGGAGTTCAACCAGGTCTGTTGTGAGATATCAGCTCACTGAAGACAATGGTGTACGGTGGCGCGACTTCGTGGATTGGTTGAAGTTAGACATTAACACCGTTGGATGCCGGCTCAGTGGTCTAATGGTTAAGTGCTCGCGCGCGAAGCCAGTAGGTCCTGGGTTCGAGCCCCGTGTGGTGCGGGATCGTGGATGCGCACTGCTGAGGAGTCCCATACTAGGACGAAACGGCCGTCCAGTGCTTCCAGGTTTTCAATGGTGGTCTAGCTTCAACTGACTCATGATTTAAATCTGTGAAAATTTCTAAAATCTCCACAAAACCCCTTCTGATATAAACATTAGTAAAATGAGGCACCGAATATACATATGCCACATAAATCATTCGATTTGTGTCTGGGTTGTGATACTACTCGAGTGCTCAGACCGAAATACGTGGTTTGCTTAGGGGGCTACACCCGGAGCACTGGACCTAAAGGTATGATTGATAAGGCAGTGGATCAATGTCAGAAGATGCAGTCTCAATGTGATCAGTGGCCAACAATTGATTCCTTCAGGATCCTGAAACTTATGTGCATCATTGGTTTACAATCTGGGTTCTCCAACTCCCCTGTGTGGATCCTGTTATCCACTAATCCAGTTCAATCGTTGAATATTTGCTTTTCGTTCTCTCGATTTCTTAAACAACACTCATAGCTGGAGAAGGCAGTCGTTAAGAAGATTAAGAAGATCTAAGAAGAGAGAACGAAAACAGAATATGATTGATGAAGACATGAAGGAACAATAAAGTCTGAAACGATTGATTAATATTTTGCAAATGAATTAATTATTTGTGCTATACATTTCGAACAATCTGGTCATACACATTTACTTGTCAGGACATTTTTTTATATGAAAATTAATAAAGATTAATTAAATAAAGGTACAAGTAAAATAACAAACGGGAGAGATAGAATAAGAAATTGTCGCGTCATTCAATGGTCTAGGATAACGCGACAATTTCTTATTCTTTCTCCCCCTCTCTTTGTTATTTTACTTGTACCTTTATTTAATTAATCTTTATTGATTTTAATATAAAAAATGTCCTGACAAGTAAATGTGTGACTCCGCCTGTAGTCCCTCCGGGGGCTACTGCCGGTCCCAAGCCCGGATAAAGGAGGAGAGTTGGGCATGGTGTTAGCGTCCCCATCCCGTAGAAAACTAACTCGCTAAAAAAACGCTAACCAGAAAAAATTATTCAAACCTTTTAAATGTGTGACCAGATTGTTCGAAATGTATAACGCAAATACATCATATTTTCATTAGATCAACTCCGTCTTCTCATTGTTCTATCGAAATTTAGAAAAAAAAGACTAATTACTTTGAATTATTTATTGTATGTTTATACGAATATTCAACAAGATTATAATCAATACGCTTGATATTGTTTTACTTGAATCTTCTCATTGATGTTTTAAGGACTGAAATTGATCAGTCTCTTATTGGCATATGTGCATACTGTGCGTATGCCTCGATATTGCTTTAATTTACAAGCATTATAAACAAAGATGGGGATAGTGGCTAGCAGTGGAATCCAGAACACGCGTTTCGTCCTGTTTAGGACTCGTCAGCTAGATGTACCTGCATCTCAGAGTTGATATTCACTCTGGGACTCGGACTCAGTACCGTTCGCTTCAAACGCCATCGCGTTATTCACTTAGCTACTAAGTCCTGATAGCCACTTGCTTGTGCAATGGGGTGAAGTTCAATTCACTTGATATTGTTTTACTTGAATCTTCTCATTGATGTTTTAAGGACTGAAATTGATCAGTCTCTTATTGGCATATGTGCATACTGTGCGTATGCCTCGATATTGCTTTAATTTACAAGCATTATAAGCAAAGATGGGGATAGTGGCTAGCAGTGGAATCTAGAACACGCGTTTCGTCCTGGATTCCACTACTACATCTTTACTTTTAATTAATTTCTATTGTGATTATAAGTAGCTGATGAGAATCTGACAAAATAAAATGAATTCATTGTATTCTATTCAATTGTTTATCATTGCTCTCATCAGGAAAATGGAAGAAACGATATATATGAAATCTGTAAATTGTCAGTAATCATCAGTCAGTCAGTAACAACATAGAACTTCATACGTACGTATATCAGTTCGAGTTGCCATATCACAGTAACCATGACTATATATTAGATGGAATATAACTTTATAAATGATCATAGGTTATGTAACAGAAAATATATCAATATTCTATAATCAGCAAAAATAATGAGATGTGCTTTATTTAAAATTTTAATAATTTTGAGTTCTATCTGTTTAACTCAATTGGTTCATTGTGAGTCCTTAGATTTTTCAGATATTTACTTTTGAAACAAAATACCGAAGGCATATGTTAGTCTTTTTTTTTAATGAACCCAAAGATCAATCGTCTAGCTTGACGGTGTGAAACACTAAAATTGAGTTATTCAAACCACCACTCACTGAGTTCCAGTCCTACATGGAGCACCAGATCCCTCAAGATTCCAGGTACACCATGCTCACGAGTGTCAACTAACACGAAATGTAGGTCCAACAGAGTTTCCCACTGACTAACTCCAACCACCTAACATCTGAAACATAGAGCACGTAAAATCGAGTCACTTACACTGGTCACTACATTGCAACTTGATCGACAAAATTCGACTAACAGACTAATAGACTAGACAAACATGACACTGGTTACTGATTGGTAATAATTAATCAATGTTAGTTGACAGATTGCGGTATGCGTTTTGTTGCGACCCGGTTACCAGTCACATGTTCGTGTATTCAGCTGCAAGTTATACATTATTTATATGTGAAGGCCACTCTATCGAAAGTGTGAACTAGGTAGGTGACGGTAGTGACTTAAAAACCTAAAATTGTTGTATATTTAGTACTTTATCTACTGTGACATCGGTTCAATGAAAAAGTTAAAATTACTTGTCACTTCCGTGCCTAATATTCAATCCCTAAATAACAGTGTGTCTTCGCCACTCATATCCTGAACACTAGACAGGTATGATGATGCATTAAGAATAAACAGTAGTCGACTGGAGTTAGTTTGTTATAATGTCACAAAATGAAAATAAAATTTTACGTCATTTGCCATTTTACATTGATACTTCAATAGACACTAGGAACTCTTGGAATATATGAAGTTCAAGGCTATTTTCATGTAGTAGATTGTAATGATTCTGAGATGGTGGAGAAGATTTGTAGCTCAGGTAGATGATTTGGGTGGAGTTTTGTTCTCTGAGCTGGATGGTTTGGTCGTGGAGCTTTCATCGTTCTTCTGAACGACATCATCAGCACAAGCTTCCGATAGAAGAAGTGATTCAAATAAATTAGATATCATAAATGATATTCATCATAGACCGATATCAACTAAATAATTACTTAAACTTCGATAACACTGGACAGTCGTCGAGAACCAACAACACAAGTAGCAGTCAAACATTCAAGTCTTATAACGAATAGTAACTGTTAGACAAATTAGTTGGTATGCAATGCTATACATTTTTAGTTGCATTCAATACACAATATTTCTAGATAGTTCTGAACTAAAATTCTTATTAACATTACAAATGAATAACTGAACTTAACTTATAGATAGCTCCCAAATGCCCTGGTACGGATGAGGGTGGAGAGAGTACGCTCTTCATGTCGAAATGCTCTCACATGGCCACGTGCATACAACCGCTGCCAAAAAACGTCCAACTCACTGCCTTTTTGCAACACGGATGTTGTTTACGAAATTGAGAGTACGAAAAGCGAATGTCCGGAGCTTTAACCGGATTGGTGGATACGGAGGATCCACACAGGGGAGTTGGAAAACCCTAGTTCCAAATCAATAGTGCACATGGTCTCCAGTATCCTGAAGGAACAAATGGCATATGAACCTATCGTTGAGCACTGGCTACCATGGGACTGCATGTCCAGACGTTGTTCCACTGTGTTGTGGATTAAACCTTTAAGTCAAAGGCTCAGAGTATGGCCTCCTAAGAAAACCATCTACTTCGGTTTATGCACCCAGACAGTATCCCAGCTTTCACATAAATCGAATGATTTATATGGCGCTTCTGTATTTGGTGCCTTCTTGTACCAATGTTTATGTGTTTAATATGTATTGTTTAGTTACATTACAGTATTGAATTTATTCAACTTTTGCTAGTGGATAAGAATTTTTAATCAAACACTCACAACATACGATTAAAAACCATATGGAATTAACTGTTTTTTCTTCTTCTTCTTCTTCAACTGACTGGCAAATCAGTTTAGAGAATGTTGTTTAACTAACAAATTCTTCCTATCTAAGTAACCATGACAAGAGATAACCCTAATACTTTATTCGATTGTAAGGCAATAGTTATTACTTCTTTGACCCTAATGAGAATATGGAACAAATGAGTCACCTTTAACCTTTAAAATGATTAACAAAATAACGATTAGTAAGTGAAGAAAGGATATCGAACGATAATATGCAAGTTTGTTGACCAATAACAAATGAGTAATGATATTCATTAAAAACAATGAGAACAAAATAGACAAATCAAATGGAAGAAATAACCATTTTTATAGTTGAATTCATGAGTTAATTAAAGCTAGACCACTATGGAAAACCTGAATGCATTGAACGGACGTTTCGTTCTAGTATGGGACACTTCAACAGTTCGCATCCACGATCCCGCTCGCGGATCGGTTGAAGTTAGACATTAACACCGTTGGATACCGGCCGGCTCAATGATCTAGAGGTTAAGCGTCTGCGTGAGAGACCGATGAGTCATGAGTTTGGATCCTGTGGATGGGGTTGTGGATGAGCTCTGCTGAGGAGTCCCGCACCAGGACGAAGCGGCTGTCCAGTGTTTCCAGGTTTCGATGGTGATGGTTCATGAATTCAACTATTAAATTACTAAAATCTCCACCAAACTCCCTTGTTATAATAGCAATTTTATTCATGTGGTTTGAGAATGAAATTAATCTACGGTAATGTAATGTATTTACGTAAATCATCTCAAGCAACTAATAAAAATAAACTTAACTGACTACAGTTTTGTAGATGGTAATTTTCATAGACTGATCTCAGTTGGAATATCAATGGATTCCAGAGACCACTAGTCAGCTATTTCGTCCATTTATAGGACTTCTCAATAGTATATATTCGAAACTAGGACATTCAAATCTTATACATTTGCTCATCAAAGGTCAAAAAGTGGTAATTAAAAACAACTAAAAGGAAGGCACAGGACAGAGTGGGTTAGAGAATGCTTGTCGGCGGCCTATGTTCTACTGGGAGTCAAAGGTGTAAGTAGGTAAGTAAATGGAAAGAAACGATATCATATTAGAAAGAGTAGTAAATTATCACGGCAACTATGATATTGAAAATGACTTAAGGATTATAGCGGAAGGTTCAAACTAACGACAAATTGTTTTTTTGAAAACACGCTATATTTAGTGAGGTCATTTTGATAAGTTGAAACAGAAATGGAAATCATTAATGAAGAGAAAGACACAATTTAATTGATATTGATGTATATATGTTGAAGAACTAGTGATGAAGAGTGTAGGTAAAGTTATCGTCACTATTGCTCTTAATAAGAAGATGGGCTACATAATGTTGATGGAAATAATAGGTGATTATAAGATCCAGATTTTTTATCTTGAAGTCGGGGGTCTACTAAATCTTCCATTTCGTTCAACGAAACGGTTGAAAACTTTTTCTGGCACTGATAGTGGTGTGATGCCTCTGTAGTTTTCACATTTGCTCAAGCCATGTTTCTTTGGTATCTTGATTAGGTATCTTTCTCACCAGTCTGTCTGTGGCACTTGTTCCTCCTCGCAAATCTTCCTGAATAGAATGTGAAGCATGTTTGCAGTTAATTCTATGTCTCACTACAGTGCTTCAGTTGGTATATTGTCAGGTCCCGCTGATTTCCCACTCTTCATTTGTCTGGTGTCCATCCTGATTTCTTCTATCGTTGATGAAGTGATATCTATAACAGGGTCTGTGTATGCTGCTTCGATGTGCGGTGGGTTCGTTAAGGCTGGCATATTGAATAGTTCCCCAAAGTGTTCTACCCACCCTTTCCTCAATTCTTGAATCTCGGTTACTGTCTTGCCTTCTTCGTCCTTGACCAATCTCTCTGGCTTACTACATTTCCCTGACAGTTTCTTCATTGTGTCATATAGCTGTTTCATATTTTCTTCTCTTACAGCTTTATCCACTGTCTTTGCTAACTCTTCCATGTATTTCTGCTTGTCGGATCTAATACTCTATTTCACTTGCTTGTATGCTTCTGTGTATTCAGCTTATGCCTTGCATTTCTCTGTTATTGATTGACTGTTTTTATTTGCTGTCTACTTGCCGTTCCTTTGTTAAATCTTGTCCAGAGTGTGCATAGAGATCCACTCCTTATGATGATGCTTGTTGCGGCCTAGCACCTACTGACACGTTAAAGTTATTGCCTTTTAATCCTATTCTAGTACTTCCCCATGGTAGTTCCCTCTTCTCTTAGTAGATCTTGTAAGGCTTTGTAACTGTTGTTGAGTGTTATTTTGCATTGGTTGAATTTATCAGTGTTTTGAAGGAAGTCTGCATTGAAATTTTGTAATACTGTTTGTTCAGTTGTCCAGTTCTTCTTCATTTTAATCCACTTCTTTGTTTTGAAGAATCCTTTAATGATTTTGGATTCATGAAATTCCAATCCTGTAAGCGCTTTTCATGCTACAAACCTCAACTAGTGATGTATCCATGAAGCTCAGCGCGTCAATAAGTCTGAAATGAAAAGGGCTTCCTGTAGTAACAACATAAAGAATTATTTATCATTTATTTATTTAAACACATAAACATTGGTACAAGGAGGAACCAAATACATGTGCACCACATAAATCATTCGATTTGTGTGAGGGCTGTGATACTGCCCGAGTGCCCAAACCGAAGCAGGTGATTTTCTTAGGAGGCAACACCCCGAGCCTTTAACCTAAAAGTCTGACCCACAAGGCAGTGGAGCATCGTGAGGAGATGCAGCTCCATGGTAGCCGGTGACGAGCGACTGGTTCACACGCCATTTTTTCCCTTAGGACAATGGAGCCCATGTGCACCATTGGTTTGGAATCCGGTTAAAGCGCCGGATATTCGCTTTTCGTCCTCTCATTTTCGTATGCAACACCCCGCCACGAGAAGGCAGAGGACATAAAGAATAATTATCATATACGATAATGCAAAGGGCAGCTGATAGCTGTGTCTAACCTTGATAACAGTTTATTAACAAGCAAAAATGGAACCAAAAGCAAACACAATATAAAATACCTTAACAAACACATCACATTTCTCAGATCAACTCCGTTTTCTCATTGCTCCATTGGAATTTATACAAGGGACTAATTGCTTTAAATATGGGAATGGTTGAGTCTAAACAAGGATTAAACGACCACACGAAATTTCGAATAACCGTTACGATGATTGAGATTAAGTAATTATAATGATAAATACAATAAATGCTAGAAGTATATGTAAATATTTTAGAATATTACACGATAAATACGCGTTGCAATATTTGCGTAGAAATGTTCAAGACTACTGAATCTTAATAAGTAGTATGAAATAATACACAAAATAAAGTTGACGGGAAGAGTGTAATGATAGAGAACATGAACAAACTTGACAGTTTGAGTATTTAGCGAATTATCTAGGAGATGATAATTATTTGATTAAAATCATAATCATCATACCAAGTTAGGGAGTTATCAACTTTTCTTTCTGTACACAAAAGTCAGAGTATATCTGTTTTTGATGAAGTTTTTTTCTTTGAGATAGATGGTTAGATTGTGAGGCTTTCATCGCACTTCTGAACGACATCATCAGCACAAACTTCAGGTAGAAGTGAAGAAGAAGAAGAAAGAAGATGAAAGTTCCACAACCAAACCACCTATCTCAAAGAACAAAACTTCGTCGAAATCATCCATCTGACCTACAAATCTTCTTCACGATCTCAGATTATATCTGTAAAAGATTTTATATGTAGGTGACAAGTTTCAGTGCATATGAAACAATCATATAAAGTCAGTTCATTCTCAACAGTGTCTTTTTCATTACTTTACGTTACTATGATTGTTAAAAGTACATGAAAGAGCAATCTAATGACGAGACAAGATTTGTTTGTTACAAACACTATTAAACACATAAGAGTGTGAGTTAACTGAGAATGGTTCATCTGACATTACAACATATTCTGATTCATTTTGTAAGTACTATGAATCTTTGAGAAGAAATATTTTATTGCACAATAAGCTCTGCAAGAATCAAAATTATGTCATTTCTTAGTAAATCAAATATGGCGTTGTTTGTAAACATCAGGGGAGGTAAAATCCTACTTATACGTCCTCGTTGTACCTCTAAGATAATGGGACGTATCCCATGAACTAACGTGAGCCGTAGACTGAGTGATAGAAATCGGACTAATCAACTACTTGACCGATTCCCATGAATGATTACATATGCAACAAAGAAAAATCACGCAGCTTTTATATATCAGTGTATATCAGTATTTATTGAAGTCAATTGAGATTCATAATTTATTTATAATGCACTTATCAGCATTATTTGTTACAAATCAACCATCTACTTATTGTCAAACCTTCACATAGATTGAGCATACCTACATTCTGAATGATGGAATGTGTTAAAAAATTTCCTGAATAATACACAACGAAAAGACAAGTCACAATAAGTGAATTCAAGCATTCCGAGTAGATCGGTTCAGTAAAAGCGCATACATATTCGTAAATACTGATTCAATAATAAACGAACCACTCATCGATGATGATGACAACAAACGTGAAACTTTCCACCTTTTTTAAGAATTCGTCCATCAAGTGTGATTGTGTTGGTGTTCTCTGTGTTGTATTTGAGGATGTTGCCCCTCTCCGCTCGTGTATGTTGAGGAATTTCTGATACAGAGACTGCTTCTACGCTGTTCGTCTCGACCTGTATTTATTGGTGAGTATGGGATAGAAGGATTAGGTCATCTACGAAGCCCAAATCGTCTAGTTGCATCGAAACTGTTCATTGTATCCCATGTTTCCACTCGGATATGAAGGTCTTCATAATCCAGTTGACCACCAGAAGAAAAAGAAAGGGAGAAGCACAGTGTTATAGTTTGTGACCTTTTACCCCTATTAATATATAACGTAATGATACCGCCAAATAGAGAACAATGACTTATCGATCGGACCAATGACGCATCAAACTCGTATGAGCAGTCTAGAGTACTTATCGGTCCTGTTTCTAGCCTAACCCTGCCTGTTAAGTTCAGAAGATCAATCTCAGCCTCTGCATGATGAATCATGTATTTCAAACATACGGGGTTCATATACAAACCAAATAGACCACATCGTACCATAAATAGGAAACAACATTTGTACAAGATTTAGCCAAATGTAGTTGTGAATGAGGGAGATAGTAATTGACAGACAGGGCATAATTTAAGAATGGTAAACAGTAGAATAATAGTTCATAGGTCAAAATATAGCTTATAATGAGTGGAACATGAATATGAATAGTTTAGTTATTTAACAATTGTACAGTAAAAAGTATATGTATCGTATTAGTCCAGAAATAGATCCCAAAAGTTACCATCCATATAACACACCGTCAGTGTATTTAAATGTTCCTTATGAACTGTACATTCATACTGAGAATTTTTCTTCCATTTAACTACATAATGACAATCAAACATTCCAAGTTTTCTAAGGTGGTCTAGCTTTAACCAAGTCAGTCAGTCAGCCACAACATAGGACCAGACACATACGTGCATCGGTCTAAGTTGCCATACCTCATTAGCACAACATGATGGACACCGGATTCATAAAAGTAGTTAATTTAGAGGTGGTAATATATAAAAAAAAGATTGCATATAAGGATATAGTACAGGAAGAAAGAATTAGTTCGTAGAAAGAAAGATAAGAAGCGATTTCAATCCCATAGTTTAAAGGAAGATAGAGATTGTATTCAACGACGCCATTGTGATCTATTCTGATCCATTTCACCCACAGTCTCCAACCATTGGTTACGATAGTGACACGGATCCCAACCAAGCTTTAATTAAGTCATGAATTCAACTACTAAATCAGAAAATTAATCGTCAGTGCAATGAAAAAAATCATGTTTTAAAGTTAGATGTTATGTGGTAACCAACAGGGAACTGTGGATATAAGTATCGTACTAGTCGACACTTATCAGCAAGTTATTACTGAACTTTTGAAAGAGTTGATATTCCTCGTCACATTTGCACAATAGAAAACTTCATATTTAATACTTCAAAACATACGAAATGTGAATAGACATACCTTGTTTTCTAGAAACCTGAAGAGATAATATGAATATTCAGAAATAGAAAAGTATTCAACACAACATTATTATTTAGAATCATTATCGTAACTAATATCTTAATATACTAATTTTAGCTCACTTCTAGCTTCCTGTATCACGAGGTAAGCCCTAACTTGGAATCCTAAAGGGAAGCGGATAAAAGGAAGGTCAAAGAACACACTACTTCGGGAAATGGAAGCAGATATGAAAAGAATGAATAGCAACTGGAAAGAATTGAAAAAGATTGCCCAGGACAGGGTTTGAAGAAGAATACCTATGCTTCTCGATGGAGGGTTACGAGCGTAAGTAAGTCTAGATGCCTGCACGACATACTGATATATATATATATATATATACTCTTTATTACTATGCTTCATTCAATAGTGATATGAATACGTAATAAATAAACACATATATTTACTATAGATTACTATTTGTTGACAGTAGTATATTCAAACTTTTAGTTAGTTTACTTGTAAATACATTTTTACAAAAGTTCATTTGTTATCCATCTTGAATCAACTTAACATATAACAGTAACAAGATCTTCTTAAATCCAACATTCATAAACAACCAAAATGTGGCATCAGTCCATAAAGTCACTATCTTCTGGTCTGAGCCATGTTGGTAGATGCAGACTACTTGGTTGGGGTCCGTGTCACTATCATAACCAATGGTTGGAGACTGTGGGTGAAATGGATCAGAATAGATCACAATGGCGTCGTTGAATACAATCTCTATCTTCCTTTAAACTATGGGATTGAAACCGCTTCATATCTTTCTTTCTACGAACTAATTCTTTCTTCCTGTACTATATCCTTATATGCCGTCTTTCTTTTATATATTACCACCACTGCTTCTATGAATCTGGTGTTCATTGTGTTGTGATAACTAGGTGCCGAAACTTGGACCGATGCATATATGTGCCTATGTCCTATGTTGTAGCTGGCTGCCTGATTATTTAAAGCTTCTCTGCTTACAATCATCAAATTTCTTGGTAAGATTATAATTTATGGACAACCTGTGAGAGACGCCGAAGTGACCTTGAGACTGTACAACTCATAACTAGGACCATATGAAGATGATGAACCTGTGTGAGAAATAAGAATTATAATTTATAGTTAATGATTAAAGTTAAGAATTAGATTTAGGATTCTTTATCATGAACTGATATGAGCTACAATGTCAAAACGTTATTGCACCAAAATCTAGGACCTGTTATCTTTTACCTGATTGATTCATTCGTAAATTATAGTCTCGTCCAATTTCTTTTCTTTAATTTTAGTATCTATTAGATTTTGAGTTTGATATACAATCGGTTTGTTTTTTCTATTCACACGAAGTATTAAAAGATTCAGTAAATAAGTTATAAAGATAAACTACTGTAAATTAATAAGTAGTTTAATGTAATATAACAAAAAGAAATGAAGTTAGTATAAACTAGGTGAGTAAATGAATTAGTGAGTTTGTAGACATTCACTAAGAAAAGTGATCAAGTTTCATTCCATACTCTACGTTAACTGAAAGTAAATTTGGTTAGATTAAAACTAAGAGCGAAAATTCACTTGGGGTATTGTTTACTTGAATCTTCTCATTGATGTTTAAGACTGTAATTGATCAGTCTCTTATTGGCATATGTGCATACTGTGCGTATTGTCTTGATATTGCATTAAGTCACATGTATTATAAGCAAAGATGGATAGTGCGATGGTGTTTGAAGTGGATGGTACTTGATTTGAGTACCAGAGTGAGATGCAGGTACATCCAGCTGACGAGTTCCGAATAGGATGAAACGTGCGTCAAGCTGGATTCCACTGCTAGCCACTATCCATCTTTGCTTACAAGAGTTCTAGAAATTTGTGTAGTTTAAGTCTGACTGACTGTTGATTCGAATTGTATTATGTAAGTAGGTCTTGAAATATAAAATTGAATGATCTATTTGAAACAGATCAAAACCATTCGCAATTATACAACCATCATCTAAATAATTTTCCATGCTTTACTCAATCACCCGGGAATCATGGTGAATTTCAAAATCACTGGCAATTGTCGATAAATACTTAAAAGTGTATTGTGATGCATATTGGTCATCAAGGTACAGACGCATACATGATGAATAACATTGGGCTACCTACTTTCCAAACACACAATGACTTAGGAGTCATCGTTAGCCAAGACTTAGAAACTACTGCATACTACCGTACAATAGTCACCGAAGCTTTTAGAACCTTATCGTCAATACATGGGACCTTTTATTCGTGTCGACGCTGAAACGTTTGTGACTTGATATACAATGCTCATCCGTCCGAAATTTGAGTATTGCATACAAGCGACCAACTCCGCCTGTAGCTCTTCCAGGGTTACTGCCGGTCCCAAGCCCGGGTAAAGGAGGAGGGTTAGCGACCCCCATCCAGTAAAAAACTAACTCGCTAAAAGACGCTTACCAGAAAAAATAATTCAAACCATTTTAACTCTGCCCTGAAAGTTAGAAGGTCTTCATTTAGAAGAATTATGACGCTTCATGGTGAAAGCCGAGTTCCTTCGGAAGCCACGAGGCCGGTGCCCATTCTAACAACCAGAGCAACAATTTTTATAGGTACATGGAACTTCCGAACAATGTGGGAGACCGGGAAGACCAAGCAAATAGCAACGGAAATGAGGAGATACAACTTGGCAGTACTGGGAATCAGCGATACCCACTGGACCAAAGCTGGACAACAAAGGCTAAATACGGGAGAGATGCTACTTTAGTGGCCCATTGATCTGACTCCAATTAGATCGTATGGATGTTTGCTATCGCCTAAATGACGTTAGCCAATAATGGAATAAAATAAGTCAAATAACGAGAATGGGATGTTGAATACATATATTTTGTGTATGAGGTGAATGGAATAGAAGGAAGAGAAGCGACGTAGAGTGGAGATGGCTGGTAAGCCAACTCATTTTTAGTCAGGGGCATTAATCAATATTTATAGTCAGATAAAAATAAGCTACAGACATGCAATGAGTCATGGGACATGATGTGTACACACCTACGCGCTCATATAAAAACAGTCAAGGATAATAAGCGAATAATTGACAAGGTCAAGTAGAATGAATAAAATGGAATGTCCGAAAACTAGAATAATATATATGGGGCTGCGATAATAACTGACACTACACTACCATACTTCGGTCATGAAGAAGACAATGCTCCACACACTCAGGGAGTCGCTCTGATGCTGTCCAAAGTAGCACGAAATGCACTAGTAGGATGGGAATCCCACGGATCCAGAATCATCAAAGCATCATTCAAAACAAAGAAGGAGGGGATCACAATGAATAATATCCAATGTTATGCACCCACAAATGATAGCAACGACGACATTAAGGATCAATTCTACGAGCGGCTGCAATCAATCATAGAGAAGTGCCCAAGAAAGGACCTCACCATTCTAATGGGAGATCTAAATGCCAAAGTCGGAATAGACAACACCGGATATGAAGATATCATGGGACGACATGGATTGACTGGGAGAGAGAAATGAAAATGGAGAAAGATTTGCAAATCTGTGTGTATTCAACAAATCGGTCATAGGAGGCACAATATTTCCACACAGACGTCTACAAAAAGCTACATGGATCTCACCGGACCACACTACAGAGAACCAGATAGATCATAACTGCATCAATAAAAAATTCCGAAGGACAATGGAAGATGTGAGAACCAGGAGAGGAGCTGACATAGCTTCAGCTCACCATCTAGTTGTGGCCGATTTGAAACTGAAGCTAAAGAAGAACTGGACAACTGGACAAACAGCATTCCAAAGGTTCAATACAGCCTTCCTTCGAAATACTGACAGACTCAATGAATTCAAGATAGCTCTCAACAACAGGTTCCAAGCCTTACAAGATCTATTGAAGGAAGAAGAAACTACTACGGAGGACAACTGGAAAGGCATCAAGGAAGCACTAACTTCAACGTGTCAAGAGGTTCTGGGTCTAAGGAAGCACCATCATAAGGAGTGGATCACTATAGAAACACTGGACAAGATCAAAGAAAGGAAGAACAAGAATACAGCAATTAACAGCAGCCGAACACGAGCAGAGAAATTCCAAGCACAAGCTGAACACATAGAGGCAAACAAGCAAGTGAAGAAGAGCATTAGAACCGACAAGAAGTAGTACGTGGAAGAAATAGCAACGACGGTTGAAAAAGCTGCAAGAGAAGGAAATATGAAACAGCTTTACGATACAACGAAGAAACTATCAGGGAAATACAGTAAACCAGAGAGACCAATCAAAGTAGGACAAAGAAGGCAGGCCAATCACTGAAATTCAACAACAGAGGAACAGAGGGGTATAGTACTTCAAAGAACTCCTGAATAGGCCGGCTCCGATGAATCCAACGGACATCGAAGCAGCGCATACAGATCTTCCTTTAGATGTCAACCCACCAACGACGGAAAAGTCAGAATGGCCGTCAGACAAATCAAGAGAGGGAAAGCAGCAGGTCCCGACAATATACCAGCTGAAGCATTGAAGTCAGACATCGAAGTAACTGCAAACATGCTTCACCTTCTATTCAAAACGTTTCGGTGGGAGGAACAAGTGCCGATGGACTGGAATGAAGGACACCTACAGAGGCATTACACTACTGTCAATACCATGGAAGGTCTTCAACAGAGTGTTGCTGAAAGATAAGTAGACGCCCAACTTTGAGATCAACAAGCTGGATTCCGTAAGGATCGATCATGCACAGACCAAATTGCAACACTACGGATCATCGTCGAACAATCAGTTGAGTGGAACTCATCACTATACATCAACTTCATTGATTATGAAAAAGCATTCAACAGTGTAGATATGAGGACATTATGGAAACATCTTCGACACTACGGAGTTCCTGAGAAGATTGTCAACATTATCCGGAACTCATACGACGGACTACAATGCGAAGTCGTGCATGGAGGACAGCTGACCGAAGCATTCCAAGTAAGGACCGAAGTCAGACAAGGCTTTCTACTCTCTCCCTTCCACTTTCTTCTGGTGGTCGACTGGATTATGAAGACCTCGACGGGTGAGGGAAAACTTGGAATACAATGGACAACTCAAAATCAATTAGACGATTTGGACTTCGCAGATGACCTATCCCTCCTATCACATACACTTGGACAAATACTGATAAAGACAGCCAGTGTAGCAGCAGTCTCTGCATCAGTAGGCCTCAGCATACACAAAGGGAAAACCAAGGTCCTAAGATTCAAGGCGGAGAACAGCAATCTAATCACTCTTGATGGTGAGACTCTGGAAGATGTAGAATCCTCCACATACCTGGGAAGCATCATCGATGAACAAGGAGGTTCAGATGCAGAAGTAAAGGCGAGGATTGGCAAAGCAAGGCCGCATTCCTTCAGTTGAAGAACATATGGAACTCAAAACAACTGTCAACCAATATCAAAGTGAGAATCTTCAATATGAATGTCAAGGCAGTTCTACTGTACTGAGCTGAAACTTAGAGAACTACTACAACCATCATCAAGAAGGTGCAAGTATTTATAAATAACTGTCTTCGGAAGATACTCAACATCCATTGGCCGGATACCATCAGCAACAGCCTTTTGTGGGAGAGAACAAACCAGCTTCCAGCTGAAGAGGAAATTAGGAAAAGATGATGGAAATGGATAGGACATACATTACGCAAATCATCAAACTGCATCACGATACAAGCCCTAACTTGGAATCCTGAAGGGAAACGGAAGAGTGGAAGGCCAAAGAACACATTGCGTCGGATAATAGAATCAGATATGAAAAGGATAAATAACGACTGGAAGGAGCTGAAAAGGATTGTTCAGGACAGGGTTGAATGGAGAATGCTGGTGAGCGGCTTATGCTTCTTCACGAGGAGTAACAGGCGTAAGTAAGTAAGTAATACGAGTGACCAGCCCTTGCCTAGAAAAAGACAGTGAGCTTTTAGAAAAGGTTCAGAGAACAGCAACTAAGCTAATTCCCGGAATAGAGAAGCTCCTGTGTGATGCTTGACTGGCTAAGCTAAACCTATTCACATTGTCATATCAAGGAACTAGAGGTGACTTGATTACAGTTTTCAAATTGCTTAGTGATAAATCTGCACCTGATATACCCTCATTTTTCTTATCTTCCAAAACAGAGAATTTACGAGCAAACTCCAAAAGCGTCTATAAGCTCAGAACAAATTACTTGTCAGCTGACTATCGACTTTCCCATCGAATCATCAACGAGTGGAATTCATTACCTCAACACATGATTGAAACTTCATCTATCCACTCTTCCAAAAGAAAGTTGGATCAACTGGGAGAACATCATTGCCAGGTCTAACTCAGGTCATCAGGCCTCCTATACTTTCCAAACTGAAACTGAAACTTAACTTGTTAAGGGTCTATCAAAATACTTTGGAAATATTTCAGTTTATTCTATAAAAGAAACTTTAAACAGGAAATTCATTGAGAAACTATTATAACTTGTAGCCTGAGTGCCCTGCTAATGTATGACGCAACGATACCGCCAATCAGAGAACAGCGAATTACCGATCGGACCGAGGACGCGTAAAACACGTGCGAGCAGTCTAAGACTTTAAAGATAATACATAGACCTATTTTGTGACAACAGATTAAGTGAACTAATAGATCCTGGTTTTGAAATAGGAAGATCGTCAAGTGACTTGATTACAATCCCAAAGATAATGATATGGCATTTAAAATAACCTAATTTCTATTGTCGTCAAGAATGACGAATTGACGATAACATACCAGTTTTCTAACAAATGCGAAGTCAATACTAGCCACTGACTCCAAAATGTATTTGCTTAGCAAATTTCTGTTCATAGAAAATGGCCTAGCTTAGAGATTAGTTGCCTGCTAAGAATAGTTATTGGAATAACTTGCCTTCTACAAACTTGATCATTTCATGTAACCCTAAGAACCTACTTAGATAGTCCATCTTCGATATGAGACCTACTTTAGTTACCTTCAGTTATATTTAACTACATTTACAACAGCATGTATATTGGAAGAATGGACAGCATCATATCATAAAGAATCTATAAACATATAATAAGGATTTGATGGTGAATGTCTTTGGATTGTTCACCATCGTGATAAACAAACATATTATGAATACAACTCATAAATTAGGTTTCATTACAGATTTATTGAGTAATAACAACAGATAGAACAACTGCTTATCTGTTCGTGATGTAAATGTAATACCAATTCAGCACCTCGATCTTAATTAATGTACATAAGTAGTGTCGTTCGCACCCTTGGTACTACTTTAGTGATCGATTTATTGTCAACTTATATTTAAAAAGAAACTTATTTATTTGACCTGTAACCTTTACGAGGATTCTGATTTCTATCTATTACCTTTCGTTACGTAACAGTCACAGAAGGAAGGACGAAGAACATACTTTGTCGAGTATTGGAATTAGACATGAAAACGATGAATAGCAACTGGGAAAGATTGATATGGACAGATTTGGATGGAGAATGGTTGTGTGTAGCCTATGCTCCTTCATGAGGGGTAACATGAGTAAATGTATAGGTAAAGAAGTTTTTTTTCTACATTATTTAATTGGAACGAAGATATATTTTATTCAGATATTAACCCCACTGATTCATGTCTGCAGATATGTATTAACGTGGCATCCAGAAAATTGCTTACCATTAATACACATCGAGATCTCTATCACTGTATTCGCCTCCCGTTCGGAGTCAAGTCGTGCTCAGTCATATTCCAGCAAATTATGGTCGCAACGCCTACGAACTTTTCAAGTGCAATGTATTACATAGGTGATAAAATAATTTCTGGCACAACCACAGATTGATTATTCGAATGACTTCAAACAAGTACCTCGGATTTGTTATCGATTGCTACGGAATACACCCTGATCAAGAAAATATTGAACTCATAAGGCGAATCCCACCACCATCTGGATTCAACTACCTAATGTCATTCATGAGGTTAATAAATCATTATGCCTAATTATTTCCATCTATGCATCAAAGGCGCGCGTGTCTAAATGAGTTTCTGAATAATAAAAAGTAATGACATTTCTCTAACCAATGTCAAAATAACTTTGGAAACATCAGGAAAATGCTGTCACCAAATATGCTGCTAACGCCTCTGATGCATCGAACTATGGACTCGAAAGTTTAATAAGATCATCTGTGGACGACATTTCACTCTCTTAAGAAACCATAAGCTCATTCTATTAATATTTGGTTCAATGAAAAGCATCCCAAAATACAGCGGAAATTGCTTGCAGCTGTGGGCTACACTTTTTCTTGGTTGTGATTTTATCAAATACATGTCTACGACCAGCCTTGGACAGACTGGCGCGTTATCAAGACTAATCAACTCAGTCGAAAAATCAACGAAGATTGCGACGTCTTGGCAGTATCAGTTGAAGCAGAATAAAAACATCGGTTGCAATGGACGCCTTGCTAATGACGAAAAATATGATCCAGGATGCTAATCTATTGGATTATGAGTTCCAACAGGTCGTGAAATATGTGAATGCCAGTTGGCCAAATAAAGCTGAGAATGATTTAACAAAGTACTTCCGACGAAGTGGTACGTATAATTGACTTTCTTAATGTCTGAGGTTTTATATAATTGTATTTAGAATGAAATTCTTAAATTTCTAAGGAAAAATAATAAGTCAATCAGCTACAACATGGGACCAGGCACATATAGGCATCGGTCCAACTTGTCATACCTCATCATCACAGCAAGATGAACACCGGATTCATAGAAGCAGTTATTCCAGTGGTGGTAATATGTAAAAGAAAGATTGCATATAAGGATATAGTACAGGAGGAAAGAATTAGTACGTAGAAAGAAAGATATGAATCGCTTTCAATCCCATAGAGTGTACACACCTATGCCATTGTGATCGATTCTGTGCCATGTCACCCAGAGTATACAACCATTGGTTACGAGTCACGTGGACCCCAATCGAGTGGTCTGCATCTACCCGACCGTTGTTGCTACCTTGAAGTGGTGGTCGGGCTTGCCTATCGTAATGAACCAATTAAACTATACTGGCTGGAACAATCGTTCCTGAAGGTCCCACCATATCAGACAAGTCGTTAAGACTAAAAGCAGCAATCCCAATGTCTGAGGGTGAAGTCGTACTACTGACTGCACAGATATGTGCGGCAGTAAAGTGTTTCCTTCAGATAACCAGCATAACAGCGATGCTGCCATCCCAGAAGAACTCTCCCACTATGTGAGCAACCGAGACGTGATAACCATCCTCATACTTCTGACAGAACTCAAGGAGAATAATAAGTGTTACATGTCAAATATTGTTTATTTTTGTAAAAGAAAATACCATAATAAGTGTACAAAGTGTAACAGAGTTCATTACTTTGTTACATATCCGTGGAATAAAACTTTGTTCTCCCTTCTCCCCCCCTCAAATATGTAGGTGAAATAAGGCAGAACTTATAATAAGGGAAAGCGCAAAATATGATGTAATAGGTATATCTACAATGAGAATTGAATTAAAACTTGAAATGAAACAACATGAGTTCTATCCACTAAGTTAATGAAATATCTTAAGGGCACCAAAAAAAAATATGCACAAATAAAATTAGTGAGAAAGCAAAATAATGAAAGAAATATAAAAAAAAAAGAATCTAAATAGTATAGAAATTTGAAAAGGAATATAAAATGATAATCTGGTGAGTGTTGTGGTTGGTTTCTCGTGAATATAGTTTCTTTTCATTTCTCGTTTTAATTTAATTCACCTTGATCACTTATGGCTTTTTCATTAGAAGAGATAATAAACACTTTTGGAGATTTCAATACAGAGTCTAATGAATTTAATGTAGGACGTTTTCTGATCACAGCCTGAATAGGAAAGAGGAAGATTTTAAAAAAAGATAAGCATTACATATATAACAAGAACAGTGATATGATTAGTTAACAGATAGGATATTAAAGATTGTAGGTGGTTCGAGGTAGCCTACAGGAAATCCTACTTGACCTAGTTGTCATACTATTCGGGACACATCAGAAGAATGTATCTGTAGTTTTGAGGGAATTGGTGCTCTCTAATGAATTCAAATGTAGGTCCCCCAGCTTCAGTGTGAAACATTTACACTGAGTTATTCAAACCACCACTCACTGGGTTCCAGTCCTACATGGAGCACCAGATCCCTCAAGATTCCAGGTACACCATGCTCACGAGTGTCAACTAACACGAAATGTAGATCTAACAGAGTTTCCCACTGACTAATTCCAACCACCTAACATCTGAAACATAAAGCACGTAAAATCGAGTCACTTACACTGATCACTACATTACAACTTGATCGACAAAATTCGACTAACAAACTAATAGACTAGAAAAACATGACACTGGTTACTGATTGGTAATAATTAATCAATGTTGGTTGACAGATTGTGATATGCTGTAAGTTATCCATTATTTATATGTGAAGGCCACTCTATCGAAAGTGTGAACTAGGTAGATGACAGTAGTGACTTGAAAACCTAAAATTGTTGTAAATTTAGTGCTTTATCTACTGAGACACTGGTCCAATCGAAAGTGTTATAATCTGTGAACCTGTGTGCAACAATACCGCCAATCAGAGAGCAGCGAACTATCGATCGAACCAGTGACGCATTAAACACATGTGAGCAGCCTAGGGTCCTGCTTTCCGCCTAGCCTAGCCAGTTAAGTACAGAACACCAATCTCAGCCTCTGAGATATGAATCATCTATTTCAAACGTACTGGGTTTATATACCAACCAAACAGACCACATCGTACCATAAAATATGAAACAACATTTGTACAAGAATTAGCCAAATGTGGCTGTGAGAAAGGGAGTTAGTAATCAATAGACAGGCCATAATTCAAGAATGGTAGATCGTATAATAATAGTTCATAGATCAAAATAAGGCTCATAATAAGAGGGACATGAATACGAACAGTTTAGTTACATAACAATTATACGATAATAATATACGCATAGTATTGGTCCATAAATGGATCGCAAAAATTACCATTCATTATTCTTATCGGGATATAACAGAAACATTAAAATTACTTAGCTCTCCCTTGTCTAATATCCAAAACTATTCAATCATAACTACACAAGTTTTGAATTAGATTTTTGATGTAGTCGTCAACACAACCGACGAGTCCCACTAGATAAGACAAAAAACATGCGATGGATTCCACTGCTGGACCTAATTCACGAATGATAAAGTTCAGAGATTGAGCATATACATTATTATCGATTGCAAATAGGAACACTTCCTACAGCACTTACGACTCAATAAAAAATCATACAACTGTTCCGCCGACAAAATGATATGAATTGATGTAGAACGTACGATAATTACATATAATTTGAAGATAAAATATTCTACTTAGTAAGTAAGTAACACATTACATTACATCAAACAAATCACAGATGAGCAAATGAACATTTCCCACTGTTTTATATGCATGATATCATAAACTGAACAACTGATAATTAACTTAACACATTGCGAGTTCAGCCAGTCAGTCAGTAACAACATAGAACATCGTATGTACGTATATCAGTTCGACTTGCCATACCACATTAGCACAGAGATACAGTTGTCGATTCAAATCCCATAGTGTTAGAAGTAGTAACAGTATAAGCAGTAATCAGAAAGATTAGGGTTTGAAGATGTTAGTCAAGGAGTATAATTCAGTGAAATAAATTTGGAAAGAGAAAAAGAAAAGGGATATGAAGAATTCAGAAGATTAGAATTTGAGAGAACAACATTGAGAATTCAAATATCAAAACGCATTTGAGGAAAATTATTTTAAGATTATTTGTTACATTAAATATAGTGTGGATAAAGTATAGAGCATAGTCCTAATTATGGTTATTTATACATGTACCTACAACCTTCAATTTAACCCTCAATCAAATAATATTTATATGAAATCAATGTGTGGAGATGATACGTCTCGCTAATCATCCATAGGTCGAAAGGTAAGCGAACACTACTGATTGAAAATAATGTTCTCATTTCTAAGGGAGAAAGATGTATATTTATTCGGTTTTAGTCAATAAAGTTTACTTCTCACTCGAGCAACTGATTAGGACTCGTGTTAGAGGAACCAGATTCGGACAATCGGTGTTAAAGTTCAGAGACAAAAACAGGTTTAAGTGAAAACTAGGGTAGATGAATTGTATGATGTTCATTGATCAAATCAATGCAAAATATGGATGGATATACATCGTAAATGCCAACACCCTGCAACTGATTTTAAACCTTATCTGGATAGATGGAGTAATGGGAAATAAAAATTGTAGAATTTGATGGTAGTAATGTTAAACTTACCTTGTCGGTTAATAAACATTGATTGCTTTCTTTGCTTTCATCAGTATAATTGTTACTGTCATTTTCGACATCTGCTGCATGTTCATCTACACTGGGATGGGCATCATTGGGACAAACCAAATCGATAGGTTTATTTGAATGACAATCAAATGGATTGGTAGTTTCAGGAGAATGATTATTTGATGTAATTCCTTGTGATAATGATGACAGATAGATTTGTTTTGAAACATTTAATTGAGAGTGATTAGAAGATACGGTAGTTTTACTTGCATGACTAATCAATTGTTGAACTTCATTTTGAATTTCAGCATCAATAAGCCAAGGATCTTCTAAAACATCCTGAAAATAATTAATTGCATTCAATAAAAACCACAATTCGTTAAAAAATATAGGAAATTAACTACAAAGGTGCATTAATAATATGATCAGGTGAAGATTATTTGTACTGATTAGTTGGGAGTTTTCTTTGCCTATAGTCAAATGCTGTAAACATTGGAATGGTACTGCATTTATTCATTCATTCGATACTAAAATGTAGACAATATAGGGGTGGAAAACATATTTATGTACATGTTAATCAGTGGTTTATTCCATCAGATCTTCCTGTTATCGCTAGTTGCGTATATATATATATATATATATATATATATATATATATATATATATATATATATATATATATATATATATATATATATATATATATATATATATATATATATATATATATATATATATATATATATATATATATCGAGTCATTGACTGTTGAACTGAACTGTGTTGATAGATGAAGAGTAACGAGTTGAGGTCCACATGATTACCATAACCAAATGGTTGGGGATGGGCAACATAACTGAAAAGCAGTTGCAGTGACGAAGGTGTATGCACTCTTTATCGAGCCTTAAATTTCGAGTTTCGAAATTATTCTATACCATTTATTCCCTAAATTCATTCTTTCTCCTCGAATCACAATATTTTATCTATTTAAACACATAAATATTGGTACAAGGAGGCACCAAACAGATATGAACCATATAAATCATTAGATTTGTGTGAAGGATGGGATACTGCCCGGGTGCCCAAACCGAATTAGGTGGTTTTCTTAGGGGGCCCCATACCCGGAGCCTTCGACCTAAAGGTCTGATCCACAAGGCAATGGAGCAATGTCACATGATGCAGTCCCATAGTAGTCGGTGACCAACAATAGGTTCATACGCCATTTGTTTCCGCAGGATACTGAAGCCCATGTGCACCATTGGTTTGGAATCAGGGTTCTCTCGAATCACATACTCTATGAATAACGTTTCTTACTACCACTGACACTACATCTACTACTCTGGGATTTCTTTTTATAATGTCATCATGTCATGACCGCGAGATTCTGTGGCAGTGTCTGTCATTGAAAGGCGTACCCCAGAAGTACATAAACCTTGTAAAGGCTCTTTACTCGAACACTACTAGTCGAGTGAGAGCTTATGGCGAACTGTCATCTAGTTTTGCAACCTCAAGTGGTGTCCGTCAAGGATGTTCACTTTCCCCATTTTTGTTTAACTTCATCATAGATCTACTGATGGAAATAACTTTCTCGTCGACTGAGTTCTCGGGTATTGATCTCCTTCCAGCAGGTCCACTTATCGACTTAGAATACGCAGATGACATAGTCCTGTTTGGTGAAGACGCTGACAAAATGCAGAGTCTTCTGGTAGCACTGAGCAACAATGCCAGGATGTTTGGAATGCGCTTCTCTCCCTCTAAATGCAAGTTGTTGCTTCAGGACTGGTCTGCGTTAACACCTGAACTAAGGATAGGGAGTGAAGTAGTCGAACGCGTTGACAACTTCACTTATCTTGGAAGTCTGATCAGCCCTAATGGGTTGGTATCGGACGAAATCTCAGCACGGATTCGAAAAGCTCGTTTGGCTTTTGCCAACTTACGTCACCTGTGGCGAAGGCGAGATATCCGTCTATCAATAAAAGGACGAGTATACTGCGCGGCAGTCCGTTCTGTTTTAATTTACGGCAGCGAAACATGGCCATTAAGAGTAGAAGACACTCGTAAGCTATTAGTATTTGACCACAGATGCCTAAGAAATACTGCTGGCGTCTGCTGGGATAACCGGGTAAGTAATAGTGAAGTTAGACGCAGGGTATTAGGAAAGGATGGTAAATCAGTTGATGAGGTTATGAATCTTCATCGACTGAGATGGTTGGGCCACGTGTTACGTATGCCTGAACACCGATTACCACGACGTGCAATGCTATCCGGTATTGGAAATGGTTGGAAGAAAGTTAGGGGCGGCCAAACCAAAACGTGGCATCAGTGCTTGAAGTCACTAACTTCTAGTCTGAGCCATGTTGGTAGATGCAGACTACTTGGTTGGGGTCCGCGTGACTATGGTAACCAATGGTTGGAGACTCTTGGTGACATGGCTCAGAATCGATCACAATGGCGTCGGTGTATACACTCCCTGTCTTCCCTTAAACTATGAGATTAAAATCGCTTCTTTCTACGAACCAATTCTTTCTGCTTGTACTATATCTCTATATGCAATCTTTCTCTTATATATTACCACCTTTCACCTAACCACTGTTATGAATCCGGTGTTCATCTTGTTGTGTTGATGCGGTATGGCAACCTGGACCGATGCGCATATGTGCCTGGTCCTACGTCGTAGCTGACTGACTGACTGACTGATGTCATCATATTGTGTCGATATGTTGTGGCAACTTGGAACACTGTGAACATGAATCAGGCTGTATGTTTCGTATGATTGACAGACTATTTTATTTTAAAGTTATATTTTAATGGAAAAAAATAATAAGTAATTGTATTATTCTATGATTTCATTTATTATGGTCCCCCCCATAATATTGATATTTTGAAACTTACATAAATTGAACTTCTATTAATTGGATTGACAACAAGCATATGTTTAATAAGATTTATAGCTTCTTCACTTATTCCATGCCAGAACATTTTGGGAAAGTCATATAAACCATTAATAATTTGAGTTTCTAAATCAAAATCTTGACGTTGTTTAGTGAATGGTGGATATCCCACTAAACTGAAGTAAATATATGAAATGATTAATAAAAAGTGATAAAAGAATGAATTATAAATGGATATGCTGAGTAAATACGGTAAACATTCGAAGAATTAAATTCCATCATTTGCCTTATTTTAAATGGAGACAGATATGAGAAGAATGAACGACAATTGGATAGAAGTAGAAAGGAAGGTCTAGGACAGAGTGGATTGGAGAATGCTGGACGGTGACCCATGCTTTATTGGGAGTAACATACGTAAGTAATTTGCCTTAATTTGGAAATATTATAATAAACTCTTTTTTTGATGAAGTTTTGTTCTATAAGCTGGATGGTTTGGTCGTAGAGCTTTCATCGTTCTAATTAACATCATCAGTAAAAACTTCAGATAGAAATGAAGCGTTCGAATTTCTCCATATGTGGTTAACAGCTTGTCCTGTACACCAACAACATATATTAATATTCATTTTCTAGTATTCGCTGAAGAAATTCCCATTATATACAAAATGGGATTAATATGAACGAAGAATACTCTTTCTCATCAGGTACTCTACAATCACCATGCATTATATTTCGTGGTTTCTCATCAACTGCTTACAACCAAATGTGTATTAGAATTTTACATTAAGATAAGAAATAGTATGAAACAATTGAGATAACTGAATACAAAAGATTGGAATGACAAAGGTTATTAATAATAACTATATATATGCACGAACAGGTCAGAGGTTATTTGGTGTTAGAATCAAAGAAACATTAAGGATGGGTGATGTAATAGTTGGGTGGAGTTCAAAGACAGATAAGATCAATTGTGTGATAGATTTAGAGGTAATGAAGGGTTTATATAAGATTCATGGAATTAAAAACTGATAAGATGGGTTACATAATAATTGGATAGAATTTGAAGAGTTCACATAATTTAAGGGAGTCAAGTGGGTGGAAATGTATGAGTGAAGGGGTGGTTTAAGAATTCAGTAATGGAAGTGAAATATAACACAAACTAAACATTAATAGTAAATAGGGGTGGATGTTGAATAAATTTCCCAAAAACGGTTAACAAGTGTAATAGTATAATGATGATAATAATGAAAATGGTAAGATGTGTGGATAAGTTTAGGATATAAAAATGAACACTAATCAAATTACGTCACTATATTATAAAATTGATTATTATCTAGTTGGGCCCAAAGTTGGCCAAGGTAAAAGGAGCGGCTAAACATATTTCTTTTGTATGCAAAGCTCTAGCTTTTTGTCCTGAATAGCAATTGCTTCAGCCGTCTGCGGGATTATCAGTCTAACAGAATTAAGTAGACTGTTGTTAACACGACATATTATTGCGAAAAATTGCTCCATGTTGGCTGTATGTCCCGTCTAAATTAAATGGGTTAGAATGGAGTTGTTAACTGTTTTAACTACATTTTTGCTTAACCACGCCTAGAGGTGTTCATGAGCCCAAATATAACAAATTCCTAGATAATCTGCCAATATGACTACTCCACGGGGGCAGTTGAACCGATAGATACAGATAATGTACTGATGAAAAATTAATGAAAAGAATATTCTTCGTTCATATAATTGTGTTTTCTAGTATTATCAGTTTAGGTGTTGTGGAGATTGTTAAGTTTTTGATTGAAATCATAAGTCAATTGAAGCTAGACCACAGAAAACCTGGAAGCACTAGACGGCCGTTTCGACCTAGTATGGGACTCCTCAGCAGTGCGCATCCACGATCCCGTACCCCGCGAGATTCGAACCCAGGACCTATCAGTCTAACCAACTAGACCACTGGGCCTGGGTTCGAATCTCGCGGGGTACGGGATCGTGGATGCGCACTGCTGAGGAGTCCCATACTAGGACGAAACGGCCGTCCAGTGTTCATAGGTTTTCTAGTATTGACATATAATTCTCATTTAAACATTAAAAACACGAATTTCAGTGAAGGGATCTCTTTTCAACGAATTTATTTGTTAACGTACTAGTTCCATGATGAAATGTGAATAAGGAATAACCAAGATGATGTAATAGAGAGATTATAATACTAGATTACGCAATACAAATAATAATGAATTATAATATGAATATAGTAAGATGATTAAAATGTTTTTGTTACAATCATTGTAGATAATTAAAGCTAATAGAGATGAGAAATAAATGAAGCGATATCATGAGTAATTATGAATAAATGAATGAGAATATGAGATATCAGTCAAGGGAGAAATATGCAATACCAAGGCCAAGGTAACAATAACCATAGGACGTACTTTTTTGTATGCATTGTTCTGACTTGAGCTTATGGATGTTAGAACATTGTTATTGTGTATTAAAAAAATACTTTGTACGTGTCTGTTTCAGTGCAACTTCGCTACATTATGTTACCTTATTAGTTGAATATTGTTTTCATATTACAATCTTTTCTGAACTACAATGTTTGAGTGTAGGAAGAGCTATAGCATTTCGGTTAGTTAAACAGAAGTTGGATGAAAGAATTAGAACCCGTGAAGTATTGTTTTGACCGATGAGTGATCAAAATTCGCAAAGATTTGTGCAATTTATAGAATCACTGATTGACTAAGATAAAATACTATGTGAGTAAAGTTGCGTTTACGAGCTACATAATGCGAAGATGTGATGAACCAGTCAACCAGACTGTGAAATTCTTACCAGCTACGACTGTTGAAACACCTATTACAAACACATAGCCACCACCAGCCCCATGATGTTACATTTGTTAATGTAAAAGTTTAGAAAAAATAACTACAGGCAGGAAACGAAGTTATTTATTGTTAAACTGAGTCACGCCGGGGCTGAAAACACTCCTAATTAAGGTTTGGGAGACAATTGTAAGTTTTTTGTGGAGAGCTTATAGAAGATGTGAGAGCGTTATGAAAACTAATTTTAAGCTAAAAGTGAACATTTAGTGAATGATTAGGTGAATGGAAATCTGACATGAAAAGCCAAAACATTCCAATAAGTACAATTAACTGATTACTGAGTAGTGGACAGTTTCATGTATGTCTAATCTTCTTTAATGCTAACCAAATTCTACCGATGGAGTTGCAATGCGCCTAGTCCTACAGGAGGTCAGTTGCAGACCAAACAGATCAACGGTAATGTCTGTGATGCTGGGTTATGCGGGTTTGAA
This sequence comes from Schistosoma margrebowiei, assembly GCA_944470205.2. NCBI lineage: Eukaryota > Metazoa > Platyhelminthes > Trematoda > Strigeidida > Schistosomatidae > Schistosoma > Schistosoma margrebowiei. The sequence goes on along the minus strand of OX104025.1, from coordinate 46,062,980 downwards.
TGTAACAATGAACATCAGCTCGCTCAAGACTGAAGCTAAACCTAGCTGACGAGTGTCAGCTGTTACGAAACTCTGGTTAGACAGGGTTTTCTGACTATTTGAAACTATTTAACAACGATGAACCTATACAGTTTTGATGGGTTACTATCGAAATGAAATATGTAAGTTCTGTCAAACAAGTTTTTATGATTTGTAATTATTAGTGTCAAATTGTTGAACTAAAATATCTCTAGATGATCTTCACATACGTGAAATTATGCAGTCTATATTGAAAAAGAGAATAGTTTCAGATCTTCGGACAGAACAATCTGAATACCATGATTTATTAGGTAAAGAGTTAGATTTACTACATGCATGTATTTTTTATGCATAATATGAAAGGCTACTTCTGTTGTTTTTTTTCGTTTTAAACCCCATTTAGAATTTATAGAGCTTTCATAAATATTCCAAATAGTTTAAACAGTCGTTAGCAATTCAGTTTTTAAGATTTTGACTAATTCCTAGTAGAAATAGTAGGAAGATTTGGTGATATATTATCAATAATTATTGTGTATGATGTATGGAGGTAGGCTGGTTATCATCAGGGTTCAAAAAAGCAACCGAGTGGCTGAAAAGAATATGTTTTAATCAATACACCACCACGATAAGAGTAACCTGAGTTTACAACAAATATATACAACTTACCAAATGTACAAAATCACACCGAGTGACCATACATCAATAACACATGTGTATGTACCACAACCAGCAGTCTTTAGAACTTCTGGAGCCAAGTAGTCTGGAGTACCACAAAATGTACGCAACATTGTCCCTTCATCAACAAGTTTTGATACACCGAAATCAGTCACTTTTATAAGACATCGATTTGCTTTACTTGTAAGGAGAATATTTTCAGGCTATAAAACAAAAGTAGAATTAACAGAGTAGTATAGAACGAATTTTACTGTTTTATGAATGAGAGTGATAATTTGGTAGACCATTGAACAATGAATGAACTCTGTACGAATAAGCGAAGCATGAAGAATTTATCCGAAGCAACAGTTTATCTATGGATTTAACAATACGACAGAAGTTTCAAATCAAGTGTCATATTCGAAATATTTCACTTGTATAGGTATTAACGAATACCACAGTTAGCTATCATTGACAGTTTTCTTGTGTCTAATTAACAACATAGTTATCTTTATGAGGATTTAACATGTTCAGAAATATAAAACTGTATTAGATGGTGGTGTTATTTTTCTTTCAAACAAAGTTCTCATTGAATCGTAACATAATATTTTTACGCAATAATTTATGATGCACATGTATGCATGATATTTAATATCTAAGTTGACTACATATGACTGAAGAGACTTATTAATCTATATAATTGATGTTAGTGCAAGTAACCCATAGACCAGATTGATCATTCCTTTTTGAAAAAGATTGTTAAGTGAATTTTGCTAAACTTATTCAAAATGTTCCGTATTCCATTGTTGCTTTTTAGAATTATAGAAGTGTCGTCCATACAGCGAAAATGAAGTTCTAGCTGGCTTATTAAGTACTCTCAAGAGACTGTTCTTTAAAATCCTCTAAAACAAAATATTTAGGGTTTGACCTAGATGTGAACTCATGGTGATACCAGTTTTCGCTATTCGATTTGTTAGTTTACTGAACAAAAAGTTTATTATTTTCAGTGTACACTATTGAATAACAGTCAAAAATCGAACGATGTCGCAACTTTTTTATTTACTCTCAAATCACTCGTGTTTACCGAAAAATTTAAGACCAAGATAATCACAATACTTAACTAGCACAATTCACAAGCTATTAACTCAAAGTACCGCCAGAGATGTTCTACTCACTGCCTTCTCATGGCAGGGGTGTTGTTTACGAAAACGAGAGGACGAAAAGCGAATATCCGGCGCTTTAACCGGATTCCAAACCAATGATGCACATGGGCTCCAGTATCCTGCGGGAAAAAATGGCGTATGAACCCATCGTTGGTCACCGGCTTCCATGGGACTGCATCTTTTTACGATGCTCCACTGCCTTGTGGATCCGACCTTTAGGTCAAAGGCTCGGGGTATGACCCTCTAAGAAAACCACCTGCTTCGGTCTAAGCACCCGGGCAGTATCACAGCCCACACACACAAATATGGTGTGGCGCATATATATTTGGTGCCCTCTTGTACCAATATTTATGTGTTGAAATAAATAAACTGAAAATTTCATATGGACCTAAACATGTGATATTGAATAAAGCCATTAATAGGAATCTTACTGAAAACTGTAGGACAAAGAAGTTGTAAAAATACAATTTCAAGTCTAAAATTTGGTGATTTTAGACATAAAACTTGAACAAATGATACATTTAGGAAAAAAACCTACTTGACTGTAGTATAACTAAAAAAAATCAACAAATATATAAATAAGTTCAATGTTACCTTTAAGTCACGGTGAGTGATTCCATGATCATGTAAGTACTTTAGAAGTAAAAAAGAAGAAGAGAAACAGAGAGAGACAGAACAGCTATCAATAATAATATTAATATAAAACGGCTTGGTAACAATACACATTCATAGTAAAAAGTTGATTACAACAAGTAAACAAAAAAGGCAAGGTACTTGCAAATATACACAAAACTATCTCACTAATTAGTGTTAATAATGATATCCGTAAGTATTCAGCTAGGAGAATAAAAAAATGAACACAAAACACGAGTTATGCAAACTCATGAGTCAGTAATCTGATCAACATAATATCGATAAGTACATTGATTATCTTCGTCGATGAAATTTCAGGTGAAAAAGTAGCAGTACAGTCGCATTTCACTTTTAAACAATTTAGTGGATACAAGTTGTGCCAAATGAATAAATGAATATTCAACATCCAACTCATATAAGAAAATGTATTGTGCTCTAACTAAGTCCTTTCTGATCGTAAATGGGCTGGTTAAGGCGATGGTGAAGAGAGTTCACTCCCCTAAAAAAATGCCCTCATATGATCATTACTCTATGGTATTTCCCAAAGAATCCCTATGGATTGCTTTCTTGAGGGGAGGGGAATGCTGATTTTAGAAACGAGAGGATGAAAAGAGAACATTATGCAACTAAACTAGGTTGGTGGATAAGCGAAATTCGTCTAGGTGAGGAGTAAAACATCGATTCCAAACCAACGTCGAGGATGGAATCCAGGATCATGAGAGAACAAATAGCGTACTGAGCGACGATATTGTTATGACGGGATAAATGTTGTAAACGTTGGAACTGATTTTATCCAATTATTGTTTTACTGTATCATTATTCAGTAACTAGATTGTTACATATATATCCCTTTTATCATAGGTGATATTGCTCAACTGCTTTTTGGGTTAGACTTTGAGATTAAAGGCTTGGGGAGTGATTTTTCAAGAAAACCACCTGGTTATGCTTAGGTAGTAATGCGGCTCGCATACAGATATTATGTGGCGTATACTATTTTTGGTGCCGTTTTAATAGGATTTGTGTGAATTAGATGAGGTGAATGAAAATATTACCAGTAAATTAATTATTTTATTTATTTATTTATTTATTTTAACACATAAATATTGGTACAAGAGAGCGCCAATATATATGCGCCACACAAAACAATGTAACTTCGAAGAGATAGAAAAAGAAAAAAAAACCAAGGAGCACAAAAGAGAACGATAACGAAGAGATTTAGTGTGGTCGTAACAATGGAACGGAAAAGTACAATCAGAAGAAATCTTTCAAGTAAGGGAGACACAACCACTTTTTATGAAGAAAGTAAAAGAAGGTTACAGCAGGATCGCCACTGGCTTCTATTCTGAGCCATATCTGATAACGTCTCTAGCCACTGTGTAGCACCATCTCTCAGACCCCAACCAGGGAGTCGTGAAGGACCAACACAAGCCAGTCCTTTGCAGCTTTCTTTCATACCACGACACCATGTCATGCACTGACCACCTCTCCGCTTTTTCCAACCAGTCCCAGAGTTGGCAAATAATGCACGACGTGGAATTCTCTGGGACGACATTCGTAGAACATGTCCAAGCCACCGAAGTCGGTGTTTCAAGATGGTGACACCAATTGAATTATCATCTCTGTGCCCAAACACATGATGCCGAACCTCTGCATTACTGACATGGTGTTGCCACTGAATATCAGCAATCCTTCGGAGACAGTGATGATCGAACACAGAGAGTCGTCTAACGTCCTCAACTCGGAGAGGCCAGGTTTCACAAGCATAGAGCAAAACTGCTCTCACCGACGCGTTGTAGATCCGACCTTTTACAGCCAGACTAACATCACGAAGGCGCCAAAGATGGCCCAGATTGGCATAAGCCACTCTGGCTTTCACTATACGTGCATTGATCTCATCACTCACACCCCCACCAGCACTTATGCAACTACCCAGATACACGAACTTCTCGACTACTTCTATCTGCTCACCATCCAGGGTGAGTACAGGATTGGAATCCTGCCAGTCTTGTAGAAGTACTTTGCACTTCGAAGGTGCAAAACACATACCATACCTACGGACACTGATTGCCAACTGATTAAGTGCGGATTGCATGCCTTGGGCATTATCGCACAGTAAGACAATATCGTCCGCATACTCAAGGTCGAGAAGTCTTTCTCCAGGTAACAGATCCACACCACCATTACTTACATTCATCAGAGCTGTTTCCAGAATGTCATCGATGGCAAGGTTGAAGAGGAATGGTGAGATTGGGCAACCCTGCCTAACCCCACTACTCGAATGGAACAATGGAGAGAGGTGGTTGTATGCCCTCACTCTGCCTGAGGTGTTTTTATATAGGGCTTTTAGGATGTTAATAAACTTCTCAGGCACACCCTTCTTCAATAGACAATCCCAGAGAACAGTCCTGTCCAACGAATCGAAGGCAGCCCTGATGTCAAGAAACACTACGATTGTTGGCCTTTGATAAGTATGGCGATGTTCTAACATTTGGCGGAGGGTGAAGATATGATCAATACATCCTCGACCAGAACGAAACCCAGCCTGCTCCTCGCGAGTCAATCTTTCCCGAGTTTTGAACAACCTACGAAGTATGACGGAAGCCAATAGCTTGGACGCAATCGGAAGTAGACTTATCCCCCGATAGTTGTTACAGGAACGACGTGAACCCTTTTTAAAGATAGGGACAACTATCGACTCATTCCATGACGTTGGTACACACTCTAGTTCCCAAACCTTTGTAAACAACGTCGTCAATTCCTTAGTCAAAAAGTCACCACCATCTTTAAAAAGAGCCGGAGGTAAGTCATCTGGGCCAGGTGATTTGTAACGCTTCAAGAGTTGGAGTTCCTTGCGGACTTCCTCCTCGTTTGGTGGATCAGTCGTCACCGGCCATGGAGGGCAGGACAGCCTGACCGATGTTGCCGGAGCAGCAGGCCAGTTGAACTGCCCTTCGAAAAATTCTGCCCATCGTCCAAGACGTCGATGGATGTTAGTGATTGGCATCCCATCATCCTCGCAGATTGTTTCACTCACACCAGACTTCTTGCTGCCAGTGGCTCGGATGAGCTGGAAGAGCTTCCGGTAGTTACCAGATGCAGCTGCTGCTTCCATCTCATTAGCACGCTCCGACCACCAGGCTTCTCGGTCCTTACGCAAGCTTTGCCCAATTTCCCTACGTAACATCCTTCGTTTATGGTCAAACTCACGGTCACCCGGAGTAGACCGACGGGCTTCAATGAGTTGTAAGGAACCAGAAGAAACCCAGTGCTTAAAAGCGGGACGTTTCGCAAACCCACAACTGACTGTTCCCGCCATTTTCATGGCGTCAAGCAATTGCAACCAATGCTCATCTATACTTTTCGGTGGAGTGGTAGCTAACCTAGAGGCTAACTCGGTTCGATACTTATTTGCAACAGAAGTTGCAACCAGCTTGCTAACATCAATCCGTTGGTGGCGGTCACTTCGTTGTCCACTGAAAAGTAAGGCAAGATTGGCGCAGACCAAGGCATGGTCAGAGTCCAGATAGGTACTCCAAAAGGAGCGGCAGTCTTTTACACAACCACGCCAGCGGAAGCTGATCGCGATGTGATCAATCTGAGTCCAGGCTTGGGATGCAGAGGGAGGACGCCAGGTGGCACATCGGCGATGACTGTGCCGAAAGTTAGTGCTAGCCAGAAACATGTTGTGGTCTGTGCACAGTTGCAGTAGACGGTCCCCGTTATCTGACCTGCGACCAACAAGTCCCCATCGGCCACCTAAACGACTCTCTTCTGTGCCTAGACGTCCGACCTGAGCATTCAAGTCTCCGACTAGTACTACAATATCTGTCGAACGCACTTTCTGGAGAAGAACAGATAACTGGTGGTAAAACTCATCCTTGATTGCATCCGGGCTGCAATCTGTCGGGGCATAGGCGGAGATGACGAAAAGACATCGTTTCTCACGCCGATTTCTTCTCACTTTGATGGAACTTTCTAATCTAACAGCACATAGCCGACTGTTAATGGGGATCCAATCAATTAGTGCTGCCTCAGCTCTAGCGCTTAGTGCGACACCAACGCCAGCAAGACCAGACGAAGATGCCACAGGGTCCCCGGATAAGCGCACGTGAAACAAGCTTTTCGAAGCGACAGATGGAGATAGTAAATGAATTATTATTATTATTATTATTATTATTATTATTATTATTATTATTATTAGTAAATGAATTAAGCCAAATAACTATCAAAATATAAGATACGCACATCATTAACTGTCATTAGAGGTGATAGCACTTCAAGTTCATTCTTAAACTAAAACAGTTTCAGATTGCACATTGGTCATTCATTAAACCTTTTATTTTTAATTTAATTAAACAAAATTAGATCGTCAAGATAAAACCAGGAGTGTACATATAATTAACTGGTTACCTTCACGGCTATAACCATTTGAAGAAAGAAAAACTTGGAATCAGATTCATTTAATTGACCAAGGTCGACAATACGATTAAAGAGTTCACCACCTTCAACACTGAAATGTAAAATGAGTTTGACAACCGATCTGCTTACAGCTCAAGAACCATGTACATCGCTTCTGTCGTATCTATAACATCGTAGATTTGAATGATACATGGCTACGAATAAGAGTAAATGTTAATAAGAACAGATTAACGGGAAAAATTGGAGTAGAGAAAAAAGTATATTTACAATCAAAATTTTCCTGTTGAGCAAAAAGATTAGGAACAGAATATAGTTGAATGTATATCAACCATACAGTGTTAGAGTACATATACCGATATTATGCCTTTTACTTATTATATATTTGAACACATAAATATTGGTACAAAGGAACACCAGATATACATGCGCCACAGCTATGCTTTACCTACATTCTATTCTTTTGATACGTTTGTATAATTAGACTGATTTTATGTATCTTTGGTTAATCAGTAAATCCAGGCCGAAGTGAAACCTGAAGAATATTTTAAACATCGCGAAAAATCTGACAATTTCAGTGTAAATGTCAAATACATATCTAACTGTTAGAAGATGAAATGACTTACAACTCTGGAAAGTTGTATACTCTTTTCGACTATTGCAATATATTCAAGATTTAAATAAAATCATGCCTTTAAACCATGAGATAATAAAAATATGACTTGCAATAAAGAAAAACGAAAATTCAATGTATTACTTGGTACAAGTGTGATTTTAATGGGTGTACGTTACACTAATAGCTCTAAGACTCGTTAATTACAGGGATATTTCAAAAAAAGTACATATAAACCTACTCAAAGCCAATTTTAGCATTTCACACTATCATGTAGATGGTTTGTTCAACACTATCAAAGACCAGGGGTTTTACAGACCTAACTTTTGGGACAAGATTCAAAATCAAATGTGCATTCCACAAGTAACTTGAAGTAGCGTCCAACATTAAATGCGTAGGATTTTCTGACAGATTGTTATTGACCAGTCTGGATTAAATAAATTACGAGGTTTTATTTCCAAAGTATCAGTCTCTCGTAACAGGAATCGTTTTAGGATACAGTAATAATTCTTTGACTTTTTAATAAAGCAGATGTTTTTACTTATTTGGATACTTGGTTCAAAGATTAAGCTTATGCTAAGAACAAACAGTACTTAAAAATTCAGGTAATTACTGATACGAATTTTAATTCGTTTTTTACTTCAATATCATTGAGGTCAACTTGTCCAAATAGCTAGATCTAATTAACGTCATCAAATTAGAAGACACTGATAAACTATTGATTCATATCCTGTCATTAAATTAAATGGATTAATCATCCACAAACTAAACTTTCAATGACGAAAACTAGGGTAAATATTTATACAGTTGCATATATGTAGGTAGCAACTAAACAAGTGTCCAACAACTACAATGTTAGCTAATAAGCATTATCCCACAGGGCTGAGAGCAGTAAATGTACATAGCACTACTGTTATTTGGATTAACAAATCAGTGGCAGACTGGCGTGAAAGGTTCGTATTTGTATGTAAAGTTAGTAATGATAACTGGCTAGGGAAAATACTTAGACATCAAGGAAAAACCGGAGACAGACTAAAGCTAGTCAACCAATGACATATGTAAATGAATGAAGTTATACTTGAGCATATTGTAAAAATCTTGAACTATGGGTAAACTTTGGAAAAGTTGTAAATAACACGCTATAAAACCAATTCCACCAGACTTACGTGGTTTAAACGCGTTAATATATCTACTTCAGAAGCGATTGAACTAGTGGAAGGCTATTTTTTAAAGAAAATATAAATCAGGAAATATACCTTGCCAAATTTTGAAGCTAAGGAAAAGTGTTTCTTCTGCACTATTTTCATTGCGTATTTTTCACAATACTCCTTATCAAAGATCAACCTAACTTCCCCATAGGCACCTCTGTTATAGTTAATATACAAATACAATGTACACAAACCGTCCGATATGCTTTGAAACAGTATATTTATCTGTCACTTCAGCTGGATAGAGAGCACGAGCGGAACTGGATTCAGAAAATATAAAGCCTAAGAGTGAAGTTGTAAGTTAAAATACGATCAAACATTTCAAATGTTTTAGAGACACTGAGATTTCATCGTTGTTATTTAACGGTTGCTTCTTGCCACGTCCAATTTTTGACCCATTGACGAAAGTTCCATTGCTGCTAAGATCATGTATAAAAACCAGAGGATTGTTACTCGTTGATTCCTATAAATGAATTATTTAGTGGGCTTAAGGAACATAGTTTATATACCAAAACTATTTTGAAGTGGAGTTTACTAACTGTTGTAAACTGTGATGAACCGTCAAACATATCGAGAACAAATCTGAAGGAGCAGTCATCACCACGACCGAATGTATAAGACTCATTGATCAAATCTAACGATATTGATAAGGGCCAATGTTATTGAAAGCCACCAAACCAATTGAAGGAAACCTGCTATCTAACGGAAGCAATCTCCCCCAAACTATGGAGGAGTCGATTTTTTGTGATATGTAATCATGTGTTTCATCAATATCCTGCGTAGGAGGAAGGTCAGCCATAACTTCAGTTCTTAATGGAATGTACACCCACTCATTAACTTCCGCGCCTCTGTACTACATGTGGCTATTACACGCATTAGCACTAAGTACTAACACAGGCTTTATCAGTAAGAAATTAAGTAATAGGTCTTTCTCTAGATATAAATTTTATCCGTTAGATGTATTTCTTGAATATGAGGGTGTACTTCTCTCCATAATTATTCTCTAGGAAAGATTCAGATTTGTGTGATAAGGAAAGAAGGCCTACGGCCTATTAAATGGTTCAAATGGTTGTGGACGCAATAGAAGAAGCTTTCGCTTAACAGGCTTCCGTGTCTAGTAGCAGGGGATCACCAAATCCTCCAGGCAGGAACCTAGGTATGTTAACAAAAGAGGAAAAAATTGGTAAATCGTAGTATGATTCTATCCTTGGTCCTTAAGAATAGGTCAAGTTGCCTCTTGAAGGACTCCTGAGAAGTCGCTTGGACTAGCTCGGCCGGCAGCGAATTCCAGCTTTTGACAACTCTTAAGGAGTAGAAGTTGTGTCTACATCCCGTCTTGCTATGTTGAGTTTCCAGTTTCTGGGTGTTACCCCTACGTTATTCCCTAATCACAATCTTTAAGTCTGCTTGAAGTGCGCGTGTATAGGTGTCTCCAGTTATTTCTCGCCAGTTTTTTACATCGTCAGCATATAGTAATATTGCGGACTCAGCTATACTTGAGAGATAATTTACATGCAGTATGAAAAGTAAAGCATCTGGGACAGAACCTTGAGGTACTCCTCTAACTACTGATCTCCAGGTGGAGCGCTTTGAATTTACTCTTACTTTTTGTCTACGACCTACTAGGAAATCCTTAAACTATTTTAAGAGAGGTTTGGCGATGCTGAAGTCTATGTAGATAACACACACTAGTTTTTCATTGTCTGCAGCTTCTACCCATTGGTTTTTGCTATAAGGATGATTTTTGTGCAAGATAAATTCTTTCTGAAACTACATTATTCGCTGTTTGACAAGTTCTTTAGTTCCAAAGATGTCATAATGATTTTTTCGAATATTCTTTCCAGTATTTTATCTATTACGCTGGTAAAGCCGACAGGTCTGTAGTTCTATGTGAGTTGCCTTTGTCAGGTTTTATGTATGAGAGTGCCGACTGCTTCTTTCCAGTTAGTAGGTAACACACCTTGCTCACGTGATATGTCGAATATCAAAGTTAGTGGAACTTCAATATATTGTACGATTTGTTTCAGGATTTCGGAGTGCAGTTCATCCGGTCCTGTTGATTTTTCCATTTCTAAAGTGCTAAGAGCCTTAATTACATCGTCTCGATTAAATTTTACAGAAGAGGCACCTGAGTAAAAACTGCCCCAAAATAGTTTTTCATAGACTCTGCTTTATTCTGATCGTCATCTATCATTTCAGATCCTTTCCCTTTCATAATTGGGTTCGGAATTCAATGCAGCATCCTTTTCCTGTAACTTGTGTATGAGAATAGTCTCTCAGGCTTCTTGAGTGCAGATTGTGCCAACTGCATTACATCGTTTCTCTGAGCTTGCCAGAGTTTAATTATGCACTTAATTTCTACCGACCTGTAGGGTTCCATGATACTTGTCGTGTCAAGGCAGATGGTAACATTTAAACCTCTCTTCTTTTGTCTTAGTAAACGTCGAATATCGCGGCCTATCCAGGGATGTCTTGTCACTTAGTCACTTTTTATAGTGTTTATGAGTTGTCACTCATCAAGGCTAAGTTTTTCACCATGTCTGTACTAACTTTAGATGATGTGATATATTGTTCCTCAAAATCTACAAGCAACCTATAGTCATCAAGAACCGCACTCTTTCTTTACCAAGCCAGAAAAGGCACTACTGAGCGGAATAAAAACGAGCTGGTAACAACGGCGCAAACATGCAATACAAACAAATGAGGAACATATGCACAAACACAATAAGAAAAGACAGGTTTCAGTACCAAATAAAGCCTGTCTGTGAGTTTGTCTCCAATCAGTAAAATTTATTCAGTTACGCAGCCTCTATTCGACAAGCCAAAATTGAGTTTCTCAAATGTTAGGTTCTAAATACCCGATCAACTACTATGGTGGCACTACTAATCTTCTGTTAGGATGTGCAGAAAAATATACCAATAGTTATCATGTTAAGTCTAATGTTGTCCTTGGACGCTAAATGTACATTCCCTGTTGGTCGACATTTACTTCACTTGTTTAATATTGTGTAAATGTTGTTTTCTATTTTTATGGTTCGATGTGGTATGTTTGGTTAGTATATAAATAGAGTATGTCTGAAATACAATTATTCATATCTCAGAGGCTGTGACTTGCGTTCTGGACTCAACTGGCTGGGATAGACAGGGAAGCAGGGCCAATCGGGATACTAGGTCGTTCAGTACGTGTTTACGTGTCACTGTAACCGATCGATATAAACGCTGCTTATCATAACCTGCACTCACACGTTACAACAATTGGCGACGGGGTTGGGATCAACAACAAGTACTCTCAGACATTTCAAAAGACCACACTAATTGTATTAGCGAAAGCCTCATCTACAACTTCACAGGACTTGCCGAAGTGAACCTGAGCGCTGACTTGGTGTGCCGGAAACTACAGAACCTAAACAAAGATATGTCGTCCGATTCGAATATGGTTCGTTCTGCTATACTGAGTGAAGCAGCTTTAATCTTGGAAACACCGCCTAGAGTGATATTCTCACATTCGCCAGGCTAAGCATATTACAGAAAGTTCGGAAGCTGGCTTACATCGCGCCAATTTTCAAAGAAGCTCGACGCAGTGAACCTTCACAAAACGTCACCATTGTATAATCAACCTACTGACTGCAGTGGACAGATAAACAACCGTTCTTTATCGTCCCCATTTAGAGTACGGAAACATAGTCCTTCCTCCCTCATTCCAAAAGGACATGAACACTCTGGAAAGTTTATGACGCGAGCCACGAAATCAGTTCAGGGACTCACACTGAAGTTTCCTATATAAACCAAAGAACAAGGAGAAAAGGAAATATTCCTGCTCTATGGGGAGACAGTACTGCTTCACCATTAGTGGAGGAAGACTTTGGTAAGGCTCAAGTGTTCTCGAACTACTTTAGCGACGTATATACCATAGAAGCGCCCTTCCCGTCAGCGTATACAGATCCCCCCATACATACACTGGATAGCGTGACCATTAAGAAACTCGATGTCTTTGGTCTGCTAAATAAGCTTGACATAGGTAAATCCACGGGGCCCGATGAATTACATCCGAGGCTACTGAAGGAATTATCTAACTTCGTTGCAAGCCCTTTAAGTACATGCTTTAACCTATCCGTTACGCAGGGTCGTTTACCGAAAGACTGGAAAAACGCCATAGTAAGTCCTGTCTTCAAAACAGGTACGAAACACAAACCTGAGAACTACCGTCCCGTTAGCCTAACTAGTGTGGTCGTTAAAATCTTAGAAAAGATTATTCAGAAGGAGCTGTTTAAGTATCTCGATAAAAACCGGATCCTCTCGGAGAAGCAGCACGGCTTCAGAATAGGTTATTCTTGTCTCACTAACTTATTAGTGGCTCGTGAAAGCTGATGCGCTCTTAAGGACCAAAAGCTACCTGTAGACGTCGCCTTCATTGATTTCAGCAAAGCTTTTGACAAGGTTCCGCACAACCGGCTGTTATATAAGTTAAGAAAAGTCGGGATTGGATGCAATTTATTGATGTGGATAAAAGACTTCTTAGTTGGGCGTCAATAAAGAGTTTGGGTGAACTCAAAGTTATCTAGCTGTGCTTAATGGAGTGCCCCAGGGTAGAGTTTTGAGGCCAGTGCTATTCCTGTTGTATGTAAATGACCTTCCTCGTCTCCTATCATCATCGGTCTTGCTATATGCTCATGATGTCAAGATATGGAGAACGATACGATGTGAGGGTGATAGCTTAGAACTCCAAAATGACCTGAAGAAATTGTCTGATTGGTCTCAAACCTGGCAGTTGAAGATAAATACTTCCAAGTGTGTTGTGATGCATATCGGTCAAGGTACAGATACGTACACGATGAATAACACTGAGCTACCTGTCGTCCAGACACATAATGACTTTGGAGTCATCGTTAGTCAAAACTCAAAGACTACTGCACACTGCCGTGCAATAGCCGCTAAAGGTTTTAGAACCTCATGGTCAATACGTAGAGCTTTCAGTCATGTCGACGCTAGAACGTTTTTGACTTTGTATACAGTGTTCGTTCGTCTTAAGCTTGAGTACTGCATACAAGCGACCAGCCCCTGCTTAAAAAAAGACAGTGAGCTTCTGGAAAAGGTTCAGAGAACAGCAACTAAGCTGATTCCCGGAATATAGAAGCTTTAGTATGATGCTCAACTGGCCAAGCTGAATCTTTTCCCTTTGTCATATCGCAGAACTAGAGGCGACTTGATTACAGTTTTCAAATTGTTTAGTGATAAATTTGCACCTGATATGCCCTCATTTTTTCTTGTCTTCCAAAACAGAGAAGTTACGAGCAAACTCCAAAAACGTCCATAAGCTCAGAACAAATTACTTGTCAGCTGACTATCGACTTTCCCATCGAATCATCAACGAGTGGAATTCACTACCTCAGTACGTGGTTGAGGCTCCATCCGTCGACTCTTTCAAAAGAAAGTTGGATCAACTGAGAGACCACCATTGCCAGGACTAACATAGGCCATCGAGCCTCCTGTCCTTCCCAAACTGAAACTGAAACATAGTCTTCCTGTGGTGGTGATCATAGTCGACGGCGACTCGACGCCACACTATAAATGCATCAGTACTAAGAAAGGTTTATGTGGCTATCAATGTCTTTTTAATATTGATTTCTTTAACAAAACTGAAAGGCCTAGACGTATTATTTGGCTAGCAATAAATTTCAAGTCGGTGGTTATGATCATCACATGTGAAATGGTTTGTCCAAGCTTAACCAAAACCTGTTTAACATAAGAAATAGTTTGAATAGCGCTTTGAAATGTTCTACTAAAATATATTGTTATTCCTTTATTCTTTCGCTCTGTCTCGTATTTAAACTTCTTACTTATAAATCTTGGGACCATGTTTCATATTTCTCAATGTTTTTTTGTCTGGACCGTTATCATTTAACCGTAGCAAAGATTTAAAGACTTATTGTAGTATAATGCCGGGTCATAGATAATTAAGTCGTAATATACTGAACTCAGGGTTACAGAGTGGTTTAGTTCAGAATTGTTAACCTTTGACCACCTGCTGGAAACGGTTATTCGGGTCCTTGAAGGTGGATTTTGACCTTATTTTGTCGTGGATACAATTAGTGGTTCTCTGATACTTGATGTTTCCTTATTAACCATACCTTTGGATGTTTACTGTGCTTTTCCTTGTACGAGAAACCTTTAACTGTTTGGCGAAAATTGTACCGATTGAGGTACTTTGTATTTCGGTGTAAATTGGTTTCCTTGTAAACTTAGAGCGAATTAAATGAGGCAAAGAATTTGTGTTTGGATAAAATTTAATACAACTGGGGCAAACAAATTTTCTACGCTACGTAAAATCGTAGTTTGCTTTGATCGGATAGGGTTCGATTCATAAATCCTTTGTGTTCAGACCAAATATGAGAATTTTGTTTGCTACAACCTTTAAAATGTTGAAGGATATTTCTACACTACATGTGATCGCTTTGAATATTATTATTTCAATTAAAATTACTCTAATTTCTGTCGTTAATGTTGCCCATGTAACTCCTATGGTAGAAGTGTAAAAATCCTTTCGATCACGGTTTCGAATGTTTTGTACGTAAGCATGTGTTCATTTGAAGAGTCTGTAGCGTGGTGTCGAGTCGCGATTGACTGTGAACACCGCTACCATGAAGCTCGTTCCAAATGACTCCATAAAAACCCCGAGAAGCCAAATATCAGAAGGCAGAAAATGGACCAAGTCAAGATTTGTTCACTGGCGATCTCGTGGTATCGAAAGGATACCGAGATCGTGCCAGGATACAAGCTTGGTTACAGAAGGTAACCGAATTCGCGCTAAGTTACAATCGAAGTGTAAGAACAAGAATGGAAGAACGATATAGCTGTCATTAGCACAGTCAAACAAAAGCACAATAAAACGAACACTGGTACAACTGTTTATAATAATAATTGTTTTTATTAAACCGGTCGTGTTCTCGTGAGAAAAGTGAGTCACTACAAGTTTTTCCATGGATACTTTTTTTGACTATAACCTTTTATGCTACTTTTGAATGTAAAACTTAATTTTAACACCTTAAGTTGAAATTCCGTTGACCTTTGGATACAAATGAGACTGTGATCAATTTCTTTAATCGCAGCATTGATTTTCAGGATATCTCACCTAGTTCATGTGAATTTGACGGTTTAAGTTAGTTTCGTTTGACTTGGCTCCTAATCATGATGGAGAACATCTTTGTTTTCCGCAGTACGATTGTTCTTCTAACTGATCAGTCTGATCTATTCAGGAAGGAGAGGAATATAGTTTAATCAACAGGATCACCTTTTGTTTGATAAGTGACAACTTTGTGTCTCCTATTAGTTTATCTATCCAATATATTTCATGTTTAATTATTTAGTCCGCTTAAACAACTCTTCAGGCTATGTAGTTTAGTAGTTCTATTCGTTGATGTGATTTGGTAAAACTTATATCAATGAGCTATTAGACAATTTTTAAGTAGATGTTGCACAAAATTTCATTCAACTGCTGTCGATTGGTTAGAAGTTTTCACGTAAAGTCATCGTTTTTATATGACGAAAATATGAGAAAAATAAAGTAATGCATATGCACATATTATATAAAAAAAGAGACACCTAGTGAAGTGGTCTTTAATATTTCAGGAGACCGGCTCACCTATGAAAATACTGTGGATACGACATAATCGGACGATTCAGACATCATAATACTTTAATAACGATAACTTAAAGGCAAACAAGGAAAAAGGTGTTAAGAGTTGAGAAATTTCAGTTAAACGCAGCGAATGTTTAACCGTGTGACTTCTCCGTTGACCATATCGAAGAGAATAGACTTACACCAATTGTTTTGGGATAAGATGAGAATGCCTGGCTGGAAGCTTTCAACGAGTTGTGTTGGTTTTCACTAACAAGGACGACATCTATAATCCTCAGAGCTACCTATTTTGGTAAGCCATTCAGAAAGGTATAAATGAACATATTTCTTCGTCGTAGGTAGCCTTTTGAAATGGAAAATAATATCCTGAAATACGAGTCCTGAGAATGATTCGTCCTATAGAAGGCACCAAATCCACACACAACACAGAGTGTGATAACATATGCGCAGCAAAATAGAAAATAAATGACTCCCCGAAATTATAATGAACGATCATATCAGCGTTTCGTTCAGCTATAAAAGTTGTCATATGTTTACATTTTTTGTGAATGACAACTAAATGGTTGTAAGAATGGTTTATGGTTTATATAAAATTGATAATAGAATGTCATGAAGTAATTTCATCTGTACACACACATTTGCTACATGCTCTGCGCTTCAAGCTAATAAAAACGGTTGAAAATACTCACTACTAAATAATGCAAGTCAGTCAGTCAGTAACAACATAGAACTTCGTACGTACGTACATCAGTTCGAGTTGCCACACCACCTTAACACAGAGATGCAGTTGTCGATCCAAATCCCGTAGTGGTAGAGTTAGCAAGAGTGTAAGCAGTGATCGGGAAGATTAGGGTTTGGAGATGTTATTTGAAGAGTATAATTCAGTGAAATAAATTTGGAAAGAGGAAAAAGACAAGGAGGATTCAGGAGATTAGAAATTGGGAGAGCACAAAGAGTGGATGCACCTGCGCCATTGCAAACGATTTTGAGCCATGTCATTCAGGGTCTCTAACCATCGGTTGCTATCAGCTCGCGGTCCCCAACCAGGCAGTCTACACCTATCAACATGACTCAGACCACTTGTCAGTGACTTCATGGACTTGTGCCATGTTTTTGTCTGGCCGCCCCTAGCTTTCTTCCAATCTACTCCTATACCACTGAACATCGCACGTCGAAGCAGTCGGTGGTTGGGCATACGTAACACGTGTCCCAGCCATCTCAACTGATGAAGTTTCACTACTTCATCAATTGATTTGCCATCCTTACCTAGTACCCGTTTCCTAACAGCTGCGTTACTTACTCGGTGGTCCCAGGATATACGAGCAATACTTCGAAGACACCTATGATCAAATACTAGTAACCTACGAATATCCTCTACTCTTACCGGCCATGTTTCACAGCCATAAAGTAGGACGGAACGAACTGCTGCGCAGTAAACACGTCCTTTGGTTGGTAGACGGATATCTCGCCTACGCCATAAATGACGCAAGTTGGCAAAAGCTAGTCGAGCTTTCTGTATCCGTGCTGAGATTTCGTCACACACCAGACCACAAGGGCTGACGAGACTTCCAAGATAAGTGAAGCGGTCGACACACTCAACTACTTCACTCCCTATCACTAGTTCGGGTGTCGATGTAACCCAATCCTGAAGCAACATTTTGCATTTCGAGGGAGAGAATCGCATCCCGAACATGCTTGCATTGTTGCTTAGAGTGGTCAGAAGACTCTGCATTTTGTCAGCGTCTTCACCAAATAAAACTATGTCATCAGCATATTCTAAGTCAACAAGTGAACCTCCCGGTAGAAGTTCAACCCCTGGAAAGTCAAATGAGGAAAGTGTCATCTCTAAAAGTACGTCGACCACAAAGTTGAACAAGAATGGAGAGAGTGGACAGCCCTGACGAACACCACTTGATGTAATCAATTCTGATGACAGTTCGCCATAAGCTCTCACTCTACCAGATGTGTTCGAGTAGAGAGCCTTTATTAGGTTAATGTACTTCTTTGGTACTCCTTTCAGTGACAAACACTGCCATAGAACCTCACGGTCAACAGAGTCGAATGCCGCCTTAAGATCGAGAAATACTACCATTATGGGGCGTCTGAATGTGTGTCTGTGTTCTAGAACCTGGCGTAGTGTGAATATCTGATCTATACAACCACGTCCAGGTCGAAAACCGGCCTGGTTTTCTCTAGTTTGCTCTTCACGAGCTTTGATTAGGCGTCGAAGTATTATTGAAGCTAATATTTTAGACACTATATTAGTCAAAATGATTCCTCTATGATTGTCACAAGAAGACTTTTTTCCTTTCTTATAGACTGGCACAATCAGTGATTGAGACCAGTCAGATGGGATTACGTCCAGTTCCCAAATTCTACCTAAGACCTCGGTTAATCTCATTGCTAATACTGGACCACCATCCTTAAAAATCTCAGGAGTAAACCTGTCAGGGCCTGCTGCTCTGCTTCGTTTCAGATTTCTTATGGCTTTTTCAACTTTGTAAATGGACGGAGGACCTACATTAACTTGCCATTCAGGTTGACTAGAGATCGTGGGAAACCGAAGTGTGGCTGAAGGCCAGTTGAACTGATCCCTAAAGTGTTCTGCCCGTCGATCCAATCTCCTGGATTGAGAATGAATAATATGTCCATCTTTCTCTGAGATTGTTTCGCTAACAGTCGGGTTCCTAATTCCGGTTTCCTTAACGAGTCTAAACAATTGTCTGCTATTACCTATTGCCGTTGCCTTTTCCATCTCTCTTGCTTTCGCTACCCACCACTGTTCGCGATCATTGCGTAGACTTCTTGTCCGCTTGCGCTTAAGCTGACTCCGCTCTTCACTATGCTCAGAGCCAGGTGGAATGAGTTTCCGAGCATCTATCAGTGCGATAGATGCTGCTGAGATCCAGTGTTGCTCCCTAACCTTCTGATTTACCTTACTAGCAGATATCACTGCTGTTTCCACAGCTTTTCGGATATCATTCCAAGCTGCATCGGGGTGGGCATCACATACATGGCTGCCTAACTGTTTTTCTAGTTGTTCCTGAAATATACTCTTAGCTTGACTATCTTTAAGTAGGCCCCTAGGAGGTTTCCTTGCAGCGTCTTTCCTACGTCCAGTAAGACGCAAGCAAATACGCGCTCGTACTAGAGCATGATCTGAATCTAAGCATGTGCTCCAGAATGAGCGACAGTTTTCTATCGAGCCCCCCCATTGGTGGCTGATAGCGATGTGATCTATTTGGGTCCAACGTCGGGACGAATTAGGGGGTCGCCATGTTAAAAGGTGTTTTTCCTTATGCTTAAAGTTAGTATTTGCAAGGAACAGGCGATTATCTGAGCATAGCTGCAACAGACGGTCGTCATTATCTGTTCTTTGAGCCACGACACCATAAGATCCACCTAGGTGTCTTTCCCCATCGCTTAGTTTACCTACTTGAGCATTAAAGTCACCGGCCACTATTAATGCATCAGAGCGCCTAGCTTTTCGGAGAAGGTCGGAAAGCTTTCTGTAGAACTCATCTTCTACATCATCTGAGCTGCAGTCAGTGAGAGAATAGGCAGAGACGATGAAGAAGCAACGACGAGTGTCCCTATCTTTCCGGATTCTTACTGTTCCGTTCAGTCGGACAGCGCACAAACGGCTGTCTACTGGGATCCACTCTAAAAGAGCTAGTTCTGCCCTAGGACTCAATGCTATGCCTACGGGTATGAGGGCTGATGTCACTTCCCGGCTGCCCACACCGTGAAAAGGTATTTCTTGAGGAACCTGAAAAGGAAATTGGATTAGTGTTGGTCTTGACGACCTGGGAGCGTGACCGCAGAGCCCAAAGGACAACTGCTTGAGGCCGGTCGCGCACGGCCTTTTTGTGGAAGGTTTTTGACGTGTTAGCTCCGTTCTTCAGAGGGCCTTACCGTCGGAGACGGAAATCCGTGAGGTAAGGTGACATTTTTAGGGTTGACCTTTTCTAAGGGAAACACCTTACTGCTGTCACACCTCTCTACAGTCAGCAGTACGACTTCGCCCTGAGTTGCTGCTTTTAGTCTTACCGTTCACCAATCGAACCTACAGGAACATATGTTCCAGCCAATATAGCTCGTTTGGGTCATCACGATAGGCAAGCCCGACCACCGCGTCAAGGTAGCAGCTTCGGTCGGGACTAAATAATGTAATTTCGTATCCACCTTGTTGTGCTAATGAGATATGGTAGTTTGGACAGACTCATATGTATACCTGGTTTTACGTTGTACCCGACTGACTGTATTTTTGTAGACTAAGCCACTTCAATATAGTTACCACTTATTTCTTGCCAACTTTGTCATACCAGTAAACCAGCCTATACTCAGTAATTATTTGCAAAACCCATGGCCTCATCGGAATCACTAGTGTTATTCACCATATCAGATAATCAGAAACTTCATTACCTCAAAATACACTCAATTACCTGTTCAATTTGCGCTGTATGCTCAGAGATACGGTTGAAAATGTGAATACGTTTTCAATTGCTAGTTGATTACGGAACTATACTGCGAACAAAAATCGGTCGTTTCTGAAGGGAGAAGTTAAAAAAGGATGCTATACTTACGAGGGAATATGTAGAATCAATAGGAAACACTGAATCCTAGTCATGTCATGATGCGCCGGACGCGTTACGTCGGAAGATTGATTAGTGGACGTTGAATTGAATAAATCAGGACCAAAATACATAGATCAACAACATCATAACATTAATAATAGTCCAATTTGATAAAGGATGAGATTGTCTCGCAGAATGAAAACATGCATGAGTGCTATAATGCCCATGATCATATTGCAGCAATCAATCTGGGACTATTGATTTCAATGGTTAATCAACGTAACCTACCATAGTGGAGAAATAACTGGTAGGTAGACAAGTTCGAAACCATCCACCTCGTAACTTTACTAGGCACGATATTAGTAATTCGCCGGCTGAATAGTAAACGAACTCCATGTTAGTCTAGGACCATGTCAAAAAACTTGGAAACTGAACTTACGAATATTGCAAGGGAACGAACCTCGCACAGCAAATGTTAGTTTCGAGATAATCTGTATAAACCTTAGTTTACGAATGAAATAGACCGAAGTAATGACATACTGCTCTTGATACCATACAGATTTCCAAACTGTAGTCTTTGGTGTCTCAACCCTAGAACCACAAGTTGAGAGCGAGCGCTGTATCGACATAATGCTGGAAGTAGATATTGGAAACAATAGATACACTCACTTGGGAACGAATACACTTGCATTGTAGAGTTGATGCTTACATCGAATCAAGCTAATGTCGTTTTCACCAACAACACACTCATCATTAGCCTAGTGAGATACAAGTAGGTGCCGTGCATATTCAGGAAGAATCCTATTAGCTAAACGACGAGGAAACAGATAAATTACAAGTTTGGAAAATTGCTTTACGTATATTAGATTTATATCACATACCGATATTGATAATAGCAATTCACATCAATAATATTAGAATTACAACGCTTTTAAGGTGTTTACATATGGTAAAGTACAATATTTCATTTCATCCACTTGAATAGTATGATTAAGATAGAAGATCCTGTGAAATTAGAAACTTCTCAGTGTAGAAAATAAGCTCGAAAACACATACACAAACACTAAAGGACAAAAAGATGAAGGCGCAATGAAAGTGATTTAAAAAAAAGACACTAAGTTAAGTTTTACAAGATTGCATGTATATTCAAGGAAATTGACATGTCTTTGTAAAAATCCAACTTTGAAAAAGACAAATGAGTGATTTTGTGAACAAAAAAATATGAGTTCATTTATTTTTTTATAAATGATGAATGAATATAGCCGGAATTGAACCGAAAGCGAAGGCATTAGAAGGGTAGAGGTATAAATACCGGACTAGGATGTAAACGAGATTTATATAAGGTGGATTTCTTTACTCAGGGGATGCTGTTGTGGAAAATTTAGAAATGAAGTTAAAAGAACTGATATAACAGAGACTGAAAACAATTTTGACAGTAAAATTATTAATGGTAATGAAATGAAACAAAATAACACTTAGTTTGTGATTTATGTAGCTGCCAAAGTTGTAGCACCTTGTGGGGTAGTGTAAATTGTTCTGATTTGCCGATCATTTCCCGATATCGAATGCCCTTCAGGATTCATTCGAATTAAATGGGCACCGTTGATTTCAACTTTGAAAGCTCTTGATACACAGGAATCGACAGAAAAAAGTTGTTCAGAATTGAAATTCTCACTAACTGTAGGTGTTGAAACGTAGATGGGTTCTAAGGGTGCATCATTTACAGCTGTAGTCAATGTTGCAACTGGTTGTTCATGAACCTTGAGTGGAAAGAAATGAAAATAATTAGAAATATTGAGCATCAAGTCATACAAACCTTATGATTTACACTTAATTACTGTAATAAACAAATCACTTCTCGCTTGAAATATTTTGATTTGAAAAAGAATAATTGTTAAACAATCCAATAAAGTTGAACATAAAAAAACTAATACCCTGTGACGGATGACTATGCTTTAACAAGCATCTAATCCATGTTCGATACGACTATGAAACATAATATTAATTCCAGTTATTTAAGTATGAGGACAACCATTCCATATGCAATAACTGCAACAACATTGTACAATTAGAATAATAAACAAGTGTTTAGTCGATTTAATGATTGGTAAAAATGTATTGATTAACTAGCGGTTAGAAATCAGTGTAACTCCACTGCCTACGCAAAATACTTCGGATCCTTTGACTAGATACTATCAGCAACAACCTACTGTGAGAGAACAAACCGAATTTCAGAAGAGGAGGAAATCAGGAAGAAGCACTGAAAGTGGACAGGACACATATTGAGGATAGCACCCAACTGTGCCGCAAGGCAAGTAGTTATTTCGAATCCTGAAGGCCAACGGAAGAAAAGAGAAAGACCAAAGAACACACTACATCGAGAAATGGAGACAGATATGAGAAGAATGAACAACAATTGGAGAGAACTAGAAAGGAAGGCTGACGACAGAGTGGGGTTGGAAAATGCTGATCGACGGCCTATGCTTTATTGGGAGTAACAGGCGCAAGTAAGTAGAAATCAGTTACTGGTAGGAGGAAAAAAACATGACAATAAACAAAAACTTGGTTTGACATATTTATTGCAGAATTTAAGAAAATGTGAATTTTCACTCTATAAATTGTAACGTGTACCTGTCTAACTGAAACAAAATAAAATTTGGTGAGTATTGTGTGTGTACGAGAAGCGCTACAGAAAGTTGGTTAAAAAGTCAGATGTTTTTTCATTAGTCACAAGGTACTTGACGCTTAGTGTGGTGTATAGGAATCTATAAGTGATCACTGACACAATTTCATCAGTTCATGTGAGATTTCGTGAAAGAAATTTAGATACAAAATAGATATATATATCGAATTAAACAGTAAAAGTATAAATATATATGGGACAATATACAATAAAGATTGAGATATTTGTATAGTTATATCAACAACTTTTCCTTATTCCGATTCTAGGGTAGATGAGACTATTAATTATGGACGACCTTTGAGAGACGCCAGACTGACCTTGAGTGTCCACCTAATAACCAGTTCCAAATGAGGATTATAAACCTATGTGAAGAATTAAAATTATGACATCAGTTATAATGTCAAAACTCTATTTATTCGAATGAGTGAATTTTGCGTCAAAATCCGAAACCTGTTATCTTATAAGTGATTGTTTATTTCATAAACTACAGTCTCTCCCTAGGATACTTACATAATGAAATACAAAATCTCATGTATTTATAAATTTGCCACTGCATATAACAAACAAGACCAAAGAACACATCACGCCGGGAAATGGAGATAGACATGAGAAAAATGAACAAAAATTGGATGGAATTAGAAAAGAAGGCCCAGGACACAGTGGATTGTAGAATACTGATCGGCGGCCTATGCTCCATAAAAAGTAACAGGCGTAAGTAAGTAATTTAACAAAGATATTGGACTGGAAAACTGAATAATTTCTTGAAATATTTAGTAACAATTACTCCTGAAGAATAGAATATTCATTAACTGATTGGATTTAATTTACTAATAGGTAGAACTATCAAGACAGTTCTATTGTACGGAGCTGAAACTAGGAGAACTAATATAATAATCAAGAAGGTAAATAAATAGTTGTCTACGCAAGATTTTCAGCATCCGTTAGCCAGATACCATCAGCAACACAATTCTATGGGGGAGAACAAACCAACATCAAACCGAAGAGGAAATTAGGAAAAGACAATGGAAATGAATAAGACATACATTACACAAATCATCAAACTGCATCACCAGGCAAACCCTAACTTGGAATCCTGAAGGGAAGCGGAAAAGAAGGCCGAAGAACATATTACGTCGTGAAATAGAAGCAAATATGAAAAGGATGAATAAGAACTGGAAGGAACTGGGAAGGATGGTTCAGGACAGGGTTAGATGGAGAGTGCTGGTGATCCTCAACGAGGAGTAACAGGCGTAAGTTATTAAAATTTATAGGCATAAGTATCAAGTTCATTTTTCTGAAATTAAATCATGAACATTTTAAATTAAAAATGATGGAGTGTTTAAATTTCTAAATGTCAGCCAGTCATAAACAGTTTTTAATCTATAGTCATTTGCATTAGTTTAAGGGGTCACAGTTTGCACCAGTACAGTCAGAAGAAATTACCAATAACAAAAAGACAATGATATAATATAATTAACGGTGAGAATAACATATGAATACTAAGTTCAACATTTATAAGTTAATAAATAATGAATAAAAATGATTTGGAACCAAACCAACTTAACAATTTAAACATACATTAGAATTACTTCACGACCTTTTAAACACAGACTAATGATTTTAGATTTGTACGATCATAATCTACCACAGTCAACATACTATTATAATAACCAGCATAGCACCCCATGGTAAGCGGCGGTTAGGTTTATGTGACGCTTCATTTCTTTAAACACACAGACAATGGTATAAGGAGGTACCAAATATATATGCACCATACTCCATCATTCGGTTTGTAAGAGGGCGCCCTATCCCAACCAAGTGGTTTTCTTTGGGGGCCACATCCCGAGTGTTTGACCTAAAGGTCCAATCCACAAGGTAGTGGAGTAACATCACAAGATGCAGTCCCATGGCAGTCAGTGACCGACAATAGGTTACTACGCCGTTTGTTCCATCAGGATCCTAGGCCCTACGTGCACCATTGGTTTGATATCAGGGTTTTCAAACTCCCTTACGTGGGTTCTTCATACCTATCAACTCGGTTAAGGCGTCGGAAATTCATTTTCGTCCTCATAATTTCGTAAACAACATCCCCGCCGCGAGAAGGCAGTGACTGCATACACGTGGCCATGTGAGAGAATTTTAAAAGAGAGAGAGAGAGCTGACTCTCCCCCACCCTTGACTGTATCAGGGCATTTGGGTGCCAGAAGCGTGTTTATTACATTGCACCTTTGAAGTGCAAAGTACTTTTACAAAACTGGCAGGACCTTGATTATGCACTCACCCTGGATAGTGAGCACATAGAAACAGTCGATCGGTTCATGTATCTGGGCAGCTGCGTAAGTGTTGTTGGTGGCGTGAGTGATGAGACCAATTCATGTATAATGAAAGCCAGAACGGTTTTGTTTATCTAGGCCACCTTTGGTCGCTTCGTGATGTTATTCTGGTTGTAAAAGTTCGTATCGACAACGCGTCGGTTTTGCTATATACCTGTGAAACCTGGCCTCTGAGTTGAGGATTATCGTTGTCCGAAGGATTATTGATATCTAGTGGCAAAACCATGTTAGTAATGCAGAGGTTCGGCATCGTGTGTTCAGGCACAGTGACGATAATTTAATTGGTATGTCTTGAAACATCGATTTCAGTGTTCAAATAAATAAATAAAAAATAAACTTATGTAACACATGTCCAGTTGATTCAATGAAGGTTTAAAGTCTGACTGGGAGATTTACTACATATATCTGTTGCTTTGAATTTCGACAACACAAAAAGCATTAAAACTTACTGTCTGATCAACCATACGAGGGTTGCTGATTAAAACATATTGTTTTCCGTCTGCGGAACCTCGAACAACAGCATATCGATAAGGAGTTGCAGTATTAATTGTTGTATCTATAATAAAACATATGTATCTTAAGATTTATTAATCTAAAAATGAGTTTCACAAATAATAGAACGGGCACATCAGTGCTACAGAAAAATCGTGTTTTCCCACAAAAATCGTTGGCTGGTTCAATTATTATGAGCAACAGCTTATAATTAGTATTACAACAACAACCCAATAAGAGCAGAGGATAAACATCCATCATCCTCTATTGCTAAACATATAATTTAAACAGGTCACAAGATTGATCTAAATTCAGCTTTTGTAGTGTTGTATAAAAGTGTAAAAGGGCGTATACTAAGGTATATTGAAGCCTTAGGCATACGAAAATTCAAACCCCCTTTGTGTGTTCAAAAACAGTTTGTTCTTACCTTAAACCTACCCTGGTAATATTGATTTATTATCCAGAGTGATTGGGTTTGCTTTGTGTTCACATTATTATTATTACTCTTATCATTATCCTTATCTCCTATTACCCCGTTTCCTGTCTAGTTGACCTTTTATTTTTATATATAAATGTTCTTAACAAGTGTATGTGTTACCATATTGTTCGAAATGTATTGCGCTAATATATCACATAGTTCTGATAATCTTCGTCTTCAAGTTACATTATCGGAACATAAATGTTGATTAATAAAGAGGAACTTGCGTGATCGTTATCCTAGAAGTGTCCTTATAACATGGCTTTCACATTGTTAAATAATAGTGACTAGATAAAAGATGTCAACTTAAAAACCTATCAGTCTAACAAATTCTGCAACTTCATGAAAAGGATTTTTCTGAAAACCTAATTCGCTGATCAACAAGATAAATAATGTCAGTCAGTCAGTCAGCTACAACGTAGAACCATGCACTTATGTGCATCGGTCCAGGTTGCCATACCGCATCAGCACAACAAGATGAACACCGGATTCATAACAGTGGTTAGGTAAAAGGTGGTAATATATAAGAGAAAGATTGCATATAGAGATATAGTACAAGAAGAAAGAATTGGTTAGTAGAAAGAAAGATATGAAGCGCTTTTAATCTCTTAGTTTAAGGGAAGAAACCGAGTGTATACACCGACGCCATTGTGATCGATTCTGAGCCATGTCACCAAGAGTCTCCAACCATTGGTTACGATAGTCACGCGGACCCCAACCAAGTAGTCTGCATCTACCAACATGGCTCAGACTAGAAGTTAGTGACTTCAAGCACTGATGCCACGTTTTGGTTTGGCAAGTAGTTGAACAATTACAACAGACTACTGTCTCGGTGAAGGCAAACAGTACTGATAAGTTGTGTTATGGAAGAGCGAATATCGAAGTGCAACTGTTTGGACTAATTCAAGGATTGCCATTGTTTATATTTTTACTGTATGATTAGTAGGTAACTGTATTATTGTATTTCTATATTCTCTTTATTGTAAGCCGTCAGTGGACCTATTACCTATTGTTATGCATTTCACCATTTCTTAATTATTGCTAAATACTTATGAACTATTTGCTTCGCTCTCAGCCACTTATGACATCATATATAAAGCATGATTTCATATTTGGGATACGTTGTGGTTTGATAGTTCAAGTATATATGATAACAGTGTTCGAGATAGGAGCTGGGTGGTTGAAATATAACAGTAGAGGCTTAGCTGTTGTCTTTTATCATTCGAACAAAATGCTAGGGCATTGGCGGGGCAATAGGAGTTAAGCTTACGCATTATTGGTCAAAGCTAAGGACGTTAGGCTATAAACGGGTATACACGGGGTAGATAAATTATGATCCCAGTTCTGAATAGAGAATCTAGCAATTCATATCGGTTAACGTATTAGATATAACAAATAATTTCACTAACAGTTAGTGATCAATGTGTTCCACCGCTCCACATGATATAATCCAATGACTCATGCTCCTGCATATAACTGAGAACTGAATGAATGTCGGTATACAGATATTTATCCCGAAAACATAATTGATTTAACTAGTATGGTGAGACAATTTTCGTTACGTGGATTTTTTCTATAATATACAGCTTATCGGCAGAGTTTGGCTATTGTGAAATATAAAATGAAATTCATGACCAGGTCAACAGTTAGATTCAACACCGATACAGCTGAAAGGTAAGTCGGAGCTGTGGTAAGTCAATTATTTGTTTAGCTAAGTTCATCTCATATTTTATTGTCAGGGTCAGTGAGGTCACCTATAAGCGTTAATAATGTTTACATTTAGAGTTTTAACTTCTACTCTTTCTACTTAGTTGGTTAGGGTTAAGTGTCGTGAGTGTGGATAGTAAAGATAAGCATTTGTTTAGGAACATTTTTCCAAATAGAAACAATACACGCAACATACTTGTTGGCGCTGGACTCTGGTGATGAGTTGTCCCTGAATTCTGAGTGGTATTTGACACTGTATTATTAGGAGTATGTGATGCGTTTCTATTGTAAGCAATAAGACGCTTACCAAATAAACGATCACTAGCAGTTTGATTAGGATTTAAACGATCTGAAGGAGTTGATGTTGTTGTAGTAGTAACTAGTTGTAATAACTTAGTAGATGTGTTGGTCAGATTCCCAGAAGATCCAGACTCTTCCGTAGTTATGGAATTGATAGGTTTTTGTAACTGTCCAGTACTGCCAGGATTAAATACATTAATAGTACGACTAGAGGATGTTGACAGATCAACATCATTATCGGACGTTTCGAAAACTGAAAATTACGATAATAACATGGGAATTTAAGAAAAAGGCACCATAAACACTGGAAATTATCATTTGCTAAAATTTTGTGATTAAACTCAAAACCATTATTGTGGAAAGTCATTGTATCATTATTTCACTTACCGTTGAAGAACTGATAGCTAGTCAATTTTTGCTTTATATGATAGATATTACATATTACGAGGACTGAAGAATGATCCTAAAAACCATTCGGATGATACTTAGACCGTGAGCAGCAGTCCAATCGAGGACCTCTGTTTCGTCCTATTTGAGGATTGTCAGCTGGATGTAGATGTTCATACTGCAGATTCCCAAATATAAAGAAACTTATGTCCTGGATTCCTCAGTTAATCAAAATCTATTTGTTTCAAATAACTTATGACATCATAGGTACATCAAAATAATCAGAGCAGAACCCACATATGCCAACAAAAATGATTAAAACTCAGTCCTAAATACTTACGAAAGAATAACCCAAACCCAAAGTAATTACTTCATATTATTTATGAATCGGTATAATATTTTAATCCAGTTGTTATAGAATGTTAACTCCGCCTGTAGCTCTTATAGGGTTACTGCCGGTCCCAAGCCCGGGTAAAGGAGGAGGGTTGGGCATGGGGTTAGCGTCCCCATCCCGTAGAAAACTAACTCGCTAAAAAAACGCTAACCAGAAAAAATAATCCAAACCATTTAAACTCTGCCCTGGGAGTTAGAAGGTCTTCATTTAGAAGAATTATGACGCTTCATGGTGAAAGCCGAGTTCCTTCGGAAGCCAAGAGGCCGATGCCCCTTCTAACAACCAGAGCAAAAATTTTTATAGGTACATGGAACGTTCGAACAATGTGGGTAACCGGAAAGACCAGTCAAATAGCAATGGAAATGAGGAGATACAACTTAGCAGTACTGGGAATCAGCGAAACCCACTGGACCCAAGCTGGACAGAAAAGGCTAGCTACGGGAGAGATGCTGCTATACTCCGGTCACGAAGAGGACAATGCTCCACACACTCAGGGAGTCGCTCTTATGCTGTCCAAATTAGCACGAAATGCACTTGTAGGCTGGGAATCCCACGGATCCAGAATCATCAAAGCATCATTCAAAACAAAGAAGGAGGGGATCTTAATGAATATTATCCAATGTTATGCACCCACAAATGATAGCAACGACGACATTAAAGATCAGTTCTACGAGCGGCTGCAGTCAGTTATTGAGAAATGCCCAAGGAAGGACCTAACTATTCTGATGGGAGATCTAAATGCCAAAGTCGGAATAGACAACACCGGATATGAAGATATTATGGGACGACATGGACTGGGAGAAAGAAACGAAAATGGAGAAAGATTTGCAAATCTATGTGCATTCAACAAATTGGTCATAGGAGGCACAATATTTCCACACAAGCGTATACACAAGGCTACATGGATCTCACCGGACCACACTACAGAGAACCAAATAGATCATATTTGCATCAACAAAAAATTCAGAAGGACAATGGAAGATGTGAGAACTAGGAGAGGTGCTGACGTAGCTTCAGATCATCACCTAGTTGTGGCCAATTTAAAACTGAAGCTAAAAAAGAACTGGACAAGTGGACAAACAGCGATACAAAGGTTCAATACAGCCTTCCTTCGAGATACTGACAAACTCAATGAATTCAAGATAGCTCTCAACAACAGGTTCCAAGCCTTACAAGATCTACTGAAAGAAGAAGAAACTAGTATGGAGGACAACTGGAAAGGCATCAAGGAAGCATTGACTTCAACGTGTCAAGAGGTTCTGGGTCTAAAGAAATACCATCATAAGGAATGGATCTCTACAGAAACACTGGACAAGATCAAAGAAAGGAAGAACAAGAAGGCAGCAATAAACAACAGCCGAACACGAGCAGAGAAAGTCCAAGCACAAGCTGAATACATAGAAGCAAACAAACAAGTGAAGAGGAGCATTAGAGCCGACAAGAAGAAATATGTGGAAGAACTAGCAACGACGGCAGAAAAAGCTGCTAGAGAAGGAAATATGAAACAGCTTTACGATACAACGAAGAAACTAGCAGGGAAATACAGTAAACCAGAGAGACCGGTCAAAGACAAAGAAGGCAAGCCAATCACCGAAATTCAACAACAGCGGAACAGATGGGTAGAATACTTCGAAGAACTCCTGAATAGGCCGGCTCCAATGAATCCACCGGACATCGAAGCGGCACACACAGATCTTCCCATAGACGTCAACCCACCAACGAAGGAAGAAATCAGAATGGCCGTCAGACAAATCAAGAACGGGAAAGCAGCGGGTCCGGACAACATACCAGCTGAAGCACTGAAGTCAGACATCGAAGCAACTACAAACATGCTTTATCTTCTATTCAAAAAGATTTGGGAAGAGGAACAAGTGCCGATGGACTGGAAAGAAGGGCACCTCGTCAAGATTCCAAAGAAAGGAGATCTGAGCAAATGTGAAAACTATAGAGGCATTACACTGCTGTCAATACCAGGGAAGGTCTTCAACAGAGTGTTGCTGAACCGAATGAAAGATGCAGTAGACGCCCAACTTCGAGATCAACAAGCTGGATTCCGTAAGGATCGATCATGCACAGACCAAATTGCAACACTACGGATCATCGTCGAACAATCAGTTGAGTGGAACTCATCACTATACATCAATTTCATTGATTATGAAAAAGCATTTGACAGTGTGGATAGGAGGACGTTATGGAAACTTCTTCGACACTACGGAGTTCCTGAGAAGATTGTCAACATTATCCGGAACTCATACGACGGACTACAGTGCAAAGTCGTGCATGGAGGACAGCTGACAGATGCATTCCAAGTAAGGACCGGAGTCAGACAAGGCTGTTTACTCTCTCCCTTCCTCTTTCTTCTGGTGGTCGACTGGATTATGAAGACCTCGACATCTGAAGGAAAACACGGAATTCAATGGACAGCTCAGAATCAATTAGACGATTTGGACTTCGCAGATGACCTAGCCCTCCTATCACGTACACATGAACAGATGCAGATGAAGACAGCCAGTGTAGCAGCAGTCTCTGCATCAGTAGGCCTCAGCATACACAAAGGGAAAACCAAAGTCCTCAAATTCAAAGCGGAAAACAACAACCCAATCACTCTTGATGGTGAAACTCTGGAAAATGTAGAGTCCTTCACATACCTGGGAAGCATCATCGATGAACAAGGAGGTTCAGATGCAGACGTAAAGGCAAGGATTGGCAAAGCAAGGACAGCATTCCTACAGTTAAAGAACATATGGAACTCAAAACAACTTTCAACCAATATCAAAGTGAGAATCTTCAATACCAACGTCAAGGCAGTTCTACTGTATGGAGCTGAAACTTGGAGAACTACAACAACAACCATCAAGAAGGTACAAGTATTTATAAATAGTTGTCTACGCAAGATACTCAACATCCATTGGCCGGATACCATCAGCAATAGCCTTCTGTGGGAGAGAACAAACCAACTTCCAGCTGAAGAAGAAATTAGGAAAAGACGATGGAAATGGATAGGACATACATTACGCAAATCTTCAAACTGCATCACGAGACAAGCCCTAACTTGGAATCCTGAAGGGAAGCGAACAAGAGGAAGGCCAAAGAACACATTGCGTCGGATAATAGAAGCAGATATGAAAACGATGAATTACAACTGGACGCAGCTAGAAAGGATTGCCCAGGACAGGGTTGGATGGAGAATGCTGGTGAGCGGCCTATGCTCCTTCACGAGGAGTAACAGGCGTAAGTAAGTAAGTGTTATAGAATGTTGGGTGGGAAGTGTTTTGTCATGGATAATAATTCGTGTATGACCAAGCAACCTCAATTAGTATATGCTTAACGCCAATCAATTGACTAATTTTATTTCCTTGTTGAACACTTTGCACCTAACCTAAACACTACTATTAAGTTGGTAATTCCAATACACGTGACCCATGAGTCAAGTAAAGCAGTGGTCGACTATAATCAAAACAATTTCCGCTCCAAATAAAAGTAAGAAGTGTTTATTGACCACTTATCATCTTGATAAATGAGGTATTAGATATATACTTAATTCATTGTTTGAAAAAACTACTAGGCCTTACCTGTTGGTCGTGAAGCGACCAGTGAATTGGAAGTTGTCGAGTTGACAGTTCCTAGTGTTCGCTTTAAAATAGTAGGACGTCGTCGAGAAGAAACTGAACCAAGAGTAGAATGAGGAACTGACATGACAGGCTTCGGTACAGGAGTTGTGACTGAACGTGTTGTATTTGGCGCCATAAAAACACGAGAGATGATGGGTTGTTGAACGACCGGAACTAGAAAAGAAAACAGAAGACTATCACAAATCAAATACACTAATGATCACTATGCTAATATGACCATGTTAAAACACATAAAATCTGAATATTCGTAAAACAACCTAAAGCATCTGAACTAACTAAAGGTTTTAAAGGAAAACTCATTTATAGGTTTTAAAAATAGACCAGACGTTTCTCTATTTGGTATTGTAACTTAAATTGGCAATTCTTATGATGGAAAAAAACTTTTGTTCCTTACTCTGTGAAATATAGTTGACATCGATGAAATTTTACTGGAACTAACAGTTATTATATGTAATGTGTTATCTTGAATTATAGAGAGTATACCATTACAATTGTCGTATGTAATCATTTCTTTCTAGGGAAATTTATAACATTGAGATTATGGAAATTGAATAACTAGATATTATCGTTTGATCGATGCATGACAGACGGGCATTTGTTTTCTTATTACACTCTATTGGATCAACACTAATATCTCTGTTATAACTGTATTTTAAAAATCTAGTTTGGTTATGTAAGTACTTCTATGGAGCACAACAATAAAATATATTCTTAGATTAAAATTATCTAGATTATAAAATCGTTTCATATTTTTCGATGTTTGTAGAGTTTGGGATCTAGCTTTATCAACCATTTAAGACAAGTTATGCATTCTGATGCAGTAATTAGATATTAATTCATATACTAGGTACTATATGTAGTTCGACAGATGGGGATTATTAAATTATATCCTTGTGAAGAGATGAACACTATTGATGAATAGAAACAAGTAATTAGTGATAGTGAACAGGTAAACAATATTCTGTCGTTATAATATTTAACAGTATAAAAGTTTCGGAGTGCATTAATGTCAAAAAAGAAGTTCAGAGATACTGGATTTACATTATATTAATCTATTATAATCTATATGATTAGGAAATAGATTCTACTTATATGGAAGAGTTTGGGAATAATCTAAAAACTTGATTGTTCAATAATACATAATTTTTGACACAGCACTTTCGCCTAGTGATTTGGTGGGACTATAATTTATGGACGACGTTAGACTGAATTCGAGAGTATTCACTTAATAACTAGGACCAAATAAGGGTTATAAACCACTATGAGGAACTAGAATTATGATTTACAGTTGATGATTAATGTTAGGAATTAGATTTAGGATTTTCATCACGAACTGACACCAACTATAATGCCAAAACTCTATTTAGCTAAGTGGGTGATTTCGCGTTATTCCAAATCTGATTGGTCTGTCCATAAATTATAGTCTCGCCAGTAATTTCTCACTAATTATATATAGAAAAGGTAGGGATTTTATTTAATTGCTTAATTTCAGATATTTGGTTATTATACGAATCCATGTTTATTATCAATTTACCATTTAATGAAATTGAAGATAGTTGGTATTTCATTAATCATTAAAAAAGGAGACTAAGAGATTCTTTGCACATTGATGTAACAGTATTTGACTGTTTTGCTGAACTAAATAGAAGATTCAGAGAGTGCTCAATGTCGAAACCTGTAGAATGGGCTTCTCAAGGATTAAACATGCTTCGACAAAATCGTGACAACACGGATTATTGTTGGACAATCAAAACTTCATCACTATACACCACATTCTTTGATTATGAGGAAGGATTTGATAGCGTGGATAGGCAAACTGTGAAATTCACTTCGGCCATATGAAGCACTTGAGAGAATCGTCCTCATCATATGGTGCATAAAAATATTCTATTGATAGAGAATTGTAACGAATTAAATATTGGAAAACATAAGAAACTATATAATATATAGTTCACAATTACCTGGGCGTGTAGTAGACTGAGTAAGAAGTGATGGCAGTAAGCCTGACGAAACTGTTGTATTTCCCTTTGATGCATTCGGACTATCAATACAAACTGGAACTTGATTAACAGAACTAATGGATGTCAATGTTAGAGGTGATCCAGAAGACAAAATTTGATGTGAATGATCGCTGATTGAGTGAATTTCTAATTCCGAATTGTTCACAACATAACTGTTTTCTAAGGGTTGATTAGAGTCGCCAAGCGATTGTGAATTGTTACCAGACAAAACAGAGCACATTCCAGATGTTAACACATCTCCATCATGGCCAAGATCTAAGTCTGATAACGACCTGGTATATACAGTATTTGTAACCACCGATGGTGATGTGAAGACAAATGGGCTACAATTAATAAACACAAGTTGAATTATCAGATGATGATTACATGATATCCTAATAATCGCAGTGATCGAAATATTAAACTTACTTATTATCAGAACATGTGACTAACATAGTCGGTGATGCATTACTAGGTGCTGCGGTTGTAGAGGTATGAGTGGTTTTTGTTCTCAGCACTTGCATTGGTCTAACAGGAGATTTTCGTCGACTGCTACCTGAAGATGAATTGCAGGATAACATTGCTCCAGTATCTGTCAATGTAGAGACTAATACGCCATCAGAACTGGCAGCAGTGTTTGAGCCCGTAATGATGGAAAGTTCTGGAGCAAGTAAATCTTCCTCCAGTTCCTCTTGAGACTGTTGAACTCGTCTATTAACGAGTCCATGTGGTTCTGCAGACTCCAGATCATCTTCATGTATAGCTGTTTTATCTAAATTGGTTCTTAAATGTGCGAATTGATCAACATTCGAACTAATGCAAAAATCAAGAATATTAGTGGTGTGTCGATCAATAGGAGGAGAAATCTCATCAGAACGAAATATAGTTTGCCGTAAAAATGTATTGGTAGGTTCTGCAAAAAACAAAGCAAACATTATCTTAAAAACGTAATAAAAGTTCACTGAAGTGACATTTGAAATAGCAGTAATTCATTTGACTTAAAGTTTTAAAGCTCTTAAAGTTTACTTAACATCGCCTGTAGCCCTTTTGGGGTTACTGTCGGTCTCAAGACCGAGTAAAGTAGGGGGGTTTGGTATGAGGTCAATAACAACATCCCGTAGAAAACAATCTCGCTAAAACACATCAACTAGAATAAACAAATTAAACCATTAAAACTGCCCGGGGAGTTGAAGGGAGAATTATGTCGCGTTATGCCGAAAGTCGAGATTCTTCGGAATTCGCGAGGCCGATGCCCCTTCTAAAAACAAGAGCAACAATTAATATATGTACATCGAATGTTTGGACAGTGCGGGAGGCTGGGAGAACCAGTCAAATAGTTACAGAAATGATTAAATACAATTTTGTAGTCCTCAAAACAAGTGAAACACGGTAGACAGAAAATATTAGATTCGGGAGAGATGCTGTTATATTCTGATTATAAAGAAAATGCTTCGCGCAAGCAAGCAGTTTCACAGATGATGTCCAAAGAAGCACGTAAATCACTTATACGGAATTTCATGGATCCAGAATCATCAAAGCATTATTCAAAAAAAGAAGGAGGGGATCACAATGGATGTCACAGAATGTTATGTACCCACCAATGATAGTAATAAAGATGATAAAGATCAGTTCTGAGAGGCTGCGATCGATCATAAGTAAGTGCTCAGGAAAGGACCTGAACATCCTGGGAGATCTAAACACCAAAGTCGGAACGTAAAACACAAGATATGGAGATATCATGGAACGAGATGGACTGAATGAGAGAAAGGAACTAGAATGGTGACATTTACAAATTTATGTGGTTATAGGTGGCATTATATATTCCCCACAAACCATACGCAGCTAAGTTACATGGGTCTCGCATACACTACACAGAATCGGATCGATTATATTTGTATCAGTAAAAAATTTAAAAAGTCAATGGAAGACGTGAGAACCAGAAGGAGAGCTAACATAACTTTAGATCACCATCTACCTGGCAGTTGCCAAGATAAAAGTGAAGCTAAAGAAACATTAAACAAGTGAGGAAAGTGCACTAAGGAGATTTAATACACCCATCCTTCGATATGCTAACAATCAATGAATTTAAGATAGCTTTCAACAACAGGTACCAAACCCTACAAGATCTACTAACAGAAGGAGAAACTAATATGGAGCACAACTGGAAAAGAATAAGAGAAGCACTAACTTCAACGTGTCAGGAGGTTATGGACTGCAAGAAGCATCATCAATCATAAAAAATGGATCGCTATGGAAACCCTGAACAAGATTCAAGAAAGGCAGAACAAGATAGCAATTAACAACTACCGAACAAGAGTAGTAAGCTTTCTATGGGTGGCACCAACTAGAAATCTCAAGGCATTACACAATTGCTATGAGTATAATACGGATTGATCAAAACTGATAAACCGTCGAGTATACACTTGGTGTGCTACTAAGCAGGAGCGTAGGTACAAGACTGCCCCTCCCGCTGTTCCAAGTTTGCTGTCTTCGTGAGACAAAGACGTTACGGATATTGGCAGCTCCTGGTCTGTAATTCGAGATATCGATATTTCAGATATTACTATCAAATGAACATTATTAGAACTACTTAGTTCAAGTAGCTCACCCATTTTGTTTGATAAACTTACGTACGTTCGTACGTCGGGAGTTAATGCATTCGATTCAAAATACATCCGTCTCCTCGTCCTGTTCGGCTGTACGAGCATTATGTGAATGATCAGAAAACCTAGATACACAAGATTTTTTGAATATGTACCCTCTGCACCTTCCGCATTTTTGTCTTCGATAGCAGACAAGTGTAATAGTCGGTCACAATTTACCTTCGTGCCTAATCATTGCAGCATGTGGTATGTCCGGACGGGTGTGGGTTGCAGTTGGTAGCTGATAGCACGAAAACCTTTATAAGTGGTAGCTCCATTGAGTAGGAACAGAAGGTTAACTTCATTACCCAGCACCTAGGATATTCATCCTTCTTGGCTAATCATACAGTTTTGAGGAACTAATCCACCCAACAAGGTATGACAGAAGCCAATAATTCGGACGCAACCGGAAAAAGACTTATCCCTCGATAGTTGCTGCATAAGTGACATGAACCCTTCTTAAAGATGAAAAAAATTATCGATTCATTCCATGATGCTGGAACACTCCGTAATTGCCAGATCTTTGCAGAGAGCTCAATGCCTTAACCCGAAGGTCTCCATTACTCTTAAAACAAGCCGGAAGTGTCACTTGGACCTGATGAATTGTGAAGCTCTGAGAGTTGGAGTTCCTTGCGGAACTCTACCTGATTGGGTGGATTAATCGTCAACGGCCATGGAAGACAGGACAGTCTGATCGATGTCGCCAGAGCAGCAGACCAGCTGAACTGTTCCTCGATAAACTCGATCCAACGTTCAAGACGTCTGTAGATGTTGTTGGTTGGCATCCCACTAGCTTATTTCACTCACATAATTCTTTCTGCCAGTGCCCCGGATAGGTTGAAGGAGCTCACGAGAGTTACAAGAGTATTAGCTCCCTGGAGTAGACCGACATGCTCCAATGAGCTGTAAGGAGCCTGTAAAAACCTAGTGTTTATAACCAGGACGTTTCGCCAAAGTTATAAGCGACTTTACTTGTCACATTTATGGTGCCATGCAACTGCAGTCAGTGCTCATCTACATTTTTCGGTGGGTTGATAACTAGCCTAAAACCTAGCTCGGTTTGATATCTAGTTGCAACAGAAGCCCTAACCATTTTGCTGACATCGATCCATTTATGGAGATGAATTTGTTGGCCACTGAAAAGTAAGATTAGCACAAACAAGGGGATGATCGTATTCCAGATAAGTAATCCAAAAGAAGCAGTAGTCTTGTATATAACCATGTCAGTGGTAGCAGATCGCGATGTGATCAATCTGAGTCAAGGCTTGAAATGCAGATGGAGAACGCCAGATAGCACGACGGTGATGACTGTACAGATAGTTAGCGCTAGTAAGAAACAGTCTATAGACTGCACGAATTTGCAGCAGGCGGTCACCGTCATCTGACCTGCAACGAACAAGTCCCAATTAGTTACCCAAACGACTCCCGTTCCTAGACGCCCAACTCGTATATTCAAGTTTGAGCTAACACTACAGTATTTGTCGAACACGCTTTCGAAAGAACATTTAACTGGTGGTAGAACTCATCCTTGATCGCATACCGATTGCAATCTGTTGAAATAGGCGGGGATAACGAAAGGACATCGTTTATCACAACGGTTCGTCTTCACTTTGATGGAACTTTCTAATTTAACAGCACATAATCGACTGTTAATGGGGACCCAATTGATTGGTGCTGTTCCAGCCTTGGAACTCAAAGCAACACCAACATCAGGAAAACCAGACAAAGATGCTACAAGGTCTCCGGATAAACGCACGTGAAACAACATTTTTAAAGCGGTAGATGGGGAGTGAATTCGCAATACTTGCCTACACCGCAAATGATGCGAGTTGGAAAAGGCCAATCAAGCTTTCAGAATCCGTTCTGAGATTTAGTCAGACACCGAAATCACCAGGGCAGATGAGATTTTCAGGACAGGTGAAGTGGTTAACAGACACAACCTTACTTCGTATGATCAAAACAGGTCAGTAAATATATGTTGATATTCACTAAGTTAACAATCTAAACAACTAACCTTTTTGGTTACAGCTTGGACTGAGTACACGTCTAAGGTTAGAACGATTCTTTAATCTAGATGATTCCAATCTTCCATGATTTTCCACAGTATCCGGGTTCTGACCGTGAATAAGCTGTTCTGGTTTCTGAAGTTCACTGAACATGTCAGAGTAAGTTGATATACACGATGCATCGGGATACTACCAAAAAAAAATGGAAAAGTTAAACGAAATTAATAATCTAAGCATCAAAGCCACATTACCGTAACTGAGATTTAGTCAAACAAGTCACCCAAAACTTCTGTTCCTACACATATCGGAGATGTCACAGGTTGGGAGAAGTCTAGGCCTGCCAAACTGAGACATACCATCAGCTCATAAAGTTGCTGACTGTTGGTCTAAACCGCGCAGAAAGATACACACTACTTGGTTAAAGTTTGTACGATAATCATCAGTGGTTGGCAAAAAATCCATTACCGTGGTCCAGATACATTCATTCCCTGTCCTCCCCAGGATCTTCAGTTTCATTAATACCTCGTGTTTCGATTTCTCGCTTGTATCCTTTCTCTTCAAACCATAAGTTTCTTAACATAATTTATGCTACTATTGTCATTTCGATTTCTTTTCTATCCATCTTTTTAACTTCAACTTATTGTGCTGATGTTGTTAAACATCTTTGACTGAGGTATACTTGTGCTCGGGGTCCTACAATGTTTATAGCCAGTGAAATAGTACAAAAGGTCATGAAATTGTCAGCCCTTCAGGTTGGGAATCAATCTGATAATCCATTAAATGAATCTGAGATGAAGAAACATCATTTTCGAGAAATTAGTTAAAATCCAATCTTAATTGTTATAGTAGTGTTTCAATGTATGATAGTCATATTTGTAACTAAGGTCAGGTTTGCCATGTGTAGTATTTCGGAAATCAATTTTGAATGTTAGGGTGAAAATTATGCGAAATTAGGTAAAAGAAATATAGCTTGAAAGATATGAATGAAATCAAGAAATGAAATAGCACTAATGTATCTGTGATTGTTTTATGACGACACCTAACCTTCCCAGCTATATTTCACGATCATATTGAGAACCCCAATTCAGTCAGTCAGTAACAACGTAGAACTTCGTACGTACGTACATCAGTTCGAGTTGCCACACCACATTAGCACACAGATGTAGTGGCCGATTCGAATCCCGTAGTGGTAGAGGTAATCAGAGTATAAGAAGTAATCGGGAAAATTAGTGTTTGGAGATGTTATTTAAAGAGTATAATACAGGAGAACCCCAATCAGTCTACGCACTAATATAACTGAGATCAGCAGCTAATGGCAATGGTTTACCTAGTACTTAGCTATAAGCCACACGTTGTGTAAGGGCTGGCGGTACTATCTGAATCCTTAAGACGTAAAAAAGGATGATTCAAACTTGCGACTAACTGGTTGTAATGTGAGTAATTTAATCATTAAGCTATCGCTCCGATGAATAATAGCGGCACAGAGTGCACATACATAGCATACAACATCACAAACCACCTTTTTGCCTATATTATCTTTGGGAAGCAGAGGAAATCGAAACGTAGACACTCAGTAACCTGTTTAGAAGTATATCACAGAAGTGAGCTGGTGGTTAAGTGATTAACCTTTAGCCGCTAAGTTCGAGGTTTGAAACCTAGTTCTAACTACTTTTCTGCAGTTTAAAAAAATAAGAACCCTAGTTTTTGCTTATAAACAAAATGAATTGGTATTTGGGACTTCCAAATGACAGTTGGCAATTTTGTCGTGAAATCACTATCATTAGATATCCGTGTCGTGTTTTTAGTAAGTTCAGCAAGATTAGAAAAATATGTACAAAAGGAGTTTGGGTTCGAAAATCTGAAGGCTAGACAAGAACAGCTTTTGTACGGCTATGGAAGTTGCATTTACTATATTCTGATAAAGCTAGCTATAATCAGCATAAAGCCTGACACAAATGTCTCAGAGTTGTCCCGTCACAATATGGGGATATTAAATCCACTAAACAAATATTAAAAGAGAAGAAATAGTAGTAACGACAGAACAGCATGATTCAAGAAAATGAATCCTCCAACTTAAGTCAGTCAGCTACAACGATCTAAGAGAAAGTGAGTGAGTGCATCTGAGTCACTGTGACCAATTTCGAACCATCATCCATTTCTACTTGGTGATCGTTATCATGCAAATTACAACCAGGTAGTCTGCACTTATCAATACGACCCAGGTCGGTAGTACCTTTATTAACCGATCCCGAGTCTTGGTTGGTGGTTGTAGCTTTTTTGACTCCTACTCTAGCAGCAAGGTATGCTAAGATAAGCAGTGGCTAGGTAATTTTAACACCAATCCTAGTTACAGAGCTTAATGGGTGAGTGTACTCAGCAGTCTGCTCTGTGTTACAATGCCCCTTTGGAAATAAGACATTTGTAAGCTGCAGGTTTTCGAACATAGATGCCTTTGAAGCATTGTTTGTATATCGTTCAACAACCGAGTAACCAACACGGTTGGTAGACTTTGTCAAACTCCGGTGTACATAAATACAAGTTCTACGTTGTCTGACTGACGCTGATCGATGCAGATGAAAAACCTTAACGGATAGACTGTTGATTACGCACTCATAGGTTGGAGACACATTTCGCTTAAGCCACGTGACAACCTAGAGAGGTTGATTTCAAAAATAATTACCATATTCTGTTGCATCATGTGTGATATCTTTTGTGGTCAGTTTGCAGACTGATTTCACGCTGTTGGTTTGATGTCAAAAGGTAATTGCCAAATGTTTATTACCAATAAAATAACTATCGGAAACCAATGGCTATGTTCTATGCAAGACACAATTAAACAATGCAGTGGTAAGAAACTTGCCTATCTTTTAAAAAAGTCTAGCACAAGAGGTTTGGTGTTAAATACAAAATATCTTACACAGAAACGTCTTAAAACATAATACGAGACCTAGTAAGGGACAATAAAAATACAAGTATCAAAGCATGTTCGAAAAAGGTTTAACAAAACAGATGCTTACATAGGTCTTAGATGAAAGAATTCCTTCAAGTCCATTACCTTCCCGATCTTCATCGGACGAATAGTACTCTTTATTGTATTTGTCATGTTTGAGATAGTTGATCGTATCTGATTTGTGTTCAGATCGCGATTTTGTTGCCTGTGATAAAACTTTGTTTTTTCTGATGGGTTTCCAACTACTGTCAGTGGAGAGGGGTTGATCAAAAGAATGATGTTCATCAGCTGACTGAGAAGGACTGTACTCATGTTTTGGCTTGAGGCGTCGACCATGTCGACTTTTAACACGAGGAAATAAATCATGATCGCCAGGGATTTGTGAAGAAACACTAAGTTTTGACTTGTGTTTCTTAAGAAGGTTAGCAGAGGAAACAGCCATGAGAGCAGCTGTTGACCGGTCTGTGAAGTGTAGGAACTTTTTCTGGCGGTTACGCTTAGGAGGTTCTACGACATCATACAAAAACCTTTTGTTGATGTAGTTTTCAGCCCCTGAGCGTTTACGCTTCTGTTCGGACAATGCTAGACGGCCGTCACTTATATCAGTGGGCTTTCGCTTTGGATCTGACATGACTCTTGACTTCAGACTGGATCCCAGATTAGAAGCAGCGGAGTTCTTTGGCTTTCTTTCAGAATTACGGTTATCTTTAACAACGGGAACCTTGTCGCTAGGTGTCCTGAAACGACTATGAGACAAAAGTAATACTCACGTGGTTAGGTCCTGATCATTGTCATC
Organism: Schistosoma margrebowiei; assembly: GCA_944470205.2. NCBI lineage: Eukaryota > Metazoa > Platyhelminthes > Trematoda > Strigeidida > Schistosomatidae > Schistosoma > Schistosoma margrebowiei. The sequence goes on along the minus strand of OX104025.1, from coordinate 46,019,262 downwards.
GTTCTTCGACTTTGACTTTGCACTGCTGAAACTTGATATAGTTATGTATTATTAGTACCTTATGGACCGGATATGTCTGTCCCTTTTTGTCGTCTTTAATGATCCAGGATTCGGTACAAATTTACGGGAAATCCTACAGGGATTAAAATTTAAAGTGATTTACCTGATATCGTTTCGTTTAGACCGCATCACACTTTTTAAGTCCGAGATGAAGATTTATGCTATATTTGTACTCCACATTATGTAACCGATCCAACAGATTATAGATCTAGCTCAATTGACAACAAATCCCTAATAACGTAGCGCAACAATGCAGATCAAAAAATATGGTGATTTGAGTCCATACAAACAAAATCCAATGAACCATTTGTATTTGTTAAAAGTTATGAAATATTGTCTATAGGACTCACAATAACTTAAGTTTATCAAAAATACGTTTGGTATACTCTTTTTTGTCTGACTTCTAACTTGGAAACTTCGAATCTTGCATGGCGGAATTAACCAACTATTTCTCCCTTGGGATCTGAGTCTTAACGACATGATGACGTCTTGGTGTTCGAAAAGTATGGTCCTTGTTATATCCCTGTAAAGGCTGAAGCGTGATAGTAGCCTTGCTCGCCATTTTTAATTTGGGAGTATAAAAAGTTTCATACCTCTCAGAAACCAAGGGCTCATTCCAACTGTCCAGATGTATATGACAGGGAACTAAGAGTTCACTGATTATTTTAAAGAAACTTGAAGCTGAAGTCAGTTATTAGAAATATAAGGAACCGTTAAGTGGTATTTGAGGCCAACCCTCTCACAACCTACCATAATAAAGTAAACATCAGACCTCCTCTTGTAAGTCACTACAGAAGATACCGCTACTGGCGCCTCGAGTAAGGAATACCACGATTTAGTGGTTCTGACCACATAAAAGTCAGCATCAAATTTTATGATTCATCCTTGTTGGATCTCTTATTAGGAGTACATTCGTAAACAAATTCCCAGAAAAAAAGCTTTATAGGTCTCAGATGCAAAATGGATCGAATAGTTGTGAAAGCACTAGAAGAAGCTTTCGCTTAACGAGATTCCATGTTCAGTAGCAGTGGGTCATCATTGCCTCCAGTTATGGATTTGGCTACATTTTACAAGTAGAAAGAAAATATTAATTGATGTGAAATACTGCCTTGAGGCCTGTAGAATATCTCTAATTTTCCTTTGAAGAACTAATGAAAAGTCGCTTGTACTACTATAAACGACGGAGGATTACGAAAGTTGAATATCCGTAAGGGATAAGGGGTAGGGGTTTTTTGAGCTTTCTGTGTTGTGGCTCTTTTTTGGGGGTATTTCCTTCTAAGGTTTGCGTTATAACTGAGCTTAAGTAGGGATTTTAGGGGACGCCCAAGTGTGTTTGAGAAGCTAGAAATCATGAGCTCACCAATGACGCCGCTATACTTTAACTCGAAATTACCCTCTTAGGTAAGGTATTTATCATAAGGTTTGAATCATAGTTTCTATAATGATCTTGTAGCTCACTTGTGGATACATTCCAGATTATTACCATCCTTTAGGGGTGAGGGAGTAAACACTATATTTCCGAACTCTAAATGGACAGCGAAATCCGACTTAAGGCCTCCTCATGGCATTTCTGGATTCTATGAACAACCTTGCTAGCCAACTTAGGTGGTTCACGGAGACAGGACTAGCCCACCACTCTATTGTAGCCTGGAATACTCTGACCACTATTCCAGGATCACTTAAGCTCATCAGGATGTTTGTGTCACAGCGTAAGACTTTAGATCATAGAGTCCCAAGCCTCCCAGATCATTTCCAACTTGGAGAGGAGGAAATGCTTAAGTTGTAGGCGTAGCTCGCAGCATATCTCAGATGGAATGCTTTACCATTAGAAATGTTAAAAATATGTCCGTTACCATCTGCTCAACCTTGAAGTTACATCAAATCCCCATGGAGCTTTAGTTTCATACTTCAATCGCAAAATTGTCTCCAAAGTATAACGTCGTCGTTGAAAAGTGATAACCCAGACGATGATCGTTGAGAACCGTCATCTACATAATTTAACAAGAGAAGTCTTAGTACTGAACCTCAAGGTACGTCACTAGGACATTATGTAGCCTTAGGAGAAGTGAATTTACCCTGAACTTAAAAATATCTTATTTAGACATGGCTTCAACCAGCTTGTCAGTGGTAACTTTATATCTATCAGCTTGAGCTAACCAAGGAGACATGTATGACTGACCTAGCTAAAAGTTTTTAATAGATCGAGTTATATCACATCCACCTTCCCTTTGGGATCAATGATTGTTGTTGACTACAGTTCCAGATGCCAAACCATAGGAATCGCAAACTTTGGGAGAGAAGGCTTGGGTCTAGTTTGATTCTGTACTTCAAACTACTCAAAAACCTTAGTTATTCAAAATGTAAGATAGTTCTTGCCCACCAAAGTTGAGAAATACAGATCAGAAACTCGGGAAAAGTTCTTCTTCATCAAGTATGCTATAATATGGAACAGTCTTCTCTTCGAAATACACATAGCAGATGAATTACATACGTTTGTAAAACTGCTTGATCAAGCCCTCACTTGCACTGATCTAGCACGCACGAACACATCTGCGCCCCACTCAGACATTATAGGCTCTCTCCATTTTTAGACCAAAATGGACTTCAAGTTCAGTTTGCCTTATTTTTCCTACTTTGCAGTTGTGTTTGTTACCTTTTCCACCCTGTTTCTTCACTTGAAGTAGACGGGTAACTCACTCGACCTATCAATACTGTTCAACTAAACTCGGTCGCTAAGGGACACTCACTACCACCCTAAGAAGTCAAACGGACCGCACAATCGACTGCCTACGACCAGTGGTCTTGCATCTATGGAGCCTGTTACCGATCAACTGGTTAGGACAACACAAAATAACATCAGCACCAAGTTAGTGTGAGTTTCTTCCTGTTTATTCTTTATTGGCTTTTTACTCTTCTGTACACCATGTTGACTAGCAATTAATATTATTTCTCCACTCGTTAACTTATCTACAACTCATATACTTCTATGCTTTTCCACCTACTTTAATTAACAACTATCCTACATCATATCCTTTTTAATGCTTATACTGTGATTGGTATACTATACTTTATACTACAGTCAATTAAAGCACTGCATTGATGCCTTACCCACAGTCTATAACTTGTAACTGCCTGATGAGCTTGTAAAGTAGTACCTATAGAAATATTTTTTCCAGCAGGATGTGAAACACAGAGGATTGTGTGAGGTATAACATATATCCAAAAATAGGCTAAAATGAGCCTAACATCATAAAAGGAAGGATGATGGAGTTACTGGCTAGCAAGCATTGGTGTTGAGGGCGATTACTTCAATCCACCCATGTTTGTGGGGCAGAACAATTTTTATGTATCAGGTTTTTATGAGTGGGAACGGTTCAATCAATCTGTGATATAGATTGTCTTCCTACGCTCACCGTTTAGACTCATGTTTTCAATTTTATGCTGGATTAGCTATTCTACTAAGACAACCTATAACATGCTAACTCAGACTTTTACACTAGGATTTTTTGGCTGGCATCGGATGGAAAAAAAAAAGAAAGAAGAAATTAGACAATAAAAGATATAGTCACTAGTATTCTTAACGCTTCACCCTTTATATGCATATTATCTTCTAAAAAACCGCTTTCCTTGTACCAACCTTGACTTCCCTTCCTTCATGTGAGCTTACTCCAACTTGTTAAACATCACAACTCGTTGTTCTTCATTACTAAATTTCCTTATATGGAGCCTTTGACTTCATTTCACTCTAACAAGAGATAATGTGAATTTAATCTAATTTATTATACATGTCTGTTCTACTACACAATGTTAAGCAACGTTTGGCGTTCATATCCAAGTGCCTTGCCGCTCTTCTGTTTCTCTTTTTTCTTTCTTCAGAATCTTGCTCTGAGGGCACAGCTATGGAACTACTGACGTCTGAAACAACCCTGACGTCCGCGTCTCCTCAAGGCCGTGGTTTACAGCAAGCGCTCTACGAGTCTACTTTATAACAACTATAAATTTATTAAGTTAGGAAGAATGCTCTGCGCCAACAAATGTTGTCATTTGTAGATCATGCCTGAAAAAATGGCGTGTACCTGCTCATGCAGAAATATAATAATATTATTATCTACCCACAGCAAGTAACAAATTGATAATGCAGGACTGGTCCTTCTTGAAATAGCGATTTTCGGGACTTCCTTACTTTTGAGGGTATTGAAAGAGGTCGTACCGGCCAGCAGTTTGGAGGTTCATAACGTTGGTATTTTTTGAAAATTGTTGTGATGTTTTCCAGCTTCCAATTTTATAGAACTGTCACATGACCCAGTGAGTGTGAGGAAATTACACTTCATAGCCTGTCAATATTGAAGCTGATTCTCTTAGTACAACATTACAGACCATATTAGGGCCAAGGGGGTGTTAAAATTTACCTCCGAAATGCCTGGTAAGTTGTATGTGAAGTCTTCTTCGACGTAGGTTGTATGGGATAATTCAAATGTTTGAATATACTGTCGAGCCATGGGCTCTGAGACATCTCCATTGTAGTTGAATAGGTAATTTGGACCTAACAACTAAGAAACCCAAGCGTTGATTTGCCTAAGAGAGACCACGTAGCGATACGAGAATGGAGATAAATTTGTCGACTAGACTGGTCCCATACTAAAAGATACCTTTTCCCAGAGCTTATGTGCGTGGTTTTCCTGATTGTTTGAACTGTCTATATGTGTTGCCGCCTCTGATTTGTTTGTATCCCGCTCAGCAGTACTTTTTAAGTCATAAGGTTCGAAAAGTGCAACTGTTTATGACTTTACATTGTATGTAATTTTTGAAGCAGAGTAATGTAGTGTTCATTAAGAAGTCCTGGTGAAGATGGCACAGGTATTCAGTGTTTGACAACGCTTTTACCAGCAACACCTAATATAATTCGTACCCACTAAGAGAAATCAAAAGACAGAGTCGAGGAGATCGGAATAGTGTATTTGACGATTGCCAGTAAATCGGAATTGTTTGATCTAATCTGGCTAGCGATTGCGGTAGATGTTGAGCACAGCGTTACCACACGTGATCTGGTGCGGATGCATGACCTAGTGCCCTCAGCTAGGTGAGTTCACTAAAACTGATCTAGTCAGCATCCAATGTCAAAAACTTACAGAGCTATTTATTTTGAAGATTTATTTACCGCTACACTGGTAAGCGCTCGCGTCAAGTTAAGTGTCGATTTCTTAGTTGATGTGGTGCAGATTGTCCTTTAAAGTTGACACATGTAATTTATAAAAGTCTCAAAATGTGTAATCATTAAGATGATTAGTCTCAGTCTTGCTAAAGAAATTGAGGGTCATAACTACGTAATTTCTTTTTTTTTAGGGAAGTGTGATATTTATAAGTAGCTCAATTATAGTACGAAATAAGAATCCCAGCAATAACGTAATCGGATCAAGAATTACTAGATAACCACAAACGAATATATTGTATTAAGAATTCGAAATCAAGTATTCAACAAGTACAAAGGTATCATTAGTTCATTCAAACACTACAGGAAGTCAGATTTGAGAGGTTGTCATTCGAGAATTATTCTTTTTTGCAGATCCAGTCTATGAGCGTTTCTCCACCCTGTAACTGTATGACGATAAAAATAATCCTATTTCTTCAGTTCTCTGGCGGTTTTTATATTTCCTTCATTCAAATTGAAATCTTGGAGCCATATTGGAAATTTGGAACTCATGTCAGTCACCGATCGGAATCGATTCAATCTGTTAATCAATCAGAAAAACCCTGAACAAATACAGAGCCAAAAACCAAGTCAACATGAGATACAGTCAAAATAAAATGGTCGATAATGAATGGTTACGAGTTGAGGATGATACAGGTATTCAGTGTTTGACAACGCTTCTACCAATAACACCTTCTAATATGCTTTGTTCCCACCAAGAGAAATCAAAAGACAGAGTCGAGGAGATCGGAAGAGTGTATTTGGCGATAACCAATATATCGGGAATCTCTGATCTAATCTGGCTAGTGATTGCGGTTGTTGTTGAGCACAGCGTGACAGCACGTGATCTGGTGCGGATGCATGACCGAGCGCCTTCAGCTAGATGAGTCCACTAAAACATATGGTCAGCATCCAATGTCGAAAACCTATTGAGCTATTTAGTTTGGGGATTTATTTACCGCTACAGATCACTCCCCCCCTAGTGGGGCAGTGATGACCCTAAGACGTGGCCAGCCAGAAGTTTAAACCCAACGAGTTTGTCGTTGGTAAACACTCTTCTGATAGCTTACTAAATTTAGCAGCGTCTGGTCGTCTTTCCTTACTATATGGGACCGGAGTACAACATAGTAAAAAAAGAAATGTACAATGAAAGTTTCGTATCCTCATAAACGTCATCGTTCTTTTCCAGCCGTCCTGGAAAAGAAGAAAGAAAATGTAAGTGCATGTCGAAAATACACTCGTATGTGCGTAAAAAAAAGGGAAAATAAACTCATGAAAACGTAACAGCGTTAAAAAAATCGTTTTTTTTTGTTGTTTTTTTTTTTTTTAAAAATAGAATTGAAAATATATAAGCCTATTTTAAAAAAAATTTTTTTAATAATATAGAAAATGTCGAGAAGTGCCTTACGTGCAATAGTCATTTAAATGTTCTGGAAATCTTACTCTTCTTCCAGAACGTGTCGTTTTAAGTTTATTTTCGGATACTGTCGAAGTATCATCGTGTGTGTTGGTTGTCGGATGAGGTATTATAAGTATCGGAGTCGTGTCGTTCAATTGTACCGAAGGAAAATCCACGTAGATAGGATTTCCTTCTAAATAGGCTGCTTTGAGGCGATCGATGCTGATGCTGTCGTTGGTTCCGTTCTTATCGATTATATAGTACTTCGGTTCGCGTTGAAGAACTTTGAAAGGTCCTTCGTATGCTGATTCGAAAGGTCGTCGATGCGAGTCTCGACGAACGAAAACGTGTGTACTATATCGTAACTCAGGTTGAATGAAAACATCAGTTGATTGAGGTCGAGTGGAAGCAGGTTTAACTGAACGCATTGCGTTTGTAAGCCTGTTCGTGTAGGAGGTTAGATCCATGCTCATTGAAGAGGATGAAGGATCCACGAATTCTCCTGGAAGTCGAAGTGTCGTTCCATAAACGAGTTGAGCCGCAGTGTATCCAATGTCAGCTTTCACTGCATTGCGGATACCTAGTAAGACGAGTGGAAGAGCGTCGGTCCACTGTGAAACGTTTGCAGCTGATAGTGAAGCTTTTAGTTGTCGGTGAAAGCGTTCTACCAACCCGTTTGCTTGTGGGTGGTAGGCGGTCGTTCGGAAGCGAGTGCTTCCTAATAGTGTGGTCAGACGACGGAAAAGTTCAGACTCAAACTGACGTCCGCGGTCTGTGGTGATGGTTGAAGGGCAACCGAAGTTTGCTACCCATCGTTCGACGAAGGTTCGGGCCACTGTTTCAGCAGTGATGTCCTTGATAGGTACTGCTTCTGGCCATCGAGTGAAACGATCTACACAGGTCAAGAGGTAAGAGTATCCATTTGAATCTGGTAAAGGTCCTACCAAATCCAGATGAACATGGTCGAAACGAGCATCGGGAGTTTTAAATGAGCCTAAGGGACATTTATTGTGTCTGATGACCTTAGATTTTTGGCAGCTTACACAGGAGCGTGCCCACTCCCTCACGTCTTTATTCATACCAGGCCAGCAAAAGCGTTCTGCTATGAGCTTGATGGTTGCACGAACACCTGGATGAGAAAGTTTGTGCAATGTGTTGAAGACATTGCGTCGATAATGTTTCGGGACGATTGGGCGATCCCTTCCTGTAGATGTGTCACAAAGTAAGGTTTCCTTACCTGTTCCCATCTGTTTGATGCGTAGTTTAAGGGTTGTGGACGATAACTCTTGCTGAAGATCAGTGTCTTCTTTTTGAAGCTGGGCGAGTTTAAGAAGGTCGATTCCTTGGAAACTGTTCAAGGAGTTTATTCGAGACAAGGCGTCTGCAACTACATTGTTTGCTCCAGAAATATGTTGAATATCTGAAGTAAACTGCGAAATGTAGTCCAGTTGTCGAGACTCACGTGGAGAGTACTTGTCAGAAGGAGAGCTTAACGAGAAAGTGAGCGGTTTATGGTCAGTGAATAGAGTGAATTCGCGGCCTTCGATATAGTGTTGAAAATGCCGTACAGCACAATACATAGCTAGGAGTTCCCTACCGAATGTGCTGTATCTCGATTCGGTGTCTAGCAACCGTCTAGAAAAAAATGCCAAGGGTTGCCAGGAGTTGTTAATCCATTGTTGTAAGACTCCTCCGATTGCCGAGTCGGATGCGTCTACTGCGATACTAATGGGTGCTTCAGTGTCCTGATGTGCGAGCATTGTTGCTTTAGCGATCAGTTCCTTAACTGTGGAGAATGCTTTTCGTGCGGTGTCGTCCAAATTAATGGATTTCGCATTTCCACGCAGTTGGTCAGTAAGAGGTTTCATAAGTAATGCGCATTTCGGTATGAAGCGTCTATAGAAACTTACCAGTCCGTTAAACGTGCGTAATTGCTTGACGTTGGTCGGTTCTGGGTAATCCAGAATGGCCGCCACTTTGGTCCTAAGAGGTCGAATGCCTTGAGCATCGATAGTGTGTCCTAGGAAATCTAACGAATCGGTTCCGAATTGGCATTTCTGAACGTTTACAGTAATGCCATGTTTTTGTAATCGTTCGAAAACAAGATCCAGATGCTTGAGATGTGATTCTCTGTCCGGACTTGCGATTAAGCAGTCATCAACATACGCATGTACGAAGTTGAGACCTCGAAAGACGTCGTCTATGAATCTTTGGAAAGTTTGCGCAGCGTTTCTTAAACCGAACGGCATTCGCAAAAATTCATAGAGTCCGAAAGGAGTTATGATAGCTGTTTTCGGTATGTCGTTTGTAGCCATAGGGATTTGGTTATACGCTTTAACCAAGTCGATTTTTGAAAAGACAGTTGTACCTTTCAAGGTAGCTGTCAAATCGTGAATGTGAGGCAACGGGTAACGATCGGGAATGGTTTTTGCATTCAATCGCCGATAGTCACCAGTTGGACGCCAATCGTTGCTGTCCTTTTTAGGGACCATGTGCAACGGAGATGCATAAGGGCTGTTTGACGGTCGTATGATTCCTAAGTCTATCATATGATCGAATTCGTTTTTCGCTAACCTCAGCTTTTCCGGAGCTAGTCGTCGTGCTTTAGAGAATACAGGTGGTCCTGTAGTCGTGATGTGATGTGTAACATTGCTGGTTACACACGGTAGTTTCGTTTGAGCTTGTTGTATCCCAGGGTACTTGTCGAGTAGTGGTTGATAGAGTGGGTCTATCGAATGCTTAACTGTGACTGGGGATAATCTACAACCAGAAAAAGAAGTTACGCAAACGGATAATTTAGTGTTTCCATCTACTAGCCTCCGTTTGCGCGTGTCGATGATTAGATTATGATGTTGTAGAAGATCCATACCAATGATTGGCATAGAAACATCTGCAACAACGAAAATCCAATGGATGGGTTTGCGTAAACCCACGTTAAGGTAGACGTACCTTTTGCCATACGTGGCGATTGGTTTTCCATTTGCCGCCTGTAAGTTTAGAGTTGATTCGTGGAGCCGGTCGTTATGATTTGCTGGGAGAACGCTAACTTCTGCGCCAGTGTCGACGAGGTAGCGAACTCTCGTTGTCACATCTGTGACGTACAACAGACGGCTATGTTCGCCGGCTACGGTTGCCGTTAACGCGTGCCGGCTTGGAAGTTTCCCGAATTGTTTTTCGAATCAGTCGTTTTCGTGTTGGGAAAATTGCAGGGTTTTCTGCAATTTCTGGAAGATTTCCCATACTGGTTATGATACCAGCACCAGTCAGGGTTATCTGTCTCTCGTGGTCTAGAGACAGATCGTTTACGCGAAATGCTTCTACGTGGACTGCGTGAGCGACTACGGTCGTTACGAAGATTAAGATAACGCGTGAGTGTATGACATAACTCGGTTATGTCATTCTGAGTCGCGTGAGGCTTTTCTTTGACGGAAAATACCTCTGAAGTAGACGATTTCGTTATTTCTAAAATACGATCGGCAGATGCAGCTAGCTCGTCTAAGGCGTTGTTCTGAAATGAGACCAGAACCGCTTGCACCTGTTGAGGAAGTTTAGATAAGAAAAGTTGTTTAAATAGACCTTCGTCGAAAATCCTTAGGCCTATCACTTCTCTCATTCTTTGCAACATGTCAGTCGCAGAACCGTGTTGCAGGTCGATGTTATTGAAGAGTTGATCTAACCTTTGTCGATCGGTTAGGTCTCCTCGTTTAAGAATCGAACGTTTTAGGATTTCGTAAGGTTCAGAAACATCACTAGTAAACATACTAGGTGTTACGTACCTGTTGAATTCGCGCGGTAGTGCCTTGACTACTGCGAGGAATTGTGCACGTGTGTCGATCACGCCGTGCTCGGAGAAATCGGATTCTGCGTAGCAGAACCAGGCTTCGATATTGTCGGGCCAGAAAGGCATTAGTTGAAACGAAGGCGGGGACAAAGTCTTAAGCTTGAGTACTTTGGGTGTCTGTTCAGCCATGATGAAAATATGAAGTACGATAACGAACGAGGGAAAAATATATATATATATCCCAGGAAAAACACGAAAAAAAAAATCACAATGTTTAAAAAAAAGGTAATAATATATAAAAATCCCAAAAAGGAACAGACTCACAGTTGCAGTTAGGTGTACCAGATCACGACGGTCTCACCAATGAGGATGATACAGGTATTCAGTGTTTGACAACGCTTCTACCAATAACACCTTCTAATATGCTTTGTTCCCACCAAGAGAAATCAAAAGACAGAGTCGAGGAGATCGGAAGAGTGTATTTGGCGATAACCAATATATCGGGAATCTCTGATCTAATCTGGCTAGTGATTGCGGTTGTTGTTGAGCACAGCGTGACAGCACGTGATCTGGTGCGGATGCATGACCGAGCGCCTTCAGCTAGATGAGTCCACTAAAACATATGGTCAGCATCCAATGTCGAAAACCTATTGAGCTATTTAGTTTGGGGATTTATTTACCGCTACAGAGTCAACAGTAGTCATTTGAGATCGAGGTCGACAGTACAGGCAATGGGTTATATGTGCAGAAATTTTAATGCATCACTTCAGTTTGAAGTTTGTGCTGATGATGTCTTCCAGAAGAATTCTCCTGAAATTAGAATATGAGTACTTGAAGTTAGTAGATACGCCTCATTTTATAAATGGTAAAGGTCCGTAACGTGTTCGTAGTAGGTTTTCATTCAGACTATGGAATATAAAAGTCGGAGCGCGAGGTTCTAGTTTATGCATGAAAAAGTTTCAACATTCAATATAGGATAATGGGAAATTAATGCTTACGCAAATTAAGAAAGTAAATAAAAACTTGGGCAATAATTTTTCGACATCACCAAGAGGTTTTTTAACAAAATCTTGACACATTTTAAGTTGTTACAGATGCATCCAAGATGAACAGAGTGAGTCGATAACTTCATTATGTAGTTGACATACTGTGTATTAGCAGTGGGCTTTCTGTAGATGGCACCAACTGGAAATCTCAAGGCATTACACAATTGCTATGAGTATAATACGGATTGTTCAAAACTGATAAACCGTCGAGTATACACTTGGTGTGCTACTAAGCAGGAGCGTAGGTACAAGACTGCCCCTCCCGCTGTTCCAAGTTTGCTGTCTTCGTGAGACAAAGACGTTACGGATATTGGCAGCTTACTTACTTACTTACGCCCTTTACTCATCGTGAAGGAGCATAGGCCACCCACCAGCACTCTCCATCCAACCCTGTCCTGGACAATCCTTTCCAGCTCCTTCCAGTTGTTATTCATCTTTTTCATATCTACTTCCATTTCTCGACGTAATGTGTTCTTTCGCCCTCCTCTTTTTCCATTTCCCTTCACGATTCCAAGTTAGTGCTTGCCTAGTGATGTAGTTTGACGATTTGCGTAATGTATGTCCTATCCATTTCCATCGTCTTTTCCTAATTTCTTCTTCAGCTGGAAGCTGATTTGTTCTCTCCCACAAAAGGCTGTTGCTGATGGTATCCGGCAAATGGATGTTGAGTATCTTGCATAGATAACTATTTATAAATACATGTACCTTCTTGATGATGGTTGTTGTAGTTTTCCAAGTTTCAGCTCCGTACAGTGGAACTGACTTGACGTTCGTATTGAAGATTCTGATTTTGATATTGGTTGAAAGTTTTTTGAGTTTTATATGTTGTTCAATTGTAGGAAATATTGTGCCTCCTATGACCAATTTGTTGAATGCACATAGATTTGCAAATCTTTCTCCATTTTCGTTTCTCTCACCTAGTCAATCCATGATTGCAGCCGCTCGTAGAATTGATCTTTTATGTCGTCGTTGCTATCATTGGTGCGTGCATAAAATTGGATAATATTCATTGTGATCCCCTCGTTCTTTGTTTTGAATGATGCTTTGATGATTCTGGATCCGTGAGATTCTCATCCTACTAGTGCATTTCGTGCCACTTTGGACAGCATTAGAGCGACTCCCTGTGTGTGCAGAATATTTTCCTCTTCATGACCGGAGTATAGTAACACCTCTCCCGTATTTAGCCTTTGTTGTCCAACTTTGGTCCAGTGTGTTTCGCTGATTCCCAGTACTGCCAAGTTGTATCTTCTCATTTCCGTTTCTATTTGATTGGTCTTCCCGGTCTCCCACATTGTTCGGACATTCCGTGTACCTAAAAAATTATTGCTCTGGTTGTTAGAAGGGGCATCGGCCTTGTGGCTTTCGAAGGAACTCGGCTTTCACCATGAAGCGTCATAATTCTTCTAGATGAAGACCTTCTTACTTTCAGGGCAGAGTTAAAATGGTTTGAATTATTTTTTCTGGTAAGCGATTTTTTTGCGAGTTAGTTTTCTACGGGATGGGGATGCTAACCGCATGTCCAACCCTCTCCCTTTACCCGGGCTTGGGACTGGCAGTAACTCTGGAAGAGCTACAGGCGGAGTTATATTGGCAGCTCTTGGTCTGTAATTCGAGATATCGATATTTCAGATATTACTATCAAATGAATATTATTAGAACTACTTAGTTCAAGTAGCTCACCCATTTTGTTTGATAAACTTACGTACGTTCGTACGTCGGGAGTCAATGCATTCGATTCAAAATACATCCGTCTCCTCGTCCTGTTCGGCTGTACGAGCATTATGTGAATGATCAGAAAACCTAGATACACAAGATTTTTTGAATATGTACCCTCTGCACCTTCCGCATTTTTGTCTTCGATAGCAGACAAGTGTAATAGTCGGTCACAATTTACCTTCGTGCCTAATCATTGCAGCATGTGGTATGTCCGGACGGGTGTGGGTTGCAGTTGGTAGCTGATAGCACGAAAACCTTTATAAGTGGTAGCTCCATTGAGTAGGAACAGAAGGTTAACTTCATTACCCAGCACCTAGGATATCCATCCTTCTTGTTATGTCGAGATATTTCTAAGTTCCGAGAGCTGCATCATGGACCTCCATTCATGATTATCGTAGTCTGCGTTATCACGGTCTGTGTTTTCTGATATAGGTTGCACTATAAATCACAAACGTTTGGGAGGAATAACAAGTACCGACGGACTTTAAGGAAGGATACCTCGTCAAAGTACGAACGAAACATGATCTGAGCAAATGTGGGAACTAGACAGCCATCACACGACTATCGGTACCAAGAATAGTTTTCGACAGTTTTGCTGAACCGGATGAAAGATTCGGTAGACGCCCAACCTTGAGATCAGCAGGTCGGATACCGTACGGATAAATCGTAAGCAGGCCAAATCCTGACGCTACGTATCATTATCGAACAATCATTTGAATGGAACTCATCAATATACATTAAATTCCTTGACTGTGAGAAGGCGTTTTACAATGTGGATAGGAGGGCTTTATGAAACATTGTTCGGCACTATGTTGTGCCTGAGTAAGTCGTTAAGTTTATACGGAATTCATACGACAGACTAAACTAAAAAGTCGTGCATGGAGCCTATCATACAAATACCTTCCGATACCTACCGATATCAGACAAGTTTGCTTACTCTCGCCCTTTCTTTTTATTCTGGTGGTTGACTGGATTAGGAAGACTTTCACATCTGAGGGAAAGCATGGAATACAGTGGACAGTTTGGATGCAACTGGATGATTTGGACTTTTCAGACGAAGATTTGGAAAATTTCACACACCTGAACATAATCATCGATGAACAAGGAGTATCTGATGCAAACATATAGACGAGGATTGACAAAGGAAGGACAGTATTCCTACAGTTGAAGAACATATGGAACTCAAAACAACTGTCAACCAATATCAAAGTCACAATCCCCAATACGAACGTAAAGACAGTTCTACTGTACGGAGCTGAAACGTTAAGAACTACCGCAAACATCATTAAGAAAGTTCAAATATTTATATGCAATAGTCTACATCAGATACTGAATATCCGTTGACCGGATACCACCAACAAAAATCTACTAAGAAAGAGAGAACAAACCAGCTTCCGAATGAAGACAAAATTAGGAAAATATGTTGGAAGTGGATAGGACATATATATTGCGGAAATCATGAAATTGCATCACGAGACAAGTGCTAATTTGGAATCCTGAAGAGAAACAGTAAAGAGGAAGACCAAAGAACAAACTGTTTTGAGAATTGGAAGCCGACACCAAAAGGATGAATAGCAACTGGAAAGAATTGCGCAGGATAGAGTTAGATATAGAATGATACGGGTGACCTATACTCCTCTATGAAGGGTTAAAGTCGTAAGTAATTAATTAAGTAAGTAAGTATATTTAACGACTAATTGATTACGCATCTTCGTAGAATATCCAGTGATTTGAACTCAAATTTATTGATATATGAGTATATGTTAGTTTATATATGGGTCATTCAATGATGGATGAACTTTGTCATATAAATAAAGTTATTACTTAAAATAAAAACTTTAACATTTCGAATTCATTGTAAATAATTAGATCATCATTACATACATTTACTGAACTGTTAATAAGTTCAGTTGACAATGACAAATATATAACAAAGCTTATTCTTAATTTCCCCAGTACCTAATGTTTGTCTCAATCCTAATTCTTCACACCGGTTTATAACCCTCATTTAGACATAGTATGTAGGTAGATATTCTCAAGGTCTTTTTAATGTCACTCAAAGGTTGTCTGTAAATTATAA
The DNA here is from genome assembly GCA_944470205.2 of Schistosoma margrebowiei. NCBI lineage: Eukaryota > Metazoa > Platyhelminthes > Trematoda > Strigeidida > Schistosomatidae > Schistosoma > Schistosoma margrebowiei. The sequence continues at coordinate 46,003,992 of OX104025.1, read as the reverse complement.
TCTCACCGGAAAATTTCTTTATATTGATTTGCTGTAATAGCTATACAAACAAATAGTTGATATTCATTAGACTCTTTGACAAGTTGATCATTAATGTGAGAAAATGAAACTAGGATTTAATTTCATTAGGTAAGATTCTTTGAGTCACCGTAGTCATATCATCAGTCAGTATGATCAATTTGTATCTGAACATCACTTCACAAGTTTACATTCATTTTTCAATGTCCATCATAATAAACTCCCATATCTGTCTGTGACAAAAAAAAGTTCCTACAAATTGAACTGGTCTCTATAGACGTTCATGAGTGCACATATTCGAGGAGTATTTCCTAAATCATAGGCGATAGATTGAATTCAAATGTATTTCAAAAGAGACAGCTATTGTTAGTAGTACTGGATTATTGTTAGGTTATATGATATATATAATACTATAGCCCTAATGTACTGATATTATAACTGGATCCTAGTTTCCACAAGTTTCTCTATTCTTGGATTCCCAACGATAACAGGAATGTATAAGAGAAGATTCACTTCGAAAGATAATTTACAAAGAGCATTTCCACGGCTCATATAAATCTCCTTACATCATTATCATCAATCAAATGAAGTTTGCACTGTAAACCATGAAATTTCAATTCAGTTATCTAAAGATCATTAACCTGTCACAATAATACAAAGTTCTATATTCAGTAATAAGTATAAACTGTTGATAAATGATGAACTTGAAACATAAAATCCCTATTCACTCCTATTTTCCCAATGAATATTAAATTTAACTAAAATATTCCCCTTATTGTTTTACCTAAATTTCATAAAAATATTTATATTATTTCATAGTTCAATACACTAAAAGAGATAATATAAACGGTTCTGTTACCATGACAACCAATAGAAAGATCATAATTTTTTTTTTCTTTTAATTTCTTCATCATTGTATGAACAAGAAAATTATTTACTTATTTTGACAATAGTATATGATCAATATTCTATTTAATTAAGAAAAATCTTTTCTTTTTTATTATAAATTTTTACTCCCACAAACATTTTAAAATTTTTTAAAACTATAGTAGTCATGACTGAATCGTAAAACTTCGATTGGTTACCATAAATATGTATATACATTTTCCTCAGTAACTGATATTCTTAAATGGAGGAGAATAGTTGGGGAGGGGGGAAGGATTTTTAGAACTATGCTATGCAGAATTATCATATATATATATATATATATATATATATATATATATATATATATATATATATATATATATATATATATATAATTGTGAATTAACTAAATTTAATAGTTGAATTTATGAGTCAATTGAATCTAAACCACCATGGAAATCCTGGAAGCACTGGACGGTCGTTTCGTCCTGTTGTGGGACTCCTCAGCAGTGCGCATCCACGATCCCTCCTCTCAAGATTCGAAACCAGGATCTTCGTTCTCGTTTGAGAACACTTAACCATTAGATCACTGATCCGGCCGGCATCCAACGGTGTTAATGTTTAACTTCAGCCAATCCACGAAATTGAGCGACACATTCACTATTGTCATCAGTGAGTTACTATCTCACAACAGACCCGGTTGAACTTCACTGTTCACGGCTTCAGGAAATGCCTCTTAAAGATTGTCACTAGTGTGGATATAATGATTATAATCAGAGAGTCTGTCATCAGATAGTAACTCACTAATGACAATGGTAGACGGTGGTGCAACTTTGTAGATTGATTGGAGTTAGACATTAACACTGTGGGATGCCGGCCAGATCAGTGGTCTAGTGGTTAAGCGCTCGCAGGCGACAACGGAGTTCCTGGTTTTGAATCCCGGGAGGTGGGGTCGTGGATCTGCACTCCTGAAGAGTCACATACTATGACGAAACGGGTTTCCAGTGGTTCCAGGTTTTCCATGGTGGTCTAGATTCAATTGACTCATGAGTTCAACTATTAAATTACTACAATCTCCACAAAATCTCTCTCTAATCAATCAAATGGGTAATTTGTGTTATTTCTGTAATGTTTATGTTATGAGATTTTGTTTCACTCATTGGCTGTTGTTATGTTATACCGTCTTTAAATTATCATACGTTAATTACGGATCCATTAGTTATGTAACTAATGTGATCCCTTATTTATGGCCATGTAAATAATGCATACTATCGTGTGTCTCTAAGTCAGGATGATATTACAAAAAATAAACAATAAATCTGCATGCTGTCTATGTTATTTTTTATTGTCAACTGGGGATAAACGGAGCTGCGCGGATCAGTAGTAGTTGGAATTTCTGATAATTTTGAACAGTTATGTTTTGGTAGCCAAGAGGTTATTGATCTGACCAGCATAAGGTGAACTAATGATAAGTAGAATCTATCATCAAGTATGGATACAGACAAGCTAAGGTCATAACAGACATCAATAGGTAAACTATTGAGAATTAGCGAAGACTGAACAGCTATCTTGTCTTAAGTCGAAGATTCAGTAACAGTGTATATACGAAATCATGTATAATGACTGACGTTAATCCTTCAATTCCCGAGGTAAGCTCAAAATCTTCAGATTACTGAGCTGAAATTTTGTGATTTACATTCACAACTCTAGTTGGTACGTAATATATTGTTAGGAGACTTCAATAATTCCTCAAAAAAGATTTGCAAAAGTAAATTGACACTTGTTGAATGTTTGAGTTTAACTGATGTAACATCCATGAAACTTTGTGCTATCAACTGATAGTTTCGATTATCAGATTGCTTCAAACTCATACTTGTATGATGACTGTTTGTTGTCGATCGTTTTCATTATTAAATTTAAGTGTATACTATGTGTTTCCTGAGTCGTCAGCTGATTTTTTTCTTTAGTTCTTTTCTCTTCTATATTATCTCACCTGGTTTTCCTCACATTCTTCTAACAATTACCTAAGGCTGAACATTCTAATCATACATATAACACTATTGGATTTATTCTAGAATCCGTTAATTTCATTGCTCTTACTTTGTTTGATTTTTCTATAAACAAGACTAATTACATTAGATATTTAATTTCAGTTTACTAGTTTCTAATTAGACGTAACATACAGAGTAAATAAGAAGAAAAATTAGGATTTCTGATGTTTCGTGATTCAGTGTAAGTTACTTCTTCAGAGAATAAATAAATAATCAAATCAAAATTTAAATAGTACAACCGACTAATAGAAGAATATATGGTGCGATCAGTAAAAAAACAGGTCTAAACAAGTCAATATCATGTCATTTCAGTCAAGATGGTTCATAAGCGACATGTATGCAAATATATGTATATATATATGCACTATTAAGGATGAAAACTGTGTGACTTCAATGGTAAGAAAGGATAGAGTTTAATGTGTAAGATAATAGTGTGAAATGTGAATGATATTAAACATGGTAGCTTGGATAGATAGTCCAAGACTGATGGATAGTGAGACTGTAGCATGGCGTCGAGTCGCGGTTGACTATGATCACCACTACAGGAAGACTACGTGCCAGTTAACCGATAAGATCCCTCATAAGCTAAATATCATAAGGCAATTGGTGGATGTAGTCGAGATGTATTTGTTGGCGATCTCCTGGTACCGAAAGAATACCGAGATCGTGCCAGTTTACAAGTGTGATTGCTGAGCGTAACCGAACTCATGCAAGGTCACAATCAACGGAAGGAAGAATGTCTTTAGTACAGATAAACAAACAAGCACAGCAAAACAATCACTGGTACAACTGGTTATAATAACAATAATTGTTTCCATTAAACCAATCGCGTTCTCTTGATAAAAGTTGGTCACTGTAAGATAATCTTTTCTACTAAGTGCAATAGGATTAAGCATTAATATGGAACAGTTCAGCTGCTCTCCTCTTCTTTGTAATTGAAAAAGCATTTTCGTAATATTTTGATATTTTTGAAATCGATTTAATGGTTGGTGAAAATGGTATGAACTACTATAGCCGATTTAGTTTGAAGTCTATCCAGTTCTACGGGATTATTAGATAATTTCTTTGTGTACCTAATATGTACTTTGGCTCTAGTCAAGATTCCATCGTGATGATTCTTTAGTATAGAAGGCATCACAATCGATACAACCTAATTTGTAGACTCAGTTCTGTGTGGACATGAAAGGGATTTTTTTCTTTCAGGCGAATTAAAGTATTTTGAAGTGTGTTCATTGTTTTGTAATATACTTTAATTCTGTGTTGTTTTAAGATTGTTTGAAGTTCTTTAGTTGTACCATAATGGTATGATAAAATTGCAGTACCAATCCATGGTATTTCATTCGAATTATTATTATAACGCATTAAACCGTCTTGTTTTAATATACTTCTAATAATCTTCATAACATACAGCGTTACATACAGAGTACATAGTAACTATGAGTATTTTTAAAATGTTGTTATTGATTCATAAATTGATTGTATCTTTATATGATCTACTTATTGGACAATAGATTGATTTCATCATATATTTTCCCCTATCTTCTCATTTAATCTTATTATAATAAGATGATAATAGGGGTAGTTCAGGCATTGATGATGTATATTTTGGTAATATATACATATGGAATACAATTTACAGAGTTCACTAATTAGAAATGTATTCCAGTTAATTACAGACATTTATGTTGAACAGACGTCGATTTCACTACTGTGATTATTTGACTAAATGGCTATCATGAATCTAACTTGGAGATGATAGTTTACCTGTCATATGATATGCTATCAACAGTATGATATGTCCATCCTTAAATGTAGACTTATTATCTGTTTAGGATTGTTAAATTGTATAAACGATTTGTTTGAATTAAGATTCAATGATATCATGTCAATAATCCTTAAATACAACACAGGGAATACCAGTTCAATTACACTTGATGGAGAAACTATGGAAGAGGTGGAAAGTTTCACTTATCTGGGTAGCATCATCGATAAACAAAGAGGATCTGATGCAGACGTAGGCAAGGATTAGAAAAGTAAAGGTAGCATTCATACAACTGGAGAACATATGGGACTCAAAACAACTGTCTACAAGTCAATATCAATGTCATAATCTTCAATACGAATGTCAAGACAGTTAATTCTACTGTACGAAGCTGAAACGTCGAGAACTACCACAACCATCATTAAGAAAGTTCAAATATTTATATACCATTGTCTACGTAAAATAATGAATGTCCGTTGATCGGGTACCATCAGCAAAAATCTACTGTGGGAGTGAACAAACTAGCTTCCAGATGAAGAGGATATTATGAAAAGACGTTGGAAGTGGATAGGACATACATTACGGAATTCATTAAATTGCATCACGAGGGAAGCGCTAACATGGAATCATGAAGAGAAACGGTAAAGTAGAAGACCAAAGAACTCTCTGAGTCGAGGATTGGAAGCAGACATCTGAAGAATGAATAACAAATGAAAACAACTGGAAAGATTTGCGCAGGACAAAGTTGGATAGAGAACGCTAGTGAGCGTTTTATGCTCCTCCATGAGGGTTCAAATGCATAAGTAAAAAAAATGTCAACAATTACAAGTGTAAATATTGTAACTATTAAACTTGTATAAAGTGCATGTAACTTTGTATATTTTATTATTTTTATTGTCAGAATGAGGGTCTATTGAACTTGTATTAATTTAATGGTTAAATTCGTGAAACGATTTAAGCTAGACCACCATGGAAAACTTGGAAACACTGGACGGACGTTTCGTCCCATTATGGGTCTCCTCAGCAGTGCACATCTACGACCCCGCTTCGCAAGATTCGAACCCAGGACCTATCAGTCTCGCACAAGAGCACATAACTACCAGAGCACTGAGTTGGCATTATTCTTACCTACATAGATTGTACGAAAAACTGATTATACTCTACTGAACATTCAGAATTTGAACATTATCACCATTATGTAAATTTCAAAATCTCTATAATACCAATCGTAATAATAGAAGCTTTATTTAATACGTTAAATTTTGTGATAGTGAAGAATCTTCAGTATGGGTTATTCAATATTGCAATACATTTCTGTAATGTCAGTTTATCTAGACAAGTGATCAGATTGAAATTTCATTAGTAGAATTCAATGAACAATAAGGATTAGATGAATAGGATATTGGTTACTACTTAATGATTAGTTAGTAATATCCTATAGATTTGTATCAAATAGTAAGATATAATTCATGATAGATCTAAATTTCTTTGGTACTTCTAGGTTTTCCATGATGATCCAGGTTCAATCAACTTGTGAATTTAATTATTACAGAGTTTATTTTGTATGATTTCACAAAAATATATAAATTTGTTTTGTGTAGTAAAACTGTGACTAATATGGTCGCGCAATGTTGTGGATTGGTTGAGGTTGAACATTAACCCCGTTGGATACCAGTCGGCTCAGTAGTCTGATATTTCACGAGTAAGACTGAAGGCCCTGAGTTCGAATCTCGCGAGCGGAGTCATGGATGCGTACTGCCGTGGAGTCCCACAATGGGATGAAACGGCTGTCTAGTGCTTCCAGGTTTTCAATGATGGTCTAATATCCATCGGTTCATGATCTCAATCAAAAAAATTAATAATCTCCACAACGTTATACTGATATGACTAATATGTTTAATTCACATCCAATGAAGGAATAAACAAGAGTTTAAATGAACTAATTATTTAACTTATTTTATTTCATGTTAAAGAGAGTAAGAATGAAAATTGATGCAGAATAATAAATAGACTCTTTTTTTTTTATTACATTCGATACTTATCAACTACTTATAATCGATCGATTAGATTTTAAAATCAATATTATTACAAATATTGACATCCTTATCATAAATATGAAGATGATTCGAGATGAATGAATGTGTATTATGATGTAGGATATAGATCTAGTTTCAGACATCTAATTATTATCGTTTAGGGATATTTCAGAAGATTAGAGTTTGGTTATTTTTTTTCAATTAATCATCATGATAGACCTCAATGTATCGATTTGATATATTGTGTCGATAGATTGTTCTATGTAGACAAAAAAGAAGGAATAATAAATCTTTCTTTGCCCTGATAACATTACAACCCCCCCCCTCTTCTTTATTTATTACATCATTCATTATTTCAACTCTTACTGAAGTTTAAAATTACATCATCTTTCTTTATTATCATTAATCTATTTTCAGTTAGTTCATTACATAATCATCTAATGTTTGTTTACTCCATGAGTTCTATTCATTATTTCAATGTTCTGGAAGTTTCGCTTTCGAACTTTATTCATTTATCTGTAACAAACAATTTTTAATGACCCTAATGAATTTTATTGGAATCTTTACTACATCATAATACACATCGATTCATCTCGAATCATCTTCATATTTATGATAAGGATGTCAATATCTGTAATAGGGATACTATCCCTAACTCGGGGTCTGAAAAATGAAAATTTCCCAAATACGATAAAAATGATCTTGGTGGTCTTGTAATAGTATTCCGACACGAGACAATGGGTTTTCGGCGTTCTTTAGGCTCTGATACTTCAAGCTAGTATATTTCGTTTACTACCCTACATATGTGTTGTATGCAGTATAAGCTATACGGTTATGTAGAGCTGAAGGTCTCATATGAAACTGGAGGTTCGCCATTGATATTGTGGATGGTTTTGTTAACTGTTCATGCACAAAATTGGTTTGCTGGTTAACTGATTTCATTCATACTGGTAGTCGCTTTTCAGTGTTCCCAAGGGCCATTATCATTAGGACATAGGAAGGCATGTCGCTATTGCAAACATTAATGAGTTTGACTGTCATGTAAGCGGAATAGACCAATTTTGGCCTGTTTGTGGTGTTTACAATTGATTCACGCGATTATTGGTCGGAATAATTATACGTGATGTGAATGTGTATATGAATGGTGCAAATGGTCCACCAGGGTATTTGATACATGTGTGGTTGCGCCACAGGATTTAGCTGTACTATGCCGATTTTAGCGTTTAAGCCTATATGGTATCTAGTTCTCCTGTGAAGCGAGATTGAGCTATACTGAGCTATACTAACTCTGAATATCTGTAATAATATTGATTTTAAAATCTGATCAATTGTAAACAGCTGATGAGAACCTAATGTAATAAAATGAATCCATTTATTATTCTGCACCAATCTTCGTTCTTGCCCTCTGTTAATGATACTAAAGGGAACTATGAACATGAAGTGTTTTTCCATGTGTTATAATTCTCATGTATATTTAATAACAAATCATTCAACAATCTACATAACAACAACATTTTGAATTAGTGAAGTAAACTACTTAAGACAGATATCTACAAGTTTATTTATCATGTTTTAAGTGTTAATTATTACTCAATGTATAAGAACTAAGTAGTTAAATTAACCTCAGTAGGTTAAAACACTATGTGATATCATGATCTACTAGTGTTCTAAATACATGTGTGTGTGTGTGATTATGTCATATGATTAAACTGTAATGTTTAGGTTATACAAGGTGAATATAATATCTAGTTCCACTGTAAATCAGTGTAATGATTATGTAACCAAATATTGAATCTATACATAATTTAAAATCTACTATCCTTCAATCTGATTATGTATTTGTTCATTCTTAATCAATTACTATGTATTATGGAATTATGAAATAAGAAGAGAGTAGATGAATAGAAGAAGTTAGTCGTAGTTAACGTAGAAATTAGTATGAACATATATCGTTTAATAAGACAAGAAACAAAGTGTATGACAAGTGAAATGTCTCTAAGTCCTAGACAAATCATCCTGCATTTTTGTCACTGAATATTGAACAGTTCAACGATCCTTGGCAAGATCAAGCACAATCAATACACATCAGTTAATCGTACGCCATGAATTGAACCATGAGACAGTGGTCACACTTTCGCTTGTGCCTATTCTAACTAGCATATTTCCGTAATAACATCTTTTGTGTTCTACGATCTTCAAAGCAGCAGTAGTACCTAGATACGACGAAGGGGTGAACCACGTTAGGTGCTGACCTCAATATAAATTCGATGCCAGCTCTTGGTGACACTATTCCCGCCTAACTTGAGAAGGCCCCCAATAATTCGTCATAGATCATCTAAGTTAATGATTTACGTAAGGAAAGGAAATGATACGACAGCGAAAAGAAAAAAAAGGTACTTGAATTGTATTGGTAACCTGTATGATTAGTGCTATGTCTTTATACCCAATCAATTATATCACGTGATACGACAGTCAATCAGAGATACCGACTTATACGACCAGACTAATGATGCATAAACTTATACGAACAGCCTAGAGTCCTTATTAGACCACCGAGACAACAGCCTTCCTCCTATTTCAGCCAGTTTATTCCAGGACATCAATATCAACTTCTGCGATACGACTTATACAATTTAAACATAATTGGTTTATGTATAAGTCAAACAGATCACATCATACCATAAAATAACGTTATACAAGATCAAGCCAAAAAGTGGCTGTGATTGAGGGAGACTGTAATTAATAAACTGAGTATCATTTAAGAATAGTAAATCATATAATAGTAATTAATAGGTCAAATAAAAGCTTATAATAAGAAGAATATAGATATGCATAATCTGTTTACTTAACAATTATACAATAAGAATATATATAATATGATATTAACCATAATTTAACCTTCTCTAGCATAATAACAATTAGGCTGTTAGTAAAGTAGCAATTATATTTTCCTTTCGTCTAGGACTGATCATTTGAGAGGATATTCGAACAAAGTTCAAAAACTGAGACCAAATCATCTACGTCTGGAGTTCTTTTTTCTCTCACCGAGTAGTGAATTACTGCAATTCTCTATTAGAACATGTAATATCAGCACATTCTATTGATATATTCAAAACAAGATTGAACCTTCAAAGTGTTACAAACTGTAAAGATTAATATAGGTTGATAGACATCCTATTCTTATTATTGAAGACTGAAAACTATATTGTTTAGTTCGACTATTGATTAATTCACTTCTGTCGCTTGTAGGACTAGTGGGCTATTTACAAATTGACACAGAGACCAATGAATAACTACCAAGATCTACATGTTTACTATATTTCGTGTTACCCCTAGTTTAATGTCCAATTAGAAAACACAGAGAACGAATCAATTTTTTTATTATACTCTATTTAATCATGATATCAAAACTCATAAAATGATATACCTTAAATCCTTGACTTCATAGCAGCACAATAAGTGAATTATAATTTAAAAGGGATTTTATGGAGATTGTAGTAATTTAATAATTGAACTCATAAGTCAATTGAAGCTAGACCACCATGGAAAACCTGGAAACACTGGATGGCTGTTTCGTCTTATTATGGGACTCCTCGACAGTGCGCATTCACGATCACTCCCAGAGAGATTCGATAGGTTCGACTGATAAGTCCTGGGTTCGAATCTCGGGGGGCGGGATCGTAGATGTGCACTGTTGAGGAGTCCCATAATAAGACGAAACAGTCATCCAGTGTTTCAAGGTTTTCCATGATAGTCTAGCTTCAATTGACTCAACTATTGAAATAAAATATTAAATGTAAAATGATGAAATTGTATTGTTCGATTACATTTAGGATGTATGTTAGTTGACTTTATATTAATATACAGATTTGGAAAAAAAAGATTATCGAAAAGTTAAACATACATCAACAGGTATATGTATATTTATTGATTACAGTATTAGGAAAGGGATAAGTACTAAGTTAGTTTAATTATGAACACTCTGTATATATGTTTGTTAATAAAGAATGCGAATAGGTCGATCCATAGAAGTGTGTGTAAAGAAAGAATTTGTCTGTGCGTCAATATATATATGCATTCCTCTAGCTTTGTAGCCATTTAATAAAATAAAAATCTAATAAGATATATAGATAGAGCCAGAAAGTTTCACTTGGATTATATCATAGGAATGTAGTTGAAGTTTAGACAAGATGGTGGTTGGAGGTATTTAACAGTAAACCCTAGACCCAAGTTTCGTGCTACTTGGAATTCGTCAGCAAGGTGTATCTGTAATCTTAAGGGAACCGGTGCTCCCTGACGGATTCGATCCATGTTGACTACCTCCAACCACCGTCTTATCTCAACATAGTGCATGCAATGTTAAGTCACCTAGACTAGTGGCCACATTGCAACTTGGTCGATAGCAGTCGATTTGCACTAAGAAGGACTTGACGCACATGACATTAATCACCACCCTGTGATCAATCAAATGTAGTTGAAGTTTATTTACAATTTGAATAATTTACTCTGCCAAATCTAATCAAATGAATTTAATTTGCATTTCCATTTAGTCATATTTTAAACCAACATTAACAATCCTTTGAATAAGATGAAGGGATTTTGGAAAGTTATTTACCATCTCCAATCCAAGTCATTAGACTACAGAGCACCGACTTATCTTTTGGACATGAAGAAAGTCGTGAAGTTTCGAGTCAATAATCTTATTTGGCGCTTACTTACTTACGTGCGCCTGTTACTCCTCGCGGAAGAGCATAGACCGCTCACCAGCACTCTCTATCCAACCCTGTCCTGGGCAATCTTCTCTAGCTCTTTACAGTTTTTATTTATCCTTTTCATATCTGCTTTTATTTCCCGACGTAATGTGTTCTTTGGCCTTCTTCTTTTCCGCTTCCCTTCAGAATTCCAAGTTAGAGCTTGCCTCGTGATGTTCCCTAATTGTTTCTATTTTATGAAAAAAAAGTTTTGAATATAAATTTATTTCATAAAATAAAAACAATTAGGGAGCAACTTCGCTACTTGTTTCCTTAACCGGTTTCCTCATAATTCCTCTATTACTCTTGCACTTAAGAATTATTTACTTACTAAACTGTCTTTTTAGTATTACATAACTTTTAGTGACTAATGCGTCACAGTATCACTCAAACATACTTAGTTTTTGTTGGTCTGTGTTAAGGTTATTTTCTGAAGAATGTGTATAGTAAATGATGGATGTTAATTGAAACGTTCACAAATACTAGAGTCAATAGCTAATATACGGGATAAAAACTGAGTTATGCTGATAAGTGTAAACTAATTGGTTGAGGCCTATGCGATCAGCGGTCGGTGTTGGGTGACATGGATCAGAACCAGTCACTTGTACAGACCAACTCATCCCACATCTCAGGTTTTAAAGTTATTTCATAAATACTTTCTGAGTTATGAGATGGTAAAGAAGATTTGTAGCTCAAGTGGATGATTTTGGTGGAGTTTTGTTCTCTGAGCTGGATGGTTTGGTCGTGGAACCTTCATCGTTCTACTGAACGATGAAGGTTCCACGACCAAACCATCCAGCTCAGAGAACAAAACTCCACTAAAAACTTTCTGAATTATTTTGTTTCTTACAAATGCTGATATTTTGACTTCTTTGTTACGCATCTTGCTAATTTCATGCTAGGGTATTGAGATGGGAAAATGTGGTTGACGAACCTTTGTCCCTGGCTTTATACGCCCGTTGTGATTAATTGATATCTTCGATCTATAATTGAATAGCTAAACAACCAGGAACTATTCTCAACGATCTATAATGATAAGTATTTAGGGTTATGCAGAAGTGAAGAGTCTTAAACCATAGGTAAAACTGTTTCCTAGATTTCAACTATATTTTGTTGTATACAAGCCCGTAACTGAAGTAATTTTCAAAGTTGAAAAGACTATTTGATGTAGCTACACTCAAATTATACTTGGAAAAACTAACTTAACCACTGAAAGTCACTTTACCTCGAATACAGGATGATTAGCTTTCCCAAACATAGTCCTAAACATTCAGAAACTACCATCCATCATGTGACGGTAAGGCTAACTGTTATCTCCATTTCTATTTAATTTCATCATGGAGGTCCACTTATTGGCTTAGAATACGCAGATGACACAGTTCTGTTTGGTGAAGACGTTGATAAAATGAGGAGTCTTTTGGTAGCACCGAGTAACAGTGGCAGAATGTATGGGATGAACTTCTCTCCCTCTAAATGCAAATTGTTGCTTCAGGACTGGCCTGCATCAACATCTGAACTAAGTATAGGGAGTAAAGTAGTCGAACGTGTTGGCAACTCCACATATCTTAGGAGTCTGATCAGCCCTAATGGTTTGGTGTCTGACGAAATCTCAGCACAGATTCCAAAAGCTCGTTTGGCTTTTGCCAACTTGCGTCACCTATAGTGAAGACGAGATATCCATCTATCAATAAAAAGACGAGTATACTGCGCAGCAGTTCGTTCTGTTCTACTTTACGGCTGCGAAACGTTGTTATTAAGGGTAGACAATACTCGCAAGTTACTAGTACCTGATCACAAATGTCATAGAAATATTGCCGTCTGCTGGGATCACTGGGTAAGTAATAGTGAGTTTACACACAGAGTATGAGGGAATTATGGTAAATCAGTTGATGAGGTTGTTAATCATCATCGACTGAGATGGTTTGGTCGTGTTACGTATGCCTGAACACCGATTACCACGACGCACAATGCTGACTAGTGTTGGGAATGGTTGAAAGTTAGAGGCGGCCAAACCAAAAGTGGCACTAATCCATAAAGTCACTTCTAGTCTTAGTCATGTTGGTAGATGCAGACTACTTGGTTGGGGTCCGCGTGACCATCATAACCAATGGTTGGAGACTTGAGTGACATGGCTTACAATCGCTAAGTTGTACATATTCTTTGTCTTCCCTTAAACTATGAGATTAATATCGCTTCATATCTTTTATTCTATCAACTAATTCTTTCTTCCTATATTATGCACAATTTTTCTTTTATATATTACTACCATTGAAGTAACTACTTCTATGAATCCGGCCTTCATCTTGTTGTGCTCATGAGGTGTGGCAACTTGAACCGATACATATATGTGCCTGATCCTACATTGTAGCTAACTTATCTTGCTAAACTAACTTTTTACGATGACATCATTAACAAAATAATAAATTCTATCCTTAACTAACAGGAAAATGACAGCATATTAGTCAATTGCTGACAAAAAAATTTACTGTCTCCAAGCTATCCACATTATTCTAGTTTTTTGTTGACAATTGATAGGGAAATAAAAATACGATTTATCAATATTGTTGTTTTTATGTTATCAGTAAACTGGACGGGATTCTGTATTCCCAGATTGTAATTTTATTGTTGTTATCATTTGAGCTCAGCCCTATCATAGCATAAATTTCCATGAATGGTCTACAATTATTGTTAATTGAGGTGAAATAAATTCGCAACTAACTGTTTGTAATATTATCAGTACAGGGGTTGTGGAGATTATTAAGCTTATGATTGAGATCATGAATCGATTGATGTTAGACCACCATTGAAAACCTGGAAACACTGGACGGCCGCTTCGTCCTATTGTGTGACTCCTCAGCAGCGTGCATCCACGATCCCGCCTCGCGGGATTCGAACCCATGGCCTTCAGTCTCGAGTGGACGCTTAACCTACTGGACCACTGAGCTGGCATCCAGTGGTGGTAATGTCTAACCTCAACCAATTCGTGAAAGTGCACGACCATCTTCGATTATACTGTGGCAACTTGGGCCGATGCATATATGTGCCTGGTCCTACGTTGTAGCTGACTCTGTTCATTTGAACTTAAAATTACAACTGGTAATCCGCACGTGCAATTTCATAGGAGTAATAAGAATGATTAAGGGTAGAGAAACCTTTAAAGTAATAAAAGCATAATTGCTGTTAGAGTAGGAAAAGATATCCCAGTCAATATCATCGACTGAAAACCATATCGTCAAAAGTTTTTTTGGCTGGCAGATCCTACTATGTTAGGAACTGTCAACACTAACTCATACGACTCAGATTAATAAACAATTATTTCACGGACCACCGGTATAATCCGATGTAGCCATCACAAGGCTTACATGATATTATTTTTATTCCAGCCGATGAGGAACAATGAGGGACGATTTGGTTTGAATAACTTGAGTCCGATCTGATCCAGCCAATAATGGTTCAAAACTTAACCAAATTTAATCACATCATCACCTAACCTTACCGTTACTCATTAGATGGTTATCTAATATACCACATATGCTATTGTATCTGTATACTCAGATTCATAGAAAAGCTTAAACATGTTGCACAGTAGAAAGGGTGGAAACGGGTACACTTAAATTCATCAGTGAACTGCTTTACGCAAAACATGCGCATAAGTGACTGTAAACATGAGATGACAAAGCTGAGATTGCAGTAAATTATTACGAATATATATTCATTATGAAATGATATCAGCCAGGTCACATATCAGTCATAAGCGAACACGTGAACGTACCAACGCCTACATATTTAAAGTTACGAAAAGAGACACATCAATTCTGTACGGAAAAACAATAGAATCGGTCATGATATACGCATATAATCACATGAATAGGAGATTGACATAATAATAGTGATAAGATCTAAACTGGTCTAGAGAAAACAACAAGGAAAAGCACAGAATACAGTTATCAATATAGCTTTTTTGATTTTAGGGATTTGTGCTGCTAACCAGATACAAATGCATTGGGTAATTTTTTGTGCAAATAAATAAAACATAGATAGTGGTTTACAATTAAGAGAAGGCAGAGATAGAGTAGATGGGTCTTTACAAATTCATAAAGTTAATTGAGTAATGGAAAAGAAGAGAACATGAGAGGAAAAATAGACAAGGACGAAAGTAAACAACGACCCACTATTCTCAAACAACCACCTGTTCAAAAAGAACAGTCTTTTACTTTATGACATATGTGTTGCCTTTGTGTACTGTCATGAAATAAAGGATAAGTAGTTATTTGAAAATAGAAAATTGTTCATTTTTCACTGCACTGTAATTATGTTGATAAGAGACTTAGACTGTCGGTTGGATGGGATAATGAAGCCTTCGATGCAGCGGAAACAGCGACAGGATTAACCACAGACTCAACACCATTTGGAGATAGAATGGATTTTTTACGAACCGCAGGTACACTGTCAGGAGTAGCCATAGTTTCCCCCGTCGATTCATGAAGAATAGCTTCTTCCGTTTGAGGAGGGAGTACATGCTTTTGCTGTTGCAAAATCTTTGCTCTTGCCATATTGTAGTCTCCAGAATCAAAGTATTTATGCTGTATAAAATATTATTTAACCAAAAACAAAAACGCAAACTAGTTATAACATCATTGCATTAATAAAACAATGATATTTATATCATTATTCATTACCGATACTACTGAAAAAACAAATGCTGCAAACAGACCCCTAGGAGAACGGTTCATAAAATTTCACAGAAGCAAAATGTCACGAATGAATTACTTTTAACAGTTATTTGATGGAACTCAACAACTAAGTATAGGCTCGTGTGTTGAACTTTGGGACTGGAAGAAATGAAACACATGGAGAGCTTTAAACTGAAACCCATTGGTGAGTAGAGCTAAACGCCTACACAAAGTTACCTGCATATGTTGGGTGACCACCTGATATGAACAGAGAAACAAGAAGCCTTGACAAACTACAGAAGCTATTTTTCGGGGACGTTATTTAACTTCAATTCAAAGCTTGAAAGAACAGAAACATTCATTTTTGTCCCTAGTCTATTATACAGATCATAAGCTTTCGTTTGATGTACGATTCACTGTCATAGCCCTTTTTAATCCAAAGCTATTGTAATTTAAACGTAATATTTTGTGATCTATTTTCTACGCTAATCTCTAGTTTTGGACATGATTGTATTTTCCTAAATGTTGTGCGTTGTGATCTGGTTAGTCATCTATATATTCATGCATCTTTTTACACTGGTCTGAAATCTGGAACCAGATTGGAATTGGGAATAAATCGAGTAGTGTCCCAGTTCACTTGTTTTCTCTCAGTCGTGTGATTAACAGCCAGTCAGGCGATAGAATAGTTTTCGTCTCTCTACTCCAAGAAGTTAGTCTAACTTCGAATTCAGTCAGACTAGCCTCAAGGTTATGGCGGTCAGCCTATTGCGTCAAGGTGCACATACGCTCCAGTATCCTGTGGGAATAAATGGCGTATGAACCGATTTTCGGTCACCGGCTACCATGGGACTGCATCTCCTTACGATGCTCCATTGCCTTATGAGTTAGACCTTTATGCCAAAGGCTCGAGGTGGCTCGTCAAGATAACCACCTGCCTCGGTCTGGACATCCAGGAGTATCACAGCCCACACACAAATTTGATAAGATGACAATAATTACTGAATATACTATTCTTGCTCCATTTAAAATTCAGACAACTCGCATCCATGTGATAACATTCATTTCTGTTTATTATGTACGACGTCACTTATCTACTTCTATTCTCACTTTGCGTATCCTTATTTTATAACCTATACAGTTGCTAGCCTATGGTAGAAATATTATTCTATCTAAACGACCTCAAGTCACTGCCTGGTCGAAAGTTGAATGTCTACACCGAATACGGATACTGAAAGTCTGTCTGAAACCAAATACTCCATTGAAACTGACTGCCTTCAACGTTCGCACACTTATGCAGGTTGGACAACAGATAGGGCTGGCTATGTCTTTAGAAAGTCTTAATATCGATGTTTGCTGTCTATCCGAGACCCGTATTCAAGACTCTGGTGTAGTACTACAAATTCGCTCTCCGTTTGTCGCTTCGAAAAGCTTGTTTTACATGCGCTTATCCGGGGACCCTGTGGCATCTTCGTCTGGTCTTGCTGGTGTTGGTGTCGCACTAAGTGCTAGAGCTGAGGCAGCACTAATCGATTGGATCCCCATTAATAGTCGGTTATGTGCTGTTAGATTAGAGAGTTCCATCAAAGTGAGAAGAAATCGGCGTGAGAAACGATGTCTTTTCGTCATCTCCGCCTATGCTCCGACAGATTGCAGCCCGTATGCAATCAAGGATGAGTTTTACCACCAGTTATCTGTTCTTCTCCAGAAAGTGCGTTCGACAGATATTGTAGTACTAGCCGGAGATTTGAATGCTCAGGTCGGGCGTCTAGGCACAGAAGAGAGTCGTTTATGTGACCGATGGGGACTTGTTGGTCGCAGGACAGTTAACGGGGACCGTCTACTGCAACTGTGCACAGACCATAACCTGTTTTTGGCTAGCACTAACTTTCGGCACAGTCATCGCCGATGTACTACCTGGCGTCCTTCCTCTGCATCTCAAGCCTGGACTCAGATTGATCACATCGCGATCAGCTACCGCTGGCGTGGTTGTGTACAAAACAGCCGCTTCTTTTGGAGTACCTATCTGAACTCTGGTCTACGCCAATCTTACCTTACTTTTCAGTGGCCAACGAAGTGATCGTTACCAAACGATTGATGTCAGCTAATTGGTTGCAACTTCTGTTGCAAGTAAGTATCGAACCGAGCTAGCTTCTAGGCTAACTACCATCCCACCGAAAAGTATAGATGAGCATTGGTTGCAATTGCATGACGCCATGAAAATGGAGGGTACAGTCAGTTGTGGGTTCGCGAAACGTCCCGCTTATAAGCACTGGGTTTCTTCAGGCTCCTCACAACCCATTGAAACCTGTCGGTCTAATCCGGGTGACCGTGAGTTGGACCACGAACGAAGGATGTTACGTAATGAAATCGGGCAAAGCTTGCGTAAGGACCGAGAAGCCTGGTGGTCGGAGTGTGCTAATGAACTGGAAGCAGCAGCTGCATCTGGTAACTGCCGGAAGCTCTTCCAACTCATCCGAGCCACTGGCAGCAAGAAGTCTGGTGTGAGCGAAACAATCAGTGAGGATGACGGGATGCCAATCACTAACATCCATCGACGTCTTGGACGATGGGCAGTTCAACTGGACTGCTGTTCCGGCAACATCGGTCAGACTGGCCTGCTCTCCATGGCCGATAACGACTGATCAATCAAGTAAGGCGGAAGTCCATAAGGACCTCCAACTCTTGAAGCACTACAAATCACCGGGCCCATATGACTTACCTCCGGCTCTTTTTAAAGATGGTGGCGACTTTCTGATTAAGGGATTGACGACGTTGTTTACAAAGGTTTGGGAGCTAGAAAGTGTACCAACGTCATGGAATGAGTCGATAGTTGTCCCTATCTTTAAAAAGGGTTCACGTCGTTCCTGTAACAACTATCGGGGGATATGTTTAGTTCCAATTGTGTCCAGGCTATTGGCTTCTGTCATACTTTGGACGTTGTTCAAAACCCTAGAAAGATTGACTCGCTTGCAGCAGGCTGGTTTCGGTGTGGTCGACTATGTATTGATCCCCCGGTGGTTGTTACAGGAACGACGTGAACCCTTTTTAAAGATAGGGACAACTATCGACTCATTCCATGACGTTGGTACACTTTCTAGCTCCCAAACCTTTGTAAACAACGTCGTCAATCCCTTAATCAGAAAGTCGCCACCATCTTTAAAAAGAGCCGGAGGTAAGTCATATGGGCCCGGTGATTTGTAGTGCTTCAAGAGTTGGAGGTCCTTATGGACTTCCGCCTTACTTGATTGATCAGTCGTTATCGGCCATGGAGAGCAGGCCAGTCTGACCGATGTTGCCGGAACAGCAGTCCAGTTGAACTGCCCATCGTCCAAGACGTCGATGGATGTTAGTGATTGGCATCCCGTCATCCTCACAGATTGTTTCGCTCACACCAGACTTCTTGCTGCCAGTGGCTCGGATGAGTTGGAAGAGCTTCCGGCAGTTACCAGATGCAGCTGCTGCTTCCAGTTCATTAGCACACTCCGACCACCAGGCTTCTCGGTCCTTACGCAAGCTTTGCCCGATTTCATTACGTAACATCCTTCGTTCGTGGTCCAACTCACGGTCACCCGGATTAGACCGACAGGTTTCAATGGGTTGTGAGGAGCCTGAAGAAACCCAGTGCTTATAAGCGGGACGTTTCGCGAACCCACAACTGACTGTACCCTCCATTTTCATGGCGTCATGCAATTGCAACCAATGCTCATCTATACTTTTCGGTGGGATGGTAGTTAGCCTAGAAGCTAGCTCGGTTCGATACTTACTTGCAACAGAAGTTGCAACCAATTAGCTGACATCAATCGTTTGGTAACGATCACTTCGTTGGCCACTGAAAAGTAAGGTAAGATTGGCGTAGACCAGAGTTCAGATAGGTACTCCAAAAGAAGCGGCTGTTTTGTACACAACCACGCCAGCGGTAGCTGATCGCGATGTGATCAATCTGAGTCCAGGCTTGAGATGCAGAGGAAGGACGCCAGGTAGTACATCGGCGATGACTGTGCCGAAAGTTAGTGCTAGCCAAAAACAGGTTATGGTCTGTGCACAGTTGCAGTAGACGGTCCCCGTTAACTGTCCTGCGACCAACAAGTCCCCATCGGTCACATAAACGACTCTCTTCTGTGCCTAGACGCCCGACCTGAGCATTCAAATCTCCGGCTAGTACTACAATATCTGTCGAACGCACTTTCTGGAGAAGAACAGATAACTGGTGGTAAAACTCATCCTTGATTGCATACGGGCTGCAATCTGTCGGAGCATAGGCGGAGATGACGAAAAGACATCGTTTCTCACGCCGATTTCTTCTCACTTTGATGGAACTCTCTAATCTAACAGCACATAACCGACTATTAATGGGGATCCAATCGATTAGTGCTGCCTCAGCTCTAGCACTTAGTGCGACACCAACACCAGCAAGACCAGACGAAGATGCCACAGGGTCCCCGGATAAGCGCATGTAAAACAAGCTTTTCGAAGCGACAAACGGAGAGCGAATTTATAGTACTACACCAGAGTCTTGAATACGGGTCTCGGATAGACAGCAAACATCGATATTAAGACTTTCTAAAGACATAGCCAGCCCTATCTGTTGTCCAACCTGCATAAGTGTGCGAACGTTGAAGGCAGTCAGTTTCAATGGAGTATTTGGTTTCAGACAGACTTTCAGTATCCGTATTCGGTGTAGACATTCAACTTTCGACCAGGCAGTGACTTGAGGTCGTTTAGATAGAATAATATTTCTACCATAGGCTAGCAACTGTATAGGTTATAAAATAAGGATACGCAAAGTGAGAATAGAAGTAGATAAGTGACGTCGTACATAATAAACAGAAATGAATGTTATCACATGGATGCGAGTTGTCTGAATTTTAAATGGAGCAAGAATAGTATATTCAGTAATTATTGTCATCTTATCAAATTTGTGTGTGGGCTGTGATACTCCTGGATGTCCAGACCGAGGCAGGTGGTTATCTTGACGAGCCACCTCGAGCCTTTGGCATAAAGGTCTAACTCATAAGGCAATGGAGCATCGTAAGGAGATGCAGTCCCATGGTAGCCGGTGACCGAAAATTGGTTCATACGCCATTTATTCCCACAGGATACTGGAGCCCATGTGCACCATCGGTTCGCATCTAACCAACTGTCTTTTAATTTCTTTAAATTCTTCAAATTTTGGTGACTGCGCTTTGAGTTATCAAACTGATAGGATATTACTGTTACATAGTTTTAACCAACATATTGGAGCTAGTTCAGAAAACGATGTCTCGTCTAGTTATGACCTGTCCTCTGATTTCGTTTGGTGGACTGTTATACTGAGATTTGGAGCTCAATTAACATAGATATCTTGGTGATATTATAATTCATGGACGGCCCTTGAGCAACGCTAAAATGACCTTAAAAATGTCCATCTACTAACTAGAACTAAATGAGGGTAATAGACCAGTGCGAGGAATTAGAATCATGACTTACAAATGATGGTTGGGAACTAGATTTAAGGTTTTCATTACGAACTGACACCAGCTATAATGTCAAAATAGTACTTAGCCAAATGAGTGGATGAATTTCATGCTAAAATCCAAGACATATCTTAAATCCCATGGTTCGTCAATACATTTTAGTCTCGCTGATATATTAGTACTGAAAATTCGCATGCTTAACAAGGATGAGGCACTTAAAGAGATCTGGTGGGATGGCTCGTTATTTTAGGCATGGATAGGATTCAAATGAGTGTTAGATAGACGCTCATGGAAAACTAGGTCTAGAGAAATAAACTATTTGGAGTAGCGAGAAACTTACCTCTAGTCAATCCACTGTTTGGACTAACTCATCAATTATCAGTTAGCAAACATGTTGCCTTACTAAGACCAGATACTAAAGGGAGGCGACAAAATGTTGGTTCTAAGTCCTGATAATTATCCACTGTATAAGTTGTTGATATGAAACAATCCAAACATGACATCTATAGTATATGACTGGTCCCACATACTAATTTTGGGGAGTTTCCGATATCCTAAACAGCTACTTACATAGTAAACTGTTAAAAAAATAACAAAATGAACAAGTTGCTTACCCCACGATTCAATCGCTTTTGCAATAACAGGGAGCCAACACCTTGTTTGTTGAGACCTGGATATTTTGCCTTGATTTTACTTTCAAGCTCTTCCTCAACCGATGGAGTTATATTCTAGCATAAACTGAATGACAACCAAACTAAACGTACCATATTAACAGCCGGAGAACTATCCTCCATCTGAAACCTTCTAAACAGACCACTTGACTAGCCGCCGGATAATTTAACTCAAAAGAACTACAACAGAAAATAAACTAACAATATTTCAATTTTCATTCTCAGTTTAAAATGTTTATGGAAGGAATGAGAGAATCATTTGGTCTGCTGAATTTCGAGTATGTTAAAAATGAATTACCAATGTTTCTAAGTAGAGGACACGATATGAGAAAACAAGTCAAATTTTAAAAAACACTTTCGTATAGTGATTCACAACTTAATTATATAACCGAAATCACCCTCAGAGTAGATCTTCAGATGAAGTGCGAACACGTAGTATTTCATGTCAGGTTTGAAGGTACATTGTGTTTTGGGATAGCGTGTGGGGAAATCTGGACAAAAAATGGGAAAGTGAGAAAATGAACTGACTCAGTGACCCTATAGAGTTACTTACATTTAATAATGAAAACAGCTGATACAGATAGGAAATATCACAAGCGTAAAATTTGGATAGTTTTACAGTCTAAACCAGAAGTTAGTAGAATAAGATCTCGAATGAGTTACAGTGGTTTGTATCATATTGAGTCCGTAAATTGTATCGCGTTTCCGCCTAAAAGACTGGGGGTAATTCCAAAAATGAACCATTCTTGAGGAGTTGCATTTCGTGGTAAAGACATGCTACATATTAAAATAATAGTGACTACGGTGACCCAATTAGTCTTAACACATATAATCAGCTGGAAGTGATTCAGTTAGTTTCGTTGATGTGACTTTTCTAAAGCCCTTTAGATAGCCACTATGGCAAACTAGCTTTTGTCTAACTCTTTCTACGACCAAATACATCATTACTACCAATGATGACCGTTTGATCCCTCGTTTGTCTTTTGGGTACAGCATTTGAATGATTTTGTAACCAGTATAGTCTGATTCTGCCTGACTAACACACTTTTGTTAAAAAAAACAACCTTATCAGACTTCCCGTTTGGATGTATTATTTCGAACGTCGATGTCAGGAGTAAGCTTTAATAAATGTTGCAAACAATGCTTAGAAAAGATTGAAGTGTTAAAAGGAGTATCTCCACCATTGAGACTCCTCGAGATTGTGGAATAAACTATATCTAAACCAACTACAGCATCTTTTTGGTCACTATATTTTTCAGTGCACCTATGGTTGACAAAGATAGGCAACTACGACTTACACCTGTCACCCCTCATGGAGCAGCATAGACCGCTCACCAAAGTTCTCCATCCAACACTGTTTTGGGCTATCCTTTTCAGTTCTTTCCACTTGTTGTTCACCTTTTTCATGTTGACTTACGATTCCCGACGCAGTGTGATCTTCGACCTTCCTCTTTTACGTTTCCCTACAAAACTCCGAGTTGTCACTTGTCTCGTGACGGATTTTGATTATATCCGTAATGTATGTCCTATCCACTTCCAACGTCTTTTCATAATATCCTCTTCATCTGGAAGCTAGTTTGTTCACTCCCACAGTAGATTTTTGTTGATGGTATCCGGTCAATGGACATTCAGTATTTTATGTAGATAATTGTAAATAAATATTTGTACCTCTTTCACGATGGTTGTCGTAGTTCTGAAAGTTTCAGCTCTGTACATTAGAACTGTCTCGACATTCGTATTGGGGATTTCGACTTGGATATTGGGTTGCAGACAGTTGTTTTGAGACCCATATGTTCTCAAGTTCTATGAATGCAACCTTTACTTTTCTAATCCTTGCCTTTACGTCTGAATCAGATCCTCTTTGTTTATCGATGATGCTACCCAGATAAGTGAAACTTTCCACCTCTTCCATAGTTTCTCCACCAAGTATGATTGAGTTGGTGCTTTCCTTATTGTATTTGAAGATCTTGATTTTCCCTTAAGTATGTTGAGGCCTATTAATGCAGAGACTGCTACTACACTTCATCTTCATCTTCGTTTGTTGGTGTGTATAGGATAGAAGAACCAGGTCATTTTTGAAGTCAAAATCTTTTAACCTTTCCGAGTTGTCCATAGATGGAAGCTAGTTATGTGTTTCCTTATTTTTGTAAACATTACAGTCCCTATTTACCTCCATTGAGTGGTGAAGTTTGTAAATTTAAAGTAGAAACTGGAGCTCCGGTGGCCCTTCATGTTACATGGTAAACAGTAGGGATAACTTCCAATGTCTTATAATTAAAGTAACTACTGAGGGAATAAATATTAGCTTAACACACTGGTTCAATTTCTAACTTTACTTTTACGATCCTTAACATATTTTTGTTACGGTCATTGGTGTTGAGAGACTTAGGTGTTTATGTGAGCTTCTTTAAATTCCGTCTTTCCAGAAACTATATCCCATTGGCTTCGTCAGTAGTTGGGGCATTGTGGCTTAGTGAACGTCTGTTGGTAAGCTTAGTTAGGTTCTGAAGATATGTCTACTAGCCTCACAGGAGCAGTTAAATTTTTGTAGACACGGAGTATCCCACCTTTGGTAATCTACCCTTGATTCACCGTGTAAGTATTGATTTATCTGAGAAGATCGCATTTAATTTGGCGGCGTTAAGTGTCGTTTTAATATATCTTTTAAGTTGATCTATCGAAATGTCACTGTCCATGTCTCTTTAAAATTGTTTCAAATAAACATTTTGTATATGTCGTTGAAATTCAATGTAAGTTATACTGCTATAATTTTCCTCCTCTTACATGAAATTAATAGCTGATCGAATGCTAGTAGAACTGTCCAGAACCTCTTCTGCACCATTACTTTTTCACACAGAGTCGGAGTGTGGTTCAAAGATAGATTTGAAAGGCTATTGGGAAGCGTTTATTCTTGGCTAGCTAACAGTCGCAACGGATGTGTAACATGGCCTACCCACTTGTAGTATGGTGTGAATACGTGGCCTAGCTACTTAAGCTGGATATGCCTAGTAAAACCAATGAGGTCAGCACCAATAGAGAGGACCCAAAAAACGATTTATTTTGGGATTTATTTGCCGTTACAAACGGATTTATTGAATTGCACAGATAGCTGTTCTCTGTCCTTTTTCTAAGATATCTAAGCCGCCTTTTATACGGGCAATTTCAACATGAACTCAGTTTTTAAGTTTGAATCACTCTAAGGTTGCGTGTATGGTGACTGACATAACTTGGTAAAGTTATCAATATCCATAGGGTTCCGAACCAACTGGCTGCAAAAGTACGCCAGCAAGCCATAGTTTTAATGTTGTAACTTACTATTACCGCTAAATCGTTATGAGTCAGGACTAAGAGGGCAAACGCTTAATATTGTATTCGGTTTCTTTACGTGTTCAATGTGAATTTAGACACACCTATGATTAGCAAAAGGAACTGGCGTTTTCACCATAGGTTCGTTAATATCTGAATTGGCTTGGATCGGGTAAAAAATTCAAAATATTACTCTGTTAACTCCTGTTTTCCATGATCAGAATATTGCAGTTTCACGTTCGTGTTATTGATAAAGACAAAACTAGTAAAATTTCAGGAAAATCAGGAAGTATTAAGTTGACAAGATAAAGGCTCAGTAAGCGGAATGGTGTATATGAGGATCTTGTTTGTCACTACATACACTTCTATAGTTTCACAACCACCTGTTACAAAAGAAATCTGGTCAGATGTTTTATAAGCAGAGCTAAAAAATATCTGTTCACAGAACTTCATAAAGAAGTAGTTAGAGTTTATTATTAATATACAGGCGGAAATAGGTTTCCCCAGAAACCTTACAAAGAAGTACACGAATGTGTTGAAAAAGAAGTTGGAAATATTGACCGCTCGTAAGGAACTCCTATTCCTATGACTACACCACGACGGAAATGTGACCAGAGATGTCCTGTATGATAGATTAAAGGCCAGTCAATAGGACATTTTATGTAGCTGATCTTACATTGAAATGTTTTACAGATCACTGATATCTACTCAGACAGGGAATAAGTCACATGTGTTCACTTCTGCCATGTGCATCTACAAATCTAGTTGCGCCTGCAAAGATAACTATATTTGGTTTACTTTCAGGCAACTGAATTAACGAATGAATGAGCATCTTACTGCTTGGTTGGAAATGGCAAGGTTGAAACAATAGGTTCGGCCATCTTGGTAACTTGGTTGTCAGTGACCACAGAACAAATAAATCAAAACATTATGAGTGATTGATCATATACTTTTATCATTTCATAGTAGATTTCGGTCCCGTTTTCTACAAATAGCTTAGGTTATAGGGATCTAAACCTATAACTCTGGTTAATGTGTTCGGAAGTAACCCATGACAGCCCTGTCCCTTTCTTCACTGAATAAAACTTAATAAATTATTTTATAAAAATTTTTACACATTGTATTTATTTGTTGCTTTTCACATCTATCCACTGACCATTCTTCATTATCTAATTACTTACACACTTTTCACCACGTAATTTTAATGATGTTTCTGACAATTATTTTAAATCCTATTTAATCAAGTTCGACATAATCCCTGTGTTGACCAACTGACTAGAGCTTCTGTTATTTCGTTATTCATATCACTACTAGTAAACCTATGTTTTTATCATCAATTTGTACATTTTACCTGTGATATCGTCTAATCATTGTATTAATTCACTCATAAATTGTCTTAACCAGTTTAACTTTCATAGACTCGTATAAATATTCATGTATATTGGAGTAAAAATCGATTATTATCTAATTGGAAACAATATTGTTCGTTTACTTGTGTCGTTCTAATTTTCGCAACTGATTTATTTAATGTTATTGCTAATTGTTGTTCATTGTTCTCCTTAATAAAAGTAAGTGCATTTTATGTACTTGCTGAGTTACCAGTTCACCTTTTCCATGTGAGACAATATTTTATGTACGACCTTTGAACGAATCGTAAGTGACCTTGAGAAATATCAGCCAATCAACAAACAGTCAGTATAGAGTAAAATGTGTTATATAAAACCAAAGAAATAAAGTAGATACACTTCTTATATGTGGTTCAAAAACTTGCCAAGGTTAGAAGAATAGATATTCAGAGGTTCTAAAGAATAGTCGGCCTCTAGAGCCATGATAAAGTCTCAAAAACTCTTTCAGCCTCGAACACATACCTTCAGCATTGTTTGTGTGCACTCGGGTTGTCGAGTATACAAATTTCCACTTGCGGGTAACGACACGATGCACATAACGAAGCCTATGTACGAGTCCGTATGCTCTCCGATCATCCTTATATATTGTAGAACCTGGCTGCAGCCAGTATTACGGGTGCTTTTATTATCCAATTCGCAATAATTGTCATAATTTGCCTTGGTTAGGAAATATATATAGAGTTTTCATCACGAAGTGACATCAGCTATAATGCCAAAAATCTATTTAGCCAAAAAAATGCAGGCCGCCTTATTACACACGCTAGTTTGCACGCTTTCCTAGTAATCGAAGGGCATTCGGGTCAGACGTAACTCTCTATAGTCAGTTGGGTGTGTGTAAGCTGGTATGAATTCCTGTTTTTTGCATATTTTGGTAGCCTGTTGACGTCTAAGAACCCTTAAAAAAATCATAAAAAATATAAAAAGGGTTTTATTTCCCTTTCATTGTAAATACTGGATTCCTTGTTTCTTTATAACCGTCCATCAGAAATCTATCCCCATACCTACTTTCTTGAAGATTGTATCAAATTCAGAAAAGAATGTACTAACACCAAAAATAATGACATGATACTAGAAACTGTTTACATGGTCACTGCGAAATTGCATCAAATGAATTTCAGCAACTAAGAGAAACAAGGTCCTCTACCTTGCATATCAAGGATACTCACAGTGTGCTTTTTGAAAGTCATGAAGAACGTGATGTGAGAAAGTATAAGTTCGAAATGTTGAAGTGTTCATTAACTATAAAGCTCAAACCTAAGAAATCGTCAAAATAGTTAATTAAAGGTGAAATTTTAGTTAAGTTATCTTGAATTTCCAATCAGCGTTCTATGTGACCTTCGATCCTGGAAGTTATTCAGTAAAATCTTTCCTGATGATTCACAATCGTCCATTGATGGTTTGTGATCTGTGGACTAGGAGATTGTTATCCGAAGAGAAGGAAAGCTTGAAGCCAGTTCTTTTGTGGTCTCCATCTTCTAATGATGTGACGGGACATACAGTCACATATTAACTATAAAATAACTCCTACTTATGTGAAAAAGATGTGTAGCGTGGTGTCGAGTCGAGATTGACTATGAACACCGCTACCAAGAAACGCGTTCCAAATGACTCCATAAAATCCCCCGGAAGCCAAATATCAGAAGACAGTTAATGGACCAAGTCGAGATATATTTGCTGGCGATCTCGTGGCATCGAAAGGATACCGAGATCGTGCCAGGATACAAGCTTGGTTACGGAACGTAACCGAATACGCGTGAAGTCACAATCAAAGTGTGTAAGAATAATGGATGGTTTTAGCACAGTTAAACAAAAACACATTAAAACAGTCACTGGTACAATTAGTTATAATAATAATTGTTTTCAATAAACTAATCGTGTTCTCGTGATAAAAGTGAGTCACTACAGATGAATGCAAGGGTTCTCGTCGGCAAGTTCATAATATTATTTTTTCAAGTTGTGACTGACAACTGGGAGTTTTTGATGTGCTTCATCAAGCAGATAAATTAAGAGGATATTGTTCTAACAATAGGAACGTAATACGAATTTACTTTTGCAGTGATGAACAGATGGAGATAGGTATCCAGAAGTGTTTATTATTGATTTTGTTAACAATATCAACAGTCAGATATGAGGATGTTGCAGGATAAACTTTACTTTGTAGGTAGATATTCACCGTTTTAGTGAGTAGTGACTAATAATTTTGACCGAGCACGTTCAGTAATGTTTATATGGACGAACAAAGAATTCATAGCAGATATCAAATGGATATTGAATAGATATAATGAATTGATAGGCGATACTTCCGTACGAAAACTTTTGTGGTGGATTGTGTGCAAGCTGAAATAGCGTCAGTCATCACAACACACAGACATGACAACATTGTTCTTTCCGCTTTCCATCGGTTCTTAATTGTTCACTTAGCATATACATTGCAAGAAGAAAGGAAATAGAACATGTTCATATCTTTAAATACGTTCTTTCGAATTGTTATTACTATGATTATTATTAGCATTGTATGTGATGGGATCCCAGAATTACAAAGGTCATTTGCGTAATTAATAATGTGACATCTACATAATCTACATAAGTTTAAAAAAACAATGTCATAGTGCGTAGATTATCAATAAGCTAACAAACTAGATTAGACAATACAAGCAATTTATACAAACTTCCTGCAGATTAATTAGAAAGTAACTTTGAAATCACTTAGTCATTGCAAAACTAACTAAAGCTCATCTGTTTGTTATACTTTTACCATTCATACCATTCATGAGATCCAAATTTTTTTCCAGTTTCCATGACCTAGTCTATTCAGAGTTGCTGAACTTATTTTGATATTCTCTATCAAATAAGATAATTTTTTTTACAAATAGCTTCTAGCACTTAATTTTAGATCTTTCTTTAGATCTTCAGTTTCAATCTTATACTTTTTATTTTGTTGACTTATACTTACTTTTCGAATTATGTTCTTCGTGTGTAATCCATTTTAATATGATTAGTGCTGTGGTTATCGCTCCAAAATATCCTGGTACGGTCGAGGGCGGGGAGAGTTAGCTCTCCCTTTCCAAATACTTTCACATGACCACGCGTATGCAGTCATTACTAGAGAAGTCCTACTCACGAAATTGAGGACGAAAAGCGAATGTCTGGCAGTGTAACCGGGTCGGTGGATACGGAGGATCTAGTTAGGGGGGTTGGAAAATCCTAATTTCAAACCAATGGTGCATATGGGCTCCAGGATCCTGAGTGAATAAATGGTGTATGAACTAATTATTGGTCACTGGCTACCATATGATTGCATCTTATGATATTGCTCCACCGTCTTGTGGATCAGACCTTCAGGTTGAAGGCTCGGGGTGTGGCCTCCTAAGAAAAAGTCACCTTCTTCAGTCTGGACACTCGAGCAGTATCACAGTCCACACACAAATCAAGTAACTTATGTGACGTATATGTACCAATATTTATGTGTTCAAATAAATAAATAAATATGAATGATTGGTACTATTATTATTATATCAATTCGTGATAATATAATGTAACAGCTTAACATAATTGATCATTTTTCAATATATGAAACTAGTCATTACTGTGATTATAACCAATATCTCATAATTCAATCTTCATTAATTACTAGAACCTTGTTCAATTAAATATGAAATATGTAACATTAAGCTATATATAACAATAGTCTTATGTATTACATATTGATTTACATGCTTGGAGGTTAATCAACAAAAGAAGTTACAAGCCATAAAAGTTATAATCCTGAAAACATCTCTTAACAAGTTACATGCCTAAATTCTAATGTTATCCTCTTCTTTTTTTCTTCTTTTAGATATTCTCTCAGTATACATATTACAATGTTTCTCAATAATTTATGTCAATATATACTATAAATTTACAATAGTTACATGGAATATAACAACGTTTCTGCTAGTAGAAATAGTAACTCATTGAAGACAATGGTGGATTAGTTGAAGTTAGACATTAACACTGGTGGTCTATATGTTAAGCATTCGCACATGAGATTGATAGGCCCTGTGTTCGGATCCTACGAGGCGGGATCGTGGATGAGCACTGCTGAAGAGTCATACAACAGAATGAAACGGCCTCCCAGGTTTTCTATGGTGGTCTAGCGTCAACTGACTCAGAAATTCAACTATTTAAATTATTATAATATTCACAAACCCCCTTCTGATACAAATAAATAATTACTAAATAATA
The DNA here is from genome assembly GCA_944470205.2 of Schistosoma margrebowiei. NCBI lineage: Eukaryota > Metazoa > Platyhelminthes > Trematoda > Strigeidida > Schistosomatidae > Schistosoma > Schistosoma margrebowiei. Next base: position 45,972,774 of record OX104025.1, on the reverse strand, counting down.
CATAAAACTAACAACTTTTCCCTTTAGTGACTTATTATCTACCAAGTATTTAACAATGATGATTTGTACAGTCAATCGTATAAGAAGTTTGGTAATTCATCGTTGATAATCCACTAGGGCTGTACATGGTTATCCCACAGGATTGAGCTAAAGTATTTAAGCTGTAAGTAGACTAGATGAAATTTAATTCTCTTGAATACTAAATTCATATTTATTAGGTTTGTGAAGAGGTAGCTCAATAGTAAGGCGTTCCATTTTCAAACTATAAGTCTCAAGTGCAAATCACATTCTATCTACGTAGGTTTGGGCAACCGGGTAGTAGTATTATTAGCGTTCATATTTCAAATGTGACTTCAAGTTAAGTACACAAGTTTTTAGCTGGTACGTTTTTAAATGAAAAAATCGAGACATTTAAATAATATCAGAAGTGAGAAGCAGTGATCATTAGAGTTCAACCGGGTCTGTTGTGAGATAATAACTTATCGAAGACAGTGGTGGACGATGGCGCAATTTCGTGGATTGGTTAAAGTTAGACATTACCATCGTTGGATGCCAGCTGGCTCAGTAGTCTAGAGGTTAAGCGTTCGCACACAAGATCGATAGGTCATGGGTTCACTACAATATTTGAATTTTGATTCTATAGAAGTTATAAATGTGTACTACTAATGAAAACATTAGATGCGTATACCATCTTCTAGTTTTCTATCACCAGTTTACTGTTCTAGTAATTTTTTTTCACAGATTGAAATCATGAGTCAGTTGAAGCTAGACCATCATTGAAAACCTGGAAGCACTGGACTGCCGTTTCGTCCTAGTATGGGACTCCTCAGCAGTGCGCATCCAATTGTTGATGATTGTTGATAATAAAATGAATCTTAGATAATTGTCTATATACAAAGTCATAATACAATATTCTGGGTTATAAAAAAAAACTACACACAAATGTTTATTCCATATTTGATCATAGTTGAATAGAAGCTAAAAAAAAGAACTGAATCAAGAGCTTGTCACACATGAGATTGAATTGAGAATCATTAGTTATGAAATAAATGATAAGACAATTTGAATAACTTAACTTCTAATCATTTTCAAAGGTGTTTTTTTAAACAAAACAACTGAAAATAGGACAAGTTTCCTAATATAAATGATAAGTACTTCAAAGGGTAATAATATATAGGTAATGATATACATATCCTTTAGTTTATGACTTCATTTCCTTTAGTAAATAAATGAGTGACTTATTAAACTCATTAGTAAATAGAGTAAACAAAAACGAGGAGGAGGAGGAGGAGGAGGAGGGGCGGACAAGTAACGACTAATCAACTTTACTTCCCTTTAAAAATAATAACTTATAATTGACCCTATTATTATCCTATATATATTTATCCAGTTTTTTTCTTCCTTTCCTAATCTTTTTAAAAATTTTTTTATTGTGTATTTATAATTGGGCAAACAAAATTAAGGGATATTTAAAAATTTTCGCCACCACCCACCCACCTACACAACTCCCCCACCCCACAACCACCACCATCATCACCATTTCATTAAAAGTTTTTTGTTATCGATGGAAACATTTTTTTCCGGCCTGATTTTTTGACCTAATTGTACGTTATTATTATTATTAGTTAGTTAGTAGTATTACAGAAATGGTCTTAAATAAAATTTATCATTTAATGATATAAATTACATTTATGACGTTTAAATAGTATCATTGTGTTTTAGTTGTTTATTATTCAGGATGTAACAATTTAATAGAAAAAAAAATCATAGTAAATAAACAAATTCTCTTATTAATGTATCTAATGTATCTAATTAATACTATTATTCACTTGTTGTTTCCTATTTCACAAAGAGAGAGAGAGAGAAAAAAAGGAAAAACAGGATGTTGCTGACCAAAACGGAACTAAATGTCGACCCGAACTATGCACGTGCAATTATATATATATATATATATATATATATATATATATATATATATATATATATATATATATATATATATATATATATATATATATATATATATATATATATATATATATATATATATCCGCCCCCCCAAACTTATCTCCCACCCATAGTTAATCGTTATCATTCGTCTATTATTGATAACTCTCTGTTTCCACTCGCTTATTTACGTTTGAAAGAGAAAAAAACTGTATGGTTGTTGTAAGTAACAAACTATTCACTTAATATCATTGTCTATTACCTGACTTTTTATCTACCAGTACGTATAATTATTATTATCTTTCTCTGTTATTACGTGGGTGGGGGGTCTTATAAACGTGGAATGTATGTAGATAATTGTATTGTACTTACTTTTTCTTTCTTTCTGGTTAATAATTATTTTTTGGCCCCTAACAATCAATGAAACTGAGAGCTTATATGATACTTTATTTTTTCTCTCTTTTTCTATCCCTTTATATGCACTGGATGTGTATTGTAATGCCTTTATCTATTTTCTTTCAATTTTCTTCTTCTTTTAAAAAAAAAGTGTATATCAACAATATCAATTTGTTTGTAGAGTTTTCCAACGACAACAGCAACAACCAAAAACAAAAACTAAAACATTATTTACTGTTGATGAGTGAATGTGAATTGACGCCCTGAGAAGAAAATAATAATAAATTTTTTTTCTACCGAACCGGAACTAAAATCGTTTATCACTTCAACGATTCATAATACAATCATATACAATGATTATTTTTTTTATAATAAACCTATATGTGTTTGATACATCTATGCTTGTGTGTATTTATTATATTACAAGCAGAAGAAGAAGAAGGAGGGGGAAGGAGGGGGAAAGAGGACGGGAGAGGAGGAGGAGGAGGAGGAAAGAAGATTAGAAAGTACATGAATTGTATTATGGATACAAAAATATTACTTTTTTTTATAAAAAGGAAATTGGGCATTTTAAATATTGTCAGAATACAAATTGCCATTTCCGTTTTACAAAATAAATCTATCACTATTATTATTATTATTATTACTATTACTACTAATATTACCATTACTACTACCATTACTATTATTATTATTATTATTATTATTATTATACGTTTATGTAAATTACACTATAAATGGTAATACTCTTTTATTGTATAAAAAAGGGGTTCATAGAAAAGTGGCTTTAATTATGATTTGTCATTATCATGGGAAAAAAAGGGAATTAACTAATTGATTGTTTAGTGAGAAAATAATGAAAAAGAGAAAAAAGTGCGTGAGCACACACACATGCGTGCGCGTGCAAGAAAGAGAGAGGGTGAGGGTGAGTGTGTGTGTGTAGAACAAATGTAATGAGGAAGGAATAGGATGATCGAAACCAATTCTTTACTACATTAATGTATACAGAGACAAATAGCTATGATTAATTTATTATTGTAGTTGTGTTTTTCTACTCTGGGTATTCCCAAAAATACATGATTGCAATAAAATGCATAAATATTTATACATATAGGTGTTAGAAACAATTGAAATAAGGTAAGGGGCGATCAAACCGAAACGTGGCACTAGTTCACAAAGTCACTAATTTCTAGTCTTAGCCATGTTGGTAGATGAAGACTACTTGGTTGAGGTCTGCGTAACTATCGTAACCAAATGGATGGAGACTCTTGGTGACATGGTTCAGAATCGATCATTTTCTTTCCTTCCTTAAACTATGAGATTAAAATCGCTCTACATTTTTCTTTCTACGAACTAATTCTTTCTTCTTGTATTATATCCTTATATGAAACTTTTCTTTTATATATTACCACCATTGAATTAACTACTTTTGTGAATTTGGTGTTCATTTTGCTGTGCTAATGAGGTATGGCAACTTGGACCAATGGATATATATGCCTGGACTTTAACTGTGAAAATTCAAAACAAAAGAGATGTACAATATATCTTTAAATAGTGATAGAAGTTATACATTAACCTTATCCATAGATGGTTACAATCAATTTTGTCAAAATGACAAATATATTCGTCATTGAATATATATATTTGATATATTTATTTTAAGGTAATGCTCTTTTATGTATCCATATAAAAGTTGGAATTACTTGATAGTTTCAAATAAATTAGGCATTGATTAGAGAGTATTTTTGATGTTTCGTAACATAATGTGAAGTACTTCTTCAGAGTAAATAACTGAACATTAAATGAACACAAGTTTAAATAGTACAAAGGAAATTTGTGTTAATTTAATGTTCGGTTATTTACTCTGAAGAAGTGGTTCGCATTAAGTTACGAAACATCAAAAATATAATTTTTCTATATATATGTATTTATTATTGATCATTGTGATAGTTCTTAAATTGTACAGTATTCAAATTTATAATAGCGCATAAATATCCACGATTAACAGACATAAAAAAATAATGATTGCGATGGATGAGATCACCATGGAAAACCTGGAAGCACTGGACGGCCGTTTCATCCTATTATCCGGCGCCTTAACAGCGCGCATCCACAATCCCGCCTCACGAAATTCGAACTCGGGACCTATCGGTCTCGCGCTCGAGTACTCATGCACTCAACCACTGAGACGGCATCCAATGGTGTTAATGTCTACCTTCAACCAATCCATGAAATTAGGCGGCTCACCCACCATTGTCTTGATTGAGTTACTATCTCACGACATTAACACCGTTGGATGCCGGTCATACACTGCTGAGGAGTCTCACAATAAAACGAAACGGCCGTCTAGTGCTTCCAGGTTTTTCATTGTGGTCTAGCTTCAATTAACTCATGATCTCAACCATTGAAAGTACTATAATATCTACAAAAACCATTCTGAAAATAATGATTATTTAGAAAATGGATCTGTTGAATATTTAGTCAAGTATTGAATTTCTTTGGGTAGTTTTATTGACTTCTCAGGAAAATACAAAACAATTTTGAAAAGCAATAAAAGTATGTTTTCATTTTTAATTGAATTCTCATTACAGTTCAGTGGTAATGTTAAAATTTTACAAGTATAAGTCAGTTAGCAAAAGATCTGATATAATTATATAACATTATCAGTATGGGGTTGTAGAGATTGTTATGTTTTTGATTGAGATCATAAATCGACTGATGTTAGACCAGCATTGAAAACCTGAAAGTACGGTACAGCAGTTTCGTCATAGTATAGAATCGAGGATCCTGAGTTAGAGTCCCGTATGAGGGACTGTGGATGCCATACTAGAACGAAACGACCATCTAGTACCTCCAGATTTTCAATGGTGGTCTAACTTAGATCGACTTATGAATCCAACTGTTAAAATGTCATACACTTGATAGCCTACTTGAACCTTTAAGCCAAATAGGATGAAACGCGCGTCCTGGATTCCACTGTTATTCACTATCCATCATTGCTTACAAATAGCTTGTGACTTAAGGCAATATTGAGGCAATCCGCATAGGATGAACATATGCCAACAAGAGACTGATCAATTGTGGTCCTAAATCCCAATAGAAAGATACAATTACAATAACACCAAGTGATTTTAACTTTTTAGTTGTTCGAATATTACAGTATATTTGGTCTTTCTTTTTGACTCTATATACTCTGAAGCTTTTATTTAAAAAAAACTAAAAACTTTTTGTCATACTTAATATTCAGAAATTCAAGAAACATCATGATGGTTGGTAGATTTTCCATTTTGTTTGTCCCCTTAATGAGTGAAGTTTTTCAGTTACAAATATTCCCCATCAGTTTTTGGAATATCCAAAAGCCAAATGGATCTGAGATAAGGACTTATTTCAGTATTACATATTTTTTGTTCAGATGGTGGTTGGAGGTAGTCAACAAGTGCTATTTTGCACTCGTCAGAAAGGTGTACTTGTAATCTTGAGGGGACTGATACTCCCTAACGTACTCGACGCAGTTTCTCAGTCTGAGATGTTATCACTGAACTATCAATGCTGCAATTGACCTCCTATAGGACTGAAATATATTTACAGTTGATTGATCACTGGGTGGTGATCAATGTTATGTATATCATGTCGTTCCAATAACAATTAGTTCAAGAAGCTGATATGTTGATAGTGAGTGATCAAATGCGATCTCAAATATTGATTACCGATAACCAAAAACGATAATGAAACACTATAAACATTCAATACTTGAAATCAATATTACATCTTAGAAAGCTAATGTTGAACTCATTGATATTTGAAATGGTAATTGTTGGGTTTTGGTATTGGTGTTCTCTGTGTTGTGATTGAGGATCTTGCTTTTTTTCCTTTGTGTATGTTGAGGCCTATTGATGCAGAGGCTGTTGTTATACTTGTTGTCTTCATCTGCATTTGTTCGTGTGTATGGGATAGAAGGGCTATTTGAATATAAACTTTAACATAATTGAGATTACTTTCAACTGATGAGTTCTAAATAGGATGAGATTTACGTTTTGAATTCCATCGTCAACCATTTTTATTATTATCATTAATCATTTACAAGATGTATTCTCTCTCTTGTTTGTTCTTATCTACTCCTTTTGAAATGCAATTCAAGTATATCTGTCTATAAGTGTGAGTTATTCTACTCAAATAGGCTCATTTTCAATGATAAAAACAAATTTATATTTTCGATTGAGATTATAAATCTATCAAAGTTAGAACATTATTAAAATTAAACATGAACACTGTAGGATACCGACTTAGTGGTGTAGAGGTTAAGCGTTCACGCATGAGTCCCAAGGTCTCGGGTTCGAATCATGCGTGTGGGATTGTGGATACACATTACTGAAGTGTCCCATCCTAGAACGAAACGATTATTCACTACTTCCAAGTTTGTAAAAATTGTCTAACACTGATCAATTTATGAAATTAATCAAAAGTTCAACTCCACCTGTAGCTCTTCTAGAGTTACTACCGGTCTCAAGGCCAGGTAAAGAGAAAGAGGTGGGTATGGGGTTAGCGAATCCATGCTTTCGAAAGCTAACACTAACCAGAAAAGCTGATAATTGGCCTATGCTTGTGCACAAGGAGTAACAGGCTTAAGTAAGTAATTAAAAACTCAACAATCTCCACAATCCAATTTATCTTTTAAACAACCAACAGTTTCTTCTATCTATCTTTATTGACTAGTCAGTTTTTAAAGGTCAATTTTATGGTGAAAACTTAGTGTAGAAAAATGGAGCCCATATCAATAAAAAAGGAGAATTAATAGTAGATAATCATAGAATTTATCATCAATAATGACACTGATCATAGATTTATATGGGCTACTCAACATAACAGGGTATTAGTAACTATATATATAAATATTAATCATAAAAATTTATCGATTTATCATTGTCGTGTTATGTAATAACACACAAACACACCTCCCACACACACACCCCCACACACAAATAATACTTCAGCATATTCTTAAATAATCTCTTAAAATTAATGGTATCTAGTTGACTTTATTTTTCCTTTTTTTTCTTTTATACTTTTCCTTTCTCCCTCTTTTTTCTTCTTTTTTTAGAAGAATCAAATCCATCATCATCATCCTCATCATCCTGTCTTTAAATATTGTTGTTATGTTGATTAGAATCTTATTGTTTCCATGTCTAATTATACTACTCTTATTGTGTTATATTGAATGTGACCTTTTCTCTTTTCTTTTTCTTTTGTTTATTATTGTTTTTTATCTATTTATGATGTGGCATATGTTTAATAGTTAGTTTTTCTTCTTTTTCCTTTTTCTCTTTTTTTTCTTTTTATGTCTAAGATTTGATATTTATACTCTTGATGATGTCACATTATTTATTGTTTATTGAAATACTTCTCTATTTATGTAATCAACCTTTTATCAACTATAATATGTCTAAACAGTAGGGATTGTTATGATAATTATAATAAGCAAATATACTGAAAATCAGTGACTTACTATAGTTAATAACAATAGAATAATAATGAATAGATTGTTTATTTTATTACTTAATCATACTACTGAAATAATGAAATATTATTATGATTACTATAAATCAATGAATGACCTTTTTATTTCTATCGACTAGACTGCGGGTAAAAAAAGAGTTTAATCATATGGTATAATAAATCATCATGATGATGGTGATGATGATGAAGGGTAGTGTGAAGAGTATCAACACAATTTAAGACTTTCTAGGATATGTCTTTTGTCTCTGCGTGCGTGCGTGTGTGTGTATGTGTGAATCTAGATTGAATTATGTCATAATGATCTAAAAGTGATTAGTGGTTAAAGCATGAATTTCAATCATGATGATTGTTTTAGTATAGTGTTATTTAATTGCTGATTAAATTGACGATAGATCTTGGGTTTGAATCTTGCGAGACAGGATTATGGATACTCACAACTGAAGAGTCCTATATTAGGATGAAAGAGCCGTCTAGTGCTAACTGGCTTTCCATGGTAGTTCATAGAATGAAAATTTCATTTTATTTTCTCATCAATTAAATGTATTTTACTGATCAGAGTGATAATTAAGCTGATTATGTATAACTCCTCGTTTGAAGTAAAGACCGGTGTCAGGCAAGATTTCTTACTCTCACCCTTTCTCTTTCTCCTGGTGATCGACTGGATCATGAAGACGTCAACATCTGAATGGAAACACGGGATACAGTGGACGATGCAGTTGGACGATCTAGAATTCGCAGATGATGTGGCTCTCCTATCGCACACGCAACAAAAAATGCAGGAGAAGACGATCAGTGTAGCAGCAACTTCAGCAGCAGTATGTATCAATATACACAAAGGGAAAAACAAGATTCTCCGGTACAACACACCATGCACCAATCCAATCACAATTGACGGAGAAGATTTGGAAGATGTAAAAACCTTTACATATCTGTGCAGCATCATTGATGTACACGGTGGATCTGATGCAGATGTGAAAGCGCGGATCAGCAAAGCAAGAGCAGCATATTTACAAGTGAACAACATCTGGAACTCAAAACAACTGTCACCCAAAACGAAGGTCAGGATTTTCAATACAAATATTAAGACAGTTCTGTTGTATGGGGCGGAAACCTGGAGAACTACGAAAGCAATCATCCACAAGATACAAGTGTTTATTAACAGTTGTCTACACAAAATACTTAGGATTCGTTGGCCGGACGCTATTAGCAATAACCTACTGTGGGAAAGAACAAACTAGATCCCAGTGGAGGAAGAAATCAGGAAGAAGCTCTTGATGTGGATAGGACACACATTGAGGAAAGCACCGAACTGCGTCACAAGACAAGCCCTCACATGGAATCCTCAAGGCCAAAGAAGGAGAGGAAGACCAAAAAACACATTACACTGGGAAATGGAGATAGACATGAGAAAAATGAACAAGAATTGGATGGAATTAGAAAAGAAGGCCCAGGACAGAGTGGTTTGGAGAATGCTGGTCGGCGGCCTATGCTCCATTGGGAGTAGCAGGGGTAAGTAAGTAAGTTTGTATAACTCGTGAAAGTGATATTTATCTTCAGAAAATATCAGAAATTGAATAACAAGTTCATCATATCCAAGATCATTATACAATTGAACTCACAATCTTTATGTTTAATCGATGAGCACTATAACAATTTCACTGATAGATTACTATCTTATTCTTGTAATAGTTAACCATGAATTCATTTAATTTCATATAAGTAGCTTAATGCATAATCACACACACACAAAAAAACCTAGTTTACCATGCTATCACACACTTCTCTACAGACATCTATCGCCTAGTTATTTTTTCTATATTCATCATCATATTAGTTACGACGATAAATCTTGTTGACTTTTTCATGACCGGTATTGATCAAGTGTGATGGAAACGAGCTGCACAGTGCCTAGACAGTACCTTTTCCTAATCACGAAGGGAGGTGTTCACTAACTCGTTGGCTCAGTTGTCTGGTCGTGTGTCCAATATAGATTTCTCTACAGGAGCAGATGCAGTCGTAGGTACACATAGAAGTGGCATAACAGGGTAACTTATCCTTTAGTTGACGAATCACCATAGATCGGATAGAGTATGATAGATAGAGATTGGCTGCATTAAACGTTCTCTTCTCTGCTCTAGTCAGTCTATCACGTAGTACATTGAATTGCAGTTTCAGGAAGAGAGGTTTCTTACTAGCCGTTGATGTCGATATTTTCTTGCTTGTTACCATAACTATTTTAGCTAGGGAACTTCCTGACTACTTCGATATGAATATTCAAGCTAACTGATTATTCAATTGTAGTACATGTCATCATTTTTTGGTATTGTATAAACTCTGTTGATCAAGTTTCGAAATACCATGAGTAAGTTTAAGCATGTAGTGGCTTTGCCTTGTTAATCAATAACAACAACGGTATTTGGAATCAGAAGGCAATATGAAGCGGCAACTACAGTTTATTAGTGAACAGAACAGATCACAATGCTATAAGCATGTCGAGCGAATTTGAAGCAGAGGGGGAAATGTTTGTGTGTGAGAGAGAGAGGAAATACATAGGCAAATTTATAGACAAATCGAATAAGGCGCAGCTAAGCAAAGCAAAGGTTAATAATGGGATTCCAGTACATATATAGATGGGAAAGAGAATAATTCATCAAGCCATATTAAAGCTATCAACACTTTAGTTAGAGTCTATCATATGATCAAGAGTATACGTCTATACAAACAAGATAGTAATCATAATATGCGAATTGTTACTATTCGAATAACATTGTCTGTTAAGTAATTTAATACAAGAGCTTAACAGGAATTTACCATCATCGAAATTGGTTGTAAGAGAATTGGTATAATTGATTTTACATTGAGAATGACCATATGAAAGTGATCAATAAAAAATCCAACTGCTGATGTAATCAAAACTATTTACCGGTAATTAAACACTTTTCTCAGCTTTTGATTGAGATCATGAACCGATTAATGTTAGACTACCATTGAAAACCTGGAGGCACTGGACGGCCGTTTCGTCCTATTATTGTGGGACTCCTCGGCAGTGCACATCCACGATCCTGCTCGCGGGATTCGAACCCAGGGCCTTCAGCCTCGCGCGCGAACGCTTAACCTACCAGACCACTGAGCCGGCATCCAATGGTGTTAATGTCTCAGCTATTGTTTATTTTAATCTTCCCATTGATGTTTACAAATGAAATTGATCAGTTTGTTATTGGTATATGTATATCCTGTGTGAATTGTCTCGATATTCCTTTAAATCACAAAGATGATTGGTGGTTATCAATGGGATCCAGGACGCATGTTTCGTCCTATTTGGAACATGTTTGGATTCTACTCCTAGTCACCATTCATCTATCTTTACCTAAAAATACTTATAATTTCTAGGATGTTCTCATTCTCTTCTAAAGGTCTACATCATTTAAAAACATGCAAAATGACAACATAAGGGAACCGTTTAAATCAAAAGTTATTCATTGAAGAAGTGATCTGTTAAGTCATTTGTTACATAGTAGATCCATCATTACCTTCTAGTTATTCGACAAAAAACAAACAAACCCAAAGACGTAAATAGTCACTTAATTCATTCGAACATTTAGTTATACTAATAATCCCTTTAATTTCTAATCCTTAATGATCCTAAAGCCTGAAGCAAATTTGTCTAATAATTTACTGTTTCTATGTTGTTATAATCAAATGAGAATATTTTTTTCACTTTTTTTATACCCGGGAAAAAAAAACAAACAGCCAAAGAGAGAGGGGGAGACAGAGAGGGAGGGGGAACTATATGTATGTAAAACTTGCTTTCACTTTCATTATTTATCATTCTATATTACATACCTGAGCATAAACACATTGCTACTAAGTTACATTTTCATTTCTAATCCAGTTGAACTTATACCATGTATAAGATTGCCCTAAAGCATATATTGTGCCTATCAAAAATACAAACATACATCATTCACTTATATCTATATACAGGTAAATTGAATTGGGAACAACGATTTAAAAAAAGAGAAGAAGAGTTTATTAATCCGATAATCAATTCAGATCCGACAACAGTGAATAACTAAGAAGGAGAACAACACCAACAAGAAGAAGAAGATTTGACAACATAATTATGCAATAGCAACTATTTTTTCAAGCAAAACAACAACAACACCAGCAATGACATATGTGTGAATGATTATTAAGGGAATAATCATAATCGTCATCATTACAACGAAGAAGAAGGAGAAGGAGAAGAAAAAACAACCCCATCATTATGTGAAAAGAAACTAGATGAATGGAGTGATCTATGTCGCCTATGGGATTTTAAATAATGATTAGTTTATCCAAGTTACAAGAGATAAATTAATCACAACTTGAATATGTATATATGGGTATTTATAATGAGTTGATCTAAACCAGACTACCATTAAGAAACACCTAAGTACTGGACGATTGTCTCGTCATAGTAAGAGACTCTTCAGCAGTGTGCATCTACTATACAACATGAAGAATTAGAGCTCAGGATCTTCGGTTTCGTATATGAACGCTTAAACTCTAGACCACTTAAAACCGGTAACCAATAGTGTCAATGTCTAACTTCAATTGATTCATGATCTTTTACAACCCTTCATCTGTTATCTGAAATGGACAACTGTCTCAACACAACACGGACTAATGTTTATAACAAATATCTTTTAGTTATGTTGACTTCATTAAATGTTCAATGATTTTATTATGGTTATAAAATCAGTATACTAACTTTATATCAATGACATGAATGAAAGCGACAGAGAACGATAATGATCAAGGCTTGAAGGATAGTACAACAACATTGTGGATTAGTACTAGTTATCGAATCTTATTGACTAGAAACAACTTGACAAGAGACAAAATAAATTTTTTTTTCTTAGTGATGATGACAGTGATACCGATGATGAAAATTAATGTATGTTTTGTCTTCCACTAACATGTAAGTAGATGTTAGTTGATTTATTAAAGCTTCCTTTATCGTTAAGAGAAATCATACTGTTAAAAGTAAAGAGTATTTTAGTCAACTGTGTACTCAGTCACAAATGTATGTTTTCTTCTTGTCATTGGCACATTTATGATAATTAATGTTAATTATCAGTATAGGGTTGTGGAGATGATTTCCGCGAACAGGATCCTTAATGCTCGCTGCTGAGGAGTCTCACAATAGGACGAAACGACTTTCCAGTGCTTTCAAGTTTTCCATGGTTGTCTGATATCAATCAGTTCATGATCTCAGTAAAAAATCTCCACAAAACCCATTCTGATAATAATAATCACCTGTTCACTAGTGATTGACTTCAAGAGATACTCCTGGAGTTCTAGTGAGAAGTCGTTACCAGTGAAGTTCAACCAGGTCTGTTGTGAGAAATCAAATCACTGAAAACAATGGTGTACGGTGGCGCAAATTCGTGGATTGGTTGAAGTTAGACATTAACACCGTTGGATGCCGGCTCAGTGGTCGCGAGACTGATAGGTCCTGGGTTCGAATCTCGCAAAGTGCGGGGTCGTGGATGCGCACTGCTGAGGAGTCCCATACTAGGGCGAAACAGCCGTTTAGTGCTTCCAGGTTTTTCATGGTGGTCTAGCTTCAATTGACTCATGTTTTCAACAAGTGAAGTTTCTAAAAATCTCCACAAAACCCATTCTGATAAAAAAAATAATGTTAACCCTATTACTACAGTTAATCAAAACGACTATTCATTATTTAGTTATAGATTATTCGACTGAAGTTCCCACCGTAAATTTAAATAATGATCGTTCATTAATTAATTATAACAAGTTGGTAACCTTTCAAAATTGTAAATAATACTTCTTAACCTTATTCATTAGTAACATCTTCATTATCTCTTTAGGTATGATATAAAGTCATCAGTCCATTATTCATGAGTAGAAATAGGATCATTAGAATAAAGTAAAAAATATAAATTTACTTGGTGTTGTTTTACTTGTATCTTTCCACTGTTATTTAGGACTGTGGTTGATCAGTCTCTTATTGGCATATTTATCTTGGATTTCACTAATACCCATTATCCATCTTTGCTTATAATGCTTGTGACATTAGGCTATATCGAAGCAATCCATACAAGATGCACATATGCCAATAAGAGACTGATCAATTACAGTCTTAAATAACAATCGGAAGATTCAAGCAAATAATATCAAGTGAATTTAAAGTTCACTGCATTGCACAAATAGGTGGCCATCACGACTCAGTAGCTAAGTGGATAACGGGATAGCGTCTGAAGCGAGTTCGAGTTCAGGGAGGGAGGAACATCAACTCTGAGATGCAGGTACATCCAGCTGACGAGTCGCAAATAGGATGAGACGCGCGTCTTAAATGAGTTACATTCTCCAAATTGAATGATTGAATTATACAGTTAATACTGTAAAATAAAAAGGTCTATGAAGTATTTACCTATAGATATAATGAAAGTTTTACGATTAGATCATTCGAGTCGAAACATAGAACACTTTCAAAATTCTTTTTATAAATTACAAATCTTCTTCATTATTTTAGGACAGAACCAACTAACCAACTAACCCATGTTTAATTTGAATAAACTTCATCATTACTCGTCAACATATCACCCACATATTTTTAAGATTTAGCCAAATGGGTACAAAGCACTACATGTATACATCATCTTACTTGATGTGTGGGTGGATAGAGATTTTTTCTGTACTAACATAATAATAATGGTAGTAATAGTAATACAAAGAGATAAAAGGAAATTTTCATGTGGGTAATAATGATTACAGATTTATATATAAGTTGAGTATAGAGAAGTATATACTGACGAATGTCTAAACAATATTCAATATTATAAAAAAAAAAAGAAATTACTATAGACAAATGCACTTGAAGTACTCACTTAGACAAGACAGTTCCGGTTTTAAGAATAAGCCTATCAGTATTAGATGAATTACAGTCATACAGGAATTTGTCTGAATGTTTTATCCTTCAAAAAATAATAATAATAATAAACCACTTAATCTTCTTCCCACAATAGTCCACTATCATTAATCATAAATAAACTCAATTATATAAATAAGGAAGATATCAAGTGAATCGTCCACACCACACCACCACTCCCATAAAAAGAAGAAGAATTCTTTGAAAGTAATGAATGTGTCCATGTGAAAATCAGTGTGTAATCCTTCATTTCCCGTAAAAGTTATCATTAATTAATAGATTTATATAAATTAGTTGGACAAAAAACTGAATTCGATTTTCTCTATAATTTATTAAGTGAGAAATATTGACAATTAGGAAGGTATATATCAATCATTAATTTCTTATTTAGTAGTATTAAATAGGTTGAATTCAATAAAAATTAACTTGATATTTGAAACCTTCAATTTTAATCATCATCATCATCATCATCATCATCATCATCATCATCATCATCATCATCATCATCATCATCATCATCATCATCATCATCATCATCATCATCATCATCATCATCATCATCATCATCATCATCATCATCATCATCATCATCATCATCATCATCATCATCATCATCATCATCATCATCATCATCATCATCATCATCATCATCATCATCATCATCATCATCATCATCATCATCATCATCATCATCATCATCATCATCATCATCATCATCATCATCATCATCATCATCATCATCATCATCATCATCATCATCATCATCATCATCATCATCATCATCATCATCATCATCATCATCATCATCATCATCATCATCATCATCATCATCATCATCATCATCATCATCATCATCATCATCATCATCATCATCATCATCATCATCATCATCATCATCATCATCATCATCATCATCATCATCATCATCATCATCATCATCATCATCATCATCATCATCATCATCATCATCATCATCATCATCATCATCATCATCATCATCATCATCATCATCATCATCATCATCATCATCATCATCATCATCATCATCATCATCATCATCATCATCATCATCATCATCATCATCATCATCATCATCATCATCATCATCATCATCATCATCATCATCATCATCATCATCATCATCATCATCATCATCATCATCATCATCATCCTACAAATCATCCAAATTTAATATAAATAATTTTTAGTTGATTCTGTCCAAAAAAGAGTCGGGAAGCTTATTGACTTTTCAGGAAAAGAGATGAACTTTAGCAAAGATTTACGAAACTGTAGCATTAAAGAAATTAAATCGATGGATATGTTAGCAGTTTACTTTGTTTCAAATCGTGTATAATTAGGGATTTCAAGGCAATTATACTTTATGAAGCGAACGGACACGTTACCAGTCTACTTCTGTACAGCTACACTAGGGACATTTCTATCGGTAAACTTTGTAACAGTTCAAAAGTGATAAGTGCAATAATCTACACACTAGAATGAGATTTGAATAATAGCATCGTATGTATGCGTTGCATGCATATTATCGAATACACAAGTGAGCGACCTATACACCTCATAGTACACACATAGTTATGGGTGCGATTTGTTTTTTGTGCAACAGACCGGAGCTCAGTAGTACTGGGAATTGAATAAGGTGATTATCTTCAAATCATCTAATGAAAGTAGTTTGTTGATGATCTGTTCCTTTATGGTCATACTACAAACAAGTTTAGTATCCACCTTTGTACACTGGCTAGAACACAGTTTATGACTATCACTCTGGTTTGCACCAGATCTAATACGCCTTCCTAGAGATAATTCTATCAGCAGTGTAACATTAAAATTAAAGATGTTTTCTGAAAGCTGAAATAATTATTTTCTTCCTTAAATAATCTTGATAATAGACGAAGCTTATAACATTTTTTACACCAGCTGACATTAGTTTAGAAAAACAAACCCCCCACCACAAAGTTGATCAATAATCTCTTCGGTCTGCTAGGACTACTAGATTTTCCAATCTCTCCCCTCTCTCTCTCTCTCTTGTTTTATGTAACGCTTGTTATTTTTTTTTAAAAACAACCTTAGTTACTGTCAACTAAAACAAATCAATCTTTTATTCTACCTACCTTTAAAAATGTTGACTTCCCTCTCTTTGTTTTGTTCTTTCATATCTTCTACCTTTTATGGTTTCTATCTTTCTAAACTTGTCATATTATAAGTCTGGGAATATGAACCAGTTGTTTTTGTCAGTTCTTTAAAATAATCAGTATTTATTAGTTAATAGTGGTTTATTAGAATATTAAATTCTTATTGATTATAACATATTACAACGAAACATATACAAGTATGCATATTCACTTTAAAAGAAAACTCAATATGATTAATAAATAAAGTTGGTTTCATGTTTGTTTGTTTGTTTTATGGGGATAAAAAAACATCGTAACACAGAGATGGATAGTGACTAGTAATCGAATCCTGGAAGTTCGTTTAGACCTATTTGTGACTCATCAGCTAGATGTTGGTGGGTAATCGATGTCATATGTGTCAAGTCCTTCTTAGTGCAGATCGACTGCTATCGACCATGTTGGAATGTGGCCACTAATCTGGGTGAATCAACATTGTGTGCACTATGTTGAAATAAGATGGTGGTTGGAGTTAGTCAACAGGAAACTCTCGACTCAGGCTTCGTGCTACTTGGCACTCGTCAGCAAGGTGTACCTGTAATCTTGAGGGAACTGGTGCTCCCTGGCGGATTCGATCTCGTATCACCGCATTGCAACTTGGTCGATAGGATTCGATTTGCACTAATAAGGACCTGATATGCATGACATTGATCATCACTCAGTGATTAATCCATTGTAAATACATCTCAGTCCCATACGAGGTCAGTCGCGGCCCGGATAGCTCAGTGATAATGTCTGACTGTGAAGCTGGGTGACACAGGATCGAATCCGTTAGGGAGCATCAGTTCTCTTAAGATCACAGGTACACCTTACTGACAAGTTCCAAATAGCACGAAACCTAGGTTCAGAGTTTCTTGTTGACTACCTTCAACCACCATCGTACAAACTGTATACATAGGCAGGAATCGATCCATTTCACAGATGCTGAAAGTATTCTATAAACCTAGTTGTGTTTATAGTGATACATTGAATAATGAAGAGTTTTACAGTACACAGACAACGAAACATTTGAGACTATTCATATATTTGATTCCTAGATTATTGTTCCCTTAGTCATGTATCTATTAATCTTTCAGCAACTTTACACTCTAAGATTGTAAAGATCCAATGTGAACTCATCTATTGAACTATTTATAGATTGTACTTTCATAAAAGACTTTTTGTAATAAAAACTCTTCGACTCTAAGATAATTGAATCCTTGAGTCAATTACAGCTAAACCATGATGGAAAACCTAGAAGAACTGAACAGCCATTTCGTCCTAATATGAGACACCTCAGCAACGCACATCCATGATTCCGCACACAGGATTCATTGTTCATTGTTTTAACTATTCACTTATATATTATCGATAGTTGAAATCATGAGTCAAGTGAAGCTAGTACATCATGGAAAATCTGAAAGCGCTGGATGGCTGTTTCGTCCTAGTATGAAGTTAATCATTAACACCTTAAGATAACAGCTTTGTGGTCTAATGGTTAGGCGCTCGCGCGCCAGAATGATCGGTCCTGGGGGGGCGGGATCTAGGATGTGCACTGCCGAGGAGTCCTATACTGGGACGAAACGACCACAGAGTGCTTGCAGGTTTTCCATAGTGGTCTAGCTTCAAGTGACTCATGATTTCAACCACCGAACTTTCCAAAATCTCCACA
This sequence comes from Schistosoma margrebowiei, assembly GCA_944470205.2. Classification (NCBI taxonomy): domain Eukaryota; kingdom Metazoa; phylum Platyhelminthes; class Trematoda; order Strigeidida; family Schistosomatidae; genus Schistosoma; species Schistosoma margrebowiei. The sequence continues at coordinate 45,954,146 of OX104025.1, read as the reverse complement.
AAACTCCTTCTGCTTATATATTATCATTAAAACAAATTCATCTGACAAATACTCTACTTAATAATTTCATATGATTATAGTTTTATTATTTTAGTCCAAAGAGAAATCGATTATATTTGCTCTAATCAACCAAAAAAAAACAATTAGTGACTAAATCAATTTAATCCATTTCCTGTCAAATCGTACATATAGATATATATTTGTAATATTGAAAATTATACAAACGATCAATCGATTCAGTATTACCCTATCTCTATATAATACAAGAAGGAACAATATTGACTATTGGATAAAGTAATTTATTCATTACCTCTTAAATTATTTAATAGTTGAGTTGATGAACTGATTAAAGCAAGACCGCTGTGGAAAACCTGTAAGCACAGGACGGCCGTTTCGTCCTAGTATGGGACTCCTCAGCAGCGTGCACCCACGATCCCGCACCCCGAGGGATTCGAACCCAGGACGTACTGGCTTCGCGCGCAAGCACTTAATAATTAGACCACCGAGTCGGCATCCAATGGTGTTAATGTCTAACTTCAACTAATTTCTACCAAGTTTTTTTAGATTACTATTGTTATCGGTTATTTACCAAGTACAAGTTTACATATTTAGTTATTAGTCACTATCTAGAACTAGTGCTATTGTGATGTGTGCTACTGATGTCAACAGATATAAGTAGTATGCATCATCAATTGAAAGTGGAATACCTGGGGATAGAAAGTTGATAAGATTAGAGAGAAGAGAATGAGAATAGAGGATGATTGATATGGAGATGAGGTAACAATGAAGTCTGAGATGATTAACTGGCATTTTGCAAATGAAGTATTTACTGTATGGTTCTCAGATTTTACTAAAACATACTGTAAGTTTGCGTTCAAATACATTTGGTTGTCTCCACTGGTGTTCTTGTACACCACATTATCGCTCAACTACGTATGCCAAAGTTGGTATGTTAGACAACTGTTTTATTTTGGTTTTAAGCTTCCCAGTAGAGTATATATATAATCTTTCTAGCAATCTAAACCAGAACTCTCTCATTTGAGTCAATTCATGAAATATAGTATGACAGTGTAATAACTATCAACCTCTAAGGAAATAGTATAAAATAGATGTCCGGTAACTTTAAACTCTCGATGAATTTTCATGTGACATCGGTGCATGAAAAAATCACTTAAAAATTAGGCGAATCGCTATAACCGATCAATCAAACGATAAAATCAGAATTTAGATTGCGTATTTCAATTTTAGCTTCATCTGATTAATTCCAAACACAAATCTGTGCATTTTCCTTTGAGTTACACTTCTTTCTTATCTGTGATAGCCAGTAATACAACGTGGCCTACTTGAATCAAACTAGGTGAGACAATGTTCGAATGATGTGATTAATAGGTTGAAAGTCATATACCTTAGCTACCAAGTTACTTCTTCGCTAAATCGTAATAAATCTATTTATTTGTTTATTTATTTATTTACCTAATTACTTACTTACTTACTTACTTACTTACTTACTTACTTACTTGCGCCTGTTACTCCTCATGGAGGAGCATAGGCTGCTCACCAGCACTCTCAATCCAACCCTATCCCAGGCAATCCTTTCCATCTCTTTCCAGTTGTTATTCATCCTTTTCATATCTGATTCTATTTCCCGACGTAATGTGTTCCTTGGTCTTCCTTTTCTCACTTTCCTTCAGGATTCCAAGTTAGGGCTTGTCTCGTAATGCAGTTTGATGATTTGCGTAATGTATGTCCTATCCATTTCCATCGTCTTTTCCTAATTTCCTCTTCAACTGGAAGTTGGTTTGTTCTTTCCCACAGAATGGTGTTGCCGATGGTATCCGACTAATGGATATTAAGTATCTTGCATAGACAGCTATTGCAATAAATCTAAGGTTTCATTAAATAGGTTTCTATGAGGATTGTTTTGATTTAAATGTGGTATTCATCACAGATTACTCTTAATTGATGTGCTATTTAAGACCAAGGAACATTGGACAGTTGTTTCCTTTTTTAATATGAAACTACTCATCAGTACACACCTCACTAATCTAAGCTGAAGTTTATTTCTAAGGTTTAAAATTATCCATGTTCAAAAGATATTTAATTATTTAAGTATGAGAAATGCAATGATCAGTTATCAACTGAATCATATAAAATTCTAATTAACTTGTCTCGTTTCATATTTAACTAATCACTAACAAATAAACCCATTCACGATACACAAGCACATCTGCAAACATTTATTTATGTCTTATTGAAAGAAAAGAGAATCTACCACATTGTCCGGATGTTCCATGTACTTATAAAAATTGTTGCTCTGATTGTTGGAACAAGACATCAACCTCGTGATTTCCGAAGAATCTCAGCTTTCATCATGTGATGTCATAATTCTTTCTTCAACTCTCAAGACAGGGTTTAAATAGTTTAATCCGGTTGACAGTTTTTTTTAGCATGGTTGTTTTCTATTGGGGTGGGATTGCCGACCTCATATCCAACCTTCCTCCTTTACCCGGGCTGGCGATTATCAGTAACTCTAGAAAAGCTACAGGTTGACATTTTTAAAAAGATAAAACCATACAAACTTTGTTGTTGAATAAAACATTCTGAACAATTCTATAATCTGTATATATGTGTGTTTATTAATAACTTTGGAAACTATGATTAAATTCATGTTACTTTTTTAAATGTTTTATTATTATAGGGAGAAGTGGTATGGCTTGGCAAATGATTGATTATACCCTATATAGTCAGATATTATTATTATTATTATTATTATTATTATTATTGTTATTATAGTGATTAAGCTTGAAAATATCAGGCTATCATCTGACCAGTCATCATGTAATAGAGTAAATTTAATGATCTATGCTGATTTAATTTTCTCTTTATTATATATATCGGAGTCATCTGACCTTATCTGTGATTGGTGCGCAATGTTGCGGAAAATTGACAAATGAGGCGGAAGAGTTATTAGTCGTTGTCTTTTTTTTTTGAAGAGGGGATAAGGGCGTTTATCTGTGTATGTATGTATGTATCTCTATGTAGGTATGTAGGTATAAATAAAAGTGGGTGGATATATAGAGATATTTTCCTTCTTCCTTCTCTATGTTTTTTAACATTCCTTCAGTTGACTACCTTCGACTTATTAATATTGTGTATGTATGTATGTTGTATATACGTCGTTGATGTTTGTATGTTTATTTATATCATTCTATGTTTCTTATTTTCACATTATTTTTGCGTTACAAACTATTTCTCTCTTCTATTTTCCTCTATTCAATGGGGTTTCTTTTCTATATTTTAAATTCACACTGAAACTACATTGAACAACGCAGGTTTGTATTAGGAGAGGTGTACGATGTGTATAAAAAGAGTTTAATGCACTGATTGATTAGTAACACACGCACACACACAACCGCCTGTCTCTCACGCACACACCTAACATACATACACATACACACGTAACTATACGATTTACAAATGGGGATGATCTAATTTTCAGATCATTAGAGTAATAATAATAATAATGACAGGATTACTAATTGTAAATAAAAAAATGAAGATATTTCAAGTCGTTACAAAATAGAAAATGAGTTTAAGTTTTATATTACAATGGGAACTTTTTTTCAGATTTTCAGAAAGGGGTTTTGTGGAGATTGTAGTAATTTCAATAGTTGAATTCATAAGTCAATTGAAGTTAGACCAACATGGAAAATCTGGAAGAACTGGATGACCGTTTCGTTCTAGTATAGGACTCCTCTGTAGTGTGCATCCACGATCTCGCTCGTGAGATTCGAACCCGGGATTTATTAGTTTCGTGTGCGAACACTTAACCTTTAGACTATTGAGCTGGCATTCAACGGTGTGTATGGTCCACCGTCCACTATTGTTTTCAGGGAGTTACTCTATCACAACAAACCCTGTAGAACTTCACTGGTCACTGTTTCTCATTAGGATTCCAGGAAATACCTCTTGAATTCCACTTTATATGCGAGGGTTTGTGATAGAGTTCGGATGTTTGAACTTAATTAGATCGAGTGAAATCAGAGCCAGTGATTTCATAGTTTTTGCTATTATGACGTCAGTTTTACTAAAATCATTCCTCAAAAGCTTTGGTCAGTTTAAAATAAACAATAGGGGCTATAAGGATTCTTAAACTCTGGGTTAGGAATTTAACAATCCACATTTTCAACTCGATGATCCAAATCAGTTCATCTAAGGGTATTATCTTAACACGGAAAGTCTTGTAAACCCAAAGTATGTTGCCACGTAAAATTATAGTTCCCCATTTTTTCCTGAATATTAAAGTAAGAAGAAATAGATAGCAATCACAGATAAATAAATCAATCTAATCTTTCAAAATCAACTGACTAAACAGCTAATTTAGAAAAGGAACATCTATTGGAAATATAGTTGTAATTTGTAATTTAGTAACTCAATATACGTTACTCTGGTGTCTTATTTTTGATACAGACTTAGACATATCTATCTTATTTTTTATCTAAACACATAAACATTGGTACAAGGAGGTACCAAATATATATGCGCCTCACAGATCATTTGATTTGTGGATGGGATACTACCTTGGAGCCCTAACCTAGGCGGGTGGTTCTCATGGGAGGCCACACCCCGAGTCTTTAACCTAAAGGTCTTAGCCACAAAACAGTGGAGCAACGTCAGCAGACGAAGTTCCATGATAGCCGGTGACCAACAATAGGTTCATACACCATTTGTTCCCTTAGGATCCTGGAACCCATGAACACCATTGGTTTATAATTAGGGTTTACCGATTCCTCTAGGCGGATCCTCCGTATCCGCTAACCCGGTTAAAGCACCAGAAATTCGAATTTCGTCCTCTCAATTCAGTTAACAACACCCGTGGCGCGAGAAGGTATTGAGTAGGACTTCCATGGTAGTGATTTTATGCATGCAGTCATGTGAGAGCGTTTCAAGAGGGAGAGTGGACTTTCTCCACTTACGGTCGTACCATTTTTTCTTTATTCATTCATTCAATAATAGTGTTCGTTTATTCGAAACCTAAAGAACCCATCTTCAATGTAGAGTATAATATATATGACTATCGGCAACAACCTACTGTGGGAAAGAATAAACCCAGGTCCTAATGAAGGAAGAAATCAGCAAGAAACACTGGAAGTGGATAGGACACATATTGAAGAAAGCACCCAATTGTCTCACAAGGCAAGTTTTCACATGGAATCCTCAAGGCCAAAGGAGGAGGAGAAAAGGAAGATCAAAGAACCCATCACGTCGAGAAATGAAGACATACATGAGAAGACTGAACAACAATTGGATAGAACTAGAAGGGAAGGCTGAGGACATAGTGATTTAGAATATTTTGGTCAGTGGCCTATACTCTACTGTGGGGTGGGGTGGGGGGGTAACAGGTGTAAGTAATATATATGACTAAAGAAGTTATATCTTTCAATTTATCCATTAAATGAAATAGAAGAAACTGTGTCATTTAACAATTGCTATTATATCACATTTATAATTCATTGTTTCTATGTACAAGTTTTTAGTTTACAACAAAATAATTGTTTATTTTTAATATACTGCATTTGCACCTACACACACATACACACACACATACATACATACAAACATACCTACATACATATGCCTAAATAGATATCAATCTGTAAGTGTACAAATATAAAAGTGTGATTTTTACCATTTGCATCAAAAATGTGGCTTATTGTTAATGAACAATATTTGATATTGATGTGCAATAAAATAGTTACTAAGTAGATAAGTAAAGGAAGTATGGAAGTAATGAATTAAGTAAGTAACTAACTAAGTACAATAAACATGAGAAACGAATGAATTTGCATAGAAATTATTTATCAGTTCATTTATTGTTCTTTTTTGTTGTTCTTTAATACATTTTTATAAATTAATGAAAATAACGTGAAAAATCATAATAAGTGCTATTTATACTACTTATATTATTATTATTATTATTATTATCAATACTATTAGTATTATTGATGTTTACATTAGGTGTTTGACTAACTAAACTACTTAAATCAAAATTAATTATAGTATTATTATGTGTAGAACATGAAGAAGCAGAAGATTGTGATAATGATAATGAAGATGTTGAAGCCAATGGAGAAGAAGATGAAGACGAAGACGACGAAGAAGATGTAGTAGTGGTGGTAGTAGTAGTAGTAGTAGAACAACATGAAGGTAGTGGTGGTGCACATATTGAAGATGTAGAAGTATTCGATAATAAATTAAATTCTGAGTTAATTCTATCTAAATATCCATAATTTATTGGTGTCGATTCATGAGAATTCAATATGACATCATATTCATTAGATGTTATTATCGATTTAGGTGTTACATTTTGATTGGGAATATAGTTTAAATTATTAGTATTATTGTTATTATTATTCCAAGCTACAACAGCCGCTGCAGCCGCTACAGCCATAGAAGATAACTGAGATGATGTATCAGGAAGTATTTGTGGTAAAAGATGATTAGTTGATCCATTGTCATATCCAATAGAAATAGGTGATTTACCAATGATACCATTGTTAGACAGCATAGACAATGATGATGATGTTGATGATGATGGTGGTAATGGTGGTGGTGGTGGTAGTGGTGGTGAACCAATACCAGAATCAGTAGATAATGTACTTGGTTGAGGATATGTCATACTATACCATAATGAAGGATTTATTGAATCTGTTTTATAATTATGTGTTTGATCAGTTGAATTCAACCATATTGGTTGATAATCTGAATGATTAGATTGTGTTTTATCAATTAATTCTATATCAATTTGTCTTTCTTGATTGTGAGATATATCAAATGAATCATTTCTATTTAATGTATGTATACTACTCATTAAACTATTTACATGATTGTTATTAGTAGTACTAATAGTAGTATCACTGTTATGATTGTTTGTAGTAGTAGTAGGAGGAGGAGGAGGAGTAGAAGTAGTATTAGTAGTATTCACAGAATGAATCGTCTCCAACAATTGATTATGATATGATAAACAATTTAATTTAGTAAAATCTGAATTCATCATTAACATTCCATCTCTTTTATTATTTGATGTGATATTTTGTATTTGTCTATGATCTAGATCAGAATTATGATCTGTATCATGATTATAATGATTAATCGATTGAATAGGATCATTTAAATTGATTTTTGTTGATAAAACATGTTCATGATTAGTTGAACGTGTTACATCATTTAAAATTGTATAAGTTCCTGTTTGATGATTAGAAATTGGATTGATTACATTTGAATGATCTCGTGGTATATTATCATTTAATGGATCAAATTGTTCAGAATAATTGAATAGTTTCTTAGGTGATAGATGCTTAAAAGTAGTAGTCAGGAAAATAATAAAAACAAAATAGGTTTTAAACAATAAGATATTCGAAGGGGTTTTGTGGATATTATAGTGATTTTAATCGTTGAGATCATGAGTTAATTGAAACTAGACCACCATCGAAAACCTGGAAGCACTAGATTGTGAGATTCCTCAGAAGTGCGCATCCACGATCTCACCTCGTGAGATTCAAACCGAGGACTTATCGGTTTCACGCGTGAACGCTTAACCACCAAACCACTGAGCTAGCCGGCATCCAACGGTGTTAATGTCCAACTTCAATCAATCCACGAAATTGAACGACACATCCACCATTGTGTTCAGTGAGTTACTATCTCATAACAGACTCGATTGAATTTCACTGGTCACTGCTTCCCAATGGAACTCCAGGAAATACCTCTTGGAGACCATCATTAGTGAGCATATGTCGATTAATATCAGAAGGGGTTTTGCGGTGTAATGGGTAAACGCTTGCGCGCGAGACTGTTAAGTCCTGGGTTTGAAGCTTACGAGGAGAGGTCGTGAATGAGCACTTCTCAGGAGTCCCGCAATAGGACGAAATGGTCGTCCAACGCTTCACGGTTTTCAATGGTGGGCTAACATAAATCGAATCATGATCTGGAGCAAGTACTGAACAAGTACTGAACTGGTTCTTTCCTTATGGTTTTAAAATATATCAACAGTATTGATCTGTGAGTTATATGAGGTTAAAAATTTGGTATTCATGTATTGTTGTGATTAGAATAATGAAAGATCAATCTTTCTATCATTTTCAAGCAACTGGGAAATTGAGAGAGTGTTGAGTTACATAGTTCGCATTACGGACTGAATTTATCAAAACAACTATTGAGAACATGAAAGTACTAAACGGCTATTTCGCTCTAGTATTAGAATCTTCAGCTATATGCACCGACGACCATATTAAAGGCTGAATCCACGCCCATGTCAAGGATAAGACATTGTAAAATGGTTCATCAGTCCACGTGGCTATTTTAACCAATGGTTGGAAACTCTGAGTGACATGGTCTACAATCGATCACAATGGTGTCGGTGTATATACTCTTTGTCTTTCCTAAAGCTGTGAGATTAAAATTGGTTTATACCTTTTTTTCTACGAACCAATTATTTCTTCCAGTATTATATCCATATACTTCATTTTTCTTTTACATATTACCACCACTACTTCTATGAATTCGATGTTCATCTTGTTGGGTTAATGAGGTATGGTAACTCAAACCGGTGTATATATGTGCCTGGTCTTATGTTGTAAGTGACTGACTGAAACCAACTGACGAATGTTTACAGATTTCCATTAGTTGTCTAACTAAGATTGGATCATGATGTAAACTTTAAAATATTCAGGTTGATTTTAGATTATTATTCATTTACATTTTTATATCAAGTTTATGTATACAGCTTTTGATGTACTCAGTCTATGTGTAAGATCTAATGATGTTTTCTAATTAATCAAACAGTGAGATTGACGAAGTAAAATACGAATTTACAATATTTCGCAGGAATTTGTATGACTCTCCCGGTCTCTCACATTGTACAAGCATTCCATGTAGCTAAATTAATGATTGCTCTGGTTGTCAGAAGGGATATCAGCCTCATAACTTCCAAAGGAACTCATCTTTCGAGATGGTAAAACACATATGGAGAAATTCAAACACTTCACTTCTATCTGAAGTTTGTGCTGATGATGTCGTTCAGAAGAACGATGAAAGCTCCACGACCAAACCATCCAGCTCAGAGAACAAAACTCTACCAAAATAACTCATCTTTCATCATGAGACATCATAACTCTTCTAAATGAAGATCTCACTCTCAGGGCAGAGTTTAAATGGTTTGAATTAATTTTTCTACTTGGTGTTTTTTTAGCGATTTAGTTTTCTACGGGATGAGATCGCTAACCCTATGCTCAACTCTCTTCCTTTTTATTCGGGCTTGGAACCAGCAGTAGTTCCAGAGGGTGCTCCAAGTTATTAATATCAATTATTCGTTTATACAAAAACTTACCTCTTGATGAATTGGTGTAGACATATATGTCCAATTCATATTACCATATTCTTTTCTAATCATATTTATTTGTTCTTCTTTTTGTTTATTCTGTTGATGATAATCATCATGATGATAAACTATAGTAGAATGATGATTTAATTGTTCATAATTTAATTTTTGTTTAATTAAATTTAATTGATCTAATTCATGATGATCATTCATTCTAGAATAATCTTGTATTTTATTTAATATTGAATAATTATAATGTTGATCATTAGTTTGATTATCATCTAAACTTGGTGATCTTGATGATCTATTTGGTTTGATATGATTTAATTCTTTACCTTCACGACGCCATTTTGCACGACGATTTGAAAACCATACTTGTATACGTGATTCAGGTATTAACATTGATCCTGCTAATTGTTCTCTAATCATTAAATCAGGATAATGTGTACGTTCAAATTCTGAAAAAACAAAACAAGACATGATGAGAATAGTAGTTGTTATTATTGTAAACTAAATATATATAATTATAATGCATGTAAGGCTTCCAAAATGCCTTGGTACAGTCGAGAGTGAGGAGAGTTCGCTTTCTCTCTCTCTCTCTCCCTCTCGAAATGCTCTCACATGGCCACGTGCATACAACCGCTACCAAGAAAGTCCCACTGTCTGCCTTCTCGTGAAATTGAGAGGACGAAGAGCGAATGTCTCGCTATTTAACCAGGTTGGTCGACACAAAGAGTCCACCTAGGGGAGTTGGAAAACCCTAATTCCAAACCAATGGTGTACATAGGCTCCAGAATCGTAAGGAAACAAGTGGCGTATTGTTGATCACCCGCTACCGTGGTAGAGCATCTCCTCACGATGCTCCACTGACTTGTGGGTCAGATCTTTAGGTTAAAGGCTCGGGGTGTGGCCCCCTAAGAAGACCATCTGCTCAGTCTGAGCACACGGGCAGTATCACAGCCCTCACACAAATCGAATGATTTACGTGGCTCATATATATTTGGTGCCTCCTTGTACCGATGTTTATGTGTTTAAATAAATAAATACATAATGCATGTAAGCATTGATATGTAAGGTGTTGATTAGAAGGAGTCTACAAGATACCCTGAAGTTATTGAAAAAAAATAATTTTCTGACAGCTTTCAAGATGTATTAACCATGGTGTTGGAGTTATAGGCAAGCATTTCTGAGGAGTCACAGACTAGGACGAAACATTCGACTAGTTTTCCCTGGTTTTCAGTGGTTCTCAGACTGAGATCAATCTGTGATGAATAACACACGAATTGTCATTTTCTTGCCTAAAAGGTTAGTTTGACATTGATATTTTAAAAATGTTAGGTTCTTTGTGGATTTAATAACAAACATAAGGTTAGTAATTAGTAAAGAGAAAATTAGGAAAAGACATTGGAAGTTGATAGGACATAAATTACTGAAATCATCAAACTATATCACGAATCAAGCGTCGACTTGGAATCTTGAAAGGAAACGGAGATGAGGAAGACCAAATAACACATTGCGTCGGGAATTGGAAGCAGATATCAAAATAATGAATAACAACAGGAAATGATTGTCGAAGACAAAGTTAAATGGAGAATGTTTGTAGGCGCCCTATGCTGCTCGATGAGGGATAACAGGCGTAAGTAAATTAAGTGAATTATTGGATGACTGCAATGTAGATTTCCTCGAACTCCTAGAATGAAATTGTGACCTGTAGTTATCAATGTGATGAGTGAGACACGTTTTCCAAATAGTGCTTATGAATGTTGATCCAATAGTACCATAAATTACACTCATACATTCAAAAACACAAATTCACCATGTAATATACACTATATAATGTATCTCATAAATAGGCGAGCTAATCTACAAAGTTTATTATTTATGGAACTATGTATATTCACAATCCCTATATAGAATACACTAAGGAGTATTTTAAAGAACAGATAAAATTTTATAAGCAAACATGGAATATGCCTAACAGGGGAACCTGGGATGCGCGTTTTGCCCCATTTGGGACTCGTCAGCTGCACGTACCTGTGTCTCACAGTTGATGTTCACTCTGGGACTCGAACCTAGTACCGTTCGCTTTAAACGCCATCGCGTTAACTACGTAGCTATTGAGTCCTAATACCTATTTGCTTGTGCAATCTGGTGAAGTTTAAATCCAATTAGTATTGTTTACTTGAATCGTCCCATTGACGTTTATCACTGCAATTGATCAGTTTCTTATAGGATGAAACGAGCGTCCTGGATTCCAATGTTAGCCACTATCCATCTCTGTTTATAATGTTTGTGAATTAATGCAATATAGAGGCAACACGCACAGGATGCAAATATGTCAATAAGAGACCGATGATCAATTACAGTCCTAAACATCAATGGAAAGATTCAAGTAAACAATACCAAATGAAGGTAGAACTTTAGGTGTGCTTAATAAATCTTACAAAGATGACCTTGAAGTAATATTGATGAATTAGTGGGACTAACGATTTCGCATCAAAATCGGCATCGAGTAATTTTTACGTCTGTTCTTCTTCTTCTTGTTGTTGTTCTTGAAATAATGCATTAAAGATAGTTATAAAATAAAATGTAAAACTATGAAGCATTTTTAAACACCACTTCTAAGAACTCTCATTGATGTTTTAATCAATCTATAAGAAAGTTCATAAATGTATCAGCATAAATCGGAAGTATTTTGAAAGAAGAATACAATTTATAATACCCTAAACATAACAGTTCACAGCGCACTGCTGAGGATTCCCAAAACAAGATGAAATATCCGTTCAGTGCTTCCGGGTTCTCAGTGGTAGTCTAACATCAATCAGTTCATGATCTTAATCAATAACTTAATAATCTCCACAATCCTATATTGACAATTACCATGTGCTCACTAGTGACTAGTTTAGTGAGGGAATTCTAGGAGTTCTAGTAAGAAGCCCTGACCAGTGGAGCTGATCCTTATCGAGTAAAGACAAGTATCTAACTCAGTACAATGGGTTCGAATCCTGCGGGTGGGATCGCGGATGCGCACCGCTAAAGAGTCCCACAATAGTACGAAACAACCATCCAATGTTTCCAGGTTCTCAATGGTAGTCTAAGATCAATCAGTTCATGATCTCAATCAATAACTTAATAATCTGCACAACTCCTATACTGATATATGAAATAGTCAATCAATCAGTCAATTAGCAACAGATTAATATATTCAAAGATAATCTTATTGATTATTTAAATAATTTCAGTATTTACCTTCTTCAAGTATTTCTAATTGTTCCGGTGTAAATGTTGTTCTATTTCTTCCAATTTTCTTATTTTCATTTAATTTTTCATCTAATTTAGAATGAGAATGATTATAATGATCCATAGAATTCGTCATTGATACTGATGATGATATGGAATTAAGTAGTGTATGATTCATTTCTGTATAATGATTATTAGTAGTATGTTGTTGGTGTTGTTGTTGTTGTGAATGAGAATGATGTAATACATTTTGTTTCGATGATAATTTTGTAAAATTATCTTTACCATAAGTTTTCATCAATATTTCCATAGGTGTTGAACATATTTTCATTATATTATTAATAGGACTAGTGGTTATGGTAGTCATAGTAGTATTACTATTACTACTACTATTACTACCATTAGTACTACTACTACTACTAACACTACTATTATTAGTACTATCAGTAGTAGTTGTAGTGTTATCCATGGAATTGTAATGTGAATTTAATATTTGTTGTTTAGTACATTGAAGTTTTTGTTGTAAACTAGTTTGCTGAGATGAATTCATTTCTTTGAATGTTTCTAAATTTAATCTTGATTGATCTAGTTGATTTTCTATTGTTGAATGAATAAATGAATCTGTATAATAAAAGAATAGAAACAACAATATAGAAATTGAATAATGAACATTGATAAAGATATATTGAAATGAATGGTATAGATAACCTCAATTATGAAAGGTTCACTTATATAAAGTTGAGAATACGAAGATAAATGACTTCTGAGATTTACAATAGTTCTATAGTTGATCTACAAATGTAAAGGAAGATGACCAGTGTAGCAGCAGCCTCAGCAGTAGTAGGTCTCAACATACACAAAGGGAAAAGCGAGATTCTCCGACACAACACAGCACGGAACAATGGAATCACACTTGACGGAGAAGCTTCAGACGACGTGAAAACTTTTGCGTATCTGATCAGCATTGTTGATGAACACGGTGGGTTTGATAAAGATGTGAATGCGCGGATCAACACAGCAAGAATAGCTTATCTACAACTGAAGGACATCTGGAACTCTAAACAACTGCCAACCAACACTATGGTCAGAATTCTCAATACAAATGTCGAGATAGTACTACTGTATGTAGCGACAACTTGGAGAAAATACAAGTGTTTATTAACAGTTGTTTATGCAAAATACTTTGGATCCGTTGACTAGACACTATCAGCAACAACATACTGTGGGAGAGAATAAACCCAGGTTCCAATAGAGGAAGAAACCAGGAAGAAGTGCTGGAAGTGGATAGGACACATATTGAAGAAAGCACCCAATTGCCTCACAAGGCAAGTCCACACTTGCAATCCTCAAGGCCAAAGGTGGAGGAGAAAAGGAAGACCAAAAAACCCATCACATCGAGAAATGAAGACATACATGAGAAGAATGAACAACAATTGGATAGAATTAGAAAGGAAGGCTGAGGACATAGTGATTTAGAATATTTTGGTCAGCGGCCTATACTCCACTGTGGGAGGGGGGTAACAGGCGTAAGTATAAATGATCTACATTTGGGAGTAAAAATATCTTTAAAAATTTACACAATTTGGGTAGTTATTTAAGTAATATATAGAAGTGTTGATTAATAGCTTATAAATACTTTGATACAATAGGAGATGTAACTCCACCTGCAGGCCCTCTGGTGCTACTACTGGTCCCAAGCCCGGATAAATGGGGGGTTCGGTATGGATTTACCCACCTCATCCTGTAGAAAACTAACTGGCCAAAAATACGCTGACCAGAATAAAAATAGAAGATGCTGATAGAACGTCAGCTGTAAAACTTAGTTGATTTTATCTTTCCAGTAACATCAACCACAAAAAAAATGGATCCAAATAATTTAAGAATTTATTTTGGATTCAGAAAGAAAATAGAAAAGCTTTCTCCGGCTAGTTAGAATTTAAAAAATTCATTAGGTTTCTCAGTATTTGGCAGCGATCTGATTGAACCTCATACTCATTGTTAGTTATACGTCATTACACTGGATGATCTTTAAGGAACTAAATTTTTCAGATCATTATACTTATGAACAGCAATAATGGTCTCTATGAAGTGAAACAATTGAACAAATCGGATATTTTAGTATTTAGTCTGTTCCACGTACCGTCTTTGGCAAATATGTAGGGTCTACAATACCGAAATTCTTATGAAAATATATTCATTGGACCTTTAAGACAAAACTGATTTATATTATCATAAGTTAACAATGTACTTACTAATTACAACTATATGCTTAATAGATATATTATCAGAATGGGGTTTATGTGGATTGTAGTAATTTTTCAATAATTGAATTCATGATTCGATTAAAGCTAGACCACCATGGAAAACCTGGGATTACTGGATGGCCATTTCGTTGTATTATGGGACCAATCATCCACTACATTGTACACAGGATTCAAAACTAGGACATGCGGTCTCGCGTTCAAACGCTTAACCTCTAGACCACTGAGCCAACATCCAACGGTGTTAATGTGTAACTTCAACCAATCTTGGATGAACACTGATGAGCAGTCCCATCATAGGACAAAACGGCCATCCAGTGCTTCCAAGTTTTCCATGGTGGTCTAGCTTTAATTGACTTATGAATTCAACTATTAATAGATATATTTTTATTATAATATGTATTTAACCATTAACCCAATACTTTATACTGATTTCTTATCTTATAATATACACCATTGAAAAACTGTTTCACAATATGTTTAGGGTAAATTAGTTCAGAAATCAACTCTTCATATAAATCGTCTTTAAAAATAATTCACATTATGAACTAATCATAACAAGAGGTTCATTGCAAATCAAGTAACCTTGATAATATCCACTTCCTAACTAGGAGTAAATGAAGGTTATAAATGAGTGTAAGGAATTCGAATTAGGATGTTTATGGTAGATGATTAGGGTTTTCATCATGAACTGACATCAGCTTTAATGACATAACTCTATTTATCTAAAGAGATGAATGAATTTCGCATCGAAATCCAAGACATGCTACCTTATATCTGATTGCTTTGTCTATACAAATTAGAATGTTGCCAAATAGTTTAGTTAAAAAACTATCAGTACCACTTTATGTACTGATTTTCTAATCAACGAATCATTACACTTTATCATTTAATATTTACAACACACGTAAGCGAAAGAAAATGCATTGTTATCATGCAGATGTATTTCAGATCTTATTAGTAAAATACTCATCACTTGATCGATCATCTATAGGACCACCATGTAGTTACTAATATCGATTATGTTTATTTCCATGGTGATAATGTCCCTAAGTCATTCAACATCACTTACACTCTGTTTGTTTATATGTTAGATGTTTGAAACTAGTCCTTAAGGAGATAATATTAATATCTAAACAAACTATACTACTGATAAAGTATGCATGTTTAATCTTACCTGATCTTGTTAATTCTTTCTTTTTCAATTCCATTTGAATAGGATTTAAATTATGATTATTATGATTATGATTATCTTGAAGGAATTCCATTAATCCCATTGATGATTTCTCATAGAATTGACATTGTTCATTTGATTCAATTTCAGAATCTAAACATTCATATAATTTTGATGAATTTCTTATAAGTAAATTGAATTCATTATGTTTATTATCACCATTAGCATCATCATCGTCGTCATCGTCATCATCATTATCACCACCACAATCATCATCACCATCATAATTATTCTTCATAAGAGATTGTTGTTGTTGTCGTGCCTGTTGTTGTTGTTTATTATGATGTAATAAATGATCGGATTTATTCAATTCACATACATTCATATTATGAAGATGAATTGATGATGAAGTGTGATGAGAACCATTTGAATTATGTTCTCCTTCATTATTATTATTATGATGATGATGCTTACTATTAGTTTTATTCAAATTTATATGGGATGGATGAAATTGAACAGGATCTATACTATTAGACATATTGAAATTTGGTAAATTACAATAATTTGTTTCAGCTAAACAATTATTACTAGTATTAGTATTGATAGCAGTAGTATTACTATTATCATTATTACTATAATTTCTTATATTCATATTTGTAGCCATAGCAACAGATGACGTATGATTATTAGTAGATTCTGATGATGATGAGGAGGATGTATTATACCAAGATGGCCAATTGGTATGATGTAGGAAATTAGAAAATGTATCGTACATATTCGTTGATGATTGGAATGTTGGAGACACATCACTATTACTAGCTGTAATAGTGGTGGTAGTGTTAGTGCCAGTAGTAGTAGTCGTCGTCGTAGTGATAGCATTGTTACCATTCATTTCAAATAAACGATTTTGATATGTAATTGAATCATATATAGTTGAAGTTTGTGGATAATTTTGTTGAACAGCTGCTACAGCAGCCGCTGCAGCAAATGCTGCTGTTTGTGGATGATTAAATCGAGGTGGTGAAGTTCTTGGTGATCGAGGTGACATATTTAATCCTCGAGATACTTGATTTACAGTCAGTTGTAGTGGATAATTTTGTTTATTTAAACTAGACTGATTCATAAGACGATTAAGATGAGAGGATTGAAAATCAACCATTGGCATACGATTCAATGGTGAATTGAATTGATTATTTTGTGTATGAGTATGATGTAATAGATGTTCATGTGATTGCATTGTTTGTATATTCATAAGAGAATTTAATGTATGATTAGCATTATTATGATTATTATTATTACTGTTATTATGTTCATTTTGTGAAAGATTTGATCCTAATGAAAGAGGTAGTTGATTATCGTTACATACATTTCTTAATACACGATTTATTGAGGATACCTTGAATGTTGAAAAGGTGAACAGAGAAGAAACATACAAAAATAAACACTTGATATATATTTACTAACTACAACTGGTTATTGTTCAAAATTAGTAACTATATAACGTCAGCTAAAGTACTATTCAAAACAAACGAATGTTGGACACTTGTACATTACTATTGTAGTGAATGAAAATAAACAATTGGCACAACAACAATGAGGTATTTCCTTCAGATTACCAAAGTCTTCAGAGATGCTGTCTTCTCACAATAGAACGAATGGGTTAAGATTAGTCGGGTGTAATGATAGTACGTCTTGTTTTTTTTTGAAGGGTTTTCATCTAAATAGATAAGGGCTTTAAATAATAGAAGTAACCATTCACACAAAGGCCGCGTGACTTATGTCAAGCCACAATCTTTCGGGTTCTTCAGTCACTTCTAGGCAAGTAAGGTCATCCCTAACCCAATTTCCTTTTTTGGTACATTAAGAAGAAGTATCGTTCCACGATGTGGATAACGAAAAAGTGTCAACTGACTTCTAAAATCTGACGAATGGTAAATATGTGGTTGATGCAGCCATGACCAGGTCTGAAGCCAGCCTGATTTTCTTGTGTTTGTAGTTCATGATTCTGTGTTAGGCTAGTATTTTAGATGCTGTTAGTCAAACTAATCCCTCTATGGTTGTCACAGGATGTTTTTGACCCCTTCATATACATACTAGGACAACCAGTGATTGCGACCAATCAGATGAAATAACATCCAACTCCCAGATTTTAGCTAAAATATTAGTCAACCTAATCGCTAAAACTAGACCACCATTCTTAAAGACTTCTGGAGTCAGTCTATTTGGTCCAGCTGCTTTTCCTCGTTTCAGATTAGCTATAGCTTTTTGAATTCTAACTAGAATAAAATCACCCCATATCTTTCTTTCTATGAACTAATTCTTTCTTCCTATACTATATCATTATATGCAATCTTACTTTCATATATTACTACCATTGAAGTGGCTACTTTTATGAATTTGATGTTCATGTTGTTGTACTGATGAGCTATAGCAAATTGAACCGATGCACATATGTGCCTCGTTCTACGTTGCAGTTGACTGACTGATTAACTGACTGAATATTCAGCTGATGAATACACTTCGATATTGTTGTTCTTGTCATTGTTTTTTTATTTTAGCTTTATCAACGTACATATTTTAATCATCTTTACTTTTCAATGGGCCGAGGGGGGGGGAAGAAACCTAACACTTGAAACAAGAAATCTACTATCTATTCACAATATGAAAATCTTCTTAAATAATGATACATTTAGATGTTTATGTAAAAAGAACATTGAATATATATTATAGTTCTTTAATATTACCGCTATTTAATTCTATACTATAACTATTGTTAATAAATAATGACATTGAACGCTTGAATGATTCTATGTGTAATGGATAAGAAGAGTGAAAGAAGTAGAAGTAGCAGTAGAAGAAGAAGAAGAAGAAGACATACAGAGGGAGATAGAGAAAGAGAGAGAGAGAAAGATCAAATTCGATGATCTAAATGTCACAAATCATGAATTAATTTTTTTCTTAAAACAACAACAGAAGATCAAATTGAAGATTGAGTTTATGTGGTGGAGCTATTCAATTAGTTAAATGATATTAGGAATATCAATAAGAATGATAGATTAAAATTAATCAATTAATTCAACATTACTATTGTTATTGTTTTGTTTGTTTGTTTGTTTACTCTTCTTCTTCTTCGTCTGTGAAAACATCTTCACTAGATACTTAAAATCAAAGTCGTCTCTTGTTGTACAAAACTGGTATTTGAGTAAAAAGGTTATTTTTTTTCCGTATCTGATATTTCAATATTCATATTAAATGCGGATGCCGACTCAGTGGTCTAGAGGTTAAGTGTTCGCTTGCCAAACTGAAGGCCTTTTGTTCGAATTCCGCGAGCGAGATCGTGGATGAACACTGCTTAGGAGTCCCATAATAAGACGAAACGGTCGTCCAATGCTTCCATGTTATCAATGGTGGTTTAAAATCAATCGGTTCATGATCTCAATCAGAAACATATATATGCTAATGAGGTTTGGCAACTTTGACCAGCCCCTAAATGCTCTGGTACGGCTGAGGGTGAAGAGTGTACACTCTCCCTCTCAAAAAACATTCACATGGCCACACGTATACGGTCACTTACAGGGAAGTCCTAACCATTGCCTCCTCGTGGCGGGGGTGTCCAAAAAATTGAGAGGACCGAAAGCGAATTTCCGGTGCTCTATCCGGGTTAATGGATACGGAGGATCTATCCAAAGGAATTGGTAGACCCTAATTTCAAACCAATTGTGTACATGGGTTCCAGGACCCTAAGGGAATAAACGATATATAAACCAACCGTTGGTCACCGGTTACCATGAGACCGTATATCTTGACATTGCTTCTTTGCCTTGTGGATAGGACCTCGGATAGTGGCCTCCTAAGAAAACCACATGTTTCTGTTGGGGCACCCCAGCAGTATCACAGCCCACACACTAATCAAGTTACTTGTGTGGCGAATATACATTCAGTGCCCCTTTGTACCAATATTTATGTGCTCAAATAATAAATAACTTGAACGGACACATTTATATGCCTGGTCCTACGTTGCGGCTAACTGACTGACTGACATTTCATATCATTCTCACCTTGGACTGCAATAAGTTGATAAACTTGTAGGAAATTCAACCAAACAGTACAAGATAAAATAGAAAATGGTAATACTAACATAAAACTATTTTCATAGTTTTAGTCACAAAGTAATCTTAGTTAGATCATCATTGAAAACAGCGATGCACTGAACGGTAGTTCTGGGACTCTTTAGAACTGGACATTCATAACACTTCCATGAATCAAACCAAAGACTTTCGGTCTTGAACTTGAACGCTTAATCTCTATATCACTATTGTTATTGTCTAACTGTAATCAATTAACTATTTAGCGCAATCCTTATCTATTGCCTGAGGTGGATAACTGTCTTACATCCAACATAGTTAGATTTCATTAGTCGAAACTATTGATCAAATCATTGATTACTTCTACTCTTCACCTCTCTATTCTATATACAAGATTCACAAGTTTATTCTACTGGAAATCTTTACAAATTGATTCTCTTGTTTTAATATTATTATAATTATTATTATTGGTCAAGACGAAACTTGAGTTTAAAGATTCTCTATTGTTTTAATGGTCCCACAGCTTGTAGGTACCATATATGTATATACATATAGTATAGCTAGGTAACTTTAAGTGTAATTAGACAAATTCATTGGGTCATCATCATCAACATCATCTCATTATTATCAAAATATTGAAATGTACCGAAAAAGAAAAATTTATGACAAAACTTTTCACGTCTGTTGTATAGAAGATACTACTTGAATTACTATTCAGGCATAAATTTTCTTAACTTCAAGTATTTGACGAAGAAAAAAAAAGGAAAAGAAAAGCAAGATGAACAAGACTAAGCTTTAAAAACGAGAAACATAAATAGACAAGGATAACTTGAACTGAATTCAATTCGTCTGTCTACAATGATTCTCTTTTAGGTTCCAATCATTCTGTTCTACTTCTCTCTTCCATACTTTTCTCTTATACTTTAACTTATTACCAATATCTACGCGTAGAAACGTGCGCACACACGCACACACGCACATATACAAAGGGAGAGAGATTCTTTTTTTTTTAATGAGAGGAACGCAAATCTCTTAGTTGCACGCAATATTTCGATTATATATATATAAATATTTCGCATGTACACCAATATAGGGATAACCATATGTTCATAAACAGTGAGAATTATATGCTTCATTTGTTTGAACCAAATGTTTGTCAACTTAGCATTTATCAACAAAAAATATTTGTAATAATTATTGAGTGATGTTTCTTTTGGATATACGGATATGAGGAGTTACACATTAACACCATTGGATGCCGGCCGGCTCAATGGTCTAGTGTTTAAGTGGTGGTGCGCGAAACGGATAGGTCCTGGGTTCGAATCTCGCGCGGTGCGGGATCTTAGATGAGCACTGCTGAGGAGTCCCATGGCGGTCTAGCTTCAATTGACTCATGATTTCAACCTGTGAAGTTTCCAAAATCTCCACAAGACCCCTTCTGATATACGGATTGATTAAAAGTTACGTGGGATGTGCACTGCTGAGGAGTCCTATTCTAGGACGAAATGGTCGCCCAGTGCTTTCAGGTTTCCAATGGTGATCTAATATTCATGTATCCATTCATGATAATAATTGAATATTTAAAGATCTTAAAGAAATTTTTAATTGATAACAATTACAAATCTTGATAATATTTATCCAAATACTCGATACTTTGCACGAAGATGGTGAACTACTGAACTAACTGAACATATTCCATACTTGATAGCAGATAGAATATGGTCAGTATTGAATTCGGTTACTTTTTTCATTAAAAAAATTGGTTTTACACGTTATCACCAAATTTTATTGCTCAATAACGTCCAAGTTAAATAGAATCTCATTAGATTACTTAGATAGATGGTCTACAATAATCTGTTTGATTTGAGGATAAATTTGTTGGTAAAGAACCACATTAAAAGCCTGTAGAGTTGTTGGGTCGAAAAACAATCATGGTCAAAATTAGTGTTTATATGAGGAGATAATTTTAATAGTTGAAAACATAAGCCGATCTAAGCTAGACCACCGGTGAAAACTTGGAAGCTCTGAATGCGCACTGCTAAGGTGTCCCATACTACGATGAAACGACCGTTCAGTAATTCCAGGTTTCCCATGGTGATCTAACATCAATCAATTCATGAATTCAACAATTCAACATGTTCAATTTGCATTAGTTTTCTTTCTTAAACTACATATATTTCAAATTCAAAAAATTATAGTTTAAATCTGATGACAGATGATGGAGAAAATTTGTAGCTGAGATGGACGATTTTGATGGAGTTTTATTCTCTGAACTGGATGGTTTGACCACTTAGCTTTCATAGTTTAAAGTCAACAAGAACTAATCAACATCGAGGTCTACAGGACAAGCTGTGAACCATAATATGGAGAAATTCGAATATTTTATTTCTACTTGAAGTTTGTGCTTTGATGATGAAAGCTCCACGATCAAAACATTCAGCTCAGAGAATAAAACTCCATCAAAATGTGATAACAAGAATTTTCGTTATTTAATATTTCATTATTAGAAAGCGGTTTTGTGAAGATTGTAGTAATATATGAATTTGAGTCAACTTAGGCTAGGCCACCATGGAAAACCTAGAAGCACTGGACGGCAAACTCGTCCTAAAATAGGACGATCCCACCTATGGGCATTCGAACCCAGGACCTATCGGTCTTGCACGCGAACTCTTAACTTCTAGACTACTAAGCCGGCCGGCCGGTATCCAACGGTGTTAATATCTAACTTCAACCAATCCACAAAATCTTGTTAACTTTAATTATAACTGGTAAATAGAAAAAAATTTCTTTATATAATTAATGTTGTTTTTTTAAACCATGATATTCAATAAACCGAAAACATGAAAAGTAACTTTCATCAAAACATCATTCATTACTTCATTGAAATAAAAGTACTATACTTAATCTTATTATACTATAAGTATAAGTCATTTGGATAGATAAATACGAGAGAAACCCCCTCCCGAGTTTCTTTTATTTTTAAGGTTTTCCACACACACAAAAAAATAATTGTTTGCTCTTTATTTTCCACGTCGATGATATTATTGTTCTCATTAGTGTCATTATTATCTGTTGTATTGTTATTGTTGTTGGTGGTGGTGGTGTTGAGTGTCTTTGTTGGTGTTGTCGTTGTGGTGGTGGTGGTGGTGGTGGTATACTTTTCTTTGAAAACATTTTCTGCTTAAATTATTCTCTTGTAATTTTAGCAAAAACTATGTAATTTCCCTTTATTTCCTGTGTTGATTAACAAATAAAAAATGTCCTACTCTTTTGTAGTCTTTTCAAGTTTATGTAAAACAACACGAATACAAGTACCCCCCCCCACACACACAATTACACACATATAGTGTCAATCTCTTCGAGTGTTTATCCCTTTCTATGTGGCGTTATTTCTGAAGAAATAAAAAAGACTTTCTATTCGAAATCTGATTTCCGGTGGTGGTTGTCGAAATTTCCCGTATGACAGTGTTATTCGTTTTGTTTGCTAAACTATTGTTATTTTGATTATTTATATTATTATCATTACCATTATTATTATTGTTATCATCATCAGTGTCTTATGGATAACTACACTTCTATCTTGTATTGGTTTTTGGTTGACTGATTTCTATCAGTATTATAAACAAAATATTGATTTTAGCGATGAAAACATTCATGATTATTCTCGGCATATTTGACTAATACTTTCACTGACATTAATGTACATGTTTATAGATACATATAAAGCTTTATCACACATTATGTAGTACTTTTTCCATGTTAGGGGCGGCCAAACCAAAGCATGGCATCAGTTATTCAAGTCACTAACTTCTGGACTGAGTCATGTTGGTAGATGCAGACTAATTGTTTAGGGTCTACCCAACTATCATAACCAATGGTTGAAGACTCTGAGTAACATGGCTCATAGTCTATCACAATAGGGTAGGTGTATACAATCTTTGCCGTCCCTTACTTTCTACGGACTAATTCTTTCTTCTTTTATATACTGCAACGATTGAGGTAACCGATTCTATGCATTTTGTATTCATCTTGTTATGCTAATGAGGTGTGACAACTTGGACCGATGCAAATATGTACTTGATCCTAGGTTGTTTCTAATTGACTTTTCCATGTTCACCAACTTCAAGATATTTCTGAATACTTTTTCAAGATTATCATTAGTTTTTACACAGTCTTCAAGACAAGCTTTAAATGTTTACATATAGTCGTTTAAGAATTAGACTTCATAAAAGATGGTAACTCTTACCTGTAAACTAACACTATAAAAATATCATAATGAAGTTGAACTCATTTATCAAGTATGGATTAATGTATTTGGCTTTAAGTTACATACTATTTGTAAAGATTAATCAACCTACTTCCCTGTAATTCAAACAGAGATAGTTAGGTTGAATTTCGAATCCAACACCTAGTGATTGGAATTCGAGTAATTTAAACTATTGGATCATTGATCAAGAGTGGATCATCATCAACATTCGTAAAGAGATAAATACAAGTCACTTTAGTACCTTCATTATAGAATTATTGTCAATAGGATGTTGTGGAGATTATTATGTTTTTGATTCAGATCATAAACCGATTGATATTAGACCACCAATAAAAAACCTAAAAGCACTAGATGGTTATTTCGTCCTATTGTAGAACTTATCAGCAGTAATCATCCATGGTCCCGCTAGCGGAATTCGAACCGAGGATTGTCGGTCTCGTGAGCGAACACTTGATTGATTTTTCTTTTACTATGACAGTCAAATCATTATCATGTACACCATCAGACACTATTTGTAATCTAGTGTAATATTATTTTGTTTTCAATGATAAATCAATTCTGCTTCTTGATTTGAACGCGATCATTTAGTCAAATCACATCAGCAGATCAGGAACTTTTCGGGAAGAAAAAAAGACGTTACATGGTCTTTGAGACTGATGGATCCATGAATTAAATAGTAATGAAACTAATATATTCGTAACAATTTTGTGTGTTACATATTGAACAGAAAAATATCAAATAGGTTTAGAGTCATTTCTTAATCAAGATGTCAATATGAATGGATTTCAGTATTTCAGTATGTATTGAGTCATCAAAAATGTTTCTGATATATCTTGTCAATGAATTTCATTTAGGATGATCCTAAGTTGATGATTTTTTGTCACACTATACACATATACCAATAAGAGACTAATCAATTGAAGTCTTAAACATCAATGGGAAGATTCGAGTAAATAATGCAAAATGAGTCTAAACTTCACCCCATTACACAAACAAGTGGCTATCAAGACTCAATAGCTAAGTAAATAACGCGATTGCGTTTAAAGCGAACGGTACTGGGTTCGAGTCCCAGAGTAAACATCAACTCTGGGATGCAAGTACATCCAACTGACAAGTCCCAAATTGGACGAAATGCTTGTTCTGGATTCCACTTCTAGTCATTATCCATCTTTTCTTACATTAGAATTATTTATTAGAATAATCTCTTAAACAAAATGATACAACACTCAAGTATTTGGTGTACATAGTGATAAATTTATGCACACATAGTAATTTTGAGATGGTGAAGAAGATTTGTAGCTTAGATGGATGGTTTTGATGGAGTTTTATTCTCTGACCTGGATGTTTTGATCGTGAGTCTTTCATCGTTTTTCTGAACGACATCATCAGTATAAACTTCAGGTAGAAGAGAAGTGTCGTTCAAAAGAAAAACGATGAATACTCAACGACCAAACCATCCAGCTTAGAGAGCAAACCTCCATCAAAAACACATAATAATCAAGTAATTTTAAATGTTCGCATCTAGACTATTCAATCTATTCATTAAGTTATATACTGCGTAATAACTTATGTTTAAAATAACCCTTCTTCATAAGCATATAATATTCAGTCATCTCAATCTCTGAAGATTCATATCAAATCAAAGTATCAAGATCAGGGTTGATTGTCTCAGAATCTCTGCCTAGTTGATGTACAGAAGTACCGAATTCCACTTCTAACCATTTAAAAAATAATCTTGTTTTAATGAGTTCATTTCTCATAGATACAATACATATAATGTGTTTTTTTTATCTACTTTAACATAAAAAATTCGAAATGCATATCAGAAGTGTTTATGTGGATATTAGACTAATTTCAATGGTTGAGATCATGAATCCATTGAAGCTAGACCACCATAAAAAATCTGGAAGTACTGAACGGTTGTTTCATCTTATTGTGGAACTCCTCAGCAGTGCTCATCCATGACCCCGCCTCGTGAGATTCAAACACAGGACCTATCAGTTTCACGCGCGAGCGCTTAACCACTAGACCACTGGGCCGGCCGGTCGGCATCGAACGGTGTTAATGTCTAACTTCAACCAATCCACGAAATTGAGTGACACATGCATATTTCAAATGCATAGATTTGTGTGGTTTGAATAAAGTTTCTAATATAAAAGCCATCAACTAATTGTTTCAAGCTAATTCATGAATCTTCATCAGTATATACTCATGAAGACTCAACAATATTGAATGGGTTCATTGATAGTCAATATATCTCATCTTAACTGGATTAAAATTCACCAGATCTTATTCATTACTTCAATGAACTTCTAACAAAGCGTAATAATATTGGAAATTTACACAAATCATTATATATATATATGAACAAAACCTCCTCCTGGAGTCCCTCTGGCGGCTACAGCCGGTCCCAAGCCCGGATAAAGGAGGAGGGTTGGGCATGAGGTTACCGACCACATTCCGTAGAAAACTAACTCGCTAAAAAAAACGCTACCCAGAAAAAATTATTCAAATATGAACAAAACATCTAACTTACACTGGGAATATTTTCTGTTGTACATATTCCTTCTTGTAATAAACGATCTCGTATTTCCCATGCAAATATTGATGGACATTCTCTTTTATAATGAGCTATTTTTAATACAACTAAATTTGTAGCTACTCTTGGTTTACTACCACCAATTGCTTTTGGTCTAATTGAACCAGTTTCATAATAACGACATAAAATTTTTGATACACAACCATTAGATACTTGTAATATACGTGATATATCACATGGACGTGCACCTGAATGTGCTAATTCAATAATACGTTGACGTGTTGTATCTGGTAATGGTCGACCATTAACAAACATTCCACCCAATTGATTTACACCTGAATGTCCTTTATAAATTAAATGCAACATAGAAATAATAATCAGAATATGAATAATATTGAAAATCAATAGATATTCTTGAACCTATTGCTACTTTGTCAATGTTCTATGTTTGTTTGTTTTTCTTAACAACATTGAGCGCCTGATCACAGTGCATTGAAGTCATTACATGTATTATTAATTGAAGAAAAACTCTTTGAAAATATTCTCTTTACCTATATCATGAAGAATTATCTAATAACAAATTCTATCATTTCATCACTAAATAAGTCAGTTGATATATGAGTAGTTCAATGATAACTTTTTTAAACTATAGAAGCATATGTCATGAATTTTAATCTCATATACAAAGTTACTTCCTTCGAGATTACCCATAGACCTTACTAACAAGTTCAAGTTAACATGAAAACTAAGTCATAGAGGAATTCTTGTAGACTAATTCCAACCATTTAACAAAGAAAAATTCTTCAGATTCATTTTGATGACAGTGACATAAATTTCAGATGATGGTCAGTGGTAGTTAACCTGGAATCATTGGACGGTTGTTTCGTTGTAGTGTGGGACTCCTCAACAGTGCACATCTACGATATCGTACTCAGCATTCGAACCCAGAACTTTCATTCTCTAGACCACTTAAACGGCATCCAATGGTGTTATAGTCTAACTTCAACCAATCTACAAAATTATGCCGACGTCAACCATTGGCTTCAGTGAGTCACTGTCTCACAACAGACACGGCTGAACTCCATTGGTCACAGTTTCTTATTAGGACAAAACGACCGTCCAGTGCTTCCAGGTTTTCCTTGGTGGTCTAGCCCTAATCGATTCATGAATTCAACTATTAAATTAATTTTATGATGTAATAAAACTTGATGTACATAACAGATGTTACAATCAGAGTCAAAAATTTCTATAAGATTGTTGAAATTTAGTAATATTAACAGTATCTATAAAAATATTATTGATCAGATTGTTGAGCTCAGTCAGTCAGTCAGTAATAACGTAGAACTTCGTATGTACGTACATCAGTTCGAGTTACCATACCACATTAGCACACAGATATAATTGTCGATTCAAATCTCATAGTGGTAAAGATAGTAAAAGTATAAGCCGTAATCAGAAATATTAGAATTTGAAAATGTTATTCAAGGAGTATAATTCAGTGAAATAAATTTGGAATTGGACATGAAGAATTGAGAAGATTAGTATTTGGGAGGACACAAATTGTGGATTCACCTGCTCCATTTCAATTTATTACACTATGAGTAATATGAATCCATACATTTTATTCCTCCTATGATCTGATAAATCTATCACAATACTTTCACTATTCAATACAAAATATATATTTATAATAATCAAACACATCTACTTAATTCTTGATGAGTAGTGACTTACCTCTTTTAAGTTTTTGTCTACAATTATCTTCATTGCTATCTATGGATGAATTATCCATATTCAAAGTATTTAGTCCTACAATACAATAAAGGTAAAGTAATAATAATAATAATAATAATAATAATAATAATAATAATAATAATAATAATAAACGTAAATGAGTGTATAATGCTATCAACCACACACAACTAGTTAGTTTAAATAAATATTAACTATTCTATTTGATGTGTTGGCAACGATTGTAAGGATACATGTTTCGTCTTCATAAGGACTCATTAGCTGTTGTATGTGTATCCCAGTATTGATGATCACACTGGAAATAGATTCCTCTGACAGTCACATCCTAAATAGAATGAAACTTGTGATTAAAGAATATATCGTAGGAATTCATTCACGAAGTATTAATATAAAACATGAACTAGTCAATTGCGGTCTTAAATATTGACAATAGAGAATTGAAAAACTTTACACATTTTGGAAAAGAAAAAAAAACTAATTTTATTATTTATATAGTTAGAAAATAGAAATGTAAGTAGATGTTATTCAACTGGTCTAACAAATATTTAGTCTACTAAGCTTTCTTCTTTTGTGTGTGTGTGTGACTTCTTTCTCTGAACTAATTCTTTCTTCCTGTACTATATCCTTATACACAAACTTTCTTTTATATATTATCACCATTGAATTAATTGCTTCTATGAATTCGGTGTTCATCATGTTGTTGTGTTAATGAGGTATAGCAACTTGAACAGATGTATATATGTGCCTGGTCCTACCTTGTAGCTAACTGACTGACTGACTGACTATGAATCATCGAAAATCAATTGTATTAATGAATAGTTAACATGAAGTTCTGGATACTCGTGAAACTTAATCTTATATTATTCAGTGACGTTTAATCAGTTGTTGAATAAAAAAACTGAATTTTTCTTCCAAGAAAAATCATTTCCACAAATCAGAAGGAGTTTTGTGGAGATTGTAGTAATTTCAACAGTTGAGATCATAAGGCCGTCATGGAAAACCTGGAAGCACTGGACGGCCGTCACAAATGTTTATTCAGCAAATAACCTATGTCAATGAATATCTTCAAAGAGTCTCAATATAGATATATATGTGTATGAAAAAATAACTGTCCAATATCTTCAAGTATTCAAATTAGTATAGATTGGACATTTTAGTCATAAGCACTTATAGATACTTCTAGAGTTTTATTAAAGGGTTATCAGAGTTAATCAGTTTTGGAATCATTTCAACAAGACTATAATTTATGGATGAAACAATCAGATTTAGGATTACAGGTTTTAAGGTTTTGTTGCGAAATTCACTCACCCATTTGGTCAAATAGCATTTTGGCATTATAGCTGATATCAGTTCATGATGAAAAACTATAAATCTAATTACCAACCTTAACTATCAACTATAAATCATAATCCTTATTCTTCACACTGGTTTATAACCCTCATTTAGCTCTAATCAGTAGGTAGACACTTCCAACGTCACTTTGACGTCGCTCAAAGGTCGTCCATAAATTGTAGTCTCATCATCATTTCGAGTTTAAAAAAGGATCTAATTAACAAATCAAATCTCTTGAAGTATTTCCTCTGTTCATAACGATCTTTGTTAAGTTGAAATCAACTCATTTTATGATCTAGAAAATTTATAATGTTTAATTGTAGCCTCTTATTAATATTAGTTCGATTATTAGAATTTATGTTATACTTTTTGATGGAGTTATTTATACTGACCTGAATGGAGCTTTCATCGTTCTTCTAAATGATATGATCAGTATAAACTTCAGATAGACATTGTTCAAAAGAAGAACAATAAATGCTCCACAACTAAATCATTCATCAAAATCTTCTGTTGAAAATATATTTTATCAATGTTTATTAATTACAATTGACTGGTCACTGGGGGGGACCAATGTCATGCGTGTCTAGTCCTTATTAGTGCAGATCGAATGCTATCGATCATGTTGCAATGTGGCCACTAATCTAGGTGAATCAACATTATGTGTACTATGTTGAAATAAGATGGTGGTTGGAGGTAGTTGACAGGAAACCCTGGACCCGGGTTTCGTACTACATGGCACATCCTGCCGACTACCTCAAACCACCATCTAATGTTTATTAATGGTCAGTATCTTTAAAGAAGGAAATACAGTTGAATTTGGGTTGCTCAGTGTTTAACATTTGTAGTCAGGGAGGGGTGGCATTTTAACAATATCCGGTGAGTACATATATTGAACAAGAAAATAAGTAACGGAAACATTTGAGTAGGTCGTCAAATTTATGAACCTATTGATATATACATTAACTATATATTAATTATTAAAAGGGAGAATCTAGTAATAACAACACATACTACCATGTTATTTTACTTGAATCATTATACTTATTTCATAGTCAAAAATTAATGAACTGAATGTATGAGACAGATCATTCCAATATAGAGGAGGGGGGATTAGATAGTTTTTATTCATTCATTGATCAATTGTATAATCATTATCAAATGGAATATTTTAATTCAGTAATAATCAATATTTTATTCTTTGAAGAAGTAGCATACCGAAAGGCAATTAGTTATTGAATTGAATATACAATCCCTAAGTTTGAAAAAAAACGATCACAGTTTTTGGATTGGTTGAAGTTAGATATTGATACCATTGGATGAATGGTCAGTGGTCTAAAGGTTAAGCGTTTACGCTAGAAACATAAGGTCCTGGGTTCGAACCTTACGTTCTAGGTCGTGGGAGCTTATTACCGAGGAGTCCCATGCTAAGACGAAACGACCAACCACTACTTTCAGATTTTCCATGGTGATCTAACTTTAATTGACTCATGAATTCAACTATTAAATTTAGTAGTGTAAACCACTAGTCTTAAGTTCTACCTATAGTACAACCGTCGGGACATATATTTTCTAGTAGATTAAAACAAGGATGAAATACATCTGTAGTATATGCTGATTTTTCAATGGTACCTAAATAATTATTGATTTATAATGATGAACATCAACTAATAAACAACTTAACAAACTGATTACGTAACACTTCTTGATATAATAATTATTTGCTTGGACAGAACAATTACAAATGAACGAATAACATTACAAAGAACTATAATAACTAAAAAAGAAAGTATTAAATGATTAGTGCTAGATTTGAAGCTATCACAAGTTCACTTAATCTGAGAACGAGAATAAAAACTCAATGACCAAGACCAATAAACTAGCTTTCCTAATAATTCTCTTTCGTATTGTTTAATTTCCTTCGATCTAATTCTTCCCTATTGATTGAGATCTGTTTATTACTTAGTTGATATACAAGCCATTTCAAGGGAAATAGAAATTGATAATTGTGTAATTAATTTTTAAAAAAACTGACCATTTCATACACACCTTCCCTAGAGATACTCTTATATGTATTTTTAGTTATTTTCTTCTTTCATATTTATCTTTTTTTGTTGTTTATTTGGATAATATTTCTCTATAAGTATGTCAATGGATACTTTTGCATATTGTTATCAGATATGATGATGTGAACTACAGTTGACATCTTGTAGAATCTAATTGTTAATAACTTATGTACTACTGAGTGATTGAATTCTGTCAACCAAGCTACAGTATGGTCACTAATGACTTGACATCGTGTGGACTATAGTTATATGTTAATTGATTAGAGTCAGTCAGCAGGTCATTCTGAACTTAGATTTTTATTTATTAATTAAGATTCATTATTAACATGCATCTGTGAGATTCAAAGTCCGCACTGATGATCATGATGATGATTACCAGTCAATATGAAACTTAAAACTGTAGAATTATTGGTTGATCAATTGATGGTAGACTGGAAAAAAGCCTGACTACACTACTTGAACAAGCTAACTATTTATTAGAATAGTCAGTTAGCTGCAACGTAGGATGACGTACATTTAGCAGAATAATCTGACGAAGAGGAAAATTCAACACAATCATAAATGACTTCTTTATAACTAGTGATTAGAACTAATCAATATGAAGTCATGTATGTGGTTAGGACCCCTTAAGAACTAATCCTTTCCTTTTGAATTCAAAGTCATGTTATCTAGTTGATATTGATTATTCATGGAGCTCTTAGAACAAGACATGGATAACGTTGATTACTAATTCGTGGTCAATCAAGACAATTAGTCAAGGATGTTGAAATGTTCAATATTATGATTAACTAAGATATGTATAAGAGGATGGGTAAGAATGATGAATTTGTTGTTTATTTCTGTGATTTATACTAAATCCAAAATACTTCTGGAACCGTCTGTTTTTTTTCTTGGTACTGATTCAATTCCCACATATATACTAAGTAATCATGACAAAGAAAATTGCGAGGATTTGGGAAATGATGCAAGATAAGTCTATTTAAACTAAAAGATTTCATTAGGTGTTGTTAACCTAGATTCAGTTGTTATTATTTATTTAAATATAATTATTGGTACAAGGAGGGACCAAATGGATATACGCTACATAGATCGAGTGATTTGTATAAGGGCTGGAATACTTCACGGGTGGCTGAAACAAAGTAAGTAATTTTCTTAGCCTTCGACCTAAAGGTCTGATCCATAAGACAGTAAAGCAAGGTTATAAAACTCATTTCCAAGATAGCTAGTGAGCAACAATAGGTTCATACGCCTTTTGTTCCCTTAGGATACTGATGACCATGTGCACCAGTGATTTCCAATCAGGGTTTTTCAACCCCCCTAATTGGATCCTCCATAGGTACCAACTCGGTTAACGCTTCACGTATTCGCTTTCCATCTTCTCAATTTCGTGAACAACATTCGTAGCGCGAGAATCCAGTGAGTAGGTCTTTCCTGGCCGTGCTTGCCTGCACATAGCTATGTGAGAGCATATCATATCGAAGATTGATGCACCAATCTTCGTTCTTACTCTGTTTAAGATAATAAAGGGAACTATGTGTATGAAATAACTATATTTACTGAAAACCACTAAACTGAACATCATAAAACGATGATGATTTTCGAGTATGTGTGTATAATGAAAATACTAATACTTTATATAAAAAGGGTTTTTGTGGATATGATAGTAATTTCAATGTTTGAGATCATGAATCAATTGAAGTTAGACCAATATGGAAAATCTGGGAGTAGTGGACGGCTGTTTCATCTTATTGTTGGACTCCTCAGCAGTGTACAACTACGATCGCGAGGCAGAATGGTGAATATCCAGTGCTGAGAAGTGTTTCCAAGTTTTCCAT
Organism: Schistosoma margrebowiei; assembly: GCA_944470205.2. Classification (NCBI taxonomy): domain Eukaryota; kingdom Metazoa; phylum Platyhelminthes; class Trematoda; order Strigeidida; family Schistosomatidae; genus Schistosoma; species Schistosoma margrebowiei. Next base: position 45,920,219 of record OX104025.1, on the reverse strand, counting down.
GGTGATCTAACATCAATCGGTTTCTGATCTCAATCATTAAAATGATTAATACTTTAATCAAAACTGAATAGATCACATACCTGATTTCATTTTCATTTTATATAAATTACTAATTCTTTTGAATATGATTATCCGTAATGATTGAAAAGAAAGTTTACAAATTACGATATTGAATAAGCCTATATGCATCCATATAAATAAGTAAGTATGTAGATATGTAGATATGTAGAAAGTCTCTTTAATTGTTCACCCAAAATATTTACAGTCAAGAATATCAATAAATGATTGAATAGTCCCAAATATTAAAATAATGAATAATCTTTTATTCAAATGTATCCTGTATGTTAAAAAGAATCTAAAAGAAGAATATTGAAGAATGTTCAGTAATTACACTATTCACAAATTCAAGATCCAATAATCTCAAAAATGAATTGAATTAAATGGAAATCAATTAAAATGTATAGAATGATTCCAATTTCTTCTTCATGTTCAACATCATCATCAGCATCATCATCATGTTCTTGTTTTTCATTTCCATGTTATCCATTGAAGGAAAAAAACAACAACAACAACAACAGTGACAACAACAGGAACAATTTATCATTGAATTTATTCTAAGTTTAAAAAAGAAAACTGATCACAATAAATAGAATTACAAAACAAGGTATCACAATTATTTATTAGCCAATCATCATCATCATCACCATTTAATAGATTTACAATGATTCCCATTTACTTATCAACACAAACCTACATACGCATGCAAATACACACACATCTACCGATACACTCACCCACACACATTTTTGTGTTGAAAATGAAATTATGTTCCTTTTCTTCTTTTCAGTAAAAATTCCTTACTCAGTGTTTTTTTAAAAAAATTTTCTTTTTCTTTTTTTTTATTGCTCCTTCAAGCAAATTGAACTAGTCTATGTGAAACTATGCGTGCGTGTGCGTGTGTGTGAGTGTGAGTGCGTGTGTGTGTAAATGTTTGTTTATTTATTTGTGGTTGTGTTTTTTCTTTTTTTCTTTCTTTCTTTCTCTTGAATAATCATCATAGTTGTGTCCAGTATAAATATTCCTTGTTAAAAAATTTATGTAAAGAAAAGAAGAAAAAGAAAATGTTTTTCAGTAAGATAATCTAATTCCGATTGGTTTATTGCTGCGTTGAAAAAAGGGAAAAATCTATTGAAACGAATATTGTATAAACCAATAATTAACAGAAAGAGATAGAGAGAGAAAAAATATATGTATATACCTAAAGGGAGAGAAAATAGGGGGTGGGTGAGGGATTGTATACCCTTAAATATATAATATTGACTATAACAATGAATCTATGTGTTGATAGATATAGAAAGATGGAGCCTGTCCAGTCGATCTACCTAGCTACCTAGCTACCCACCTACCCACCTACTCACCTATCTATCTATCCATCAAGGTATCGCTATTTCTTCCCATCTTAACACATTCAACACTTATCCTGATATCATTAGTATAGTTTTATTCAATTCTTGATCATTTATTGAAGAATACAATAGTTCGATAATTATATTTACCTAGAATATAAACTTTTGTGTGTAATGACAATTTCTGTTGATATAACATATATATAGTAATATTTGTAAGTAAAAAAAATATCACTAAAAAGTTATTTCATGCGTAAATAATTCAATAAAACCATGCAATACTACTAATTTGAATGAAAAATAGTCTGACCCATGTCTTATAGACATTTAGTTCATTTCATGTCATGGCCGTTATTATGATGATTACTTCTATTACGAATAATAATAGTAGTAGTCTTTATGTTCAAATCTGCACAATCTTTACAAGAAACTTAAATGATTCATTCTAGTATCCTACTTAAATTGATAATTAAATAATATTAGATAGAGTTTGTTTTGTTTTTAAAGCTCAAACATAAGATCTGAATTCTTTACATTCTAAAACTTGTTACCATTCACGTAGAAGCATAGGCCTTCTTGATGATGGTTGTAGAAGGTCTCCAAGATCTGAGCAGTTATGAATTAATATATTTAGATATTTTTGAGTTGAAATTGTTATTATAAATGGATATTTACTGTGTTGCTGACTTCATTTATTGATCATATGCTAAATGACATATGATAAATTTGCACTGAAAAAGCTTACAGACATCAATGAAGTTCTGTTCTCTGAGCTGAAAAAAACACATCAAAATCATCGACCTAAGCTACAAATTTTCTCTACTATCTCAAAGCCTTCAGACGCTGAACAGTTTATGCATTATGATGTATACATTTTCACTTACATCAAAACACATTTTCACTTCAGATCGAGCAGTCAGGATTTTCCAGTCTTAAGCAATTGTAATTTCATATCAGAAGGTTTTTTTGGATATTATAGAAATTTCAGTCGTTGAGATCATAGGTCAATAAAGCTAGACTACCGTGGAAAACTTGAAAGCACTGGACGGCCATTTCGTCCTATTGTTAGACTCCTTAGCAATGCTCGTCCATCATCCCCCCTACGGAGTTTCGAACCCAGGACTTATCAGTCTTGCGCGAGCACTTAAACACTGGGCCGGACGACATCCAACGGTGTTAATGTCTAACTTCAACTAATCCACGACATTGAACGACACATCCACCATTATTTTCATTGAGTTGCTGTATCACAACAGACTCGGTTGAAATCCACTGTAATTTAATTATCCGAATTCGGTCAGTTAGTGGTAAACCAATGACGAAATAACTTTCCAGTATATGAATATTGTCGTATATAATATGTATTGTATTATTTAAGAAGATCGTTTGACGATCAGTTGGAGAATAATTGAGAATTAAAAGCACTTCTTGATAGAAAAACAATGGACAACTGTTAATAACTGAAAATCTGTTTTACGTACTACAGTCACTTCTAATCGATAAAGTAAGCTGCACTGGATGACTTTATGGAACATGAAGAGTATTAGGTTTTTCTAAGAAAATTAAGGAATTCCAAGCAAAAATCTTTACAACTCTTTACTGATAGTTATCATATGATAACTAATGACTAGTTTTGAAAAGAAATCTCGGGAGTTTCATTAAGAACTCATGCCCAGTGGACTTCAACCTAGTCGGTTGTGAGGAAAGTACTCACTGAAAATAATGAAGGATGATCTCACAATATGTTGAATTGATTGAAGTTAGATTTATACATCATTGGATGCCAGATCTGTAGCATAACGTTTAAGCACTTGCGCGCAAGACCAATAGTTTTTTATTCAGTTTCCGGATATGGGGTTATGGTTATGCAATGATGAGAGGTTCCCTATTAAGACGAAATAACCATTCAGTGCTGTCAAGTTTTCAGTGGTCGTTTTACTTAGATCAATTTGTGACTTCAATGAAATTCCAGAAGATAGATTAATTTGAGTAAGATTGATCTGATTTTTTCACATAATATGACATTTACTATAGTCACTAATCTGTCACAATTTAATTATATCATATATATATTAGAATTGTAGACATATGACAATGATTGGTCATTAAGTAGTGACTAATGTCATTTATATCAAATCATTTTGTGTTGATTCAATTTCTATCAATCATGTTAAAATGGGACTACTAGTTAAAGTAAACTGACATCTCAAGCTCTATGTTTGTGGTAGCTGACAAATTTGTTTGTTAACTTGGTCAAAATGACAACTAGTTGATTAGTGGAATATATTTTCATATTACTAAGACTGAACTTACTTTACTTACTTGAATCAGACCAGGTGAGACAATGTTCGAATATGTGATTAAGATTTTGAAAGTCACATGCATTAGTTACCTCTTCACCAAATCGTGATAAATTTACTTACGCATATTATCCCTCGTGGAAGAACATAGGCCGCCCATCAGAATGAATGGTAACATATTTTGTTATTACTTCGTTAATTAGATTGTTAATACATTTTGTGAATAAACTTTTATTTAATAAAAATAGATCATGGATTATAGACAATTGTTTTTAACAGGAAATGCGTCCGAATCTCACGAGGCAGGATCGTGAACGTACACCACAATAGGATGGAATGGCTGTCCAGTACTTCCAGGTTTTCCATGGTGGTCTAGATTCAATTGACTCATGATCTAATCTATTGAAATTACTATAATATCTACAAAACCCCCCTTCTGATATAAAGAATATATCTTTTAAATATATTCAATAGAAATAACTTAATTATACTGAAATCAATTTCAGTATTTTGGTAAAATGGTAAGAGCTAGTGCATGAAATGAATATATTGGTAACAAATTTACATTAATATCGCAGTACTCACTCACTAAATAGATGGAAAAATGACTGAAATCGCTGATTACTACACCCTTAATGAAGATTGAAAAGAACCGAGGATAACCTTCATTCCTGATAGTAACATAATTTTTTCTCTAAAGAAATATCAACTTTATGTAATCCTTTTGGTTACTTTATTCACTTAATAACAATGAGAAACTAGTCACCCAACCCATATACAGATACACACACACAGAGAGAGAGATATACATGTACACATTCACCTATTTCGAATTGAAATATTTCAATTACCATCTTTCATTATGGTGACTAAAATTGAATCTTCCAGTTCAATGATCATTAGTATGTGCTTTGAAAAAAAGAAAGATCAAAGGCATCTATTGAATAATATGAAAAACTAATAAAGAGAGAGAGAAAGGAGAAAAAAAGGTAAACACATATAATTATGATCTATGCCATTTATATAAATATAGTCAACAGAGACATCTGATTATATAAAGTAAATGATCATTGAATAATTTTATTATGTAACATAGATGAGATGAATGATGAAGATCATTGATTTCCTTTCTCTCTCTCTCTTCCCTCTCTCTCTCGCACTCTCACTCCCACACATACAGACATGATAATTCTATCGTTATTTTACTTGGATTTTTATTGAAATTCACCTGACTACTAAATGGTAGAAAAAAAGAGACAAGATTAGGCAGAAACAAAATACACATGGAATATGGTGAAATAAACATCTGTATTGTTTAAACTTTCGTTATATATTTAAATTTTTCAATAGTTCAGATCATGAATCAATTGAAGCTAGAATGAAATAGTTGTCCAGTGGTTCCAAGTTTTCCATGGTGGTCTAGATTCAATTCACTCATGATCTGAACCATTAAAATTACTATAAGATCCACAAAAACCCTTCTGATATGAATTAACATATGTTCACTAGTGACTGGTTTCAAGAGGTATTTCCTAAAGTTCTAGTGGGAAGCAGTGAGCAATAGAGTTCAACTGGGTCTGTTGTGAAATAGTAACTATGATGATAAGGAATATTTGAATTATAGTACGAACTAAGAATCCCAGAAATAACTTAATCGGATCAAGAAGTACTAAATAAGCACGAACGAATGTATTGTATTTGAAATTCGAAATCAAGCATTCAAGAAGTACAAAGGAATCATTCATTCAAACACCACAGTAACTCATTGAAGACAATAGTGGACGACGGCGCAATTTCGTGAATTGGTTAGAGTTACACATGAACACCGTTGGATGCTGGCTGGCTCAGTGGTCTAGTGGTTAAGTGTTAGTGCGCGAGACTGATAGGTCCTGGGTTTTAATCTCGTGAGGTAGGATCGTGGATGCGCTTTTTTTAGGCTTCCTACAATAGGACGAGTTGGCCGTCCAATGCTTCCGGGTTTTCTATGATGGTCTAGCTTCAATTGAATCATGATCTAAACTATTGAAATTACTAATAATATCCACAAAAAACTCCTATATAAGATACCTTATACTTCAGACTTGCATTGTCACTCATAGAGAATCATAACAATTCAAATATATATATATATATATATATATATATATATATATATATATATATATATATATATATATATATATATATATATATATATATTCTAACTGAATGATATCATCATGAATGACAAAAGTCTGTATAAATAACCAGGTTAATCAAAGTGTGAAGAAGACGAAATAAAACAAAAGTCTCCTTATCAGATTATTCGTAAACTCACTTCTTAAAATACCAAAAACGAAAATTCTTCTTTCAAGCATAAATGACAGGTTACTGTCTTTCTCCATCTCCTTCTTCTTCTTTCTATTGATTGTCAGTTCTATTATTTCTATATTTTTATTATTATTGACTTATTTACATGTAATGTTAATAGGTAAACAACAATGAATGAGATCTACTATATGCTAATCATTTTATAAATAAACAGAAGTTCCCATATCCAGACACACACACACACATGTGTGTGTGTGGAAGATCTGATCTCGAACTGTTTTTTTTCACTATGCGGTAATCAAACACTAAAGGTGAGTGTTTTGTTGTTGTTGTTCAATATTTTGATAATGCATAACTTATGCAAACGTTCAACACAACAGGAGATTATCATATTCATAACCACCCCCACCCCACCCCACCCTACCCCAAGTATTACATTGGTACCTGTTTTAACGAATCTATTGATAGACAATATGTAATTGAAAATAAATAAATAAATATTTATTATTATAATCTATTCCATCAATAGAGTACTTAATGATAACTATAAAATGTTTGAATGAACATATGTCTCAAGTTGTTTACTTATTCATCGACGTCGTCGTCCGCGTTGTTGTTGTTATTGTTCTCTATGTTTATCTTATTGATTAAATAAACAAAACACCTATGATCTTTTCATAATCCTGTTAACACATTGATCCATATGAAATGATTACCATTAATGTAGTTGTATTTAGATTAGATATTCGCATGAATACATTTTATAATTAGAGTATTGACATTAGATAGACCGTTATACTACTTGTCCTCTTCTTCTTGTCCTCTTCAAGGTTTTTAAATGAATAAAAGTCATTTAAAGATTTAATCAGACAGCAGCTCTTGATCAAATGAACAAATACAGTATAAATGTAAATGGATATGTGTGTACACAGGATCACGCACACACACACACACACATACACACATAAACCCACATTTAATCCGAGTTTCTGTGACAATCAAATCATATACTTTTATTTCATTGAAATATAAACAATAAAGAAGAAAAAAACAAATCAAAGATAATGCAGTCAAAACAACAATTGAAAATTCATGAGTTAATTAAAACTAGACCATCATGGAAAACCTGAAAACAATCGGTAACTGTTTCATTCTGCTATGGGACTCCTTAACAATGCACACCCACGCTGGCAGGATTCGAACCTGGAATCTTCAGTTTCATGTACAAACGTTTAACTTTTAGACCAATGAGTTAGTATCTACCACCAGTGTTAATGTCTAACTTCAAATTCTCCATAAAATGTGCTGTGATTTTTTCATCTTAGTTTTAAATAAAGCATCATTATCTATACATTAGAATTTTCTATTCTATTCGATTGTAGATGACAGTTGAATTTAATGTATTTTTAATATAGGAAGTCTATGAAAATCATTTATAGCCAAGTTACTATTTTTTTAAACATTGAGAAAACTTTTGAGCATAAGCTAATTGTAGAGACTATTAAATGTCTATACTTAATTTGTGTTCAGTAGTAAATAACTTCATTCTGAGAATTTTAATGAAAAATCATCACTAGTGCAGTTCTATTGTAGAATAGAAGTGGGGACAATCGAATGCACTTGCATTACGGAATATCTTAATCAAATCTAAGAACCATACAATGAATACTTCATCTTCAAAATCCCAGTCAATCATCTCACATTTCATTGCTCATTCGTTACCACACCAATCATTCTATGTTCTCGTTCTTTTCTATTGAATCTAAATATTCTGCTGCCAGAGATTTTACTTTCGACTGATGGTACATGCTACTTATATCTGTCGACATCAGCAGCTCACAATAATACCATGTCACATATGGTAAAGTTACGCATCAATGACTGAACATGTGGTAAATAAAATTAGAAGAAGAATTCTTAATTATGTGACTGATTGGTATTGTTTGAATGTGATGATAATATTACTTACTCACTTACTTACTTACTTACTTACGCCTGTTACTCCTAATGGAGCATAGGACGCCGACCAGCATTCTCCAAACCACTCTGTCCTGGGCCTCCTTTCCTAATTCCATCCAATTCTTGCTCATTTTTCTCATGTCTATCTCCATTTCCCAGTGTAATGTGTTCTTTGGTCTTCCTCTCCTTCTTTGGCCTTGAGGATTCCATGTGAGGGCTTGTGTTGTGACGCAGTTCGGTGCTTTCCTCAATGTGTGTCCTATTCACATCTAGCGCTTCTTCCTGATTTCTTCCTCCACTGGGATCTGGTTAGTTCTTTCCCACAGTACGTTGTTGCTAATAGTGTCCGGCCAACGGATCTGAAGTATTTTGTGTAGACAACTGTTAATAAACACCTGTATTTCCTGGATGATTGCTTTCGTAGTTCTCCAGGTTTCCGCCCCATACAGTAGAACTGTCTTAATATTTGTATTGAAAATCCTGACCTTGGTGTTGGTTGACAGTTGCTTTGAGTTCCAGATGATGTTCACTTGTAAATATGATGCTCTTGCTTTGCTGATCCGCGCTTTCACATCTGCATCAGATCCACCGTGTACATCAATGATGCTTCCCAGATATGTAAAGGTTTTTACATCTTCGAAATCTTCTCCGTCAATTGTGATTAGATTGGTGCATGTTGTGTTGTATCGGAGAACCTTGCTCTTCCCTTTGTGTATATTGAGACCTATTGCTGTTGAGGCTGCTGGTATACTGTTCGTCTTCTCCTGCATTTGTTGTTGCGTTTGGGATAGAAGGGCCAGATCATCTGCGAAGTCCAGATCGTCCAACTGCATCCTAGATGTCCATTTCATCCCGTGTTTCCCTTCAGATGTTGATGTCTTCATGAGCCAGTCGATCACCAGGAGAAAGAGAAAGGGTGAGAGTAAGCAACCTTGCCTAACACCGGTCTTCACTTCGAACGACTTTGTCAACTGTCCTCCATGCACGATTTTGCAGTGTAATTCATCATATGAACTCTGTATGATATTGACTATCTTTTGAGGCACGCCGTAGTGTCGAAGAAGTTTCCATTGTGTTGTCCTGTCCACGCTATCAAATGCCTTTTCGTAGTCAGTGAAGTTGATGTAGAGTGATGAATTCCATTCAACTGATTGTTCCACAATGATCCGTAGAGTTGCGATTTGGTCTGTACACGATCTATCCTTACGGAATCCTGCCTGTTGGTCACAAAGTTGGGCGTCTAAGCAGTCCTTCATCCTGTTTAACAAAACGCTGTTGAAGATGTTTCACGGTATTGAGAGAAGAGTGATGCCCCTGTAGTTATCACAGTTACTGAGATCGCCTCTCTTCGGTATTTTGACCAGAAATTCTTCTGTTGGTACTTGTTCTTCATCCCGAATCTTATTGAAGAGAATGTGGAGTATCTTTGCAGTTACCGCTACGTCTGCTTTTAATGACTCTGCTGAAATGTTGTCTGGTCCTGCTGCTTTGCCACTCTTGATTTGTCTGATGACCGTGCTGGTCTCTCTCCAATTGTTGGTGGGCCAACATTGATTTGGAGGTCCGTGGGTGCTGCTTCGATGTTGGGTGGGTTCAGTGGGGCTGGACGATTTAAGAGTTTCTTGATGTGTTCCACCCACTTGTTTCGTTGTTCTTCAATGTTGGTGATTACATCGCCTTCCTTGCTCTTCACTGGTCGTTCTGGTTTACGGTGATTTCCAGAGAGTTTCTTTGTTGTGTCATACAGTTGTCTCATGTTTCCTTCTCTTGCAGCCTTTTCCGCCGTCATTGCTAAATCTTCCACATATTTACGTTTGTCGATTGTGATGCTCCTCTTCACTTGCTTGTTTACTTCTGTGTATTCAGCTTGTGCCTTGGCTTTTTCTGCTCTTGTTCGACTGGTATTGCTTGCTGCTTTCTTGTTTCTCCTTTCTTGAATCTTGTCCAGTGTATCAACAGTGATCCATTCCTTATGATGGTGCTTCTTGTGACCCAGGACCTCATGACATGTTGAAGTGATTGCCTCTTTGATCCCCTTCCAGTTGCTCTTCATAGTAGTTCCTTCTCCACTGAGTAAATCATGAGGAGCATAAGCCGTTCACCAGCATTCTCCATCCAACTCTGTTTTGAAAAAACCTTTCCAATTTCTCCAAGTTGCTATTATTTCTTTTTATGTCTGCTTCTTTGGTCTTCCTCTTTTCCGTTTCCCTTTAGGATCCCGAATTAGTGCTTGCCTCGTGGTGCCGTTTGGTGATTTCCGTAGTATATGTCCTATCCACTTCCATTGTTTTTTCCTAATTTACTCTTCAGTTTGATGTTGATTTGTTCTCTCCCAATTATAGATACCCACTACTGTGAATTACCATTCTTATGACAAGCTATCTGATTTTAATCATAAATTAAATGGGATAACATCTACATATAATAAACATTTTATGAATTTAGTTACGTTTTGAACATTCATTCAGCCCTGGGTTCGGATCTCGCGGGGTATTATCAACGATGCGAACTGCTGAAGAGTTCCATACTGGGACGAAACGGCCATCTAGTGCTTCCACGTTTTCCATGATGGTCTAGCTTTAATTGATTCATAAACTCAACTATTAAATTTTTTATTTAATTCTACTATTACTTGTAATTTTAGGTTGTATATAGCTAATTGGTAGTTGTGAAATAAAATGATAGATTCATTTTATTCTACAAACTTTGTTATTCTTGATAAGCAAAGATGGATAATGGCTAGCAGTGGAATCCAGGACGCACGTTTCGTTTTATTTAAGACTCATCAGCTGGACATACCTGCATCTTGTTTTGTTTAAATTTATCAAGAGATTTAGTTGTATAATAAACTTTCGAATGTTTATTATGAGTTAAAATCAGTTCAGTTTACTAATAGTTCTTAGTTCACCAATATTTCAGTAGTCCGTTGATTGATATTAGCTAAGTTACCATTGATGATAGTTCAGTATTTCTTTCAAATGTGACTTTGTTAATCAATAAACTTTAGTTTGGGGATTATGAGTAAATTACTGAATTTTATAGTTAATGTCATAGATTGATCTTATTCAGATAGCCATTGTAAATAAGTTGGCACTTGACTGCTATTACGTTCTAGTACTGGACTTCTCAGACATGCGCATCCATCACCTAACTTGAGATAGAACCTATGAGTTTCAGGCTAAGCATTAGCGTTATATTTACTTATCGAATCCATTACCAGATATAGATATGTATACTTAAACTTAAGTTACACTCTAAGTATAAAGACTATTCATACTACCCAGTTAACCATATCAACATAACATTTGAATAGTCTCATACCAGGATAAAGCTACAGTCTAGTAAACCATGATTTTCATTGAATCTATAATGGTTATTAATCCACAATGTACATCATCTATAAATCAAATTGATCATTATATAGAATTTCTTCATTGAAACCATAATAATTCTGTTCTTCCTATAATAATATTTTTTATATACCCCAACTAGTATTATATAAATCTCTCTCTCTATACATAAAGATTAATTATCGGATTAAAAGTTATCATGTATATTTTCCAAATGATTGAATTGTTAACTATGTGTATAGACAAACATTCAAAATAGTCCTCTTAACTAAGATTGTTACTATTCACGAAAATAAACATGGATAATCAGGGAGAGAGAGAGAGGGAGGGAGCGAGAGAGAAACAAGAAAACACACAGGCATATACTACTTATTTCTCAAAGAAGAAAAAAAACGCTTAACACAAAATGATCGAACCTTTTATCTACCACCTTTATCATCTTTGACTTATATCATAACCACTACTATTACTACTACTAGCAATATTGCAAAATTGCACCACCACCACACCACGACAACCATGACGATCGAAAGGGTAAAAAACAATCACACACTAACAAACAATATTAAGTTATATAATTCGGGTTATAATGTACAACTATTTGAGAAAAACACAACTCATGTGTTTACAGATCATATCAAAATATCAGTCACCTATGTTACAGATATATATATATATATACAGTGGACTGAGATCAAAGAGCTTAGAACGTGGGCGGAGCTGGTACTGATCTTCTTTTCCATGTGAAAGTTTTACATACACACAATAATAATAATCTGATATTGAAGAATATTAAAAAGGTTTATATTGTTAGAGATCATATACATTGTCATGGTAACTAAACAGGAAAAATAAATAAAAGAAGTGTTATTCATAGAGAGTAAAGAGTTCAATAGTAAATTATATTTTGTTTTTCCCTTTTTATGAAAAAAAAATCATAATCCATTGATGGTCAATCAAGTTGAAACTTAAAACGATAATGCTGTTGATAGTTGATAAGTTTTGTGATTTACTGGTAAATTGTTCTATTGACCTTACCATTTCGATGTTTGTATTGAAGATGTTTTTCTTTTTAGTAAGCTACAACATTAAACCAACTTAAGAGATTTTCATTAAGTTATTCTGTTAAGTTACTAATCTTCATCATCTCAAAATATAGGCTTAGCAGGTAATTCATCAAGATTCTGAAATACAACACAGAGAACACCAACGCAATCACACTTGGTAAAGAAGCTCTAAAACAGGTGGAAATTTTCAGATACCTGGACAGTATAATCGATGAACAAGAAAGATCTGATTCAGACGTGAAGGCGAGGATTGGCAAAGCAAGAACCACATTACTGCAATTGAAGAACATATAGAACTAAAATCGACTGTCAATCAATATCAAATTGAGAATCTTCAATACGAACGTCAAGACAGTTCTACTGTACGGAGCTGAAACTTGCAGAACTAATACAACCATAATCAAGAAGGTACAAGTATTTATAAAAAGTTGTCTACACAAGACACTCAACATCCATTGGCCAGATACTATCAACAACAGCTTACTGTGAGAGAGAACAAACCAACTTCCAGCTGACGTGGAAATTAGAAAAAGACGATGGAAATGGATAGGACATACATTGCAAAAATCATCGAACTGTATCACGAGGCAAGCGTTTACCTGGTATCCTGAAACGAAACAGAAAAGAGGAAGGTCAAAGAACACATTACGTTGAGAATCGGAAGCCGAAATGAAAAGGATGAATAACAACCGGAAAGAGTTGGAAAGGATTGTTTGGGACAGAGTTGGATGGAGAGTGCTGATGGGCAGCATACGCTCCTTAACGAGGAGTAACAGGCATAAGTAAGTAAGGTAATTCATCAGGGTATGAAGTTAAAACTTATAAAATGCCATGACAAGTATATGTTTGACTAGATTGTTCGAAATGTATAGATCAAATACATTATATTTTTCAGATCAACTCTGTCTTTTCATTGCTCCATCGAAATGTATAAAAAGGGACTAATTGCTTTGAAACTTTACTATCAACCTTACTAACTTCTAATCATATCATATTTCAAATTATAATTTATCAATGTTTGGTTAGTTAGTTAGTTAAATAAACCATATATTTGAAAGTGATTCGTTTAGTTAACTACTTATACTTGAACTAAGTAGTATTATTATTCAAAATGCTAACGAAATACATTTTAATTCACGGTGGTTCATCGAATAGAAATCGCTAACAAATACATCTATCTGAGTTGAAAATTTTTTCCATCATTTTTACGATGATAATCTCCTTTTACACTCAAGTATTACAAATTAATTATAAATATTCATAATTCAAGCCACGAACTGATCTTATCTAGATCGTCACTGTGAACCTAAGAGCACTGGACAACCATTTCATTCTAATATGTAACTTGTTAGCAGTGTACAACCGTGATCTCGGATCCAGAAAGTGAACATCATTAGATGTTGGCTCAGTATTCTACAGGTTGAGTTTTCTCACTACAATGACGGTTCTAGTTTCAGTTCTTGAATGCGGGATCATAAATGTGCAGTATTAAATAGATCCATTCCAGAATGAAATAGCTATCCATTACTCTTATGTTTTCAACGGTGGTCTAGCTAACATTATTTCCTTATTTAAAGTGAAAAAAAGGTAAAATCTCCACAAATTACCCCATACTAGTTATTAGGAATGAATATATTCATAAAAATCCTTGATGATCATATTATCCGTACTTCCTGTAGTCACTGATGGTTTTAATGAGTGATGAGTACTACCATTGAAGTCACTTGGTATCGTTTGGTTGTATCAATTGTAGTCCTAAACAAAAATAGGAAGATACAAATAAACAATATCAAATAATAAATAAGTCAGTATATTTGTAGATATCCCAATGAGTAGAAGAAATTAGATTTTCTGACGTTATGTGACTTAGTGTAAACCACTTTTTCAGAGAATAAATAATCAAATTAAAATGTATTCGAAATGATCAAATCAAACCTTGGTAATGATACCTAAAAAGAAATACCAAATAAATTCAAGACTTCACCCCATTGCATAAGGAAATGGCTATCAGGACTCAGTAGGTGAGTGAATAACATGATGACGTTTGAAGCGAACGGTACCAGGTTCGAGTCCCAAAGCGAACATGAACCCTTTGATACAGGCACATTCAACTGATAAGCCCCAAATAGGACGAAACGTGCGTCTTGGATTCCACTATTAACCACTATCTATCTTTACTTATAAATATTGTCATCTATTCAGTTAGTTGTCACGTAGAGTCATTCCCTGATAAGTGTAAAGCCAAGGTATATGTATATATAGTGATTAATGCATAAATGTAACAATAATAATTCAATTAAATACAAAGTACATTACATTTTAGTTCGCTTATTTAGACTTCCTTCTTTCTGAACAACAATATTGAAATACTTAATAGACTACTTATAGAATGATATTCATTTTTTATTTGACAGTAATTATTTGTTTATCCTTAGTATCTTGAGAAATGGGAAATTGAATAATTCACATTATAATTAACATCATCATCACCAACTTCTCTTCAAGGGAGAATTAATAGTTGACTTTTAGACAATAAAAAATCACATCATCATCCGTCAGTCAGTCAGTCAGCCACTCAGTTCGTCAGCTGTTCCTAAAGAAACACTAGAGACAACAACAACAGCAAACAATGAATGCTAATTTGAAATGGATATTCTCAACAAGGAAATATATTCATTAGATGATTGAAATGTAATGACAACTTGTCAGTTATGTATTTCTCTTTTTCTTTTCTTTCAATTCTTTCTTATTTACGACAGGTGTCATATTTTCCCAGTACAATTTTTCATACTACTACCACTACCACTACTACTATTATTACATATATATTGGAATATATCAGTAGTAGTATTGGTAGTAGTAGTAGTAGTAATAATATTACTAATACAAGACGTCAGAAAAAGGGCTAATATGTATCACTTTACAAATTGATACAAACATTTCAAATTGGCATATCATCAAAAATATTCCTCTGTTCATTCGACTGAGATAGTTTGAGCGAAATGTCAATTTCCATTTATGTATATATACATATACTAATGGATAGAAAGATAGTAACATTTTCATTTGTCTAAGATAATATAATATTTGAAAAGGTTTTTTTGTATGGATATCATGAGTCAATTAAAGCTAGACTAACATGGAGAAGCTGAAAGCACTGGACGGCCGTTTCCTCTTACTGTGAGACTCCTCAACCGTGTGCTTTCACAACTCACGAGACTGATAGGTCCTGGGCTCGAATCTCGCGAGGTGAGATCGTGAAAGTTGAAGTTAATTTTCTTCACGAATTGATATCTACTCTATGACCTATGAACACTAAGGAACAGTATGAGATGATTACAATTAGTCAGTAGAAAATCCTAGACGTTTATTTCGTTCTGATTAACATTCATCAACAAGATATACTTCTAATCTTAAAGGAATTGATATTCTTTGTCGGATTCAAACTTGTATCGACCAGTTCTACAATTTGAGATCTTACTATCTAGCTATTCATGCCTTGACAAACCTCCTATAAAACTTATTTAAATCTGGGAGCATTGAACAGATATTTCTTTACAGTTTAAGATCAATCACTAACATCCATACAAGTCCTTGACTTAAATAATCATATCCTAGTATAAAGTATATATGGATGTACATATATATTTACTAATTAGAAACCTGGTTCGAAAAGCAGAATCATCTTAACAGTTTATAGTATATGGTAAGGTTTATAGTTAACATGAATGCTTAATTACGTTAAATAATCTGTTAACTTCATTACAACAAAAATCAAACTTGAAAAAGAATACTATCTGTTAAATCTTTTAAACTCTTAATCAATCACAAGTAACCATTTAAGAAAGTAAATATAGTTACTGAATCGATGCTGACTTGTATTCCAATTGATTGATCTCTAATGAAAACAGTTTTTGATTGAGATCATGAACCGATTGATGTTGGACCACCATTGAAAACTTGGAAGCATTGGATAACCGTTTCGTCCTGTTGTAGAACTCCTCAGCAGTGCGCATCTACGATCCCGCTTGTGAGATTCGAACCCAGGGCCTTCGGTCTTGCAGGTGAACGCTTAACAGTTTTCTCTGTATGTGTGATTTAAAATTATTAGAGATTTTTGTTCGTTGTGAACTTGGTTCACATGATGAAGTGGAATCCACTGCTAAGTGATTGAAATCACTGGATAGATGGTTTATTTTGATTCAGGATTATTCTAAAAGTATGTAGCTAAAACAGTCCATGTTCGAACAAACGTACCATCTTCCCGTATTAGACTATTACTGGCTTTATCTAATATTATATTTTCGGAACAATATAGAATTCTTAGCACAAAGTATTTCAACAAGTTTTCGTTTCTTACTACTTGGTGGATCCTTACGATAAATATTGAGTGACCACCAGTTAGATGTTAGTAGTTCAGGAATCGACATCTGAATAATGTATATCCTTTTCATTACATACTGCCATCAACCACGATATCTCTGATTGAAACTTTTGAAACTTTTACAACGAAAGGTTGTGCACTTTTCAGAAACGCACTTGAATAGGTTATGAGATTGATAAGCATAATAAAGTGTTAATTCAAACAAACAAAAAGATAACTTGTTGGTAAGAAACAAGTAGCTCAGATATTCAAGCAGGCCGCCATTATACTGTAGGGAATGAGAACACAAGTGGGGAAATGTAAACTTATTTGAAGACAAAATTACAAAATTTTTCAGTAAAACCTGAGAACCATACAGTAAATACTTTATTTGCAAAATGTCAATTAATCGTCTCACAATTGATTGTCCTTTCATTTCTACGACAATCATTCTCTGTTCCCGTTCTCTTTTCATCTATCCTCTTAACCTTTTGCCTTCAGGTATTTTAGTTTCAAATGATGACAAATACTACTTATATCTATCGACATGAATAGCACACACTATACTATTACTGCTACTTTTAGTATTCTATCATTTGTCGTAAAATTTTTATTTTACTGTGGTGTAGAAACTTGAACCTGTTCACCTATGTTTCAGGTTCAACGTTGTGCATAATTAACTAGATGAATACGTTTTAAGAACATTTTACCATATAAATTCATATAGTTATATTCCTCTGATCCTCTGTGTTTAGATGATTAAAAATCGGATTGAAATTCACATCATTCATTAATAATTCGACTAACACTAAGGACTACATAAACATGACATTGGTTAGTATACAATAATCAATCATTGTATATGCTTAATTTGATCTCATCAACTAATTTACAAAGGTAAATTCTACTAAACTAAATGTAAGTCTTTTGTGATTGTGATGAACATTTGTATCTCAGGTGGATGATTATGATGGAGTTTTGTTCTCTGAGCTGGATGGTTTAGTCATGGAACTTTCATCGTTCTTCTGAATGATATCATCAGCAGCACAAACTTCAGGTAGAAGTGAAATGTTCAAACAAAACTCTATCATAAGTTTTTTTGTACTAAATCTGATGGAAAATATACTATGGAGTGTGTTACTGATGTCGATAGATATAAGTAGTATGTATCATCCATAGAAAGTAAAGCATTTGACGGTAGAAGGTTAGGAAGATCGCAGAAAAGCAAATGAGAACAAAGAATGATTGGTATGGAAACGAAAGAACAATCAAGTCTGAGACGACGATTGATTAACATTTTACAAATGAACTACTTACTATATGCTTCTCACATCTTACTAAAACGTTCTATAATTTTGTATACAAATACATTTGATTGTTCCCATTTGTGTTCTCGTTCATTACAGTATTACCTATATTAGACAATTATTTCTTCATAATTAATTTTAATTATATGTAATTAATGAATCAATTAATTAATTGATTAATCAATAATGAATAGTAAGAGAGACAAAGAGAGAGAGAGAGAGAGAGTAAGGAGATAGGGAAACAGTTAGGAAAATAGAGGAAGTTAAGTTGGCTAAATCAATAAAGTATATATTAATATTGATTATGAATGGTTTATTGAAAAAAAATAAATAACTTGCTAATTCTTTATTCAATTTGATCATGATAGATAATGTTGTATCGTACAATGTTGATAATTTAGTTTGAATGAATGATTCCAGGTTGTTGAGATTAATTATTCATGAATCATAAAACTGTAGATAGAACCATTGTGTCCAGTCCTCCTAGATTCCCCTCCCTCTGGAACATAATAATTGTTAATATTTCAATGCGTTATTCATTTCAACACTAAGAACTTATACAATGTTGGTCATATGAAATTTTATTTCTTTAGAGAAAATTATTGATAATCAATGGTAATGAAGAACACATTTGTTCTTCTGATCAAAGTATAATTTTGAATGTCTTTAGAAAGATGCTTAGAGATCTCGGTGAGACTATCATTTATGGATGATTATTGAGCGATGCCGAAATGACTTTGAGAGTGCCTACCCATTTATTAAGGTTAATTGAGGGTTATGAAGCAGTTTGAAGAATAAAGATTATGATTTACAATTTATGGTTATGTTTAGGAATTAGATTTACTGTTTTTCATCGCGAACTAACATCAGCTAAAATGCCAAGACACTATTTGGCTAAATGGGCATGTGAATTTCGCGTCAAAATCCAAGATCTGTTATCTTAAATCTGATTGGTTCTTTCATAAATTATAGTCTTGACGAAATCTCCTGTTAAAAACATAATTCAATTATCCATTGAAGTTTAAAATTATTCTTTATTATGTCTGAGATTGTTGAATGTTTATGCAAAATGATGATTATCATTTTGTGTATTTTTCATATGGATATCCATTTATGGATATTTTCTTCTATAAATCTCAGCACGGACACAGAAGGCTCGACTAGCTTTTACCAACTTGCGTCATTTATGGCGTAGGTGAGATATCCGTCTACCAACCAAAGGACGAGTTTACTGCGCAGCAGTTCGTTCCGTCCTACTTTATGGCAGTGAAGCGTGGCCGGTAAGAGTAGAGGATATTCGTAGGTTACTAGTATTTGATCATAGGTGTCTTCGAAACATTGCTCGTATATACTGGGATTTTCGAATAAGTAACTCAGTTATTAAGAAACGGGTACTAGGTAAGGATAGCAAATCAATTGATGAAGTAGTGAAACTTCGTCAGTTGAGATGACTGGGACACGTGTTACGTATGCCCAACGACCGACTGCCTTCATGTGTGATGTTTTGTTGTATAGGAGTAGGTTGGAAGAAGCTAAGGGCGGTCAAACCAAAACATGGCAGAAGTCCATGAAGTCACTGACAAGTGGACTGAGTCATATTGGTAGGTGTAGACTGCCTGTTTGGGGACCGTGAGATAATAGCAACCGATGGCTAGAGACGTTGAATGACATGGCTCAAAATCGTTTGCAATGGCGCAGGTGCATACACTCTTTGTGTTCTTCCAAATTCTAATCTCCTGATTCCTCCTTGTCTCTTTTTTTCTCTTTCCAAATTTATTTCACTGGATTATACTCGTTTAATAACATCTTCAAGCCCTAATCTTTCCAATTAATGCTTATACTCTTACTACCTTTACCATTACGGGATTTGAATCGACAACTGCATCTCTGTGCTAATGTGATATGGCAACTTCAACTGATGTACGTATTTACGAAGTCCTACGTTGATACTGACTGACTCTTCTATATAATAGAGGGATATGAAACAGTTTCACTGTTGAAGGACCTTATTATTGTTCATTTACGTCTATATATGAAATCAAATAATGTGTAAAAGATCATTCACTCATTCATTTATTAACTTAGTATAAACATTATCTAGTCTTATTCATGAGTATTCATTCATCTTAACCAATAACTTGGGTAACTCTGTTGATTAATTTTTGAATAGAATTTGATGATACTTACCTCAAAATAACTTTATTGTAGATACTGAATACTTTTACTATAAATTAGTTGTCATGATGATTTTATACAACACAAACTAATTGAACTAATGATTACTAATTTAGTAATTTCAAAAGTTGAGATCATGAGTCAATTGAAGCAAGACCGCCATGGAAAACCTGGAAGCACTGGATGGCCGTTTCATTCTATTGTGGGACTCCTCAGCAGTGCGCATCCACGACCCCGCCTCGTGGGATTTTAACTCAGGACCTATCAGTTTCGCACCAGGCGCTTAACCAACTAGACCACGAAACGGCCGTCCAGTGCTTCCAGGTTTTCCATGGTGGTCTAACTTCAATTGACTCATGATTTCAACTGTTGAAATTACTACAATTTCCACACAACCCTTTCTGATACTAATTTAGTATTTTAAAACGATACGAAATCATTATGTTCTCAATACAATCTGTATAGGTTTGATAATCAATTTTGTTTGGAAGTGATTTTGTAAAGAATAGCATATTGATTGATTGATTAAGACATATTCCATCTGAATAATACTGAACTGATTTGATATTGAGAGCTGTGAATCAGATGACGCTTTATAAGAAAAATATATAACGAAGATGGGTAGGAATTAATTCGACCCCTAGAATAAATCAAAATAATACACGAATATACTACTTCGTATATGATTTATTGATAGTCAGATTTATTTGAAATTATATCATGAACTGATCAATGTTAGACCATCATTGAAAACTTAGAAGCACTGAATGACCGCTTTGTTCAATTGTACATGACTCCTCAACGGTGTGTATTCACAATCTTGTATTCAAGAATCAAACATAAGAACATTAGTAACGCACATGAACGCTTAACCTCAATGAAGATTTAACATTCATTGGTTTATGATTTCTATAACACTTAACAATCTCCATAACCTTATACTTGGAATTATTTAAATTGAATTAAGTGGTATTTAGCATCAATTAATCAATAACTTACCATGCGAGTACATATTCACTAGGTCGTACAATTAAGCATTTTTAACCCAAAAATATAACTAATAGACTATTTTCGATAGAGATGACTTCAGCATACTTCAGAAGACTAGAGCTTAGATGTTTATTGATCATTTTAAGGATTTTAAGATATCGACCTGATAGACTAAGTTATGCAGTAACTCCTTCTTAGGATGAGATTATACGTCATAGACTATTGTAAGAACATCGACTTCATATGTTCCTTGCACTCCAATTCATTAATTATTTGCTCATCATACTGCAAAATTAATGTGCTTATCAATGATTTAAATAAAACAGCCTTACCAATGCTGATTCATACAACTCTTATAAATGATGCTCTTAGATAACGGATTAGTCTTTTGTTGTGATGCCTTGAATGAACAATTACAATATCAAATCATAAGTTTCTTTTAAATGAAATTTTTAAACTATTAGTTAGTTTTTAGGTTTAAATTGATATTATGAATGGATCAATGTTAGAGAACCATTGAAAATTTGAAAGCAACGGACGATCGTTTCGTCCTAATATAGGACTCGACAATAGCGTGCATCCACGATCCTGCACAAGAGACTCAAATCAATAACCCTCGGTTTCACGAGCAAACGCTTAAATTCTAGACGAGTGAGCTGTCATCCAACAATGTTAATGCCTAACTTCAACCAATTCGCAATATTGTGCAACTGTTCACCATTGTCTTCAGTCAGTCACTACTTAACAACAGATATAGTTGAACTCCCTGGTAGTAGTCAATCTAATCTCAATCTACATAAATTTAGTTTGTTCTATTATGAAGTCTTTTATAAGCCGAAAACCAAAAAAATGATGAAGATGCCACAGGTATTCGGAGTTTGACAACGCTCTAACCGGTAACACCTTCTAATATGAATCGTACCCACCAAGTGAAATCAAAAGACAAGCGAGGAGGTTCGAAGATATATTTGATAGGCTATTATTATATCGAGGATCGTTCGATCTAATCTGGCTAGCGGTTGCAGGGGTTGTTCCCACTCGTGGTCTGGTGCGGATGCATGACTGAACGCCTTCAGCTCGGATGAGTCTATTAAAGCTAATGTGGTCAGCATCCAATGTCGGAAACTTACAGAGCTATTTATTTTGGGGATTTATTTACCGCTACAATAAAGTTGCCTGTCAACACAATTACAGTATATGCATAGTCAGTTGTTGTGTTTTTTTGGAATAGATCAACCTGAATTAAAAATTAAAGATTCAATGAGAGCCGTATCGATCCATGTTATTATTTGATTGATTAAGGTAAACATGAATTATTTACCAAGTTAATTCAAATTCACCCCATTGCACAAGCAAGTGGCTATCAGGAACCAGTAGCTGAGTGGATAACGCGATGGCGTTTGAAGCGAATGGTACTGGGTTCAAGTCGCAGAGTCAACATCAACTCTAAAATGCAAGTACATCCAGCTGACGCGTCCCAAATAGGACGAAACGCGCCTCCTGGATTCCACTGCTAGCCATTATCCATCATTGCTTACAAATAGTTTATGGATTATTTAGTTTTAGATAATAAAATTTCTTCGATTGAAATTATCAACTGAACAATGTTACATCATCATTGAAAACCTGGAAGCATTAGACGACTATTTCGTCTTGCAACTGAAAATATAATAGTAATCATTTGTTTCTATTTATTACAAATATCTACATAAATAGTTAATAGTAAATTCACTTGATATTGTTTGTTTGTGTCTTTCCATTGGTGTTAAGGTCTACAACTGATCAGTCTCTTATTGGCATATAAGTATCCTGTGAGGATTACCTCGATATAGCCTTAATTCATAAGCATTATAAGTAGAGAGGGGTGGTGGAGTTCCGGAATGAACATTGCCTTCAGGATGCAGGTAGATCCAGCTGATGAGTCTCAGATGGGACAAAACGCGCGTCACACTGGATTTCATTGCTTATATAGCTAATAGTGTTTTATGATTATTTTTTAAAATCATAAGTAACTACATAAGATTCATTGTTTACTTGACAATCTGTAAAGTTTATTAAGAGTTTGATTTGTGATTAATTTTCTGATAATCAATAGTTCTTTATACAGTATATTTAGTATATGACCAGAATTGGAATTAAGGACTTACATTTAGTCCCTACTTAAGATTCATCCATCGAACGTATCTGTATCTTAGTATTAATGTTCAAATTAAAACTTGAGTTCGACACCTTTCACTTTAAACACAAACGTGTTCTTCACTAGACTATTGAGTCCATATAGCTATTAGGTTCGGTAACAGACATTAATTTATTTTTAAGGGTTTGAGTAACTTAGTGGATATCAAGTTGATGTTTGAAAAAAAATATATTGCGATTGAATGTTGTTGTGAATATTAATAATAGAATTCAGGTACATTCAACTCACCCGACTCAAGTAAAGCAAAATGCCATATGTTACACATAATATAACTTGTGACTAACAACGGAGGCTGATCAGTTTCATCCCTAAATAGTAGTGAACGGGAATCACAAGTCCTTGCTAACAATTACTTTTACGGGACTCCCCAGTAGTGCGCATCCCGAACATAGAACTAAAAACTAGCAGCTTCGGTCTTGAGCGCGAATGCTTAAGATCTATAGGCATTTTTCAATATTTCACTTGGCGTTGTTTATTTTAATCTTCCTATTGATGTTTAGAATTGTAATTGATCAGTTTCATATTGTTATATGTGCATCTTGTGCGGGTTGCCTTGATATTGCATCAAGTCACAAGTTTTAGGAGCAAATTTGGATGGTGGCTAGCAGTGGAATTCAGTTTGACGAGCATTTAGTCCTATTTGGGACTCGTCAGCTGGATGCATCTGCATCCTAGATTCGATGTTAACTCTAGGAGGCGTAAACAACATCAAGTGAATTCAAACTTCACTCCGTTGCACAAGTAGGTAGTTGTAAGGACTCAATAGCTAAATGGATCACGTGATGGCGTTTGAAGTGAACGATACAGGGTTCGAGTCCCGGAAAGTACATCAATTCTGAAATGCAGGTACATCCAATTGACTAATGCTAAATAGGATGAAGCAAATATCCTGGATTCCACTGCTAGTCATCATCCATCTTGGATTTTAAACTACTTAGCATACACCTTCAAACAACTTTCAACCAATATCGAATTGAGAATCTTCAATACGAACGTCAAGACAGTTCCACTGTATTGAGCTGAAACTTGCAGAACTAATACAACCATAATCAAGAAGGTACAAGTATTTGTAAAAAGTTGTCTACGCAAGATACTGAACATCCATTGGTCAGATACTATCAACAACAGCTTACTGTGAGAGAGAGCAAACCAACATTAAACTGATGAGTAAATTACGAAAAGGCAATCGAAGTGGATAGGACATACATTACAAAAATCATCAAACTGCATCACGAGGCAAACCCTAACCTGTAATCCTGAAACGAAACGGACAAGAAGATGGTGAGAGAACACATTACGTTGGGAATCGGAAGCAGGAATGAAAAAGGATGAATAACAACTGGAAAGAGTTGGAAAGGATTGTTTTTGACAAGGTTAGATGGAGAATGTTGGTGGTTGACCTTCGCTCCTCTACAAGGTGTAAAAGGCAGAACTAACTAATATATTTTAAATTCATTAAACAGAGTTATTTTAATTCTCATAGTAACATAGGGTTTTTTTGTGTGACTTCCCTACTATTTATATTTACCAAGAAAATATATTATTCCTTTAAAAGGCATCATTATATAATGGATCATTTATATCAATGAACGAATATGAACTATGCATTAATAATAATAATAATAATGATAATGATAATAGTTCATGATGAAGATAAATATTGATGATATTCATACTGTGAAGTAGTTCAATCAATATAATTGAACAATATTTATACTGTTTATTGTATAAGCATTATGTAAAATAGTTATGGATATTGACTTTTTAGTTTCTACTTCTACTACTTCTTCTTCTACTTCTTTTGAAATACAATACAATCTAATCATCAGTAGGATAGTTTTTATTTATTTATTTAATCATTTAATG
Organism: Schistosoma margrebowiei; assembly: GCA_944470205.2. Lineage (NCBI taxonomy): Eukaryota > Metazoa > Platyhelminthes > Trematoda > Strigeidida > Schistosomatidae > Schistosoma > Schistosoma margrebowiei. Next base: position 45,894,929 of record OX104025.1, on the reverse strand, counting down.
AACATTATATCCATATATGGAATCATTCAACCGAATATTAAATTCAACCTCAACAGGGAGTATAAATTGAAAAAAAAAATATTGCCCTATAATTACAAGTATCTTTATTCATTATGTAACTAACATCATTATCATTATATATATATATAATCAATAATAAGAGTGATTGTTTAGTTACTAAGCGGTTAGTGAGCTTTATCTTCTTATTCTACTATTCATATTATAAAGGAATTTTTTTAAAAAAAATAATAATAATAAAACACACGACTGTTTAAGATAAAGTCACAGTGTTCTTGTTTCCAACTTTAATTGTTATTACTAAGATATTGGTTACTAATGTTAAAAGAAGTGAAATGATTATTTAATCTTCTTATAAGTTTATTCCTTTAACTGAATTTAAAGTTGTTTTTTTTTCTTTTCTTTTTTTTTAAAAAAGACCTTTTAAGTAATATCTGGTTTAATTTCTATAAGTATTTGTGTAATTTAGTTAGTTAGTTAGTCAGTCAGCTACAAGGTAGGATCAGGCACATATATACATAGGCCCAAGTTGCCATACCGCATTAACACAACAAGATGAACACTGGATTCATAGGAGTAGTTAAATCAAGGGTGGTAATATATAAAAGAAAGATTGCAATAAGGATATAGTACGGGAAGAAAGAATTAGTTGATAGAAAGAAAGGTATAAAATAATTTTAACCCCACCGCTTAAGGGAAGACAGAGAGTGTATACACCGACGCCGTTGTGATCGATTGTGAGCCATGTCGCACAGAGTCTCCAACCATTGGTTACGATAGTCACGCGGACCCCAACCAAGTAGTCTGCATCTACCAACATGGCTCAGATTAGAAGTTAGTGACTTCAAGCACTGATGACACGTTTTGGTTTGGCCTCCCCTAACTTTCTTCCAACCATCCCCAACACTAGTCAGCATTTCGCGTCGTGGTAATCAGTGTTCAGGCATACGTAACACGTGGCCCGACCATCTCAGTCGATAAAGATTCACAACCTCACCAACTGATTTACCATTGGATGAAGACTCACTGGTCCAGAGATTAAGTGTTCATGCGAGAGACCGAAAATCCTAAGTTCCAGCCCCGTGTACGAAATCGTGGACATACACTACTAAACAGTCCAATACTAGGAGAAAATGGTAGTCTAGCTTATATCGAATTCATTCATTAAAACATGAATAAGAGTATAACACGATTAACTATTCTCTAATCATTTTCATTCAACACTAATCTTTTGTTTTAATTTTACAATAATAATAATAATCATTTCTTATAATCAAAGTTAATCATGCAGTATAATGATCTAATTTGAATGATATCACTACATTCTTTATTCCTAAACAAGCAAACAAACAAATATCTTATCCATTATACAATTCATGGAATTAAATGTTCAGATAAAAACAACAATCAATCAATCAGTGAAACTCATTTGAACTATGTTGTATTCTTCTTGTTCAACTTTAATCAACGTGTGAATTGTTGTTGTATGGTTTGTTTGTTTGTTTTATTTGTGATGTGATGATGATGATGATGATGTAATCTAGCGGATAAGAAATAATAAAAAAAGAGAGAAAAACAGAAAGAGAATAAAAAAATCAAAAAAAAGCTTTTGGATATTTAATATTTTTCTCTTTTTTTTTGTTTTATCTTCATTTTCTAAATTATTATTTGATCTCTCTTGGGTATATATGGATCAAAAATTATTGAATATATTTGAATGAAATGAAATTTAGAATAAAATTAATTCACCTTCTATTTGTGTGTGTATATGCTCGCCCCGCCACTCCCCTTTCTCTCTCTGTCTTTGTAAATATGATTTACGCCTGACAGTACTAAAATAATGATCAATGGTTCATTTGGATCATCTATGAGTTATAAGTTTAATTAGGATACAATTTTATGTTAGAAACCAAATCGATTTGATGAATGAATCAATGAAAATTAAAGAATAATGAGAGAATGACTAGTAATTAACTTCGTGAGAAAATTCTCGGAGTTCTGGTAAGAAGCCGTGACCAGTGGAGCTAATCCGTGTTGGTTAGAAACAGAGGTCTACCTCAGTACAATGGAAGCTGGTTGCGCAATTTCGTGGATTGGTTGAGGTTAGATATTTTAACACCATTAGATGCCGGCCGGCTTAGTAGTCTAATGGTTAAGCGCATAGCGCGAGACTAATAGATCCTAGGTTCGAATCTCTCAGGGTGCGGGATCACTGCTGAAGAGTACCATACTAGGACGAAACGGCCGTCCAGTGCTTCCAGGCTTTTCATGGTGGTCTAGCTTCAAATGACTCATGATTTCAATCAAAAGTATTTTATTATAGTTAAAGAGTTCAAGTTATATATATAGCTAAGAACGAACCATAGAACTTAAAAGATATTACATTTAACATAACAGATCATTCAAAATTTAAACACTTCAGTTACAAACTTTTTGACTGGAACACAATGTGACAAGTTTAAATTTGATAGACAATATTATATCTCTCAAAACTGAAAGTACACCTTATAAACTGACATATGTCGACTAGTATAAATCCCAAAATTTGAAGTTTAAATCGAAATGCACCTTTTAATTGATGATTTAGAATCCACTTGGTTGATTTAGGGCCTCCAAATGCCCTGGTACGTCCAAGAGTGAGAAGAGGCAGCTCGCCCTCTCGAAACTCTCTTACATGGTCACACGTATACAGACACTGACAAGGAAGTCCTTCGACCCTTTAAACGGGTTGGTGGATACTGAAAATCCGCCTAGGAGAGTTGGAAAGCCCTGATTACAAACGAATGGTACACATGCGCTCCAATATTCTGAAGAAACAAATGGTTTATGAACCAATTATCATTGGTCACCGACTACCATGGGACTTCGTCTCCCGACGTTTCTCCATTGCCTTTAGATCAGACCTTTAATTCGAAGTCTCCGGGTGAGGCCCCCTAAGAAAACCACCTGCTTTAACTTGACCAGCCCTTACACAAATCCAATGATTTATGTGGCGCATATCTGTTTAGTGCCTCCTTGTACCAATGTTCATGTGTTTAAATAAAAAAAAATAAAAAGTAAATGGTTCATTTAAGAATATACCTGGTTCCTAATTCATATCTTCAATGATATATGATTGTTGAATGGATTAAACCCTATCAATTACAACTTTGAAAATTCATACTTATGTTCCTTATCGAAGAAAAAAAAAGACAACACATTCATTTAGTGTATCTTAGTTTGAAAAATGGGTAAAACTATAATTTATGAACGGACCAATCAGATATAAGATAAAAAATCTTGGATTTTGGCGCAAATTTCATTCATTCATTTGGATAAATAGAGTTTCGACATTATAAATGATAATCAATTCATGAGAAAAACCACAAATTATAATCCGAATAAAACACACAACTTTATCATACTCATTTTGGTCCTGGTTATTAAATGGTCAGTCTGACATCGTTCAAAAGTCATTCATGAATGATAATCTCATTGGAAAATGTAATATAAATCAATTCTAAACTAAACTATACTCTCATTAAACATTATTTCAAAATGTATTAACACATTCAATTTAAACTGTTTTAATATCAGATGGGTTTTGTAGATACTATAGTAATTTCAATAGTTAAGATCATAAGTCAGTTGAAGCTAGATTATCATGGAAAACCTGGAAGCACTGGACGGCTGTTTCGTCCTATTGTAGGACTCCTCAGCAAGGGGTGAGGTCGTGAATGTGCACCACTGAGGAGTTCCACAATAGAACGAATTGGTCGTCCAATGCTTCCATGGTGGTCTAGCTTCAATTGATTCATGATCTTAACCATTGAAATGAAACTGTTTTTTCTTTAGATGACTCAATAACATAAAGCATTTTAAACAGACAGGATACTTAGTTATGTAATGAATAAAATGGAAGTCTATTATTATTATTATTATCAACCAACTAACATAGTTATTTTTAACATGTTTATCGTTTTAATTTTTTCTTCTTTTTTCTTGTACAATCACTGTTTATGTATGACAAATGATTATACAATTAGGAAAGATATTGAAATCATTGTATCCCTTTATTATTATGATTATTATTCATCATCAATAGAATATAACATTGTTTACTTATATCATTGTCTGTTTATGATACATATTCCACTTATAATATTCAATAATAATAATAATTCATTATTGGAATAGATATTATGATGTTTTACACTTGTTAACTAAATCATCAACTCAATAAACTAAACCATAAAGTCATTGACCTTTAACATTCTATTTCTTTCTTTTTCTTATTTGACAAATGAAGAATGTGTATTAAACAGGTTTTGAATGAAGACTCTTATAGTTAATTTTTAATAATCCTATTTATTATTAGAAGAGGGTTTTATAAAGTCAATTAAAGTTAGACCACCATAAAATCTCTAAAAAACCCTCTTCTGATAATAACAAAAATCATGTGTTCACTAGTGGCTGACTTCAAGAGGTATTTCCTAGAGTGAGAAGAAGTGACCGACCGGGTCTGTTGTGAGATAGTGACTCATTGAAAACAATAGTGGACGATGGCGCAATTTCGTGAATTGGTTGGAGTTACACATGAAAACCGTTGGATGCCGGCCGGCTCAGTGGTCTAGTGGTTAAGCGCTCGCGCGCAAAACAGATAGGTCCTGGGTTCGAATCTCGCGAGGCAGGATCGTTGATGCGCACTTCTGAGGAGTCCTACAAAGAACGAGTTGGCCGTCTAGTGCTTCTAGGTTTTTTATGGTGGTCTAGCTCCAATTGAACCAATTATTAAAATTACCAAAATATCCACAAAACCGCATTTTAATTATAAAATAGTAAATGAAATGTCGTGCGAAATCTTAATCTGTTAATTGTTATTATTATCAATGTTATCTTTATTACTGTAGAAACATTGTTTTTACTACTTAAGTTTAATAGAATAATATTTTCAGAAAGGAGGTTTTGTGGACATTGTAGTAGTTTTAATTGTTGAATTCACGAGTTTATTGAAGCTAAACCATCATGGAAAACCTGGAAGTGTTTGACATCCGTTTCGTCCTAATATGGGACTCTTCAGTAGTGCAAACATACGATTGGCTGAAGGTAGACATGAACACAGTTGGATGACGGCTCAGCAATCTAGAGGTTAAGCATTTATGCGCAATACTGAAGATTCTGGTTTCGAATCCTGCAAGTAGGGTCGTGGATGAGCATTACTGAAGTGTCCCATACTAGGGCAAAACGACCACCCAACAATCCCAGATTTTCAATGGTGGTCTAGCTTCAATCGACTGATGAATCCAATTGTTGGAATAATATTTGTATTTATCTTACCGGTGACTAATATTCAATGCTCAATATGGGATATATCAAAATAAACACATTACTTTTAGATTAGTTTTATGTTAATATTAGTTGATTTCGGTCAGGAAAGTTGAAATCTGATAAACCACATAGATCGTTCATTAAGAATTAACCAATAATATACTATCTTGATATTAATCCTGATCGAATTCTATCGATCAAATCAAGATATAAAACATTATATATAACATCTTAATTAAGCAGTTGTTTATATAGTCGATTTTCGGGCACATTGTTGATGTGATAATTAATGGTACTGTTCGATTTCAGGTGGTTAAAATATAACGACAAGAAATCTTCAATTTAAGAGTCATTCCCATTATATTTAAAACGTAATCCTCTTCATTATATATCATTTAATGAAAGACTAGAAACTAGGGATCAGTGTATACACTTACGATATCACACACACAAAGTTGAAATTCATTTTCCGGTCTGTTTTGAGAGAGTAACTCACTGAAGATGATGATAAATGGTCATGCAATCTCGTGGATTGGTTAGGCATTCTCATGCGAGACCACTAGGTATTGTGTTCAAGTCCCGAGTAAGGGATTGTGGACACACACTGCTAAGAAGTTCTATCTTAGGACGAATTGGTCATCTAGTATGCTTCAAGATTTTCCTAGAGTGGTCTTACTTTAATTGACTTATGAATTCAACTATTAAAATTACTACAATCTCTAGAAAACTTCCTTTACAATGAAAAATTGATACACGTGTAAATTGTTTTGTTTTATGGAAAGAATTGATCACTTATCATTCTACTATAAACATTAATGATATCACTGATCAATTTAGTAATGATCTGCTAATTACCTAATCATAACTACAAGAATTGAACGATTCACCAGTTGTTTGTTTCGTCAGTAATCATATGCACACACACACACATTTACCTTAATTGTTCTAATATACATAAAAACATATGATAACAATTATCACTCTATTTGATAATTTAACAATGAGACATTATGACATTTGACAAGATAAATAAACAACACAACTGATAAGTTTTTGCTTATCGATAAGTGAGGGAATAATTATCGACTGCTTCAGTGTTGTTTGTTGATAGAGAGAGAGAGAGTGAGTGAGTAAGTGAGGTGAGAAACAATGGTGATCATAACTAATTTTATGGTTAGAATTAAAAGTAACAAAGATAATAATAATTGGAATGAGTTTCTAGTTAATATTTATATTTTATACTAGACGAATTATAATTCTCAGTATAGGATTGTTGAAATTGTTGAGTTATAATTGAAAGTTCAACTGTATTTATTGTGAAGTAGTTACTCACCGAAGATAATGATGAACGGCTGCACAATATATTGCATTGGTTGAGGTTAGACATGAACATCAATGGATGGCGGTTTAGTGGTTTAGAAATTAAGCGCTCGTGTGAGAGACTGAAGGTCCTGGGTTCGATTCCTGCTAGTGGGGTCGTGGGTGTTTACTATTGAGGAGTCCCATACTAGAACGAAACGGCCATCCAGTGCTTCCAGATTTTCAATGGTGACCTAACACTGACTCATTGATGATCTGAATTACAATTTGAACAGTATCTACATGGTTTGAATAATCAGACTGTATACAATTAAGTTTACGTATAAATATACCGAAAGTGAATCACAAGTTCAAAATCTGTTTAATCTATTTTAATTTTTTAAACAATGTACTAGTAAGTCGTAAGGAAAATAAGTGCTGTTAAGTCATAAAGTAATATCAGTTAATGAAGTTAGTTACTGACGGTTTAAGTTATGTACATTGGTACAGAATCCTGAGTTCGGATTCTAATGATTATTGTGATCACTGACCGGGGATGTTGAGTGAAATAATTCAAAATCAATCACAATAACACAGATACACTCATTCTTTGGCCTTCTCCAGATTGTGCTCACAGCTTATTATATAAACTTATACTGTGTTATAATTATAAAACTAGATTTCTTTCTTTCTCGTTAAGTCAATTAATACAAAGGTATTTATAATGAGTAAATCATATTCGAGTGCATGACTGATTAATCCGACAAATATCAACAAATGTAGTTGATAGTGCTTTCTAACTACTAAGTTTATGCCAAGTGTTTATTAACAGTTGTTTACGCAAAGTACTTCGGATCCGTTGGCCGGACACTGTCAGCAACAACCTACTATAGGAGAGAACAAATCAGATTCCAGTGGAGGAAGAAATCAAGAAGAAGCGCTGGATGTGCATAGGACACACATTGAGGAAAGCACCCAACTGTGTCACAAGGCAAACCTTCACATGGAATCCTCAAGGTCAAAGGAAAAGGGGAAGACCAAATAGCACATTACGCCGGGAATTGGAGATAGATATGAGAAAAATGAACAATAATTGAATGGAACAAGAAAAGAAGGCTCAGGACAGAGTGGGTTGGAGAATGCTGGTCGGTGACCTATGCTGAATTGGGAATAACAGGCGTAAGTAAGTAAGAGTTTAAGCCATTATATATCTCGCTATTGGGTATCAATGCTAAGATTGATCTTGATAGTTGTAAATAAATTAAACATTAACTCGAGAGTTAGTAATAAATATATTTGCAATTTTAATAGTTGAATTCATAAGTCGATCTAAGCTAGATCACTGTTGAAAACCTGGAAATACTTTACGGTCTTATTTTTCTAGTATAGGATTCTTCAGCAGTGCGCATACACGATATCGTACTGTTTCTAGCACGCGAACACTTAACCTCTAGATTAGTAAGCCGGCATCCGACAGTATTAATGTCTAAATTCAATGGATTCATGAACTTGCGCAACCTTTCATTCATTGTCTTTGCCTGACACAGATTAAACTCCACTGGTCACGGCTTCTCACTAGAACTTTAGAAAATCCATTTTACTAGAACTATAAAAAAAGTCCGTCCAAGAGTATTGAACAACAGTGAATACATGATCGAAATATCTGTTTTCATGAGTCATTCATTGGTTAATTTATCAAACTGAATAAAACTTCAATAAACCACATAGTTATATTAACCAGAATATGAAATGATTTGTGTGTCCTAGATTCCACTGCTAGCCACTATCCATCTTTGCTTAGAAAGCTTGACAATATCGATGCAATTCATAAGAGATGCATAAGACATTGATCAATTAGTAAACTTAAACAACAATGGGAAGATTCAAGTAATACTGGAGAAGATTTGTAGCTCAAATGGATGATTTTGATAAAATTTTGTTCTTTGAGCTAGATGGTTTAGTCGTGAAGGTTTCATTGTTCTTCAGAACGATGTCCTCATCATCAGCATTAACTTCAGATAGAAGTAAACTTTTACTTCAAGTAAACAATATCAAGTGAATTCAGTATGTGATCCATTCATTTAATGAATAATAAAAAAACATACAAAGAGGGATAGAGAGAGAGAGAGAGTAAGATTTAATTACTTTCATTTTTATAGGATTTTAATTTACCAGCAAATAAGATAGTGATCACATATCATACATACATACCCATCTATACGTACACACACACACACAATGGTAATAATAATAATAATAATAATAATAATAATAATAATAATAATGATTATTCAATCTGAACTTATCAGATTGATGTCCTTAATGGGCATTTCATCTATTTCTTTTTCTTGATGAGGGTTATTTACATTTCGGAAAATTGAAAATCTATCACAGCAGGTAAAATGGATTATAAATATAGTGCTTTCTATTGTGAAAAGAAAAGAAAAAGCCTTAAGGGTTATATTATAAAGAGAATACAACATTCTGATCTATGTTTTTATTTATTTATCAATACACTATATAGTTCTGATTTGTTTATATCAGTACAATGGTTATGGGTTAAGAGACAGAAACAGAGGCACAGATAGAGAAAGAGAAGAGAGGAGAGGATAGAAATTACGTCACGTGTCTTCTACATATCTGTTGTATTATGTATATATATGGTTATTTATGTTCATTGATTTCTATTACGTAAACAGTTAAGATTATGTAAACTAAATGAACTTGGTTTAGAATGGATCTGTTTTAGAAGGAAACAGGGAAACTTACAGAGAAAGTGTGTGTCTGTGTATGAGTGAGAGAGAGATAAAAGGTCAAGTTTTAGTGATAATCTTGATTTAGTCGTGTGACTATATGGGTGTTATGATTATTTATCAGTTTGAAGATAATTAAACACAATGAATATTATGGAACAACTAAGGCCTCTGATCATCATCATCATCATCATGATAATAATAGTAAAGTTTTGCGAATTGTAAATGTTGTAATGTGCCATTTAGTATTAATGGATATTTAAGGTAAATTTTTATCACGATTTAATACCGGTTGGAGAATAATAGAAAATTATGAAACATTATATAACTATGTTAGGAAATAGATTGCTAAGTTTGTAAAGGAAACTATACTTGTTTAAATGAAATTTATAATTCGTGAGGTTTGTGAATATAGATGAATATTTTGATCTCAGTTAGATTTGTTACTTACTTACTTACGTCTGTCACTCCTTGTGAAGGAGCATAGGCCGCTCATCAGCATTCTTCATCCAACCCTGTCCCAAACAATCCTTTCCAGTTGTTATTCATCTTTTTCATATCTGCTTCTATTATCCGACGTAATGTGTTCTTTGGCCTTACTATTTTCCGCCTTCCTTCAGAATTCCAAGTTAGGGCTTGCCTCGTGATGCAGTTTGATGATTTCCTCAATGTGTGTCCTATCCATTTCCATCGTCTTTTCCTAATTTCTTCTTCAGCTGGAAGCTGGTTTGTTCTCTCCCACAAAAGGCTTTTGCTGGTGGTATCCGGCCAATGGATGTTGAGTATCTTGCGTAGACAACAATTTATAAATACTTGTACATGTTTCATGATGGCTGTAGTAGTTCTGCAAGTTTCAGCTCCATACAGTAGAACTGACTGTCTTGACGTTCGTATTGAAGATTCTCACTTTGATACTGGTTGAAAGTTGTTCTGAGTTCCATATGTTCTTTAACTGTAGGAATGCTGTCCTTGCTTTGCCAATCCTCGTCTTTACGTCCGTATCTGAACCTCCTTCTTCATCGATGATGCTTTCCAGGTATGTGAAGGATTCTACATCTTCCAGAGTTTCGCCATCAAGAGTGATTGGATTGCTGTTCTCCGCTTTGAATTTGAGGACCTTCGTTTTCCCTCTGTGTATGCTGAGGCCCACTGATGCAGAGACTGCTGCTACTCTGACTGTCTTTATCTTCATTTGTTCGTGTGTATGCGAAAGGAGGGCTAAGTCATCTGCGAACTCCGAATCGTCTAATTGATTCTGAGCTGTCCATTGTATGCCGTGTTTTCCCTCACATGTTGAGGTCTTCGTAATCCAGTCGACCACCAGAAGAAAGAGGAAAGGAGAGAGTAAGCAGCCTTGTCTGACTCAGTTAGATAACTGTTGTAAATCAGAGAGCACTAAATAATTGTTTAATCCTCAAAAGTTGTTATCTATGATTACATCAGGGAGTAAATCAAGAACGTTTCAAGAATAAAAGTGAATGTTTAATCTTTAAACCACTAAACAATCATCTAGTGGTTTGCATCTATAACTTCAAATCAGTTGCGGTATTGCATCAATTTGTATCTTATTGTCTGGAAATAATGATGCTTTTGATAGAAATAAATGATCAAGACTTGGAGAATGTTTAACATTAGATAACAGAAATACACGGATTAGGAAAACTTTCAATAGATAAAAAGTGAACAAAGGATCTAGATTTAAATTTAGTCGTCTAAGAATTGTCAACTTGACGTCCAAGAATGCTTCAGTCATAAGTTTCGAACAATTCTTTAGTCCTATCTTCATCGAAATGTGACAACTCTAAATGTAGTAAGTGGAGACTGTTTATTATCATTCTACAGATATTACTTATTTACTTACTTACGCTTGTTACTCCTTATGGAGGGGAATAGGCCACCAACAACCATTCTCCACTCAACTTTATCCTGAGTAATCGTTTCCAGTTGTTGTTTATCCTTTTCGAGTCTGCTTCCGATTGTCGATGCAATGGTCTTCCTCTTTTCAGTTTTCCTTCAGGATTCCACGTTAGGAATTGCTTCGTGGTGCAGTTGGCTACTTTCCTTAATCTATGTCCTATCCACCTCGAGCGTCTTCTCCTAATTTCCTCTTCAGATGGAGGTTGGTTCGTTTTCTTCCACTGTAGGCTGTTGCTGATGGTATCCAGCCAATAGAGGTTGAGCATCTTGCGTAGACAACTATATGAAAAGAGTGATGGAATCAATAGGTGGTAGCTACATTGAAATTTCGATTTGTTCATCTGAAGTATCTAAGTTAGGACAAGAAAAGGTGCTCATTGTAATTAGTTTGCTTAATTTAGATGAAAATGAATTTACTTGACACATTGAAAAAAAAACACCTTTTTAATCATTTACTTTCTTTTATTTCAGAACAGAACATCAACTATCACCAATAAATAGCACTTACCAGTATAGGTGCTGTTGAGATTATTAACTTTTCGATTGAGATCATGAACCGATTGATGTTCTCGGAGTTCTAGTGAGAAGCCGTGACCAGTGGAGCTAATCAGTGTCGTATAGAGGCAGGTATCTACCTCAGTACAATGGAAGATGGTCGTGCATTTTCGTGAATTGGTTGATGTTAGACACTAACACCATTTGGAGCCGGCTCAGTGGTCCATTAGGCTACGCGTTCGCGCACGAGACGGGAGGCCCTGGGTTCGAGTCCTGAGAGCGGATTCGTGGGTAGACGCTGCTGAGGAGTCCTGCAACAGGACAAAACGGCCGTACCGTGTTTCCAGGTCCCCAAAGGTGGTTTAATGTCAATCGGTTTATGATCTCAATAGAAAAATAGCATTTAGTTCTAAGCAGTGGTTTTGATTTTATTACACTTCAATTATATACTACTTAAATGATTTTTCACAGTATATAATAATGAGTGTTTTTTTAAAATGAAGGATTTAAGCTATGTATGAGCTTGTGAATTCCACGATACATAGATAAATTAAAAGTAATGTTATTTTTATAAATAACAATGATTTCATTAATATGTCAGTATTGTCACGTAATTCACCCATAAAAGCCTTTAGATCAATAGGCCTCAACATACATAAAGGAAAAAGCAAGATCCTCAAATGCAACACGAATATCACCAATCCAATCACACTTGATGGCGAAACCGTGGAAGAGGTGGAAACATTCACGTGTCTGGGTAGCAGCATCGATGAACAAGGAGGATCCGATGCAGGCGTAAGGGTGAATATTAAGGAAGCAACGGCCATATTCATACAGTTGAAGAACATATGGAACTCAAAACAACCGTCAACCAATATCAAAGTGAAAATCTTCAATACGAACGTCAAGACAGCTCTACTGTACTACAACCACTATGCAGCCATTATCAAAAAATTTAAAGGCATTTCTAAACAATTCTCTACACACAATACTCAATGTCCGTTGTCCGCATACCATCAACAACAACTTACTGTGGGAGAGCTTCCATCTGAAGTGGAAATTAGAAAAAGATGTTGGAAGTGGATAAAACATACATTATGAAAATCATCAAACTGCATCACAAAGCGAGTACTAATTTGGAATCCTGAGGGGAAGCGGAAAAGTGTAAGAACAAAGGACACACTGCGTTAAGAATTGGAGACAGATATCAAAAGAATGAATAGCAATTGGATACAACTGGAAAGAATTATGCGGGACAGAGTTGGATAGTGAATGGTAGTGGGCAACCTATGCTCCTCCATAAATGGTAACAGGCACAATTAAGTAATTATTTTGTGACCAAACTACCCAAAGTGTATTAGATTGATCTATCAAATAGTTCTGATCAACTCTGTCTTCACATTGTGTTAATTGTTTAGTCTATCAATACTTATTTAGTAAATGATTTACGTAATAAACAGTGTAGTAATTTCTTCTCATAAATACTTCAATAATCATTAATTCTTATTCTGCCATTAATTCCTTAATTGTTTGTCGTAAAATTAGGTAAGTCAATAATTAGGTTTATCGGAAGTACATTTTAATCGAACCAAATAACAACACATGAGAAATCACAAGGTTAATAATGTGTAAACTTTTAATTGTTTCCAAGAAATAAGTAGCTATAATTCATGGAAATTCGAATATAGGAAATTGAAGTATCTCAATAATGTAAGTCTGATAAATTAGAAATATTAGTGTAGGGTTATGGAGATTGTTAAGTTTTTGATTGAGATCATGAATCAATCAGTGTTAAACAACCATTGAAAACCTTGAGGCACTGGATGGCCGTTTCATCTTAGTATGGGACTACTCAGCAGTGTTCAACCAGGTCTGTTGTGACATACTAACTCACTGAAGCCAATGGTAGATGGTGGCAAAATTTCGTGGATTGTTTGAAGTCAGACATTAACATCATTGGATACCGGCTCAGTGGTCTAGAGTTTAAGCGTTCGTGCTCGATACCGAAGGCCCCGGGTTCGAGTCTTCCTTACGGGCTGGTGAATGCTTACTGATGAGGACCAAACGGTCGTCCGGCACTTCCAGGTTTTCTACGATGGTCCAGTTCCAATCGACTCATGAATTCAACTATTAAAATCACTACAATCTCCACAAAACTTGTTTCTGATGAATACTGTTTGTTTATTCGATAATATATCGTATAAGTTTACTCAGTGATTTAATTTTCAAATCAAAACTTCTCATTTTACATAAGTAATCGTAATTCAGTTAATGATATGTAATGGTGAAGATAATCACGTGGAATCTTTTCTTTTGATTATCTTCCTTCAGTATCTGTGTTGTTTTTATTTATGTTTAGTTAGTTTGTCTAATTTGTGGATTGTATTCGTCGCAGATTGATTAAAGTTAAGGTGCCATAGATGACATGAGGACACTAAAAAGCTTTTTCATACTATTATTGGACTTTTTAGCAGTACTTAATCAATACAGTGGTCAGGAATTAAATTAAAGATTTGTAACAAAGGCTTCATGAATAGAACAATTTATTCGGCGTTCAGTGAAACAGTTTCACCTTCAATCGATTTTTGATATAGCTGAATAATTATCCAATGTCAGTGGTGAAAACTGTTCCATTCTAAGCATCTTTGAACTTCATTTGGGATAACTTCTCACAAGAATTTCATGAGTTCATTAATGAAATGAATAGGGTAGATCTGTTGAGGGTTTTTTATAGAGATTCGTTTGATTTGCAGGTTGTTTCACCCATATATTGATTTGAGTTTGCTTAATTCATTGAATCGAAACTATACTACACAAGTAGATGGCTATCATGATTCAGTAGCTAAGTCGACAACGCAATGGCGTTTGAACTGAAGGGTACTGGATTCAAGTCCCGAAGTGAAAATCAACTCTGGGATGCAGGTACATCCAGATAACGAGTCCTAAATACGATTAAACACACGTCCTGGATTCCACTACTAGTCGCTATCTATCTTTGCTTAAGTAAACTATACATTTATTAGTAGAGTTATTATATATAGGTTTTCAAATTTTATGAGTGGAACGATAGAATATAAGTGCTTTTTTATTCATATACTTGATAGTTTGAGTCCATCATATTATTAGATGAAGTCGCCAGTCCTCTTAGAATTGTACTAGTAAAGGTAATTTATTCTAGGCCACCAATTATTGTAACTACTCTAAGTACTTCAAAAAAAAACGGAAATGAATAATTATGTGGG
Source organism: Schistosoma margrebowiei (assembly GCA_944470205.2). Taxonomy (NCBI): domain Eukaryota; kingdom Metazoa; phylum Platyhelminthes; class Trematoda; order Strigeidida; family Schistosomatidae; genus Schistosoma; species Schistosoma margrebowiei. Next base: position 45,879,898 of record OX104025.1, on the reverse strand, counting down.
TATATTATTTTACACTTGAATTAAAAGGGTTTAAATTTATCCACATTCAAGAAAACAAATCTACGTACAAGATTCTTTACATGTTGGAGACTTAAGTGAAGTTAATGTACAATATTCTCACTAATACAATTATCAGAAGGGAATTTTTTGGGTATCATAGTAATTTCAGTAGTTGAGATCATGAGTCAATTGAAGCTAAACCACCATGGAAACCTGTAAGCACTCGGAGGCCAACTCGTTCTATTGTGGGACTCCTCAGCAATGTGCATCCACCATCCCGCCCCTCGCGAGATTCGAAACCAGGACCTATCTGTCTTGCGCGCGAGCGCTTAACCACTAGACCACTGAGCCGGACGGAATCCAACGGTGTTAATATCTAACTTCAAGTAATCTACGAAACTGAGAGACATATCCACCACTGTCATTAGTGAGTTACTATTTCACAACAGACCCGGTTGAACTCTACTGGTTACTGCTTCTCATTAGAAATAATAAAATGATTAATATAAATTTGTAAATATTGTAGCAATCTGTTGCTACTTAAAACCGAAATAAGTAGGCAAATGTAATTTTTAATATTTTTGTGTTCGCTAGCAGAAAATTGTCTGATAATTAGTAAATATGCAAGAAATTACTGAAATTCTGTTAGGCTGATGAATACGAATATGACTGGTAAGGCCCAAATAAATTCATTCTATCTGAATTAATGGTCTAGATGTCGAAACGAGTATATCTCCATGACTATCGGAAGCTCCTCAAGTTTGTTATTAACGTGTAAAATCACTAGTCCTACCACGAGAAAGTTCCTCACAGTGACTGTTAACGGATACCTATCTCTGTTGTAGCTAGATATAACTCTGAACACTATCATTAAATCATAAAAGCTTTGGAAAGTAATGATAAAACCTAAAATTGAGAAAAAAGTTCGAGCAGCTCCCACTGAATGAGGAGGTTATCACCAACTCTTAGGGAAATGGTAGTGCATCATGCTCTTCCAAGTTTTCGCGTTCACAGGAGTGTTATGTAACATAAGGTGATCTTAATTTACTCGGACTTGATTGGTTTCATTTGTCTGATGTTCCATTAAATATTGTGTCTGTCTTGTAAAACAGCCTTGTGAATCCAGCGATCGTCCAACTGTCGAGAAAGAAACAGTCATAGCTGAGATTTGTCCAGTGGTGATGGAAAATATTCATAAAGCATTGCTTGGTGACACTAACAGAGCAGGAACACTATAGTTACAAATACACATCACCTTTCTGATTCTGACTGATGAATTTTCAAAATAATCATAAACCTTCATCGTGTCTCCACCAAAAACAAAGCCTCCCAGATACTGATGGTGAATTTCTTTCGAAACGGAGTACTAGACACTGTAGTGTCAGATAAAAGATCGAAAATTTTCCTCTAGAGATTTTTAAAAAAGTTTTGTTACTGACAATTCATAACATACACCTCTTTACCACCATGGCATCCTTAATCGGATGGATAAACTAAATGGTTTGTGGACACCTTCAAAAGAACATTATTAAGATTAAAAGGGGAGGGGATGGCCATCGATATATTGCACAATGTTTTATTAGTGTATAAAGGTACACCAAATAACGTACTACCATATCAGAAATCGCCAGACGAATCTTTCATGGGTCACAGATTGAGAGCAGCTCACCATTTGATGCTAAAAAAGACCCACACGTGAAGAATGGTATCGGTATGTTCGATTGAGATTAAAAATTGACGACAGCAGTGGATGGTTCATTTTCAAACAAACCCAAGGGAATTACGTTATTAAAGTGGAAAGTAATCAGTGATGTGTAATCTCTAAATACAACTGATGAGAAAGGAAACCAATAACGATTAAGATGAATTTCTATTACATTAAATGATTCAGAATGAATTCTGCTTATGAGCTTTCAATGGATTTTTATTATTGTTTATTGACAAATATTCAGCTCATGAATTCTAATTCTTGTAATGTAATATATAGTCGATTAAATTAAATATATTTTTCACAGTGGTTGATATATTAGGGTTATTATCAGGAAATTTTCAGGTGTTAAACTAGTCTTTTTACACTAGTTAGTGGAGCAGGAAAGGAAGGAAAAGAAATAGTCTCGTCTACTGTATTGAAATGGGAATAGTGAATATTTTTGGATAGGCCACGTACACATCACCTTTCGAATTAGCTGGTTTCTTCCTTCATACTGATTTGTTTGGAATCGATACATAGGGGAATTGAATCTAACAATTGTGAAATTCGTTGTTCTGCTTTTAGGACGACCATGTATAGTTACATATTCCGAGAAGTGCAGCATATATGTGGTTGCACATTCATGTGTAACATTTCTTTTCTGTACGCCTGAAATCGTGTCTATATATATGAGAAAAACAGACCCGACATTATGTGATGGACCATGACATTAACTATATTGTACTCGCTAGAGTAGCTCGAGTGTTTTCAGTTTTTAGGTAAGCCTTATTGACAAGTTTAAACAAACGCAAATAGCCTGGTAAGACGTACTACTAAATGTCAATGACAGTTTCATCTCACTATGCTAATGGGGTGTGGCAAATTGAACCGATGTATATACGTACCAGGTTCTACGTTGTGACTGATTGATGTATTTTAAGTTAAGGAAAGAGTGAATCTGCGCCATTGTGAACGACTCAGAACCATGTCATCCAACGTCTTCAACCATTTATTTTGGTAATCACACAGATCCCAACGAGGTAATCTGCATCTAACTACACAACTCAGTTCGTTATTTAATGAACGGATGTTATGTCTTAGTGTAGTTGCTCATAGTTTTCTTTGAACCTACTCTTACACCAGTAAAAATCGGCCGTCAGGGTAGGTGGTGATTGGGTATTCATAATACATGTCCAAACTACAATTAATGAAAATTCATCACATAATCAACCGAATTGTCACCCTTACTTAGTGCTCTGCTTCTAATCACATAATTACTTACTCGATGGCCCCAGCATACGCGACCAATGTTTCAAAGTCACCTATGGTTAAATACCAATAGCTTGTAAATATCCTTAATGTTTAAAGTGTAGGTTTCACAGGCATAAAGAAAAACGACGTAAACTGTTGCGTATTATGACTGGTCGATAATTGTTATGTCGGAATCGCTTATTACTTATACTCGTAAAACAAGAAACCATTGTAATTCCTACAACATGAAGTAAGAACACATTTATTTATAAACTGATTGTACACCCATTTTGACTATTAATTAGGATGAAATCACATACTGCGTATCATGCTGACCATAGTCCATCTTAATTTAATATAAGAACATCGCATCTTGAATAAACACATCAAATTCAAATCGATTAATGCAATACCGAATATAATATGACACTAGAAAACAAAACAAATATTCTTTTGAATAATCATTATATTGAATTAAACAAACGGAAGTAATCTTAATCAAATATAATAATGAATCAAAATTTGATTTCGCCTTTTTATTCCATTATATCTTTCAGCAACATGCCCGTCCTTTGGTTGTCAAGTGTGATAATGAATTTCAATCAAACATTTTGATGTTTTGCTAATTGAACACTAGATTTGGTTCCTAAGCTCTTCTAGTAATCCCCAAGCTAGAACCACACAGTGAATTGAACATGAGAGAAAAGGCGCGAAATATGTAAGAAACATTTTACTCCAAAGGTTCGTTCTGTACAGAAAATCTAGGGTTTTTATAGTATTTTAAATATTCTTGGGTTCCCCGAAAATTATGGAATACTACTAAACATAGTAGCAGTATAAGTAATCATCCAATTAGAAACTCTACATGTGACTTTTCACTTCCTTGATGTTTCTGGTAAAATGTCTTATGAACGCTGATTGGATAAGATGCTTTTCATTGTTTTCAGAGCCTTTCTTAGCTTCTTCGAAAATTTTTCTGAATCTGATTGTTGAATTCATCAGTCAATCTAATCCAGATCACTATAAAAAAAAACCCTGGAAGTACTGGATAACCGTTTTGTCCTAGTATGAGACTCGTCACCAGTGCGCATACATAATCCCATATACAGGAGTCGAATACAAGACCTTTAGTTTCTCATAATAGGACAAAACGGCCATTCAGTACTTCCAAGTTTTCCATGATGACCTCTATTTGTTTATTTAAACACATAAGCATTGGTACAAGGAGGCATCAAATAGATATGCGCCACATAAATCATTCGATTTATGTGAGGGTGCCCAAATCGAAGCGGGTGGTATTCTTAGAGGGCCGCACCCCGAGCCCTTGACCTTAAGGTCTGATCCACAAGGCAGTGGGGCATCGTGAGGCGATGCAGTCCCATGGTAGCCGGTGACCAACAATTGGTTCATACGCCATTTGTTCCCGCAGGATACTGGAGCCCATGTGCACCAATTGGTTTGGAATCCGGTTAAAGCGCCGGACATTCGCTTTTCGTCCTCTCATTTTGGTAAACAACACTCGTGGTACGAGAAGGCAGTGAGTAGGACTTCCTTGGCAGAGGCTGTATACGCGTGGCCGTGTGAGAGAATTTCGAGAGGGAAGGTGGGCCCACCCCACTCTCGGCCATACCAGTGCTTTTGGGGGCCTAGCTTAGATTGACTCAATTTCAACTATGAAAATCACTGCGATCTCCACAAACTTTCATTTCGATATTAAACAATTATTCTATCTAATATCAATGAAAAAAATGAGCACAATGTAATAGATCTTTATTTCTTTCAAACAAAACGATAGAAACGAATACAGTGATATGTAACAGTTAATTCATAGAAAAAAGAAGAAATGATACACAGCCAGAAAAGAACAAAAGAAATGCAAAAAAAACATCAAATGTATACACCATAAACAAATAAGTAAACGAGAAAAAACAAATAAAATGGAACAAATTACAAAACAAAAGGAAAAAAAACGGAACAATCATGAAGACACTTACGATATAAGAGATTCATGATGTCGATGATCATGATGTAATATATAGATGGTAAAGGATACTAAAGAAATAAAATTAATTGAATTAGTCACAGCCATTTCAAATTTATATTATTAAATATGAAGAAAAAGAAAATCCCATAGAAACAATGAAATGCCACAAAAAAAAGAAATTGTAGAGAAAAAAAGAAAAGAAAACTATGAAGAGAATAATTTTCTTCTTTTCTTTCTTTTTTTTCCTTTTAAAATGTATATAATGTTTTACTATTTAATGAACGATAATCTCCTGAAGTAATCATATCATAACCATTCCAACCAGTTAAAAAAACACAACTAGGCCATTGATTTGGTAATAATAATAATTGTATATTATAATTTAATTGTTTTAATTTATTGATAAAATTTGATGGATGATTTAATTTATATTCCATAGTAATACTACCTGGTATAGTAATATTATAATTAGGATGTATTCGAGTTAATTGAATAGAATAAGTTGAATTAATACAATTTTTTTCAATAGCTGGATTAAATCTACTATGACTACCACCAATGATTGATATCATAGAAGTTTGTTCTTTAATATTATTAATTGTAGAAATAGAAGTAAATTGTCGTAATGTAATAGGTGTATAACATTGTGAACCACGTAAAAATAATGCTGCATTACTTATTACCTGTGTGTGTGTGTGTGTGTGTGAAATGTAATGCAAGAAAGAATAAGAAATAGATGTATATAAATAAATTTAGTAAAATGTAAAAGATAATTTATTATAATCTAAATGGAGAGTAAATGATTAGTAATATTTGAGCTATTCAATCATTGAGTTCCGGTCTTGAATACTACTCATTATCTACGATTTCAATAATCAAGTTGTATTTAGTTATTTGAATACATAAACATTGGTACAAATAGGTACCAAATAAATATGCGCCATACAAGTCATTTGATTTGTGTGAGGGCTAGGATAGTGCCCGGGTGCCCAAATCGAAGCAGGTGGTTTTCTTAGGGGAGGAATGACATGGCTCAAAATCGTTTGCAATGGCGCAGGTGCATCCACTCTTTGTGTTCTCCCAAATTCTAATCTTCTGAATTTTTCATGTCCCTTTTTTCCTCTTTCCAAATTTATTTCACTGAATTATACTCTTTAAATAACATCTCCAAATCCTAATCTTCCCGATTATTGCTTATACTCTTACTACCTCTACCACTACGGGATTTGGATCGACAACAGCATCTCTGTGTTAAGGTGGTGTGGCAACTCGAACTGATGTACGTACGTACGAAGTTCTACGTTGTTACTGACTGACTGACTGACTTAGGGGAGGGGCAAATTCAGAGCCTTTGACCTGAAGGTCTGATTCACAAGATAGTGGAGCAACGTCACATGATGCAGTCCCATGATAGCCGATGATCAACAATAGGTTCGTAAGCCATTTGTTCTCTCAGGATACTGGAGCCTATAAGCATCATTGGTTTCGAATCAGGGTTTTCCAACTCCCCTCGATGAATCCTTCATACCCACCAACCCGGTTAAGGCACTCAAAATTCGCTTTTCATCTTCTCAATTTCATAAACATCTCCGCAACGAGAAAACAGTGAATAAGACCTCCCTGGTAGTGGTTATATGAGAGCGTTTCGAGAGGGAGAGCTGACTCTCCTCATACCTCCAACAGCACTCAAGACCACTGACTGACTTAAACTGTCATGACTACATTTATCAGTGAAAAATTCCACCATACAATCATAATGTACAATTACTGACAATAGTACACTTGTGGTGTGAGCTACTTATATTGACATAAGTAGTATATAACGTGCGTTAAAAGAACGTAATGTCCGGCAGCAAAAGATGGCGAAGACTAAGAAAGGTGGAGCGAGAACATAATGGAATTTGTAAGAAAACCTATGAACAATGGAATGGGAGACAATAGATTGGTGTTTGCAACAGAAACAATTCAGTTTGGTTTGATGCGTGAATATTTTGCAAATTGACGATTTAATATATGGTATTCAGATTTTGTTGAGATAGACTGTAATTGTTGTGCTAAATACATTCGATTGTCCCCACCTGTGTTCTTGTTCACTACATTTGGTGTCGCTGCCAACCGGGAGAGGAGGAGGGTGCTGTTCTGCGGACGCCGTTGCGGGCCTGGAGTTGAGGTGCCAGTTGGAGCAGTCTGGTGCGGAGAGGTGGCGTCTGGTGGAGTGTTCTGGCGGGGCGGCGTTGGCTGTAGCAGGTGCTGTTGACGGAGAGGAGCGGTGGGACGCGCGGCTGCTGGGCGGACATCGGATGTAGATGGCTCAGCAGGCCGGTGGAGTACGGGTGTCAAGCGTCCCAGGTGCCGGGTGGATGTAGGTTGTTGTTGCCCCGGCAGGTCGACTGAGCTATGGAAGTCAGCGCGCCGCAGACTCGACATTTTGACGGAGAGCGTGGCACAGACTGCAGAGACGGAGAATGTTGCACGGCGAGCATGAACCACCACATGGACGACTGTTTTAAAGGGGGGGACGAGTGTGGTGTGAGCTACTTATATTGACATAAGTAGTATATAACGTGCGTTAAAAGAACGTAATGTCCGGCAGCAAAAGATGGCGAAGACTAAGAAAGGTGGAGGGAGAACATAATGGAATTTGTAAGAAACCAAAGATCAATGGAATGGGAGACAATGGATTGGTGTTGGCAACACAAACAATCCAGTTTGATTTGATGCATGAATATTTTGCAAATTGACGATTTAATATATGGTATTCAGATATTGATGAGATAGACTGTACTTATTGTGTTAAATGCATCCGTTTTCCCCACTCGTGTCCTTGTTCACTACACACTTATTAGTTCTATAATATTGTACATAACGTTCCCATTGAGTTGAAAGTGAATTTTTTTCTTAGATTTTAACCACCAGGATAAGAGTTACCTTATTAATTAAACAGTCAGTGAGACTACAATTTATGGACGACCTTTGAGCGATGCCAAAGTGACCTTGAGAGTGCCTACCTACTTACTAGGGTTAAATGAAGCTCATAAAGCAGTTTGAAGAATAAGGATTGTGATTCACAGTTGATGGTTAGGCGTTAGGATTTAGGTTTACAGTTTTTTTTTAACCACGAGTTGACATCAGCTAAAATGCCAAGACACTAGTTGACCAAATGTGTGAGTGAGTTTCGCGCCAAAATCCAAGGCCTGTTATCGTAAATCTGATTGATTCGTCCATAAATTATATTCTCGCCATTTTGTACCCAGAGGTTAGCTTTGAAATGATGAATGGCTTTAGCTTCAGTTGTGAATGAATTTTTTTTTAATACAAACTTTCTTTGACCCAGTTCTTTGTAGATGATGATTCTCGTAGTGGTATATGGACAAGAATTAACTATATGTTCACTTCTCTATTTTACTACAGACTATTAAATGTAGGAAAAATTGCCTATAAATACGATTTTACAGTAGAGGAAAATGATATCGTCAAAGAGAAAATTTGTTTTATTCATTTTAATTAATTATAACTTGAAAAAAAAGTTCATTTAACTAACTTGTGCTGCATCTGTAAGACCCCATAATCCATCAAATGAAACAATACCTGCACGTATACCACATTTTCTATGTGTAGCTGATAAATAAATTGGTCCAAGTGGAATAAGAGGACGACGTCCAGGAGCAAATTTATTCAATTTTATTTCTGAGAATAATTGTAACACTGAATTCAAGTGTACACCTGTACCAGGTACAATTTGTCCATTACCAAATGGTGAACCCATGAATATATTACCAACAACAGTAAAACTAGTTGAATCAGTTATTACAATACCTGTGCTACCGATACTGGCACCTTCCTGATAGTAGGGCAGAGATTTATTAAAAAATGTAATAAGCAAAATAATTGTTATGCTCAATATTCCAATGGAAAAGATCAACTTGAAATTTCTTCAAAATATTGATTAAATTAAATGTCTGTTAAATTATAGTTTGGGGATATATCTTTAATATCTAGTTCAAAGTAAGTAGTTGTTTTAAGTGACCAGACCAATCCTGAATTGTACTTCATTTCTAACTGGTCATCTTAGCGAGATTTTATATTGTCATTCATTTCATTAGAATATTGCTCCCAAATGCCTTGGTACGGTCGACAGTGAGAAGAGTCAGCTCTCCCTCTCCAAATACTCTCACATGACCACGTTCATACAACCACTGCCAGGGAAGTTCTACTCACTGCCTTCTTGCACCACGGGTGTTGTTTATGAAATTGATAGGACAGAAAGAGAATGTTAGGTGTTTTAACCGGGTTGGTGGATATGAAGGATCTATAGAGGGAAGTTGGAAAACCTTGATTGGGAACCAATGGTCCACATGGGCTTCAGTATCCTGATGGAACAACAGGCGTATGAACCAATAATTGGTTACCAACTACCATGGGACTGCTTCATGTGACGTTGCTCCACTGCCTTGTGGATTAGATCTTTAGACCAAAGGTTCGGGGCGTGGCCCCCTCAGAAAACCACCTGCTTCGATTTGAGCACCTGGGCAGTATCTCAGCCCTCACATAAATCGAATGATTTATGTGGCGCATATCTATTTGGTGCCTTCTTGTACCAATGTTTATGTGTTTAAATAATGATAATAATAACATTAGGATATTAAAACCATTATGACAATTGATTTGCAATTAGTACTCTTCAAGTTTTCTTTTTAAATAAGATTTTACACTTACTGATTCCGTTTAAACTTTAGGTACTAAATTCTGCTGTTTACTTTAGTAGAGAATGAGATATTTAACACTCCTCTGTTTAAAAATGACTACAAATACTTGAATTTATCTACATTCAGTGAAAAACTAGAAATTATTTTGAGCACATGTGTTAGCGGGACATAGATTGGATTAAAGGAAGTTCCATACCATGACTGTGTTGGTGCAAGCTGATTGGTTATTTCTTATTCAATCAGAGCTAGTGGATACTTGGCGAATACTCTAGAATCTTCTCATGTACAAACTATAAATATACTAAGGTTTCTCTTATTTCTATCTAACCTTTTTATTTGGAATATGATTTTGTTCATGTTTAACCGTGTTCTGATTTGGAGACTTGTTGAGTGAATTATTCACTATTATTAAAATGCGCCTATTTCATAATAATCTTAAGAGAAGAAGAAAATAACTATAGATAGAATAACTGAAATCAATTCACTATATTTAGTGAATCAGTTTAAACTTGAATCTTATCAATTATTCATTTATTTTTATTCATTTGAACACATAGATACTGGTACAAGGAGACACCAGATACATATACACTATACAAATCTCATTTGATTTGTGAAAGAGCTGTGATACTGCCCGGGTGCTCAAATCGAAGCAGGTGGTATTTTTAGAGGGCCACACCCCGAACCTTTGACCTAGGGGTCTAGTTCACAGGGAAGTGGAGCAATGTCACATGATGCGGTCCCATGATAGCCGGTGACCACTAATTGGTTCATACGCCCATGTGAACCGCTGGTTTCGAATCAGGGTTTTCCAACTCCCCTAAGTAGAGTCTCCATGTCCACTAATCCGGTTAAAGCACCGGACGTTCTCTTTTCGTTCTCTCAATTCCGTAAACAACACCCCCGCCACGAGAAGGCAGTGAGCAGTAATATATGTTATGTAATGAAAAGATTTGAAAATTTCTTGAAAGCACTTTATACAACAATGAGTTGTGAAAAGGGTCAGATCATTCAATTTGTTATTAGACCTATTTGACAACATGATATATAAGTAGTCTAGTTCAATAGAACGTGTATTTTTAAACAAGTTGTACAATCATACTTTCTTAAATGTCAGATATCTGGAATAGTATGTACACAACAGTCGATAAAACAGTAAAAATCTATTTATTATTTCAAATCTTAGAATGTATTCCTATGTTAATATGTCTTTATCATGAGATGAAATCTAATTGTTTATCATACATTTGATTGAATAAGATGTCAGTACTGTAGCAGTGTGAATGTTAGATTTCGATCTCACCAGATACGACAATACTTACATATAACCGATAAGTTACAAGTCGAGATGAGGCAAGAATTGTGTATTACGTTGCCAGCGATTATGAACTATTACAAGAAAAACTAGTTAGTATTGTGTTGTACGCTCCTTATGCGGACAGATATAAGTAGTATCTATCAGGCATCAGAAGTAGAATTCTTACTGACAGAAGAGAAAAGAAAACAGAAAGCAATCAAAATAACAATAGGAATGGAATAACATTTTAGTTAGTAAGGGATAACTCAAGGAACATGTTTAAAAAGTGCATAACATAACTGATTTCCCCTGTCCAAGCCTTCGTGCATTACAATATATACATATGAAAGAAAACAAATACAAGAGAAAACAATATTACTAGTTAATAAAAAGAAGATATATTTCTAGTTTAGTTGTCATGGTTTTTGCCTCCGTCAATTATCATGTGACAAAATCACCGATCAGAATACTGACTTACATGATTTTGTTCCTGTGCTAAACAACGTCAACCAGTACTAGTAGTGTTAAATCAACTCTCAATTCTTATTGGTCCTCGATATAGCAGCTTCTCATTTAGCTCTGTCTGTTGAGTCCATAACACAATAATATATTTCAGACATACATGGGTTATATGCAAGCAGACCAGACCACATCATACCATAAAATGAGAAATAATAACTATACAAGATCAAGCTAAAAGTGGTTATGAGTATAGGAAACTATAACCAATAGATTGGGAATAAATTAAGATTAGTAGATCTTATAACAGTAGCTAATAGGTCGAATGAAAGTTTATGGTTAAATGAATATGAATATACAGATAATCTAGTTAATTAATAGTCATCCAATAAGAATATATATAATAACAGTCCATAAACAATCCCTAGCGGTTTATTTATCGTTTATTTTTCGTTCGGATGCAACAATTTATTTATTTATTTATTTGAACATATAAATATTAGTACAAGAGGGCACCAAATATATATGCGCCACACCATATTTGTGTGTGGGCTGTGATACTGCCCGGGTGCCCAAACCGAAGTAATTGGTTTTCTTAGAGGGCCACGCCCCGAGCCTTTGGCCTAAAGGTCTAACCCACAAGGCAGTGGAGCATCGTGAGAAGATACGGCCCCATGGTAGCCGGTGACCAACGATTGGTTCATACACCATTTGTTCCCATAGGATATAGGAACCCATGTTAACCGAAACAACATAAAGCTATGCAAAATCCAATTATGAGAAAACCTATGAATTTTTGTTGTCCAAGTTGTCATTATTATTGTAACATTAAAATACAGAGATGTACAATAATGAGAGATGGAAAAGTACTTGATGCTAGATTACTTACTTATCAGTATTCACGATATTCTATTAATCAGGTTTGCAAATGTATTTTTATGATGCTAATATGTATATAAAGCCGAGAAAATCTATTTGATCCATAATTTGTATCAGCTTGTTTATTCGGTGAGAAATGGTTGATTACATTCTGTATGTGGTAACACCTTATCTTCTTAGAGGTCCGGTTAATCCAAAAGATAGATCTTGATTTGAAGATTTAATGGGAGAGGTCGAAAAATATTGATAAGATCACCTAGCTACAAGTTCTTTGGAAATATGGTAAAGTGATTAGCGAACTAATACGAAAAGTGTATTTACCAGCGATAAAAATGGAGGATGTCTAGCGTCAGGAATTTTAGCGCGAAAAAAACAGAAATTCGAATTTACGAGAAAATAATAAGTAAACGAGTTTAGGGGATTCAAAAATGTCAAGAAGCACCTGAATTGAGAAATACGTATAGAACTAATTCACTGATAACATTTAAAGAAATTTGTCTGCTAATATATTTAACTTACAGAAGTTGTTTGAAGGACGTCTAGTTGTGAATGTTCCTTCACCACACGATCATCTAGAATACTAGCTACAGTGGATTCACGTACAGACTTTGAGAAGATACTGTCCAGAGCAGATGCAGCTGCTACACCTAATTAAAAAGAAACTGTCCATCAATCAAAAAGTTTAATTTTTAAGAGTAATAATTATTCCATTCAATATATGTTTGTAGTGTCGGTTATTATGTTAAGCCCATATACCTTATTCTAACTTTCGGACAGCCGATTCTATTCATTTTACTCGACTGTTTTTATATGAGCATAGGTGGTGTGCGTACATACCTTATCCTATTCATCACATATCTGTAACTTATTTTTGTGTAACTATAATTATTAATTAACGCTTGGTTAAAGGGGTGTTGGCTTATCCGCCATCTCCACTGCGCGTCGTTTTGCTTTGTTCTATTCTATTCGCTTTATGTACAAAATATGTCAGTCAGTCAATCAGTAACAACGTAGAACTTCATACGTATGTACATCAGTTCGAGTTGCCTTACCACATTAGAACAGAGATGCAGTTGTCGACTCAAATTCCAACCTACAAAATACAAAATATATGTATTCAAAAGTTCATTCTCGTTATTTGACTTATTTAATTCCGTTATTCACTGAACGCAGATTAAATCTATAAAGGACATACGAAGATAGGTAGCACATACAATTCAATAACAATCATTCATGAAATCTACTTGGAGTCAGAACTCGGGCCACTAAAGTGGAGAGCCCTTCAACAAACATCGTCCGATCTAAATGACGACAAAATAAATGACCTCATATGTTTAACAAATCACAACAGAATTAGAAATTTCGCAGTAGAATTAACGGTACACATATCCACAATGGACGGTAGTATAAAAAATGAAAACTCTACACATAGCATCTGTTTCTTAGTTTGGAATTACCCATGTATTTTCTGAGAGACATTCATAGTTACTTAAAAGTTTATTACCATTGCTTACCTACGGATAATTGTTTGATAGTTGTCGTAGCCATTAAGTTGTACACTGTACAAATCTACGTCATACATAAAGAAAATTCATCCAATGCTACGTGAAAGTTATAAAGACATGCTAGAGTAATGGTAGTAACAGTAGAATAACAATAATTTGAGGACGACTGAAGTGATGTATGGCACCTGGTGCAAATATGCAGTGGTTCAAGTTGCCAGATCACATATCATCAGCGGTAAAGAAATAACTCAAAAAGGGTAGAAGGCAATAAAAATAGTCAGGACCTCAGCTACAGTTATCTGAAAAAAAATTCAAAATGAGCAATATTTCTAAAAAAACTGCTTGTTAGAGACACACACAAAGGCGGATATATATGTACATGTATATGACTAGAAAATTTTAAAAAAGCTGAGTGACATTGTAGTAGTTACTTGAAACCAAATTGTATTGCTACTGGGTGGTAATTTTATATTATTATACAACAAAAGTGGGTAAATGTATACACTTACTTATTGTAGGATCACTCAGATCTCCAAGTGTAGTAACTGATGCTTCAGCTAAACGAGCCAGTTCCATAAGACGATGCAAGTAGACAGCAGTCACAACTGGATCTTGTTTGAGTAATGCTTTATGATCAAGTGGAGTGAGTGTATCTTTAAGATCTAAATTGCTCAGTAAGAGTAAAATATACGGACCACCAACTAATGGAGGTGGAAATGATTCCAGTGTAAAACCAGCGAAACCCATCTGAATAAAAAAAACATATAGAAATTATTGTAATTTAAAGAAAAGTATACAAGTATACAATTTAATGAATATCGATTATCAATCGAATCGGTAAGGGTATCTGTTTTCATGGGTGCCTTGTGAATTAAAATTGTAGGTTTATAACGTTTCAATATCCAAAACTATTCATCTGGTATTTGCCAAGGTATTTTTCTATTTAGTGAAAGTTACTACCATAAACTCACTTTCATTTAGATGACTACTGAAGTTACTACTTATACACTTATACAACACTGAGGTTCGGATTCAATGGTGTACATTACCGAATTCAAACAAGTAGTGAAATGGTTTTCGGGCTGAAGTCAATCTGTGGTATGAATTACATCGATTCTGGACAATCTCTACATACCACCTTCAATTTAATAGTAATATACACATTAGTAGCCGGCTTTTACAGGGATTCTCGAAATTCTAGTGTCAACCCGTGACTGGTGTAATTTAACCAAAGTGGGAAATGATTCAGATATCATTTTTAGCATTAGAGTGAACGCTGTACAATATCTCGAATTGATTGAAGTTCATAATGTGGACAAAATGGGTTAAGATTCAGTGATCTGTCTGCTGAGACTATTATGATCTAGAATTCTATGTGGTGTGGGATGTCGTAGATAGAGACAGTTAAAACATTCCGAATTACAACGAAACAGCTGTTTAGTTTTTTAAAGCCATGAAAGATTCTTTCCAACTGTGCAAATAATGTAATAAATTCATCCTGCTCTCTCTTAAATAACTAATCTTATGTTTATTCACCAAATGTATTCTCATAAGCTTATGCATAAACAACTGACAATCTCTAAAGTGAAGTTAATCCCTGTAAAATTCAAGCGAAGCTATTACAATGGTCAGGTATACTTTCCTTTTTGTTTACTCGGTTGAAGAAATAAGGCGAGGACTGAAATCGAATGTATGCATTAAATATAAATTATAGCATAAAATGATATTTATAGACCATACAATAATTGACACTCAATTAAGCTTAAGTTATAAATGACATAATAAATATTATCTGTCTTAGAGTTTATCTATTCCGACTTCATCATTTATTTATTTGAACACATAAACATTGGTACAAAGGGGAACCAAATACATAAATCACGTGGTAACTAACCGGGTTTAAAGTTACAACAAAAACAATAATAATAGCAGTAACATACTTTGATTGAATTTGGACGACTAACTGTATAGTTCTTCAAATCTTCTAATGACCATTGAGAATCTTGTTGTTTCATATAATCAACAAATTGTTTATTGAATGTATTCTCATTAGTATTATAAAAGTATTCATCACGTTGATTAGCTAAATGTTGTAATGTATTACGTAAGTCAATCGACGGAGAATATGGAGTATTTTCATCGATTAATTGATTTAAAATTGGTTTTAAAAAGTCTGGTGAATTTAATGTTCTTAATTTATTTGCGGCTTCGATTAAAGATTTACTAGGCTAATAGAATTAAGAGAAAAGGAAAATAATAAGTTAATTACACGGTTAAATAAGTGTTTCTTTCTAGTAGATAATTCACTCCCGATCGTTGTTGCTACCTTGATGTGGTGATCGGAATTGCCCATCGGGATGAACTAATCAAACTATAATGGCTGGAACAATCGTTCCTCAACGTCCTGTCATCCCAGACAGGTCGATTGAAGAACGGTAAGACTAAAAGCAGCAAACCCAACGTCTCAAGGAGAAGTCGTACTGCTCACTGTACAGTGTTGTGACTGCACTAACGTGTCTCCTTCAGACAACTAGCATAGCAGCGATGCTGCATTCCCACAACAAGGGGTGGGGTTAGAAAAGGCATACCCTAAAAATGCACACCTCGCCTTGTTCCACGGATATCCGTCTCCGGTGGTAAGGTCTCAACAAGTATGGAGCTAACACAAAAATTACTCATAAAAAGTTCGTGTGACCGACCCTAAGCAGTTGTCCTTTGAGCACTGCGGTCAAGCTCTCAGGCCACTAAGACAACTTCTAATCGAATTTCCTTTACATGTATCCCCAGAAGAACCCTCCCATGGTGTAGGCGACCGGGAAGTGATAACTGCCCTCATACCTCTAACAGCACTCAAGACCACTGTATTCATAATCAACTCCCACTGACTGAGATAATTCGCTCTTTTACAGAACAAAATGAAAAGTAACAAGAAGTTAAACTGATTGATAAAACTGTAGACTTTTATTGAACGATGCCTACCTCGCTTCAGTATATTTAGTATATAATTAGTGGTGGGATCTGACGTGTGTATTTTCATATTTATTTTATTTAAACACATAAACATTGGTACAAGAAGGCACCAAATAGACATGCGCCATATAAATCACTCAATTTATTTGAGGGCTGGGATACTGTCCAGGTGCCCAAATCGAAGCAGGTGGTTTTCTTAGGAAGCCACACCCGGAGCCTTTGAACTCAAGGTTTAATCTACAAGACAGTGGAGCGACGTCACATGGTGCGGTCCCATGGTTATTGGTAACCAATAATTGGCTCATACGCCTGTTGTTCCATCAGGATACTGAAGCCCATGTGGACCATTGGTTCCCAATCAAGGTTTTCCAACTTTCCTCTATGAATCCTTCATATCCATCAACCCGGTTAAGGCACTCAACATTCTCAATTTCGTAAACAACACCCCTGCCACGAGTAGGCAGTGAGTAAAACTTCCATGGCAGTGGTTGTATGAACGTGGTCATGTGAGAGCATTTGGAGAGGGAGAACTGACTCTTCTCACTGTCGACCGTACCAGGGCATTTGGGGTAGCATTTTCACATAAGCCAATGGTATTCTGGATTCAACCGTTTACTGAATAATTCGTTAGATTTTTGATGAGGAAAGTATTGCGTTCAGTTCTTAGCGCAAACATCGACACTGGGATGCGGAGGTATATTCAACCAGAATGAAATCCACGTTTTGGATTCAGTTGCTAGTTACATATCACGCAATAATACTAACAATTATTCTATACAAAATTATAAGTTTAATACAATAAGGAAATCTCAGTAATCCGCTCAAGATACACGTATTTCGTATAAATTAATCAGCTGAAATTTCGAAAATCAATAAAAAGGGAAATTAAAAACCCTCAGTAAACTACTGATGTGGTTTCGATAAAATTTTAATGTCAGTATAGGGTTGTGGAGATTATTAAGTTTTTTTGGTGAAGATCATGAACTGATCGATGTTCGAGTTGGAATCTCGCAAGCGGGGTCATCGATGCGCACTGCTGAGGAGTCCCACAATAGAACGATTCGGCCTTCCAGTGCTCCCAGGTTTTCCACAGTGGTCTAACATCAATAAGTTTATGACCTCAATCGAAATTTTAATGTTAAAAATAAATATTTCATATAGTTTACAGAAAGATTTAAATGATTTGAATAGTTTCATGAAACAGCTGATTTTATATTTAGACAGATTGATGCCCATTGAACAGTTAGTTCTTCACTGTACTTTTATGTACGTAACGAGCTTTATTATTTGATAGATAAAAAAATAATTCGCAATTACATTTCGCGAAGCAGTTTTATATTTCCATCGTTTAGAAAAATATAAAACATTAGAAGAGCAACCATTATTTATGCTACCTAGAAGACTGTATTCGTTTAACCAAATAAAGCTCGGTAGGTAGGTGTGTAGGGTAGTATGGAAAAATAGTTAGCCAGTTGATAAAATTATGCTTCTTCATTGGCTAAACTAATTGAAGATGTTTACAAAACAATATACCAGCCACTGTCTAAATCAGAGGTGAAACAGTTACTGATATAAGAGTAGGTTTGGTAAAGGCCTGAAGTGACAAACTAAAATATGACACCAACTTATGAGGTCATCAAGTACTAGTTCTGAACCATATCCAGGAGTGTAGACTTGTTATTCGGGAACTATATGATACAAGCTTAGAGTTTTAATATTATTTCATATTCCTTATTCAATCACCACAATCTCTTACTGACAATATTTTTTATCAACAGGGTGATATCACTAGCCCTTATGTCCACAGTACAGGTGAAAATCAAGTATATGAATCTGTTCCTGATACATGAGTTAATAAAATGAGAAAAAATAATTATTAGTCAGTCGGTAATACAGAATATAGGATCTGGCATCAATGTTTATCAGTCCAAGTTGTGAAACATTACAACAAAAGAGGGTGATAGAGAAAATCGACAAAAAGAAGAAGGAAGAATAATAGTGATAATAATATCTATTACAATGAGAAGTTAGGCAAAAGAGATCTAAATTAGAGGGAACGAGTAACTGAAACCAAATAATGAATAGCATGGAATGGGACAAACCTCAATATTTAGAGGAACATAAAGAACAATTGCCAAACAATGTTTCTGGTCACAGATAACCATTATTTTAGGAATCCGAAAGGGGTACCCTGAGATTACTGATATGGTTAAGTTTAGCAGTTATTTGCCTCGCGGTCTGATATAATATCTTCTATAGGTTACTACAATCCATCTTCAAATCAACTCCGCGAACCAGAATTAAGCCTCGGAGTGTGCGGTATGCATGATTGCATAACAAATGTTCTAACCATGTCAGTCGATGTATGTTTAAAGCACCATAGATAGACTTACTATTCTTATCTGAGGCTACAATGCTTAAATTCATGATCACTCAATTAATGGCTCTACCATGAACGAGTAAGGTTTAGAAGACATCTATGTTCAAATAGTTGAAACTTGTACATACCTTTCACGTTCATTAATTATGATTTACAACCATATATCAACACAGAGTGGACCCTTGTGCAGTGTGCCCTTCTCTTGATGAGAACACACATATATTGCTTGCGCCATAGGTGAGGCAAGTCTTTTAAAACAAAGCGAGTTTTCTTTTAAATATTCAGGCAGAGATTTTATCAATTACCAATGTATTATGTAAAGTTGTAAACAAGAAATATTTTCATTCGTAAACAAATCAACAACAACAGAGTAGAATTACAAATACATTGAAAGTAACATAAAATTGGTGCAGATCTTACCATGAAACCCTTTTTAGTTAAATCGATCGCACCAGTGAAAAGATCCGACCATTTTAATGAACCAAATTGTTGATGCATAGCTGCAAGACCACGTACTAGAGAAGGGATACCTACTAAACTTGCAGGTTTATTTTTATCTGGTTTATCTCGTTCTGTAGCACTATTACGAACAGGGCAAGTGAAGTCAAATAAGTGACTTAATTGTTTATTACGATCACGAACTAGTACAGCGCCACATCCTCCTAAACCTATGGTTAAAAGTTAAATGTGGAATACTTACTATTGAATATAACAGAAAAGATACACTTGATGGCAAAGATATCACTAATAAGAATTTATTAATAGTAGTATTACAGAAAATGGATCATTCTAATAGTATAACAATTACGACTTTAATCTTGTCATTATACTGAAAAAAAACGAGGAAATAAGTGAAAGCGATATGAAATATAGCAACTTGAATCGGTATACACTTATATCAGGTCTTAAAACAGATGAAGACTGATGTTTGTCAGCTGATAACAGTTTGATTCACGAACTTTATTTAAGGGCGTATATCAAGCTTGGAACACGATAAATGAAGTTTCTACTCAATGTATAAGTCACAAGATTTTATGCCTTATACGTATAACTTCATGCGGTAAGCCTTAGACTCTACCTTGTGTCAGAGGGTTAATCATACCGATATGACTTCTCAAACCAAGAGGACAGTAACATTTGACTGTGATACCCATTGGTTTGAATAATAACCCACCTACCTGAGTTTCAGTAACCAGGAAGGTATCTCTAGACCAAAGACAACAAACAAACTTTAAAACCTAGTAAAAGAATTTACACTTGGTTTTTAGTGGAGCGATGGTTTAGTGACTGAAGTGCCCAACTCTCTACTATGTTCAACTCCCATATTACCTAGTTTCATTTGAGTAATTAGATAGTACCATCAGTCCTTACACTCAAAGTTGTGGCTAGAAGACGAGTACAAAACTTGCACTTTGTAAATACGTTACACTTATTTTGATTACTACTTAGTAAGTAATTCCTACTAACATGATTCCACTAAGATCGGCACATTATTTTTTATTTTACACAGAAAACATCTTGGGTATAGTTTACATTAAGATATACTTTGTTAGGATCTATAATTTGATAGTTAAATGCAGATTTGAATACCTGGTGTTAAGGTATATGTTTTGTATAAACGCTGGAGATACTAAGCGATTGACTAAACTGAAGTCGGTAGTATAGCGTCGAAGTATACAAATTAGTGGCTGAAGGTTAAGTACATTAATTATTCAGTTGTCGTTAGTTGTGAGGAGCTTTTATTCATTTATGTCACTTACTAGTGATAGTAATATATGTCATACAGCTTTTATGGGATGAAGTAATGGAAAAAAAATTAAACACTTCAAAGGAGATTCTTGTTTTCTGTAAAGTGGTTTAAGCTTACACAGGAAACAGGCAACCAGTTACTGATGTAAAGCATACGTAAAATCTTTAAGAAGAACTAACAGAAAATATTCTCGGGAGAAATAGACCAATATTATACTCAGAATAAAAACTTTATTTATATAGGTAAGATTTCTACGAAACTATTCGAAAGATATAAAATATGCTAAGCATGACATAAAAAGTTGTTTGAAGATTGTTTATAATAAGAATATTATACTTCTGAGATCAATGTCGAATAAGTGTATGATCAATAATTCTACTTCTTATTACTGAGATCTAGTTCTAAGTCATAAACTAATATGAAATAAGATATTGTACACTGTAAATATATTAAGTTTAATACAAGAAAATGGACGGATGCTAGCAAAGATTTGATTCTCGCTTGTATACAAGAATGTATCCAAGAATGAAATCATCGAAAAGGAATATGTTTTTGGCCAACTAAATACACACACTCCCTTGTTTCATGTCTCAATGGACATTTTCTATTTGTTTTTACTCAATAGAGTGATAATATGAACAAAAATACACTGTTCCATAGAAATCCCATAAAATCCTTTTGAAAATCTTAATTAACAATAGTTTGATCTGCTGAAATTGAAGTAGCATAGGCAGAGTATACTGTAATAGATTTCTAGCCACATACTGTTTAGAATCATTGGGTTATTGACTATGTAATAGGTTATGTAAACTAACATGGAATAACTGAATGGCGACTGCTTACGCAGAAAAACAATTACTTAGACAGAGTTCTCTTTAGAAGGACTGACATTATAAAACTTCAAAATTGATCAAGTAAATAGATTATTTTACTTAATGAATTAACGTTTACTCAAAAATAAACATAAATGGGACATATGGATAACAATGCCTGTTTCTAAAATTTACTGGAAATTTTATGGGTTTAGCTAACACTTTATTATATTCTCTTACTGTCTAGTGTTTCGTGAATAATATATTTCACTTGGGTCTTGGCAAATTTGAACGAGGACCGAGAGGGAACTTCGTATATTCCAATACACCAGAACAACAAAAATTCAAGTATTAAAAAGGATTTACATACAAATCTCCTATCTGTTATGACGAGAGTCAGTCAGTCAGCTACAGAGTACGATCAGGCACATATATGTATCGATCCAAGTTACCACACCTCATTAGCACAACAAGATGAACACCAAATTCATGCAAGTAGTTACTTCAATGATAGTGATATATAAAAGAAAGATTGCGTATATGGATATAATAGAGGAAGAAAGAATTAGTTGGTAGAACGAAAGATATAAAGCAATTTTAACATCACGGTTTAAGGAAAGACAGAGAATATATACACCTACGCCATTGTGATCGATTCTGAACCATGTCATACAGTCTCCAACCATTAGTTACGATAGTCACGCGGATCCTGATCCACCAACATGGCTCAGACTAGAAGTTAGTGACTTCAAGCACTGATGACATGTTCTGGTTTAACCGCCCTTAACTTTCCTCCAACCATCCCCAACACTAGTCAGCATTGCGCGTCATGGTAATCGGCGTTCAGGTATACGTAACACGTAGTTCAACCATCTCAGTCTGTGAAGACGAGAGTTAACAAAATCATTCTAAAGGAAAGGAGGAATATGTTAAGTCTTAAAACATGGATAGTCCGTGGTTCTCAATAAAATAATAAAAAGTGTGGAGTTACATATTAAACAACACAACAATAACTTTTGCCAATGTTCAACGCTACGAAATACCAAACATAGAATATCAGAGGGAAGAGTACAATAGGATGACGGAAACGAATAAGTAATAAATAAGATTGAAGTCGTATTTAAAATTCTAGATAATAAAAGAGATGAGACAAACTAAATCAGTTATTCTGATTCTATAAAAGTGATAAAAATATGAGGTAGGAATTACTACTAAATGAAACTTACTTGCAACATCAGGGCGAGTTACAGTTAAGCATAACATAACAGATACCATCGCATCAACAGCGTTCCCTTTGTCTTTTCGCATTATATTTAGGCCTATTTGACCACAGAAGTCATCGTCAACTGCAACAGCACCTTGAGGTACAACCTGTGTTTTACAATTAATTAGTTTAAAGTAGGCATTACCTGAGGCTGTCCAAAAATAATGCTGAAAATTAAAGCTATAGTTATAGCAGTCGATAAGACTATCACAGACAATACAACTATATTTACACCTTCAAGTCGCCACCTTTTATTAGATTCATTTGTATTTTTTAAAATACTGTCAGTATCTTTATTGACTATATACTCATTGTCTTCACCAAAGGGTGCTTGACGGGTCTTGGAAATATCCGACTGAGTCAGTTCAATATCAGGATTCTTTTCAGATTTACTCTCCATCGCCAAAACAAATGGGTGGGAAAATCACAATATGTGAACTTTTCTTTTTACTGTAATGGCTATAAAAAGATAGAGCATTTGTTGTTAACACAGTCTAACGTAAGACTTAAGGCGGTAGCTACTGGGAAATTCAAGAAGAATAAGCTGGAAGGAGAATAATAGTGGTAGATATTATTCATAATGTTGGACTTCAATAACGATCACAGTACAAGAAACCAGTTACTGGTATATATATATATCCCAACTAGATGTTACTTCATTAACAAACATTGTTTAAGTTTGTTCCGGGGAAAATATTTTGAATAAATACAGTTTCGTAAAGCACCGTAACCATATTCCTAACTTGCCTTAGCTGACTTTTATCTATCTCGGAAGGATTGAGATAATAAAAGAGAAAACGAGCTTTTATCAAATCGTAAAAGTACTGCTCAAGTGAGGCAACAGAGAAGTCTAGCCTTACTGATTGAGACCTTAATCTATAAAGCAATAGAGGCCTCGAAAAAATCTGCGTGGCAGAACACAATCGATGAAAAAGGAGTTACAGCCGACCACATTTTATGGGATTTTCGGGCATGTGAATTTTCAACGTAAGATGATGAATTGGTTTAACGTGATTGACTTGTCACAATGGAGCAGATGCATTCACTCCGTCATAAATTAGACTGGGTAACAAAACTGTCTTAAACTTTTAGTTTCGTGAAATCATTTATTCCTCTCGAATAACAATGTCTACGTCTAATATTTTCTATCACTAGTACTGGTACTACTTCTATCACTCTTTACAATATTACCACACTGTGATGCTATGATGAGGTGATTTACACCGATACATATATATACCATATTTGAAGTACTTATGATTTTCATTACTTAGTTAATAAAACTCTAAAAACTGGTAAGCGTGGTGTGATGAAACAATAGTGTAAAACTTCAATGATTCTTAAAATAATGTTTTCTAAAGAATCGTTTACCTAAACTACCGTACAACAATGATATGTTCGACATGAGAAATCAACCCAAATCGGTTTGGGCACCTGGGCAGTATCACAGCCCTCACACATATCGAATGAGATTAGTGTGGCGCATATGTATTTGGTGCCTGATTGTACTAATACCTGTGTTAAAATAAAAATAAATAAGGTAAAAAAGAGATTTGAATATTTTATAGACATGATGAATTCAGTTTCATCAGATGATATTTAGCAAACAGATAGTCTTCATACAAGTAATGCTTTCTAATCGACATGGTGAAATAAGAGTGGAAAAACAGTTTTGATCGTAAT
Organism: Schistosoma margrebowiei; assembly: GCA_944470205.2. Taxonomy (NCBI): domain Eukaryota; kingdom Metazoa; phylum Platyhelminthes; class Trematoda; order Strigeidida; family Schistosomatidae; genus Schistosoma; species Schistosoma margrebowiei. Next base: position 45,855,268 of record OX104025.1, on the reverse strand, counting down.
AATTAACCGTCACAAATCAAAATGTCCCTTCTAGTAAAGAGAAAAAGGAAGTCCACTCATACATACACTGGGAGCCTGACCAGTATTTTTGGTTAATGCTATCATTCCAAAAATTTCTTATCACCAACTGACATGTCATAATGCAAAAAGGTTAGGGTTCGGTAATAAGAGTTAAAATGGACTTTTGAGTTAGGGTTTACAAAGTGAGGGAAAAGTTTCCAATGTGAATCGACGTGAGCAACGATGCGATATCTTGCCAACTTTCTGTTTAAAAACTTGAGGAACTTAGGGTTGATATTTTGTGTGAGAGTAGGAAAGGGTAAACATTACTAAACTTTACTAAACACTCGTGACCACGTAGTGTATGACACTCAGTACTTCGACACACGATCTGCTTCAGAAGCGAGTATGTCAGCATAATCTAAAATTCACTACACTATGTAACAGATATTCTCATCGATTTTAAACATTTTAGGGACAAATATTGACAATTTTCACCTGGTTGATAACATACATGTTACTTTCCACTGAATTGTGAACTTTTCGCAAAATATCTAAGGTGTTATTTTAGCTCCGATTAGTTAACTTAATGCTGTTAATATATACTTTTGTCAATGGTCTTCACATAAAAAACTTTGTGTAACGTACAACTTGTAAACCCCTCAGTTTGTAATACTCAAATTCCAAACTTTGCTAAACAGAATATATTATATTAATATTCGCTTTAATTCTGCTTTGCTTAACTCGTCCTCTTTAGTTTTTGATCTGAGTAGGTTAAAGACGAATAAATAGACTCTATAATTGTGATCATAAACACTGCTTAAATTAGATTATATTAGAATGGACATAAATTAAAGGGTTCAGGAGCTTTTATCCGTAAGGACTTGCCATTGGCAGACCGTGTAAAAAGATATGAAGCCGAAGAAACTACAACCTAGGTTGGGCGCTGGCGAAAAGGACATAACAATTGTAAATTTTCGGGTTGTAAGGCTTCTACAAAGAATGATGCCGAAGCCACTTTGGGTGAAGCACGAAGCTACTTAAATGGGCTCCTGATCTCTTACACTAAAGCTCGATGCTTTCTCAATAAGCGGTTGTAACTAGATGTACAGATTGACACTGCAAAACCAGACGTGACCGCAGCCACAGAAGCTTGTCTGACACAGACAATTAATAGTATAGAACTTGGTTTCGAAGGTTTTTTCATTATTAAGGGTCGACAGAATACAAAAGAGTAAAGGAGGGGCAGTGGCTCTATTCATTAGGCATGCCATCTCATTTTCAGTTATTGACAGTGTATCTCATGAGAGTAGGAAGTGTGAATTAGTTAGTTGCCTCTTGAAATGTAAGGGACAAGAGCCGCTGATTGGTTTGGTCTATTGCAGTCCAAGCTGTGAGGTAAATGAGGTCCTACTAAGAAATCTCAATACTTGGTCACAAAGTGGTCGATGTCTAATCCTAGGGGACTTTAATGCACCTATGATAGACATAGAAAATTTGTGAACTGAATCGTCAGATAATTCCTTCGAACAGGAACTACTTGATGCGATTATCACATGTGCACTAGTGCAACATGTGAAAGAAGCGACTAGGTACGACCCGGATTCTGAATCATCCTTACTAGATCTTACATTGACTCACTATGTGAATGACGTTGCGAACCTCCATTACATGCCACTCCTAGGTAAATGTGATCACGCAGTTTTAATTAAAACATTTTTGTGTGTTGTTGGAAATGAAGGCGAATGCAGGAGACCTTTGGTCTTCTGTTGATGGATAGAAAATGGGGTGTAATGTGTGTATTTAGGCGGATATTTAGGCGAAAACGTGATTATTCAGCGGATTTTTAGGCGAAAATTCGGCGGACATTTAGGCGAAAAAGCGACAATTCGGCGGATATTTAGGCGAAAAAGCGACAATTCGGGGGATATTTAGGCGAAAAAGCGACAATTCGGCGGCTATTTAGGCGAAAAAGCGACAATTCGGCGGATATTTAGGCGAAAAAGCGACAATTCGGCGGATATTTAGGCGAAAAAGCGACAATTCGGCGGATATTTAGGCGAAAAAGCGACAATTCGGGGGATATTTAGGCGATAAGTGGGTAATTTGTCGACAAAAAGGCGAAAAAGGGGAAATTCCGCATTATTTCCCCCGGACAGGCGAAAAAGGCGACATTCTGGCGCGTTTTCTCCTTTATTTCCCCTTTCGCCACCATAGCATTTACCCCTTTATTTCCCCTTTTTTCCCCATTATTTCCCCTTTTTGGGTTGTCTGGGAAATTATGACTTCCATATAACTGTCAGTCACGAGCAAGAGTTAGCTCAACCCACGCCCAACGTCTGGAAAGCAAACATACCAGATATCATGCACTCAGCTTCGTTAATAGATTGGACAATAGACCTAGAGTCCCTAATTGAAAAGGCTTGGGACGCATTTCGAAATCTATACTTAAAAGTTACCACACCCCACATCCCTTGGACTATACCAAGAGGCCAAGAAACTCTCCACCGTGCTATTCCTCTTGTATGAAATTAACTTCTTCCTCTTCTATCATCATTGGTCTTGCTACATGTTGATGATGTCAAGATATGGAGAACGATACGATGTAAGGGTGATAGCTTAGAACTCTAAAATGAGCTGAAGAAATTATCTGAATGATCTCAAACCTGGCAGTTGCAGATAATTCCTTTCAAGTGTATTGTGATGCATATCGGTCATCAGGGTACAGATGCACACACGATGAATAACACTGAGCTACATGTTGTCCAGACACATAATGACTTAGGATTCACCGTTAGCCAAGACTTAAAGGCTACTGCACACTGCCATGCAATAGCCGCCGAAGGTTTTTGGATATTATGGCCAATACCTAAAGCTTTCAGTCATGTGGACGCTGAAACGTTTTTGACTTTGTATACAGTGTTCGTACGTCCTAAACTTCAGTACTGCATACAAGCGGCCAGCCTCTGCTTAAAAAAGACAGTAAGATTTTGGAAAAGGTTCAGAGAACAGCAAATAAGCTGATTCCTGGAATTGCGAAGCCTCTGTATGATGCTCTACTGGCCAAGCTAGACCTACCCTCGTTGTCATACCGTAGAACAATATATATGACTTGATTACAGTTTTCAAATTGCTTAGTGATAAATTTACACCTGACATGCCCTCATTTTTCTTGTCTTCCAAAACAGAGAATTTCCGAGGACACTCCAAAAGCGTTCAAAAGTCCAGAACAAATTACTTGTCAGCTGACTATCGACTTTCTCATCAAATCATCGACGAGTGAAATTCATTACCTCAGCACGTGGTTGGGGTTCCATCTATCGACTCTTTCAAAAGAAGTTTGGATCAACTGAGGGACCACCATTGCCAGGACTAAACAGGCACTCAAACCTCCTGTCCTTTCCAAGCTTAGAAAGTAAATATTTAGATGATGAAGAAAATAAATGGGGTGGTGCGAAACAAAGAATGCAGGATGTGAAAAATCAATAGAATCGTTTACCAAGTAATGTCTGGTCAAGGTTGGGATAACTTCGGATCCTTATAATTGCTGCTGTATGTAGCAGACGGAAAGTAATGAGTGATCAATACTCAAAGAATGCTCATTCAATCGTTGGTTAAGTTGCCTGGTTGTTCAGCCAGTGCAACTAACTTCACAGTAGCAGGTGGATTTGTAGATACAAAGTTAGGAGCCGAAATCAAGTAGCTTTTCTTTTTTTTGGGTAGATATTGCTGATCTATGAGAAAATTTCAATGCAATATTAGCTACACAAAATGTCATTTTAACTGCAATAATTGTTTTTGTTGGAGTTTGATTTTGTTTCTTTCATGTATCAGAAGTAACAGAAGTCTAAGATCACTATTCTTTTTTACGTGTTCAGAAGAAATCTGCGAGACTCTTCTCCCTTTCTTGTGTGAATATGACTAATAAATAATTTTATATTTCATCAAAACCCATACCTTAATTCTTTTCCACCCACTTATATTGCTCATTCTTCATTGTTTAATTGCTTAAATACTTCCTTTCACGTAATTTTAATGTTTGCGATCATTATTTTAATTCATATTTCCTCAAGTTTGACCAAATTCATACGCTGAACGACCGACTAGAAATCCTGTTATTTCTGTTATTCGACTCGCTACTAGTACACCTGTCTCCTTACTACCAATTTGTACTGTTTGGCTATTATATGTAGCTATGGAGTCTATTTCATTCAGGTCAACGACCGGTGTAATGCCCTGATTACTTGAATATGTGAACATTATATCACTGTTTGCAGCTCTTCTTATTTCTCTTCTTTACACTGTCGTTCATCCCAATCAAAAGGGACAGCCACGTCAGAACTAACAAAAATGGTGATGATTTTTTACGAATCTTCGAGAGATACCTTAAAATCGTGACCATCAATATCCAAAAGTTTTTAACTTTTTGTTTCTTGTCAAAAACTTTCTCTTTTCTACATTTCGCAATGGGGTTCGTATTATAACAGCATTTTCTGAACTGACACATTATTCGATATCATTATTCCTGTTATCAGTGCATCCACCACTAAATTTCTCGTTGGCTACCACCAGAATACCCACTGGTAAAAAAAAACCCGACAAAAATATATAGGGTAACTACTAGTAAAAGAATCATCTGAAAAGTACTACGAAACGGATATTAAGAAATTTTTGTACGTTAGCTTAAATAATTGAAGTTTAAGTCGACCAAGTATGCTTTGGATTCGATAAAATACTCACTGGCATACTTAATTCACAATTACAAAATCAGTGCATATTTTTTGGAATATGCTCTGAATAATACTGTGAACATTACTGTCCAACTACTTACTTTCAAACCCTCACTCATCGCCTTAAAAGTATTAAATTCCACATCTCTTTGCCTACCAGTTAGTTTTTAACATCTTATTTTGTTCGGAAACCCAAACCATATTCTGTGTTATTATACAGTACTGTCTCGATGCACTACTAACTATCTAACAGCTTTAACTGTCTGATGTCCTTACTCAAATAACTTGAAAAATTAGTGTTTGCTAACAGCGTGTGGGACATAGGAGTTAAAAGTAAGACAACTTCAGTCTAACCAATAACTTAAGAAAGCCAGCATCTCAATAGGGGAAAGTGAAGTTACTGAACAGCAAACGTTGATGGTGAGGGTAGTGATTTCAATACACCTATACTTGCAGGACATAACATTTTGATTATCTCCTACTCTTTATAACTGGTGATAACGCAACCATCTGATGAATTACAGATGCTACCTAATTATCTGAATTGCGACTTGCCCAGACCCATGCATACCTGTAGTTTGAATGTACCAAAATAATTTACACAGATTTTTGAGCATTAAGAGAGAGAAAACCTGCACCACAACAGCCTTGGAGTATATCCAGATCTTTCTATATTATGTGGCTGATATTTATACTGTGAAGATGCCACAGGTATTTGGAGTTTGACAACGCTTCAACCAGTAACACCTTCGAATATGAAGCGTACCCACCAAGTGAAATCAAAAGACAGTGAGGAGGTTCGAAGATATATTTGATAGGCCATCAACATATCGAGGACCGTCTGATCTAATCTGGCTAGCGATTGCAGGGGTTGTTGAGCACGGCGTTCCCACTCGTGATCTGGTGCGGATGTATGACCAAGCGCATCCGGCTAGGTGAGTTCATTAAAGCTAATGTGGTCAGCATCCAATGTCGAAAACGTACAGAGCTATTTAGTTTGGGGGATTAATTTACCGCTACAACTGGAATGTGTGTGGGATGTATATACCATTTTAGAGTCGTCAGCAGATAAAAAGATTTTGTCACTTGTAAACTAATGGCGCATGCCACTCATGTACATGACAGACAATAAGGATCCAACGGCTGAGCAATGGAAAACGCCACTAGTGATGTTGTCCTTTATCAAATGCTCTATTAAATTCAAACTAGAGAGCGACAACTAGTTTTCCCTCATCCCTATTGTTTTTGACATAATCAAAGTATTTTAGAGACAGAATACGTATGACATTTTGGAACTAAATCAATGTTGTGAAGATATAATCAATTATTACGTATCTAGATAGTTGCCAACTGCCATCTCAATAATTTTCCCCTTAGTTATAGATAAGATGGAAGTGCAGTTAATCGAGCGATAGTTGTTTAAGTCCAGCCTGGATCCCTTTTTAAAGTATGGATGAATGTATAGGGTTTTCAATTGCTAAGAAAAGCACCCAAATCAAAGGAAATAACAAACACTTTTAGTAAACGGTATTTGGATGTCAAAACTACCATGCATAAATAAATTAGCCATTACTTCATCGTTGCCACTTCCGGAATAAAGTTCTAATGACGTTCTTAAAAGTCACATGGTAATCGGCATGAATTTCAAGCTTGCGAAAGTACATGTGTTGAAACTTCTGATTATACATTCATTCTAATTACGTTTAGAGGATGTCTGTGCAAATATGTTGCTAAGAAGTCCACGTAGTTCTACCGGGTCTCTTTTAAGCTTATTACTGACCTTTTAGACAGCAGGAATATTAGATTGGACACATTTTCTCTTATAGAGTAGCCGCTTTAAACTTCTAAGTTTGTAAGTTGGAATCTCTTCATTCAGCTTCTAATTTCTTCATTTGAAAAAAGTTTCTGAAATTGAGAATTATTGAATGGATGTTAAGAATAGCTGAAAAGTTACGTTGAACAACGAACCTTTCCCACAAATTACTTGATTTAGATTTAAATGTGACAGGAATCACCAGAGACCATATTCAAAAGGGAACTGTTCGAACAATAGTAATTATACAAAGCATTTATCAGAAAGTGTAAACTAAAAGGAACTCGTACATCAGAAACCGTTTAACCATAGTATACATCACATCCATTGGACAATTACAGGCCGTTTAGACTCAGTAGTATACTAAATGAAGTTGTGTTTTTAAAAGTGGCAGTTAGTGGGCAAAATCCCTAATGAAGATGTCAACATCAAAGCTCATGTAGAAAGTTTTAAGCAGGATGAAACATCCCTCCTAGATTCTACCGATAATAACAAACTTTGAAGAAATAATCAGTCATGTTAAAAAAATCATTTGAAACCTTATCAAGAACTTGTAGATCACCTGTGTAGGTGATTGACGGTCTTCTCAAGTTGAACGGGAATGGTGTAGACTCTTAGCTTACGTAGAGTCACACCTCACAGTCGATGAGTAAGGCGGATCACCCTTTCATCGTGTTCTGACATTGTGGCTATTTGATGACCTTACAGAACGAATATAATGACATTAAAGAAATGTACCAATAGGAATTGGTATAAGAAATAGAGTGTGACTATCGCCTCACAAGTCAGCCGTCTAGAGTTGAGCACCACCGTCATTTGCCATTTCAACTTTGATTCTGGCAAACAATCAAAATGAAGCGGAAATTATTATTCACACCATCGTGATCCACAAAACCAATTAATTCTGAAATAGAAATCATCCCAAAATATTTGCAAAAAGTAACTGAAAAGATGAAAACATGGCCCGATTTACTGGTTGTGGTATACTTAGGTGACTTGATAATGTGGAGTTTACCCGCATTCAAGACAGACCATGGCGTGAGATTGATCAATGTACGTTGGTTTTTCTTAACCTTGACGGGGATAAATAAATTGCTCCATACAGTGATCTGACTGCCACGTGATTTAATAAGGGCTCAAAAGCATTTCACCAGCCCTACATTCTCATTTGAGACTCAACTCAAAATCGTGTAATTCTACACGTTTATTTTATAAGACTAGTTAATTCAGTTGACGTGCTCATGTTTCACCTGACCGACTTAAAAAAGGCGAGGTCGACGTGCCGAGTAATTCTGGACAGACCGCATATGTACATGATCTGACTTCAGTACACGATGCTCCCAGTAATTAGTTTTGTATATGTCCTTGAACTATACCCGTTGTATAACAAGTTTACATTATAACGCTCTGTAAAATTTGTGATAGGGAAATTGGTTGGGAATGTTATATTTATGCACGATAATTCTGAAGACAAACCATAAGAACAAATAAACTAGAATCTGGTCTATATATATATATATATATATATATATATATATATATATATATATATATATATATATATATATTAGGTGAAACATTATGTCTACGACAATACTGAAAGTTTGACCTGTAAGATTAACAATGACACTAAGAAAGCGATCTTGCATTAAAGGTCACAAGGTAATTGTACGGTATCGGGTGTAGTGATTATTGTCTAGCTCGAAGTTATTTTGAGCTCTAGGAATGTGGCTGTGGTGTACCTAAATATATCAGTTCCAAAAATTATGACGAGGTTATTACGTCAAAAATTAATGTGCCAGTTCACCGAATATAAACTATGCACATGCGAAAAATATACAAAACGTTACTTAAATTGCCAAGAGCTGGCGTGTTGAAATTTATTTTGGACTGATAGTAGTATTTTCAACTGTGATTAATAGAATCCAAGATGTATATCCATATAACCCATGTAATAAGAAATATTACTGTTAGCTGCTAACGTAGACAGCAAATAGATTAGAGTTTTGTTATCGTAACATTGGATAATTGAGAACAAGAAACATAGGCCTGCAGCAGGTATTTGTGAGCGATAATCAATGTTTCATGCTGTGAGGTATTCGTAAGCGGAATTGAAGAGCGAAGGTCATTGTTTTTTAAAACAACAATTTCACAGTGATTAATGGTAATTGTACAAATTATGAGGATTAATGAAAGAAATGCAAATAACAGTAGAAATTAATTACAAAATAATTCTATTCTAACTATCCCCAACAGGGTGTACAGATTAGTACATGTGAAGAAGGCTAGGAAGTGAATAATATGAACAAAGTTTACTGCTTCTGTGAACTGAAAATATAAATTATTTTATATGGTAATAGATTATTGGAGTTTTCGAACCCTTACAGAGACCAAAATGAACTTTTACGAGTTCCCACATTGTTCTTGGTTAAGGTTAAGTATTAAAAATAAGGGTTAGGTTCTTACGGTTAGGTTTTTCATCACAAACTGATATCAGCCATAGTTCAAAGATAGATAAACTTTGCTCAAAAAGCCAAGCCAAACTATTTGATTAGTTCATTCATAAAATGCAATGACACCAAATTACGGTTATTTGTATGATCAACGCTTTTAGGTTAAAACCTAGGGATAGTGCCAATTCACCATATTGTGTAGTAACTAAGGAAACAAACTTGAGTATTCAATGCATTGAGGACTCTCGATTCCACTCTGGTTGCCAAATGTTATTCTTCACTTTCATTTTAAGCGTTTTAGGCAGTACACCAATACATTTTTACTGGTCTTTACATGGGACAATTGAATTTAAGTTAAAAGCTTAAGAGTCCCGTTCTCGATTCAGATTGGTTTTCCCCTATTTTGTACTTTTTCTGGTCACCATGAAATTAATCGGATTAGAATTACTGGTTTACATGTTTAGTTTTTCAAGTACGTTTACTGAATAAAAGATTTTGAGTTGGAATTAATAAACGTATTACTACACATGACGTCTCACAGCTACGCGGTCGGTAAGACGTATATGAATGGGCCGGCTATTGAGAGTAAATACCTAATCGATCTAGCCATGATCACCAACCACATGCTATATATATATATATATATATATATATATATATATATATATATATATATATATATATATATATATATATATATATATATATATATATATGAATATTTGTTTTTACAATGGATCAAATTGTTGTGTGTTTTACCAATATCGACAGATATATGTAGTATGTATCATCAATTGAAAGTGAAATGCCTAGAGGCAGAAGGTTGAAAAGATCAAAGAAAAAAGAACGAGAACAGAGAATGATTGGTGTGGAAACGAAAAAGTACTGAAGTCTGAGACAATTGATCGACATTTTGGTAGTGAAACATTTGCTGTATGATTCTCAGATTTTACTATGAGATTCTGTAATATTATATTCAAATACATCCGGTTAGTACTCACTGGTGTTCACGTTCATTATAAAATTACTATGCTTAAAAACGTTTTAAGTGTTTACAGAAGATTTTTCTACTAGAGCAGTAGTGCGTTACATTTTACTATTTACGTTTTTTGGCTCCTTTCATAATTTATTCTTCTAATGGTCCGTTTATAATTGCATTCTACAAGTGTTTCCGGTGAGACTATGATTTGTGGACGACTTTTGAGCGACGCTTAGGTGACCTTGAAAATATCCACCTACTTACTAAGACTAAATGAGGGTTCTAAACCAGTATGAAGAATAGGGATCATGATTTACAGTTTATGGTAAGGGTTAGGATTCAGATTTGTGGTTTTCATCACGAAGTAACACCAACTAAATGCCATAATGTTGTTCAGACAAATAGATAAATGAATTTCGCGCCAAAATACAAGACCTGTTATCGCAAATCTGATTGGTTTGTTTATAAATTATAGTCTCTCTCTTTTTTAGTATTTAGAAACATAAATCAATTCTATTTCTTCATATTTCTATAGGATGAATAATCTGAATTTTATGGTAAACGGATCTAGAAAATGTACCTACCAGAAAATAATTCAGATTGTCTTTCGTAATTAATATGGAAATCTAGTTATTTTGATACATTAACTGATATCAATAGTTACTCCTGTGTTCTATTATAAGATTCAGTTAGTTTCTACAGCTTGACTAACCCTGTTATATAAATGGGGGGAAGATAAACCTAAATAGGAAGCTTTACTAACAGTAGTCGAATAGTGATGTCGATAATTCATGCATATAGGTCACCGGACTGGCCCAGACTAAGGCATGTGGTTGGTGATCATGGCTAGATCGATTAGGTATTTACTCTCAATAGCCGGCCCATTCATATACGTCTTACCGACCGCGTAGCTGTGAGACGTCATGTGTAGTAATACGTTTATTAATTCCAACTCAAAATCTTTTATTCAGTAAACGTACTTGAAAAACTAAACATGTAAACCAGTAATTCTAATCCGATTAATTTCATGGTGACCAGAAAAAGTACAAAATAGGGGAAAACCAATCTGAATCGAGAACGGGACTCTTAAGCTTTTAACTTAAATTCAATTGTCCCATGTACAGACCAGTAAAATGTATTGGATAGCTCTGTAAGTTTTCGACATTGGATGCTGACCATATGTTTTAGTGGACTCATCTAGCTGAAGGCGCTCGGTCATGCATCCGCACCAGATCACGTGTGGTAACGCTGTGCTCAACATCTACCGCAATCGCTAGCCAGATTAGATCAGAGAATTCCGATATATTGGTAATCGCCAAATACTCTTCCGATCTCCTCGACTCTGTCTTTTGATTTCTCTCGGTGGGAACAAATTATATTAGAAGGTGTTACTGGTAGAAGTGTTGTCAAACACTGAATACCTGTATCATCCTTAGTATACTGCCTAAAACGCTTAAAATGAAAGTGAAGAATAACATTTGGCAACCACTGTGGAATTGAGAGTCCTCAATACATTGAATACTCAAGTTTGTTTCCTTAGTTTGTACACAATATGGTGAATTGGCACTATCCCTAGGTCTTAACCTAAAAGCGTTATTCATACAAATAACCGTAATTTGGTAGCATTGCATTTTATGAATGGACTAATCAAATAGTTTGGCTTAGCTTTTTGAGCAAAGTTTATCTATTTTTGAACTATGGCTGATGTCAGTTTGTGATGGACAAATACTATACATATACTTTTTATTGCATAAGTGTTAAGTAAGTAAACTTTTCATATTCGTGTCCCTCTTATTATGAGCTTCATTTTGACCTATGAAATATTATTCTACGGTTTACCGTTATTGAGTTATGCCCAGTCTTTTAATTACAGTCTTCTTCAATGACAGCCACATTTGACCAAATCTTGTACCAATGTTGTTTCCTGTTTTATGGTACGATGTGGTCTGTTTGGTTTGTATATAAACCCAGTATGTTTGAAATACAAGATTCGATTCGATTTGCATATTGGAAGCTGGTATTGTTGTTCTGGCTCAAGTGGACGGGCTAGACATAGGACCAATAAGGACGCTAGGCTGCTCATACCGGTCGAACGTCATTGGTTTGGCACAGTGAGAAGATTGTATAAGTCGCATTTTGATTGGTGGATAAATCACGTGATAAAAAGCCGGACACAAAGTCATAACATAGAGACCTTGAATGACATAGCTGAAAATCGTTTGCAATGGCGCAGGTGCATCCACTCTTTGTGTTCTCCCAGACTCTAATCTTCTCAATTCTTCATGTCCCTTTTTTTCTTTCCAAGTTTATTTCACTGGACTGTAGTTCTTGAATATCATCTCCAAACTTTAATCCTTCCAATTACTTCTTATACTCTTACTACATCTACCACTATGGGATTTAAATCGACAATTGTATATCTGTGCTAATCTGGTATGGCAACCCGAACTGATGTACGTACATACAAAGTTCTACGTTGTTACTGACTGACTGACTGATTAAATGGATTTGTGATCTCACACGCAATCTTCACTGCACATCATTTCGCTTCGCTTTCTTCTCTCTGCTTCATTCCTCTGATTGCTTTTTCAAATCAATAAAGTCCATGAAATATACATATTCAAAAATTCATTCTTATATATGGTTTATTTAATTCTGTTCTCCATTAACCCAATTTAAATCGATAATCTTATACAAGAATTGACGATATGTATACATTTCAATAATAATCGTTCAGTAATGATCCAAATGGTGTAAGTAAAGAGTCTGTAGTGTGGTGTCAAATCGCGGTTGACTATGATCACCACTACTGGAAGACTACGGTTCAGTTAACCGATAAGATCCCCCGTAAGCCAAATATCAGAAGGTAGTTGATGGCTGTAGTCGAGATGTATTTGTTGGCGATCTCGTGGTATCGAAAGGATACTGTTATTGTGACAGGTTACAAGTGTGGTTACTGAGCGTAACCGAATCCGTGCGAGGTCACAATCAATGGAAGGAAGAATGTTTTTAGTACAGATAAACAAACAAGTACAGTAAAACAATCCGTGGTAAAATTGGTTATAATAATAATTGTTTCCATTAAACTAATCGCGTCCTCTTGATAAAAGTAGGTCACTACAAGTCCATCGATACCATCATTCAATCTAATTGATATCAAAATGCAGTACCCTATTAAAATCGTTAAATCTCTTAAATATTGTAGACTGATCAGTTGAGTTTTCTTGTATAAAATGTTCAAACATATGCCATCTACATTGTTATATTCAATCAGCAAGTCACTGAATGATCACTTTTCTAATGCTCGTTTTGTATACTGATGAGCAAAGGAAAATATTTAGTTTTCCTCTTCAAAATGAAAGTACTTAGAGGAGAGAGAAAAGAAAGAAAGTTTACTAAGATGAAATTCTTCTTCTTATTAGTTAATTGTATACAATAAATGAATACCAATGGTTGAAATCATGAGTCAGTTGAAGCTAGACCACCATGAAAAACCTGAAAGCACTGGACGGCTGTTTTGTCCTATTGTTGGAGTCCTCAACAGTGCGCATCCACAATCCCGCTTCGTGAGTTTTGAATCTAGAACCTATCAGTTTCAATGATTAGTATTGTTTAAATATTCAAGTTAATTATACTTTTTGTTCCATTTGATGAGACTATAATTTATTGACGACGTTCGAGAGACGTTAAAACGACCTTGAGAATGTTCATCTACATACTACATTTAAATGAGGGTTATAAACCAGTGTGAAGAATTAGGATGAATATTCACAGTTGAAAGTATGGGTTAGGAACCGAATATAGGGTTTTCATCACTAATTGACATCAGCTATAATGACAAAAGTCTATCTAGTCAAATAAATAAGTCAATTTCGCGCCAAAATTCAGTACCTTTTATTGTAAATCTGATTGGTTTGTCCATAAATTATAGTTTCACTTTCCTTCTTTATTTTTTGCATTTCATATAATCTGTAGACTTTTATATGGCATCATAATTCTTTTAAATGAAAGACCTTCTAACTCCCTGGGCAGAGTTTAAATGGTTTGAACTATATTTTATTGTTAGCGTTTTTTCTGCCGAGTTAATTTCCTACGAGATGGGATTGATAACCTCATGTCCAACACTCCCCCTCATTTATCTACTTTTGGGATCAGCATTAGCCTTATGGGGGCACCAGGTGGAGTTAGACTTTTATAAGAGTTTATTACTATCACTATTATTATTATTATTATTATTATTATTGTTATTATTATTATTATTATTATTATAAACAGAATCATTTCTTAATAAGTTGGTTACTAGTGACCACGTATCAATGATAATCTGAATAGATAGATTCACTATCATAGAAACCAAATTACTTAAGTTCTATGTATATGAATTCACTAATTAATTTACATTCGTTTGTTTGTTTATTTGCTTATTTTACTTTTGTAAAATAAACCTAATTAAAAGTAAACTATTTAATCCATTTAAATAATACTCAATACATGAATAGTAATATCGTTAATTATTAGTAGTAATAATAATAATAATCATTATTTACATTTCATTCATTAACATGAATGAATATAACCGATGATGAGGTTGAAATTAACGTTTAATACCCTTTGATTAATTAAAGATCAATGATAAATAAATTGAAAACAATGAAAAAAGTACATGTATTTATCTATTTAATTGAATAATTACAGTATGTACTACTACTACTACTTATACGAATACGACTGCTATTACTACTACTATATGCTATTTCAGTAATCTATAGTTTATTTTCTAAAAATTAGTTACATATTTTTTTTGTAAATCTTTTTTATCTCTATGAGAAAAATCTATGCTGATTGAATATGCCTAAATATGCTTAATTGAGTAATCTTAAATATTAAATACATTTCGTGAATATTACTAAATCCCTTAGTATGATCGAGGGTGGAGAGAGTTAACTCTCTATCTCTTTCTCGAAATGGCTTCACATGACCATGAATATACAGCCACCAACAGGGAAGTCTCACTCACTTTCTTCTCGTACCACGGGTGCTGTTTACGATGTTGAGAAGACGTAAAGCGAATGTACTACACTTTGTCCAGGTTAATGGATATGGAGGATCCATCTAGGGGAGTTAATAAACCCTCAATGTTGTACATGGACTCCAGGATCCTTCGGGAACAAATGACGTATTAACCAATTATTAGTCGCCGTCTACCATAAGACTGCATCACTTGACGTCGCTCCATTGCCTCGACCTAAATGTCGAGGGCTTCGGGTGTAGCCCCCTAACAAAAACACCTATTTCGGTCAGGGCACCGGGGCAGTATCACAGCTCACATACAAATCAAGTGACTTGTCGGGAGCATATGTACTCGGTGCTCCTTTAAAATAATATTTATCTACTCATATAATAATGATACAAGCTTCTATTATGTACATAACTTTGGTTAAAAGATGAAACTGAATGAATGAAAGGTTTTTTAAATTGTAGTTAAACATGATGCATTTTATTTTAAGAAATTGTTTTTTGTAAATTTATCTCCAAACATTATTTCTGTTTATTTTTCTCAATAGAAATTCTTTAAAATAATTAACTATGATACCTTGATATAGTGCGTAATTGATGACCCCAACAATCATGCGTCAGCGTTCCCAACTAGTCGGTAGAGTTTTAAATTTCTGCGAGAGTTACAGTTTCTTCTGATATATTTTACTGACTATAACATACTTTATGTACAGTGGTACTAATCATCTAACAGAAAGTGTGTCGTATTGTTCAGTGAATGAAAGATTCGTGTAAAATAACAAATATTACGAAAATATGACATTAAATCTCGTCTAGTTGAACATAACTAGTGTTTTGATTGAGATCATAGATCGATTAATGTTAGATCACCATTGAAATCCTAGGAACACTGAACAGCCGTTTTGTACAAGTATGAGATTCCTCAGCAATGCGCATTCACGAGTTCTAGTGAGAAGCCATGACCAGTGACGCTAATCCATGTCAGATGTCTACCTCATTTTAGTGGAAGATGGTCGCACGATTTCATGGATTGGCTGAAGTTAGACATTAACACTACTGAATGTCAGGCTCAGCGGTCTAGAGGTTAAGTGTTCGCGCTCGAGACTAATAGATCCTGGGTTCGGATCCTCACGAGCATGATCGTAGATGAGCACTACTGAGGAGTTCCATACCAGGATGAAACGGCCATTCAGTACTCCTAGGTTTTTGATGATGTTCTAACTTTAATTGACTGATGAATTCTCCATAAAATCCCCTTTCTAAAAATCTACTTTACTTAGTCAATGAATATTTATAGAAATTAAATGTTGAATAATCAGTCTACCTAATCATTTTTCTAAAAAACAAACAAACAAACATGTGTAGGCAGGTTGTTAAAACTGCCTGTATTATAATACACTTAAAAAACTGTAACTATTACATAATAGTATTATCCGGTATACTGTTACTAAGAAGGAAGTTAATGCTATAAAATATTAAACTGTTGAATTATAATTTATTCCCTAGAGGTTTATATCGTTTCTATAAAGTTAAATGATTCTGATTTCTATACTATCAGAAAAAAAATGTTGGGAGTATATACTACTTAAAGTAAATAGTAGTATTGAAATAGGTTTATAGTTTGTTTAGCTATTTTTTGTTTTCTCTCTCTTGTATATTAAACAATAGTTAAACTTGATACTTAAATTTTATTATTGTTACCTAGTGAGGAAACTGGAGAGAAAAAAACTACCCCAGTAACTATATATGTGTTTTTATTGTTTTTCAAATGACTTAGTAACTAGTTTGTTTGTTTGCTTGAAATATTTTATAATTGAGATGTATTTCCTTAAAAAAACAAAAGAACAATCTTATGGAATAGTTGCCTTGTTTATTGTATCTTATGTATTTAGGTGATTTTTACTCTACTGTAGTGAACGAGAATATAAGTGGGATCAACCGAATAGGATGCGTACTACTGAAGAGGCACATACTGAGACGAAACTGCCGTTCAGTTCTTCCAATTTTTTCATTGTGACTAATGGGCTCATCTATTAAATCATTATAATATCCAAAAAGACCCCTTTCTGTTTATGATCGAATGTATCCTAAGCACAAA
Organism: Schistosoma margrebowiei; assembly: GCA_944470205.2. Taxonomy (NCBI): domain Eukaryota; kingdom Metazoa; phylum Platyhelminthes; class Trematoda; order Strigeidida; family Schistosomatidae; genus Schistosoma; species Schistosoma margrebowiei. The sequence goes on along the minus strand of OX104025.1, from coordinate 45,838,179 downwards.
ATTACAGAATCACTTAGTAACATCTGAGAGCTATATAGTAAATACTTTATTAGCAACATGTCAATCAATTATCTCAGACTTCATTGTTTTTTCGTTTCCAAACAAATCATTCTCTGTCTTCATTCTCTTGTCTTCGATCCTTTTAATCTTCTACCTTAAGGCATTTCACTTTCACTGGACGATACATACTACTTATATTTGTCGACATCATCAGTAGTACACATCACACTACTAATCTAATTTTAGTCATTATTATTAGATCAATTCAAATTCTATTAAATAAGTGATCATATATCAATATATATATTCGTTTATTTTATAAATTTTCTTTAATCATTAGAAGTATCGTTTCTCTTTCTAGATTGTTAATGACTTCATCTATTTGTTATAGACTAATCTTAGATGTTAGACAACATAAGATTGTCTGTTTTTTGATGGAGTTTGTGCTGATGATATATTTTAGAAAAACGATGAAAGCTCCACGACCAAACCATCCAGCTTAGAGAACAGAACTCCATCCAAATCACCCACCTGAGATACAAATCTTCTCCACCATCTCATTGTCTGTTTTACAATGATTTGAACTTTTTGACGCGATATAAAAGTTAACATATTCTATTGAAACCCCTTTATTATAAGTCCTTAGTTACTCTAAATAATCAATGGGAAATAAGAATAATTATGTTTTAAGTCTTTAGGACTGTTTGAGAACAAGTTGCAATGAGTCTACAAGTATGAATGATTCAATATTTCATTAACAATGTTTTGATATTAAATAGTTAAAGATAATTAAAAGGAAGTCATGAAGCTAGTTGATGCTCTTCAATGAAGTGTATCTGCAATTCTAAGGGAAATAGTTTTTTTCATACTACTGAACTAATACCATTCATTATCACTATTTTATCCTGAGGTAAGTTAAGCCAGAATTACGGTAACTTGAGATTAAGAACGATTATGATTGTTTTAATACGGATGAGATTGATTGTGAACACGATAATAAAGCGATTGATCAACATGACACTTCAGTGATAATCCCTAAATGATAAAACCTGGGAAAATATCTCGTATCTATAGCAGCAAAACACGACTTCATTACTCATTGGAAAATTTGAAAACTAAACATGATGACAACTAATCACAAAACAACAAAGGTCATGAGGAAATGAGAGCGAAAGAAAATCTATTCAGGGTTGTTGTTGTTGCTGTTATAGGGAAGAAATTAACATTTATTAATAAACACAAAATAGCTTAATCTATTCTCATCAATTATCTACAGATTGGTTGAAGTTAGACATTAACACCGTTGGATACCGGCCGACTCAGTGATCTAGTTGATTAAGCGCCTGGAGCAAGAGTGATAGGTCCTGGGTTCGAATCTCGCGGGAGACGGGATCGTGGATGCACACTTCTGAGGAGTCCCATACTAGGACGAAACGGCCGTCCAGTGCTTCCAGATTTTCTATGGTGGTCTAGCTTCAATTGACTCATGATTTCAACCAGTGAAATGTCTAAAATCTCCACAAAACCCATTCTGATAATTATCTACAGAATTTAATTACTACGACTAAGTACTAGACAAACATCAACTCGATTACTACTCCCTAATGGGTTAGTTACTTCTGAAGTAATTCACTAGGACTTTTATGTCTTACAGAGGCCCTCAACTTTCAAATCACTGAGGAACTTTAAGCCTCTAAAATTGAAAGTTCTGAATTTAGTTTCTGGTTTCATCATGGAAGTAAGTTTCTGAGAAATAGTTCACTTGGGTAAAACATCTGTTTAAGGCTTCTTGGCTCTTGATGTTTGTCTAACAAGGGTTGTTAAGTGATCTACTTTTTAAAAATCTAATAGCCTTGGCAACATCTGTACTAGAAAAAAACAAAACAATGTAACTACAATAATGTGACGATTATTGAAAATCATTCAAAAAATATAGACGATCTGTTTATTTGCTGTTGTAGACTTTTTCATCTAAAAGATAATCTCTGTTAGGGACTGATATTATTCAGAGAACATTAAGAAGCAGCAGAAAAATGTAACTTTTCAGCTAGAGACTCTTCCTCATACTTGGAGATTCTCTCTAATTACTGAAAAAGATATATAATATTAAATGAAGTGTGACATGATATCGAGTCACTTGTACGAATGATCAGAATGAAACGTTATTGATCGAACTCAATCAACCCTGAAAATTAATTATCAATCATTATGTAATTACACATTATTAAACTAATTTATTTATATTTACTTGGTGTTGTTTATTTGCATCTTCCCATTGTTGTTTAAGACTACAATTGATCAGTCTGTTGTTGATATATATGCATACTGTGAGAATTGCTTGGCCTTAAGTCATAAGCTTTATAAACAGAGATGGATAGTGGATAGCAGTGGAATCCAGTTTGACTCACGTTTCGTCCTATTTGGGACTTGTCATCTGGATGTACCTGCACCTCAGAGTTGATGCTCAATCTAGGACTCCAACCCAGTACCGTTCATTTCAAACGCCATCACGTTATTCACTTAGCAACTGAATCATGATAGCCACTAGTTTGTGTAATACAGTGAACGAATGTCAACTCTAAGATGCAGGTACATCCAACTGACAAGTTCCAAATAGGACATAATGCATGTCCCAGATTTCACTTCTAGCCACTATCTCTCTTTGCTTATACATTATTTATAATCAACATAGAAGATAATAAGGTTAGTTTGAAGTGAATCATGTATTTAATAAATACAATGGTATAATAATGAAAGACAGAAGAACATTTCTGAAATTGTTTATTTGTAATTCAAATAAAATGGAGACAGTATAATTGAAGTAAACTGGCGCCTAGTTAAGTATAGTAACAATCACTATAAAAATGATAATAAATAGATTAGAAAAGGAAGTACTAATGTAAAGTAGATCTTAAATGAGATAAATTGTGATTTAACTAATGAAGCGATAAATTAACATTAGAAACTAACAATAGTCCTTAATTAGTCAAGTTTATAATGAAGAGAATCAAAAAACACCACCGGTAAATTCTAAGATGATGGAGAAGATTTTTAGTGGTGCTCCTTTTTGGTCGTCATTTTAGATCAAACGATGTTGTCGAAAGGGCTCTCCACTTTAGTGGCCCGAGATCCGACTCCAAAGAGATCGTAATGATGATTGTTGTTGAAATATATATGTCGCCTATCTTCGTATATAATCATCGACTTTAATCACGTTAGTCAATAACGGATTCAGATAAGTCAAATATTGAGAATGGACTTTTGAATACATATATTTTGTATATAAAACGAATGGAATAGAACAAAGCAAAACGACGGGCAGTGGAGATGGCGGATAAACCAACTCCCCATTTAACCAAGCGTTGATCAATATTTATAGTTACACAAAAATAAGCTACAGACATGTGATGAGTAATGAGATAAGAAATGTACGTACATCTACGTGCTCATATAAAAACAGTCAAGATTGATAAGCGAATAATTAACAAGGTCAAAATGTGATTCGAGTAGAATGAACAGAATGGGTTGTCCGAATGATAGAATAAGGTATATGGGCTTAATATAATAACCGACACTACAGATTTGTCACTCAGATGAATGATTTTGATGGAGTTCTTCACGTGGATGATAATGTTCAGAAGAATGATGAAAGCTTCACGACCAAACCATTCAGCTCAGAGAATGAAACACTATCAAAAAACGGTAAATGTTTATGCTAAGACTTTTAGTTTGATAAGTTACTTTACAATAAATGTAAATATTTTCATTATAGACTAATAACCGCTAATGATCGATTGAAAATCATAGAGATTTAGATAGTTGTTACATATTAGGTTGTGAATTCTCCTTATTGCTCAACAACCGGATTGGGAATCCAGTACTTACCGTAAACAATGAACTAAAGATTTCGATTCTAGTAGATTGATTATCAAGTTTTAGTTATGAAATGGAAACTTATCACTTAACTCCTGATGTTCTCTATGGTTCTACATGTTACGAACTCACCGTTGTGACGACGGTTCATGGGTGAACTCGAGGAAGCTCTAGGAAGCTCAGAAAAAAACCGAAGATATTTCATCCAATCAGCTTTTGGAAGAATATTCCAGAATCACTACATGTAGCTTCCCTATTGGACAAATGCTAATAACCCTTAGTGTGCGGATTGGATAACTATAATTATGAGTTCATTTCCACTAAAACTATAAATACCTGACAATTTTGTACCATAATTGACACTGTTTGGAATAACGTTCCTTTCACTTGTCTTTGCATTTGCGACATGGAAGGGTTCTAGCGTTCAAGTGATCAAGTTGTACGCGGTATATACTTATGTAACAAACAATAAAACAATTCAAAATTACGATAATCAAGATTTACTAATCATTAAAAATAACATTCAGATATTATCAGCACAATAACTCAGTTTGGCACAGACCAAACGAGCTTCTAGTTGAGAAGGAAGTTAGGAACACCTCATAAGTTATACTTTACGGAAGTCATTAAACTACGATATGAGATGAGCCTTAACTTCAAGTCGTTAAGGGAATACGTAAAGAGACTGAGAAAAAAACAATGCACAGGAAATTGGAGGCAGACATCAAAAGAATGAATAGTATTTGAAAATAATTAGAATATAAAGAAGCTAACGACAGAGTTTTCATCAATATTCTTGATAAAATCAATGCTCACTTTGTGGGAATTCCTCTAAACTTTCTATATAAAACGATAAAGAATCTAAATATGGTTTGATGTTCAAACAACAACAACAATCTTTATATTCAGTTGATAATTTCGTACTTTTTTCAACTCAGAGGACTTTATGAAAACTCCGCCTGGAGCTCCTCTGGGGATACTGTCGGTCCCAAGCCCGGATAAAGGAAGAGGGTTGGGTATGACCTTAGCGACCTCATCTCGTAGAATACTAACTAGCTAAAAAAAACGCTCACCAGAAAAAGTAAGCTTTTTGCTTAGGAGAAACTTGAACGTGTACTTTACGAGAATTAAGGTGAACTGATCACTGACACGTTAGGAATCACTGTATCATAGATATATGTCATTAACTAAGAACTTCAGAATCCATTAAACCATGGACTGACAAATGAATGTATATGAGATATATGAATGTAAGATATTCAATTTACTTAAAAAATTAAATTTATCACATAAGACTTTATAATTTCAGTCTTTTTAATATGAAATTGGTTTATAAGCTGAGATAATGGTGGCTAGCAGTGGAATTCAGGACGCGCGTTTTATCCTATTTGGGACTCATCAGCTAAGTGTACCCAGAGTTGATCTTCGCTTCAGCACTCGAACTCAGTACCATTCGCTTCAAAAGTCATTGCATTATCCACTTGGCTACAGAGTCCAGATAATCAATAGGTTGTGCAATCGGACGAGGTTTTAAATTCACTTAGGGCACCAAATACATATGCGCCACACAAGTCACTTCATATGTGTATGGGCTGTAATACTGTTCGGGTGTCCAAACCGAAGCATGTGGATTTCTTAGGGGGCCACAAACTGATCTAAAGGTCCAATCCAAAATACAGTGGAGCGACGATCCGTGTTAGCTGCTAACAAGGAATAGATTCATGCACCAATTGTTCTCTTAGGATACTGGAGCCCATATGAACCACTCACTTCGAATCAGGGTTTCCCAATAACCCTAAATGGATCCTTCGTGTCCACCAACCCGGTTAAAGCGTCGAACACTCGCTTTTTGTCTTCTCGATTTCTTAGACAATACCCTTGTCACAAGAAGGCAATGAGTAGGAATTCCTTGACAGTGGTTGTATGCACACTGCCATGTGAGAACATTTCGAGAGAGAGAGAGAGAGAGCGGACGTTCCCCACTCTCATCAATATCAGGGCATTTGGAGGTCTACTTTTAAACTATACAAATGATTTTTCATTGATTCATACTTATATTTAAAGTGATATTCATTTTATTCTAAGCTTTATTTTCTCTTTTCATTCATTCTCTTTCAATGGATTACATGTGTATGATTGTTAATTAGTAAAATTGTCATTAGTCTATGATCTAATCATGAAAATAATAATAGTTTGTTTATTTAATTTTGATTCCATCATCTCTTTGTAATAACATTAATGGTTACCATTACGGTTATTATTATTATTATCATTATTATTCGGTTTGAGCAAATGACCTTATTTAATCATTAGTCTAATGAAAAAAATAATTGTTATTCAATTAACGAGTCATAAGTGGATGGTAATTAAAAATAAAATCATATGTAAATTATGAAATGTAACATATATATTTATATACGCCTCCAAATGCCCTGCTACGGCCGAGGGTGGAGAGAGTTTGCTCTCTCTATCTATCTCTATCTCTCTCTGTCTGTCAAAATGCTCTCACATGGCAACGTGCATACAACCACTATCAAGGAAGTCCTACTCATTGCCTTCTTGTGGCAAGGGTATTGTCTACGAAATCGAGAAGACAAAAAGCGAGTGTTCGATGCTTTAAACAGGTTGGTGGACACGAAGGATCCATTTAGGGGTGTTGGGAAACCCTGATTCGAAGTGAGTGGTTCATATGGGCTTCAGTATCCTAAGAGAACAAATGGTGTATGAACCAGTTGTTGGTCACCGGTTACCATGGTACTTTGTCTCCTGAAGATGCTGCATTGTTTTATAGATCAGATCTCTAAGTGGAAGGTTCGGGGTGTGGCCCGAGAAGAAAAACACCTTGTTCGGTTTGAACACCCGCGCAGTATCTCAGCCCTCATATAAATCGAATGATTTATATGGCGCATATCTATTTGGTACCTCCTTGTACCAATGTTTATTTGTTTAAATATATTCAGTTGTTTGTTAAAAGGCTTAAATATATATACACATATCTTGCCTACGTATTATATAATAATTATCGGTAGTAAGATACTCAAAAACTATAAATGATACGGATGGTTCAGACTACTATTAAACAAAATATAAGTAGTATTCCAAATAATTCTATTCTTTTATCTAAATAAGGAAATTCACTTTATAATATTTATTCACTAAGTTCATTCATTGAGAATAACTTTAATTTATTTGAAATTATTGATAAACGAGTGGTGACGACAGTCATGTTTGTTTATTTCTTCGTGCTCATCATATTCTATCAAGTAATTAACAATATAACCATAATTTTGCGTAACTTATTAACTTACTTATTTACTTACACTTCTTACACCTCATGGAGGAGTATAGGTCACCCACAACAATTTCCCATCCAACTCTGTCCTGAGCAATCCTTTCCAGTTGTATCCAATTGCTATTCATTCTCTTGATATCTGCTTCCAATTCTTGACGCAATATGTCCTTTGATCTTCCTCTTTTTCGTTTACCTTCAGGATTCCAGGTAAGTGCTCGATCCAGTTTGGTAATTTGCACAATGTATGTCCTATCCAATTCCAGCATATTTTCCTAATATTCTCTCCAAAAGGAAGCTGCTTCGTTCTCTCCCATAGTAGACTGCTACTGATACTATCCGACCAAAACCATTGAATATATTGCGTAGATAGTTGTTTATAAATACTTGTATTTTTACGATGATGGTTGTAGTAGTTCTCCCTGTTTCACCTCTGTACAGTAGAACTGTCTTGATGTTCATATTAAAGATTGTGATATTGATATTGTTTGACAGACATTTGTTTTGAGTTTCATATTTTCTTGAATTGTGGGAATGAGGCTCTTGCCTTGATAATCCTCACCTTTATATCTGCGTCCGATCCTCCTTGTTCATCGATAATACTTCTCAGGAACCAGAGTTTCTTTTTTAAATGTGAATAGGTTACCAATTAGTTATTATTTGCAATATGGCAGATATAAATATAGATATCCATACTACTGGTGAGCGGCCTATGCTCCTTCACGAGGAGTAACAGGCGTAAGTAAGTAGACAAATCCATAGTACCGTCAGTTTAAACATGAAAATTACATTCAAATAGTGCCATATCAAAATCAATCACATTTATACAAATACATCCATTGTTTATCGCATCTGTACATCTTAACTTTTTATACTGCTTCCGTATTCCTATTATTCTTTATTTCGAACTGTATACAAAATATTTTAGTCTTTCTTATTATCAGTAATACTACTATTATTATTTCAGCTCGTTTACTGCTCATCTTCTTCTATGATCTTGGCGTGCTGATATGATATGGTCACATCGAAGGATGTAGATGTATTATACTCTGTACTTTAGTTGTGATCAACTGATCAATAGTTATGTTATGTGACGTAGTTTAGAGGTATTAATTCAAACCATTTTATTCGTAGCTTAAAATGTGTTAATCCATCTTATGTTTGGTCTCAGTATGGGGTTGTGGAGAGTATGATGTTTACTTTTTTTTTGATTGAGATCGTGAATCGATCGATGTTAGACCACCATTGATACCTGGAAGCATTGGACGGCCGTTTTGTCCCATTGTGAGATTCATCAGCAGTGCGTATCTACCATCTCGCTCGCAGGATTCTGACCTAGTGCCTTCGGTCTCGCACGCGAAACCTTAACCTCTAGAATACTGAGCCCGGCATCCAACAGTGTTTGAATTTTCCAAATGATATTCAGGACTGCAATTAATCAGGCTCTTATTGGCATATGTGCAGCATAAGTGAATTGTCTTTATATTGTCTTCAGTCAAAAGCATTATAAGCTTGGATGAACAGTGGCTAGCAGTGGAATCTAGACTGTTCACAAGCCGCTGGCTATCTGGACCCAGTAGCTAAGTGGGTAATGCGACGATGTTTGGGGCAAACAGTACTGGGTTCGATTCCCAAAGTAAATAGTATCTCTAGGATACAAGTACATCTGGCTGCCGAGTCCCAAGTAGGACGGAATCCATTTTCTGAACTCCACCGCTAGCTACTATCCATCTGTACTTAAAATATATCAGTTGAAACTCAACTGAAAACACTGAATGAAATTAATTTTCTAATATTCTTATTCCTATTATTCTAGATTTATTCAAATTTTCAGAAAGGATTATTTGTATGAAATTTAACTTTCCTTGGTAAACTTGTGAAACCCTTTATTTAGACGTCAATTAAATCCAACGATGTTATCGACGGGCTCATCACTTCAGTGACTTCTTATCTGACTCCAGTTGGGGTTGTGTGCTGATTGTCATCGAAATACACATATCGTTTATCCTCGTATAAATTCATTGATTTAAATCACGCTGGTGAACAACAGAATTAAATAAGTGGAATACAAGAATAGATTTTCGAATATGTATATTTCATACAATCGTTGATCCAGATAAAAGATCGGGGAGGCGAAAAGAAGAGAGAGAAGCGAAATGATGTGCAGTGAAAAAAGTCGAAACGTGACTCAAGAAGAATGGATTAATTGGCCTGTCAAGAAGCTAGACATAGTAACCGACACTATAAACTCGAGGCACATTTGATCTTTTATTACACTTCAACTAATGAAATCTACTATTTTGGTTCACCTAATACTAAACTTTTCATAATACGGAAATATTTATGTTACGTCTTTGCTCTGTCTACCGACATTTTTGCAGAGGATAACTTGTCTAATCTAGAATAAGACTTTGATGCAATAGGCTGGCCGGCTTAATCTTGAGACTGGTATGCGTGAGTTCGAATTGAGAACAACTGCTTGGGCTAGAGAGCGACGAAAACTATTCTATCACCTGATTGGCTGACAAGCACACGAGTGAGAGAATACAAGTCAACTAGAAAACTACACGATTAATTCCCGTTAATCACATTAGTGTAAAGAAATATATGAGTAAATAGATGACTAACTAGATCACAACGTACAAACATTTAGGAAAATATAATTATATCAGAAGGGTTTTTGTGGATATTATAGTCATTTCAATGGTTGAGATCATGAACCGATTGGTGTTAGACCACCATTGATAACTTGTAAGCACTGTACGGCCATTTTGTACCATTATGAGACTCCTCAGCAGTGCACATCCACCATCCCGCTGACAGGATTCGAACCCAGGACCTATCAGTCTCTTTCGCGCGAGAGCTTCACCAAAATTGGGAATTAGAGTAGAAAATAGAATACAAAAATTACATTTAAATTACATTATCTTTAGAACAGAATAGGTTATGGCAGTGAATCATACATCCAAAGGAAGCTTATGCTCTGTAAAATAGACTAGGAACACAAATAAATGTTACCCGTTTTACAAGCTTTGAACTTTTCGTAGTTTGTTAAAATTACTTGTCTCTCCGTTCACATCAATCTATTTCATAATTTTATAAACTTCCAATTCATTTAATTATCATTAAGGGTATATTTTTATTTACAATTGAATATCTAATAGTAAAATAACTTTGTTCACATGATATGGTTACCAACTGGGGTTTCTTTTTCATTATTTTTAAATCAATCTACTGATATCATCTGTCGGTTAACTAATTTGACATATACATATACAATATATAATATGCTATTTAAGCTTATCAAAAAACATACAAATTCCCCCTTTCCCCCTTCCCCGTAAAAAAAACACCACAGCAACTAATGCATTTTGAAAAAAAGTATACTAGGACAAAACAGTAGTTCGTTGCTTCTACAAAAGCCCCTTCTGATAATAGAAGTATATGTTATTGAGATCTAATGTAAAATTACATAACATTCATCAAACAAACGTATCAAGTACATTACATGTTTTTTTTTCAAAACTATTACATGTTTGAAGTAGACATGATATACTGTGTATTATCATTAATATGTTTTATACAGGAAACTAAATAGCTCAATGTTCATTAATTCAGTAAATAAGTAGTATATATAACACAAGTCAAAAGTGGAATACCCGGCAATAATAAGTTGTGAAGATCGAAATGATGCGAATGGGAACAGCGAGTAATTTTTGTGGTAATGAAGGAACAATGAAGTTTGAGACAACTGATAGAGAATTACAATAAAATTGGTTGTCTTCACCTGTGTTGTTGTTCATTACAGTACAATATTACAATAAGGTTCTAGCATTCATCAATATTACAATTAATCAAACATAATATCCTATAAACGTTTTATTTTTCAATGATCCCAATCGCTAGGGAAAATTTCCTTTAAGGACAGGTGATATCACTATAAAAGTTTTGAATAATTTTTTCTGGTTAACGTATTTTTAGCGAGTTAACTTTCTACGGGATGGGGTCGCTAACTTCATGCGCAACCTTCCTCCTTTATCCGCTCTTGGGACCGGCAGTAGCTCCTGGAGGGACTCCAGGCGGAGTTGGAGAATAGTGGTAGGCGGCCTATGCTCCATTAGGATTAACAGGCGTAAATGAGTAAGTAAGCCAGATATCACTACGCTATTACCCATTAGATACTAAATTTATGAATTCCAGTGGATTCATCTGTCTTTTGCTTTCAGAGAGTAGATAAGGAGGAAAATAGATCAATAAAATCTAGTGTCTTGGTTTGAGATTTCTAGTATTTCACATGGTAAAAGGTTATAAGTCTTTCATAGTGTGGTGTATGTTATTTATGTCGACATGAGTAGTATATAACGCTAGTCAGGAATATAATGTTTGGCAGTAGAAGATTGAGAAGATCAAGAAGAGAAAAACAATAACAGAAAGTAATTGGTATGGAAAAGAAGGAATAGCCAAGTCTGAGACAATTCATGAACATTTTGCGAATTATGTATTAGAGTATGGTTTCTCTATTTTATCAAGTAACTCTGTAATTTTGTACTGAATATAATTCGGTTGTCCTCACCTGTGTTCTCCTTCACTACAATAGTATCTTTTGAGTACATGTAATTCGAATTCATTATTATTCAGTTCAAACATATCTAAAACAGTAAGCGTTATTGAAGTATTTAAGCAGTTGAGACACAGGTGGTTTACACATCTGAGTAGACTATCCTAAAGAGCTGATCATCTAACGCTGTTATTATTGACTATTAAATTACTATAATATTCACAAAAAACCCTTCTGATATTAATCAACATATGCTCTCTAGTCACTGGCTTTAAGTGGCATTTCTTGGAGTTCTAGTCAGAAGCAGTGACAAGTGGAGTTCAACCAGGTCTGTTGTGAGATAGTAACTCACTGAAGACAATTGTGGATGTGTCGTTCAATTCCGTGGATTTGTTGTAGTTAGACATTAACGCCGTTGGATGCCGGTCGGCTCAATGGTTTATATATTAAGGGTTTGAGCGCAAGACCAAAAGTCCTGGGTTAGAATCCTGCGAGTCGGGATCGTGGATGCTAACTGCTGAGGAGTATGTGAGTATATTGAAAGTATTCACCTAAATACGTAGTGTTTTTGAAGATATTTATGGATTATAACAATGGCTTTCATCTTAAAACGATATTAGTGAGATGTGATAAAAATAATGTCGAAAAGATATGAAATCTCTCTAAAATAACCTATTTATTCCGTTATTATGTGCTTACTAGTTGGTAATAACACCGGATGTTTCTTTAAATTCAGATACGAAACTGCCGAATATGAAATTAACCATCTGAGGACTAAAATATTACTTAAACTTGCTAAACCATTGAACTCTGACACACCGGTTTTAAAATATCACACCCGGTTGAACGTCTGATAATCGTGGATTGATTTTAGTACCACCTGTTTGAAGCTTACTGATGACGAGAGCATAGGTTATTTTGGAAAAAACGTTGATAAACAATAGCAAATAATTAATCATATATTGAATTTAAATCATTTATTTGTTCAATCATTAATCCTGGCTGTTCAAACCACATTTGAAACTAATATAAAACACTAATATATTGAATATCTAAGCAAAGAACATGATACCATTTGAAATGAATGGTAATGGTTTCATGTTACGGACTAAATATCAATTATGAGGTGCAGGTACACTCAGCTGAAGAGTCCCAAATAAGACGAAACGTCCGTCCTAAATCCCACTGTTAGCCACTATTCATCTTTGCTTAGAACATCATTTTAGTCATTTTATGTTTTCTAAAGCACATAGTAAATATTGATTTTCACAGTTCATTTATACTCATATGGGATGACTACTTGATAAAAAATGAAAGTGACAAATATCCTATTTATAAGTGTATCACTTGTTTCTACTGTATGTCTAGGTTTACAGTCACTGTTGTCTACCTTATCATCAGGACTGTAAAAAGATGTACTACAAATGACATACAACAAAAAGAATATGGAAGAGAAAAGATGATAATGTTATTTGACAGTAAGATCTTTATCAGAGTTTTTTATAAGACACACTAATATTAAAAGAAAATAATAAACCAGTCAGTGATAACCAACAAAGATGGATCGTAGTTAACAATAGAACCTAAGACACACGTTTCAGCCTACTGAGTTCAAGTTACGAAGTGAACATCAAATCCAACTGACGAGTCTTAACTAAGATGAAACGCATGTCCTGAATTCCACCTCTGATTACTATTCATCTTTGCTTATAAATCTTGTGATTTAGGACAATATCAAGTCAATCTATATAAGATGCACATATATCAGTATGGTCAACTCTAGCCCTAAACAACAATAGGCAGATACAAGGAAACAATATCGTCTTGTTGATTTCCAAACGGAAAAACAAACAAACACTGAACTGTTAAAAACCCTGTATCAATCTTAATACAAATTCATTGCCAAAATTAAACTAAAATTAGAAAAAAATCAGACTATAGAAACTATCAATAATAAAAGAAAAGAGAAAAAAAAGAGGAAAATAGAAAAACGAAAAGTAAAAATACAAAAATCATAACGGAAACTTATGTTCACACTAAAAAAATTTTTTTATTTTTAAAAGAAAAAAAACCAATAAAATTTTCATAATTCTTTTCTTTAGAAATAAAAAAAACACCAAAAAAAATAGATACACCCTATTCCGTGTAGAATTTTATTAAATCATTACAGAATGAAATCTTGATCATTTAAGATTTGTACTTCTTCTTTGTTATTGTTGTTGTTGTTGTTGCTAAGAGGATTAAGGTTAGTGAATGAATAAGCAATGGACAGATTATTTAAACAGTATTAATTTATATGATATTTCACTGGTTGAAATCATGAGTCAATTGTAGCTAGATTACCATGGAAACCTGGAAGCACTGGTCGGCCGTTTCGCCCTAGTATAGGACTCTTCAGCAATGCACATCCAAGATCCCGCACCCCACAAGATTCGAACCCAGGACCTATCAGTGTCGCGCTAGGCTCTTAACCAACTAGATCACCGAGCCGGCCTGTATCCAACGGTTTTAATGTCTAACTTCAACCAATCCACAAAGTTGTGCCACCGTACACTATTGTCTTCAGTGAGTTGATATCTCACAACAGACCTGGTTGAACTCCACTAGTAACGACTTCTCACTAGCTAGCTTCAATTGACTCATGATTTCAACCAGTGAATTTTCTAAAATCTCCACAAAACCCTTTTTGATAATGGTATTTTTGTTTGACCTTTTTTTCTTAAAATAGCTCTACGGTAATGTTTTAGATTGTGATAATAGAGTGAAGGATGATTCATTTTTGAATCTTATAAAAAGAGTTAGTTCTTTGAAGAATGACATTGTGCTTTGATAAAGTGTATTAAACTTTGACTGTAGACTGAAGTAAAATAATGCATGGTGAACAACTGACTAACTCGTTCAAAGGAAAGACCAGTGTCTCACAAGTTTATTTACTCTCACACTTTCTCTTTCTTTTGGTGGTCGACTGGTTTATGAAGACCTCAATATCTGACTAGGAGCGCGGAATACAATGGAAAGCTCAAAATTTGGATTTGGACTTCACAGACAACCTGAACCTTCTATCCCATACATACTAACAAATGTAGTTGAAGACAACTCGTGTAGAAGCAGCCTCTGAATCAGTAAGTATCAACATACACAGAGAAAAAAGGAAAATCCTTAAGTACAACACAGAGAACACTAACCCAATCACACTTGATGGAGAAGCTCTGGAAGATGTGAAATCCTTCACGTACCTGATAAGCATCATCGTTGAACATGGAGATTCAGATGTAGACGTAAAAGTGAGGATTGACAAAGCAAGAGCTACACTTCTACAATTGAAGAACATATGGAACTCAAAACAACTGTCTGTCAAACAATATCAATCAGTAACAGTCTACTGTGGGAGAGGACTAAGCAGTTTTTTTTGAAGAGTATATTAGGAAAATATGTTGGAATTGGATAGGACATATATTGTGCAAATTACCAAACTGGATCACGAGGCAAGCGCTAACTTAGAATTGCGAAGGGAAACATGAAAGTGAAAGGCCAAATGACACACTGCATCGGGAATCGGAGGTAAACATGAAAAAGATGAAAAACAACTGAAAAGGATTGCCCAGGATATGGTTGAATGGAAAGTTCCGGTAGGTGGCTTATTTTCCACCGCGAAGGATGACAGGCATAAGTAACTTAGTAACCGTTGAATGTCAACTCAGTGTTTTAGAGGTTAAGCATTCGCTCATGTCATCGAAATTCCTCGGTTCGAGTCCCACATACATGATCATGGATGTACACTGTTGATGAGTCCTACACTAGGACGAAATAACCATCGAATACTTTCAAGTGTTTCATAGTAATCTATCATTAATTGGTTCATATATTCAACTATTAAACAGTAATATTTATTCTCATTAAATGAATATCTCAAATTCTCTTGTCAATAATTTATTCAACGGTTAAGATCATGAACCAGTTGAAGCTAGACCATTATGGAAAACCTGGAAGCACTAGATGGCCATTTTATCCTATTGTGGAACTCCTCAGAAGTGCGCATCCACGACCTCGCCCCCTGCGAGATTCAAACTCAGGACCTACTGGTTTTGCTTACAGGTTTTCCATAGTGGTCTAGCTTCAACTAAGTCATGATCTTAACCATTAAAGTTACTATAATATTCACTAAACCCATCTGATATTAATAATTTATTCATTAATTTATTGATTTATATTGATTATTCTAATAAATAATAAATAAATAAATAAATAATAATAATAAGAAGAAGAATCAATTAAAACTACTAGAATATCATGAATTGAATAATTGAATAGATAGAAATTAATAAATGATTAAAGATTATAATCTGTCATTAATGATTTAGATCTTAGTTCATTGTTCCTAAACTATTCTATATACTAAATAAGATATATATATATACCTTATCATTTTTGTTGAATATGTATGTTATGTTTGAAGCGATGATGAGTTCACCTAATCGGAGAATGTAACAAACAATGTATGACACAATCACTAATAATCTGACTATTCTGATATGTCTCAGCCCCGCTAACTAGGGAGAGAGAGAGAGAGTAAAATTCCAAGTTCGGGAAGAAAGAAATATATTTCACAAGTAGCCAGAAACATGAACAATAACAATAGGCACAAATCAAATGTATATATATACAGCATAAAATTGTCCTTGGGAAGTGTCACAAAATAGCATACTAAAAGATAAAACCAACCAATCTTCCCAACTGGAAAGGTGAAAATGTGCGATTTTGGCGAGAAAAAAAACAAGAAATTCAGATTTTTAAAATAAAATTACAAAAATGAGATATTAACAGAGTGAATTCTGGGGATCTAACATCCTCGACAGTGTACAATTAAGCGAAGGATTTCATACAATTAGTTCCCTTTGTGAATCCATCAAGTTGGCAGCCTATTTAAATATCTAGGCTACTGATTCCTTCCATCTGAATATGTCATCAAATTATCTGTCTCCTTAAATGTTTTAACAGATCAGGTGCGTTTGTGAAAAGTATACAACCTTTCATTGTACAAGTTACAATAAAGTCCAGTGAGACTATAATTTATGGATGACCTCTGAGCAACGCTAGCCTGAACTTGAGAGTGTTCACCTAATAACTAGGATCAAATGAGGGTTGTAAACCAGTGTGGAAAATTAGAATTATGATTTACAGTTGATGAATAAGGATAAGAATTAGATTTAGGGTTTTCATCACAAATCGACATCAAATATAATGTCAAAACTCTATTTATTCGAATGAATGAGTGAATTTCGCGCCAAAATCTGAGACCTGTGATCTTATATATGATTGGTTCGTCCATAAATTATAGTTTCGTCTCTATAACTACTCTGTCAGATCGATCTCCAATTCTTTACATACATCTATGTCAATTGCTTCACACTATATCTTACCTCAATACAAAACTTTCAATACATATAAATGGTTATAAGCAGATGGCGAGAAAACATAAAATACGATGGATTCATATTCTTCTGCATTGATATTATTTCCGGCTTTATTTAAACGAACAATTCCTATTCAATTATGATATCATTTTATCATAAATCACTTTCATCCAGTGTTCTATTTATTTTATTGAAACACAAAAACATTGGTACAAAGGGGAACCGAATACATATGCGTCACACAAGTCACTTGATTTTTGGGAAGGCTGGGATACTGCCTGGGCCCCCAAACACAAACGGGTGGTTTTCTTAAGTAACCACAACCCGGAACTTCGACCTGAAGGTCTAATCTACAAGACAGGGGAACAAAATCACAAGATACTGTCCCATGATACTCGGTGGCCGAAAACGGGTGCATACGCCCTTCATTCTTTCAGGATACTGGATCCCATGTGCACTATTGATTTGGAATCAGGGTTTTCCAACTCTCCTAGATGGCTTCTTCATATCCATCAACCCGGTTAAAATGTCGGACAATCACTTTTCATCCTCTCAATTTCGTAAACAACACCCTGCACGCGAGAAGTCACCCTAGTGTAGTCTAGTATACTGAGCTATATGATTTAATTACGAAGCATTCATTGTCAGGAGAATTTTCAGATCAAAATTGAGCTATTCAAGTCATTCCGTATTTGACTGACAGCTTATTCCATCTAACTTGATCTTAATTAATTATTGTTTACCCTTATTCTATTGTGGTGAATGAGGACACAAATTGGTTAATTACAGTAGTAGTAAAATCTGATAAACATATAGTACATTCTTTATTTGCAAAATGTCAATCCATTGTCTTAAACTTGACTGTTCCTCTTGCAAATATCAGTCAATCGTCTCAAACTTCATTGTTCCAGCATTTCCATACAAATTGCTTATTGTTCCTGTTCTTTCTTCCTCGATCTTGACCTTCTGCTCCCAGACATTCTATTCTTGACTAGCGTTATATACTACTTTTGTAGATATAAGTAACACACACTGAAGCAATGCATTTATTATCCAGATAATCGTTCATGAACTGAATTGAAGAAAATCCTCTGTAAATATAATCTTAAAATAACATGTGCGATAATGAAATCTTTACGCTTGAATTTCCCGAAATTTACTAAAAGCTGAAAGAAATTCTTAGAATCACTAAATACCATAGTGACTGGTAGGATTCTTCTAGGGTTTTCCTTTTCGTTGAATGTCTAGTAGTGGGTAAAAATTTTACTAGTATAACTTTGATTATGAAATCTGAGAACCTCTAGAGGGATAGTTTGAACAACAGGACCAGAGGAAAGACAAACATATTGTTTTGAATGGAATATCATGAAGCATGTATAGTTTTTGTGACTTAAGTCCTAGTATTTGTTAAATAAACCATGTATTCTTAGTATCTAATTTACAAATATCATAGTTCATTCACTTGGTATTGTTTGCTTGTATCTTCCCATTATTATTTAGGATCGGCATTGATCAGTCTCTGATTGACATATGTGCATCCTATGTGAACTGTCACGATATTCCCTTAAGTCACAGCCTTCATAAGAAAAGATGAATAGTGGTTATCAGTGGAATCCAGGACACGCGTTTCGTCCTGTATGTCAGAGTTAATGTTCACTGCATAATTTGAGCCCAGTATCGTTCGCTTCAAACTCTTCCGCGTTATCCACTCAGCTGGGTACCAGTCCCAGTGTGGACATGAACTCTGTGATGCAGGCACATCCAGCTGACGAGTTTCAAATAGGATGAGACACGTATACTGGGTGCCACCACTAGTCATTATCCATCTTTTTTTATAAATATCATAGTTAATGTTTTCATTTAAGAAAAAAACCCCAATTTCTCTTTAACATTTGACCTTTTATCCAATAAAACAAAAAATCATAAATATTTATGTTTCGTAAATCATTCAACGTTTCATTCTATTTAGACTAGTACAATCAAAATGAAGAGAAATTCTCCAGGAAACATTGACGGACGGAAGTAAAAAACAAACAAACAAACCATGATTTAGTTCAAATGAATTGATGCATGATTAACTAATCTATTGAATAAACCATACGAACTCATTCATTCAATGTATCATCTTAGATAAGATGACTGAATGTCAGTATGATTATTTCATTTCTGTTTAGATGAATATAATTAGTGATGATTTTATAAAATAGAAGAGAAAAAAAAGAAACGAATCATGTAAATCAAATTGACGTGATAAGTGATTCAATTAATCTTGAAGATTTTTGGAAATAAGAAAAAACTGATCTTTCTAATTATAAAGATGGATAGTGGAATTCAGTTTGACACGCGTTTCATCCTATTTGAGACTTGTCAGCTGAATGTACTTGCACCACAGAGTTAATGTTCACTCTGAGGCTCGAACTCAGTAACGTTTGCTTTAAACACCATCACGTTATCTACTTATCTACTGAGTCCAAAATAGTAATAAGCGTGTGGAGTGAGGTAAAATTCTAATTCACCAACGCTGAGATACATGTAGATTAAACTGACGAATCCCAAAAGGGATATAATGCACATCCTAGATCCCAGTGTTAGTTGCAATCCATTTTTAATTTTAATACAAACTTTTGACTTTTCAAAGTTTAAATGTAAGTTCACTTAGATCTCTGTGGACATTCTCAAAAACTTATCACTTATCCACTAAATTGCAATCAACATATATGAATTCTGTCACTTTGTACTTTATAAGTTGTAAATAACTATTTGCAAGTAAACTTTGGGTGAACTAACTAATGTTTACCAGATAAAATTATATAAGTAGTAGTAGTGTTGGTAGTAGTAGTCGTAGGCGTAGGCATGGTCTTAGTCGTCGCAGTCGTAGTCGTAGTAGTAGCATTAGTAGTGACAATAATAAGAATCCCAATAATTTTTGATTAGGTAACCATGATTAATTATTTTATAACACATGATTTTGATTGGTTTATTCAATTTATCCTCATTGTGATTGGTTAATTGAATAATTATTCAATTTAACAAAACAAATCAAAGAATGAATGGGATTTTTTTCCCTTTAAAATATTAGTTTTTACAAAATATAATAAATGTTAAAGGTTAAAATTATTCACCGTATACTGATTACAGTGCTAACTATCTAATTAAAATGTGAGTTCATCCATGTAATCTAATGACTTAAATTATTTAGTGTAATATATTACTATTATTATTAGTAGTAGTAATGGCTTTATTCAATATTATATTGTTTGGTACAATGCAGAATGCTTAACACTAAGTATCTCAACAAATTTCGGTTTCTTACTTGTTGATCGACCATTGTGATAAATATTGAATGGTCACTAGTTAGATGTTAACAATTTTGGACTTGAAATCTGCATAATCTACATTCTTTTCGATGTATATTGCTAGGAAACACAATGTCTCTGGTTGGGTTTTATTGTAACTTGTACAATGAAAAGTTGTAAACTTTCCATAAACGTTTTTGATTGAGATCATGAACCGATTGTTGTTGGACCACCATTGAAAACCTGAAAGCACTGGACGACTAT
The DNA here is from genome assembly GCA_944470205.2 of Schistosoma margrebowiei. Taxonomy (NCBI): domain Eukaryota; kingdom Metazoa; phylum Platyhelminthes; class Trematoda; order Strigeidida; family Schistosomatidae; genus Schistosoma; species Schistosoma margrebowiei. The sequence goes on along the minus strand of OX104025.1, from coordinate 45,817,485 downwards.
TTCGTCCTATTGTGGGACTCCTCATCAGTGCGCATCCACGATCCCGCTCGCGGGATTCGAACCCAGAGCCATCGGTCTCGCGCGAAAACACTTAATCTACTGGACCACTGAGCCGGCATCCAATGCTTCCAGGTTTCCAGAGGTGGTACAACAACAATCGGTTCATGATCTCAATCAAAAACTTAATAATCTCCACAACTCTGATACTAGTAATCTCCATAAACGTACCTGAATTGGTTTTGAGACTTATAGGCATAATGATGTATTAAAACAAACGAGAGAACCAGATATCCAGATGACAGGAACAAGTAGCTTAGGTATAAAAGCAGGCCTTCTGGTGCTTCCAGTTTTTCTATGGTAGTCTAACTTGAATTGACTCATGAATTCAACTATTCAATTAAATGACAGTTAACGCTTGAATCAGAAAACCAAAGTAGAAAAATTAAATAGGGCTCTTTTTAAGGTAATAAAACTAAACAACAATAGAAGTCATAACTACAATGATCAAAATTCAATAGTAATGTGGTGAATATGAACACGAATGGGGGACAATCGAATGTATTTAAATACGAAGTTACTGAACATCTCATCAAAATTTGAGAATCATATAGTAAATACTTCATTTGTTTCAAACTTGACTGTTTCTTTGCAAACATCAGTCCGTCGTCTCAGATTTCATTGTTCCTGCATTCTCATATAAATTGGTTTCTAATCCCGTTTTTTCCTTCATGATCTTCTACTGAAATACATTCTATTCCTCACTATTGTTACATACTACTTATGTGAATATAAGTAGCTCACATCAAAGTAATAATAATTTGTAGTTTATTTAAATGAACTTTTAATCATAATGATGAATAGTACTTGCGGATGTCTTATTTCATTAAGTATTTCTAACTAAAGTTTGTGCTGATGGTGTCGTTCTAAAGAACGGTGAAAGCTTCACGACCAAACCATCCAGACCAGAAAACAAAACTCTATCAAAATCATTATCATATCAAACTAAATAGTTCTATTGGATACAAAAATGTTAATATTCTGTATTGAAATGATTATTTAATCATTATATACATTAATAAAGTGAATTTAGATAATTAATCAAAAGGAATTCGGTATTCAAACCGAATAATCCATCTCGGTATGAAATTCAATTTTGTTATTTATTTAAAGAAGGATAGTGAGTAGCAGTGGAATTTAGGACGGGCATTTCGTCCTATTTGGAACTCGTCAGCTGGATTTACCTGGATCCTGAGTTGATATTCACTCTGAGACTGTAACTCAGTACCGTTTGCTTCAACTCTGAGATTCGGTACATCCAGTTGGCGAGTCTCAAATAAAACGAAATGCACGTCCTGAATTCCACTATTAGACACAATCCATCTTTGCCTATAAAGCTTGTGACTTAAAACAATATCGAGGCAGTTCCCACAGAATGCAAATATACTAATAAAACACTGATTAATTGCAGTCCTGAACATCAATGAGAAGATTCAAGTAAAACAATACCATTTGAATTTGTTATTTAATGTTCATTTATTTAAACCTATAAATACCATTCAAATGATCTAAGCATTAGAACATCTTACTTAGTTTTAATTATAGTAGTAAATTAACAACTAAATGGAAAAGATCACTTTATTGTTGCTCGGCAAAAAATACAAAAATCATACATTAAGTGCATCAGTTTCACATCATTGTATTGTCCTTTATTTATTTCATTGTTCTTCTTATTTCGTACATGTTAATTTTGATTGAGTCTATCTATTACTTAAATCAATCAAGGTAAGTATGATACACCACATTACTAGGAATTTTTGTATTTCAAACGATTAAATATACGTCCACGACCCCGCGAGATTCGGACCCAAGACCCACCAGTCTCGCGCCAGACGCTTAACCAACCAGATCGCTGAGCCGGAATCCATTGGTGTTAATGCTTAACTTCAACCAATCCGTCCTTGGTTCGAATCTTGCGGGGTGCGGAATCGTAGATGCGCACTGCTGAGGAGTCCCATACTAGAACGAAACGGCCGTTCAGTGCTTCCAGGTTTTTCATGTTGGTCTAGCTTCAATTGACTCATGATTTCAATCAGTGAAATTTCAAAAATTGCCATAAAACTCCTGGTAAAATATACATTTGGTTTGAACACCTAATCACCGTATTTCTTTTTTGATAAATACAGTTATGTAATTTCTTACAGTTTAAATGAGTTCGATCGCTTTCCGAAACATTTGGTGATAAGATTTTCGAATGTAAAACTAAGTTTTCAATGGTGGTCTAACATCAATTGTTTCATGATCTCAATCAAAAACCTAATAATCTCCACAACCCCTATACTGATAATTAACTTGTGCTCACTAGTGACTAGCTTCAGGATGGAATTCTCGGAGTTCTAGTGAGAAGCCGTGACCAGTGTAGCTAATATGTGCCGGGTAGAGACAGGTATCTACCTCAGTACAATAGAAGATGGTCGAGCAATTTCGTGGGTTGGTTGATGTTAAACACTAACACCATTGGAAGCCGGCTCAGTGGTTCACTAGGCTAAGCGTTCACGCGCAAGACTGAAGGCCCTGGGTTCGAATCCTGAGAGCGGGATCATGGATGAGCACTGTTGAAGAATCTTACAACAAGTGGATCTAGTTTAAAACTTTCGTAGGACGAATTTCAGTTCCCTGTTTACATTGGACTCATGTAACTGAATACCGTCAGTTAAAATAAAGGATTTTTTGAAAAACCCCATTTACTTAATGTGGAATAAAGTTTAACGAGATATCAAGTTACTAATTCTAATGAAGGCATTGAAATGTAGTTGGATATTACTTAACTTCAATATGATATATTAGAACTGACAATATCATATTGATTACCATTAAACAATTACACTGTTAATAGTTGAATTCATGAGTTATTATAGCTAGAAAATTTGAAAGCATTGGATGGCCATTTTGTCCCAGTGTGCGACTCCTCAACAATGCACATCTGCGATCCCGCCCATGGGATTCGAACTCTGAACATTTTTGATAGAGGAAGTTTAAACGTTAATGTTAAAATTTCAAATGCTCAGATTGTTGCTTAAAAAATTCTGAGAAGTTTTTGAGTTTCATTTAGCAATTGTGCATTGTTGACTGTTTACTTTTGTTTGTTTGTGATGTTTGTACACAATACGACTTCATTATATAAATTTGATTATCTATATTACATTTATACTTCGTTTGTTTCATGACATTCAAATATAGACCGTGCACTATTCATTCAGATGTACTACAAGAAACCATCTCATCGAATGTAACTATTCAAATCTATCGTTTCATTGAACTGCGCTTTTACAAGTTCCTAAAACTTCACAAATTCGATTATTCAGGAAATGGTGTAAAATAGCTGTATCTCAATAAACCGAAATGCTGATAAAAATAATCACCGTACTTAAAATCAATCAATATTAGAGTGAACAATCGTTCTTTTTTTTGTAACTTCATCGTTTATTGTGTGTGACATAAGTCAAAATAAGATATTCTAGTGAACTCCCCTATTAATAATAGTTTACCTACATGTTCCATTCAAGTGTTGTACAACTGTAGGATGTCAAGTGATTTATGGGAAAGACTATTATTTATGAACAAACCAATCATGTAAGAGATAGCAGGTCATTCATCCATTTGTCTAAATAGAGTTTTGTCATTATAGATGATGTCAGTTCATGATGAAAACTCTAAATCTAATTCCTAATCTTAATCATCAACTTTAAATTATGATTATAAGTTCTCACACTGATTTACAACCCTCATTTTATCCTAGTTATTAGGTGGATACCGCCAAGGTCACTCTAGGTTTGTCCAATGGTGGTCGTCCATGAATTATAGTCTCATCGAATTATTTGATCCCCAAGCCTTATTATTATGTCATCCATTGAAAGCTACTGTAGGTTGTTTATTCCATCAATACATCATATATTCTGTCATGGTATTGATTCACTTATATCTTTTAAATTGTTTTCCTTCTAAGTTGCTGATAAACTTAAATTTTTTTAGTAAACTAACAAAATAAAGTTGTATTTTACTCAATTGTTCTTAGGAAAGTTTTTGCTTCAGGACTGATCTGAGTCAACATTTTAAATTAAGGATAGGGAGTGAAGTAGTCGAACACGTCGACAACTTCACTTATCTTTGAAGTTTGATCAACCATAATGGGTTGGTGTCTGACGAAATCTCTGTACGGATTCAGAAAGCTCTTTTGACTTCTGCCAATATAAGTCACCTATGGCGAAGCTGAGATATCCGTCTGTTAACAAAAGGACGAGTTTACTGCGCGGCAGTCCGTTCAGTTCTACTTTACGTCTACGAAACGTGGCCATTAAGAGTAGAAGACACTCGTAAGCTACTAGTATTTGACCACAGATGGCTTAGAAATATTGCTAGCGTCTGCTGGGATCACCAGATAAGTAATAGGGAGGTTAGACGCAGGGTACTACAGAATGATGGCAAATCAGTTGATGAGGTTGTGAATCTTCATCGACTGAGATGGTTGGGTCACGTGTTATGTATGTCTGAACACCGATTACCACGACGTGCAACGCTAACCGGTGTTGGAGAAGTTAGGGGCGGCCAAACCAAAACGTGGCATCAGTGCTTGAAGTCACTAACTTCTAGTCTGAGCCATGTTGGTAGATGAAGACTACTTTGTCTGGATCTGAACGGTTATCGTAACCAATGGTTGGAGACTCTTGGTGACATGGCTCAGAATCGATCACAATGGCGTCGGTGTATACACTCCCTGTCTTCCCTTAAACTAAGAGATTAAAATCACTTCATATCTTTCTACGAACTAATTCTTTCTTCCTGTACTATATCCTTATTGCAGTCTTTTTTTATATATTGCCACCTCTGAATTAACTACTTTTATGAATCCGGTGTTCATCTTGCTGTGCTAATCAGATGTGACAACTTGGACCAATGCATATATGTGCGTGGTTCTACGTTGTAGCTGACTGACTGAGAAAAGTTAGTTTAGAATGAAACACAATGTTACTTATCTGAGAAGTTTTTAGGCCAAATCGCAAGAAAAACTTGACATCATATAAAGCTTTGAAAATCATTGACATAGTAACCATATTATGTGAAGAATGTTAGTTTTAACACATTTGAAGTATTAAAGTTTTAATACTGAGATATACAATAGAAAAACTTGTTTGATTTATAAGAGGAAGAAATCTTTAAACGAAGATCTTGTACTATAGTGAACTGAATGAGATTGAAACCATAAGGGGTGAGTCTATAATTTATGGACGACCTTTGAGCGACATTGGACTGACCTTGAGAGTGTCCACATAGTAACTAGGACCAAACGAGGATTATAAACCTGTGTGAAGGATAAGGATTGTGATTTACAGTTGACGATTAAGGTTAGGGATTAGATTTAGGGTTTTCATCACGAACTGACATTAACTATAATCTCAAAAATTCCATTTAATCAAACGGACGAGTGAATCTCGCTTCGAAATCCGAGACCTATTATCTTATGCACCTGATTGGTTCGTCCACAAATTATTATCTCACCTCATAAGATTCTGCATCAGCTTCTTATAAATATGTTACTCACCTTGAAACCATGTAGTTCTAGGTTTGATTTAAACGTTTACACAGCTACTAAAAATCTTGACCAATGACAAAATGACTATCCAGTACAACTTGGTTAACAATAGTTTTCCAGTTAGTTTCAACTCGTTATGATAACTAGTTTTATGACTTGACTGTAATTAGATGTTCAGCTATGTCACGCAGCTTTGTAAAGTATTCAGTGGTTAAAAGTAATAGACGGTCTCTTCTGGATATAGACTTTCAGATTGATCTGATGCTTCTCACGGTATTTAAAACTTATAGCACGCAATATCTCGAATAGAATAGTTACCATTTTATTATTTAGTCTATGACTAACCTGATGTTTAACATCTATCACATTAAAATAGAGTGTCATGAACTTGGATTCAAAAAGATCAACCGGTTCATTTAGAATGGGAGATACCCTTTTCAAACAACCATCAACTTCCTTCGATAAACCACAATTAAATATCATTCATTACATAATGCAAGCAATATCAAATCGACAAGACTAATGACTAACATTCTAGTTGACTGACATAATTCCATGATCAGTCATTGTAATCTTTGTAATGTAATACAGAAATGATCGTGAATATAATCCTTTTAACTTCCTATGAAATGCTCATTATGTAATACAGTTTCGTTAGTCGTCTTACATACAAACTAATCTTTATTGTTTACTGAATGATGTTTATTTCATAATCAATCAAAATATATACTACTTAATAAATGTACAGTAGTATTCTTTTTCTAATCTTATTAATACTTTGAATATAAGTAGTAAATATAATAATAATAATAATAATAATAATAATAATAATAATAATAATAATAATAATAATAATAATAATAATAATAATAATAATAATAATAATAATAATAACTTGGCAAGTTAAATTATCAAAAGTGTGTGTCCACGACACTGAGCGCCAGCTCATTGGTCTAGAGATTAAGCGTTCACCCTCGTAACCAAAGGTTCTGGGTTTAAATCCTACATATAAGATCGTGGATGCGCACTACTGAGGAGTCTCATACTACGACTAAACGGCTGCCCAGTGATTCCAGGTTTTCCATAGTGGTCTAACCTGAGTCAACTCAAATTCAACTATTACTACATTCTCCACAAAAGCGCTTTTTGATAATGATAATAATAACGAAAATTCTTGTTATAACATTTCGACGGAGTTTTGCACTTTCAGCCGAATAATATGGTCGTGGAGATTTCATCGTTCTTCTAAACGAAATCATCAGCACAAACTTCAAGTACAAGTAAGATGTTCGAATTTCTCCATATATAGTTCATAGCTTGTCTTGTAGACTTCGATGTAGATTGGTTCTTGTTAACCTTGAACAATGAAAGCTTCATGATCAAACCATCCTTAAATGATTGAACCTATAGGTGATAGGTTTTCATTGTTTTCTTCTAAGAACTTCACCAGAAAGCTATTCACTATTGTATATATATAATTACCAATTACTAAAATGCTTGTGTTGAAATTTTATAGATCTTTATAGGGAGGATTTCCGTTTGACTCAGTGTGGTACTCCACTGTTGAAGAATTTTAAGAATAGGATGGAAAAGTTGTTCATTATTCTTTGAAAACCTCCACTAAACCACCTTTTTCAAAACATCATTACATTAAAAGTATACAAAATATTGATGGATACTTCAGTGCTGTCAATTATGAAGCAGTTATCTACTTATGAAATTTCAAGATGGTTCCATAGTACAGTAAATTGACCATCGTTTAATATATAAACTATTAGATGCTGGGTCTAAAGGTTAAGAACTGGCTGTGAGACCTAAAGGTCTTCGATTCGACTGTTAGTGAGGTTGTTAGTTCATACGGACAAGGAGTACTATTGTACCTCTCTTATGCTTTCCGGTTTTCAATGATAGTTTAACTAACTTCAACCTATGATGCTTAATACAAAGTTTCCTAATATGTTTGATTTAATCACACCTAACATGGAATGTATCAAGTGCTATGTATTTCCAATTTCATTTAGTTTTTGTGGTTAAACTCGAAATAGTGTACGGCATAGTGTATGCCAACGTAATCATTGCTTATTCTTAAACTTTGAAATAAGAAGATAAAATCTCCAGTTGTCACAGTGAGAGGTACTAAGTTCCAATCTAACTAAAAACATCAACTGGGATTTACAGAATTTTTAATGACGAGTTTAAAGGGGAACGAAACACTTGTCTTCAATTACAGCGCTTAACAACATGGTAAAATGACCAAGTAGTTTTTAAATATCGTTATCTTACTTACTTACGCCTGTTACTCCCAGTGGAGCATCGACCGCTGACCAACATTCTACAATCCACAATGTCTTGGGAATTCTTTTCTAGTTCTACCCAAACGTTGTTTATTCTTCTCATGTCTTTCTCCATTTCTCAGAATAATGTATTCTTTTGTCTTCCTCTTCTTCTCCTTTGGACTTGAGGATTTCATGTGAGGGCTTGTCCAGTGACGCAGTTGAGTACTATCCTCAATGTTTGTCCTATCCACTTCCAGCACTTCTTCCTGATTTATTCATCCATTAGAATCTAATTTGTGGTCTCCCACAGTAGGTTGTTGCTGACAATGTCTGGCCAACAGATCCGAAGTATTTTGCGTAAACAACTGTTAATAAACACTTGTATCTTCTGAATGACGACTTTCGTAGTTCTCCAAGTTTCCGACTCCTATTCAGTAGAACTTTCTTGACATTTGTATTGAAAATTCTGACTTTGGTGTTGGCTTGTGGACAGTTGTGTTTGAGTTCCACATGTTCTTCAGTTCTAGACATGCTGCTCTTACTTTGCCGATTTGCGATTCATGAATTCACGTTAAATTACTCATGTTATTAAATGAACGTTTACAATTTCTACTACCGTGTATAGTGTTAGTTCGATCATATACATACTATATGCAGGATGCATATTTAATACACTAGATCTTTCTTTTTAGTAAAGGCTTTGAAGTAAACTGATGTGAAATGGATAACTCCTGTCAACTAAAGAATAATAGAAAGTCGTTTATATTTCACTTTAGCATATATCAACACTACTCACCTCCCAATTTAGTAAAGGATTTCCATATCTTGCATTGGTTACGATCCCTTAAGTTCACTCAGTTAAAATTTTGATGGTTTACATTTTCTAACCTCAGTCTATATATAAAAATAACGTAATCTTGATCTTATCTCATCAATGACATACTTTTTCATTATTGACTTAGTTAATTTTATCTGTCATGGACTCTTACCAAAACTTTAGGTAATTCCATTAGGATCTAGTTATTGATAGACTTGGGATGATTATTTACTCAGGTTTACGAACTGCGACTAAAAATGGCAATCAGAACTTTCGGCTTTGCACGCAAATGCCTAATCTCTAGAACACTAAACTATAAGTCTCACTTGATCCATAATGAAGTATGATTGCGCAATACTAAGAATTGATTGAATTTAGGCTTGGTCATCATTCGATCACAGATCAATGGTATAAAGATTTAGTGTTTATGGGTGAAACTTAAGGTTATAAGTTCCATTACCGGTTGAGGAGTCGTGGATGCGCACTTCTGAGGGGTCTCATGCTAGAATGAAATTCTCGTCAACAGCTAACAGTTTTTCGACGTTTGTCTAACATGGATCAATTTAATTCAACAGTCTTCCATAGTGAATTTATACAGTCCCCCTTCTTTAAAATACAGAAATATGACTACTAAGCAAAGCGCATCCACGATCTCGTTTTGCGAGACCGATAGACCGTGGGTTCGAATCTCGCGGGAGGGGGCGGGATCGTAGATACACATTGCTGAGGAGTCCCACACTAGTACGAAACGGCCGTCCAGTGCTTTCAGGTTTTCCATGGTGGTCTAGCTTCAATTGACTCATGATTTCAACTATTTAAATTGCTATCCACTTTCATTTACTTAATCTATTTATTTTTCTTTATTTCTAGGTCAAAATTTCTATTATTTTTATCTATACTACTGATTATTGATCCAATACAATTAGTCAATTCACGTTATATTGATAATACATTATTACGTAGTGTATTAAATTGTTATGTGGATTGTATACAAAATTCAACAAATGATATACAAGATAATAATTATTGTTATAATGAATGTTTTAATAATCCAAATGAAAAACGTGGTAAATTTTTCATGTTAGGATAATGAATGAATAAAGAAGATAATGAAGAATATAAATGACACATTAAACTACTAATTATGTAGATCAGTAGTATATGTATAATTCAATGAATTGAATCAAAATAATGAAAATGTATTACATTTATTGAAATATATATATAGATTTATATATTCAGATAACTTTTTTTCTAATATGTGTTCGAACGCGGGACAGACAGATCCTGGGTTCGAATCCTACGGGGCAGGATCGTCGATATGCATTGTTGAGGAGTGTCATATTAGGATGATATGACCGTCCAATGCTTCTATGTTTTCCATAGTGATCTACGTTTAATTGATTCATGAATTCAATTAATAAATTACTACAATCTTCACAAAACCCCTCTCTAATTATAATTTTTATATCGACTATGTATTCCAGTGAATTAAAGATTAAAAATAGTTCATTGAAGGCATAATTCTTTTCAGTCATGGTTTAGTTGGTTATGCTTGTTACCCCCAATGGTGCATAGGCTGCCGACCATCATTCTCCAGTGCACTCTGTATTTAGCCTTTCTTTCCAGTTCTATCCTATTCTTGTTCATTCTTCTCATGTTTATATCCATTTCTCGGCGTAATGTGTTCTTTCGTCTTCCTCTTCTCATTTGGCCTTCAGGATTTCAATTGAGAGCTTGCCTTATGAAGCAGTAGAGTACTGTCCTGAATGTGTGTCCTATCCACTTCCAGCACTCCTTCCTGATTTCTTCCTCCGCTCAAATCTGGTTTGTTCTCTCTCTAACTGAGCGCGCATTTCAAAAAGGACAGTGATTTTGTACTTGTTGTGATTATCCTTGCTTTCGTGTAATTGTTGCATCAAAAGCATTCTTGGTCTACTTTATATTAAAGTACTTTATTTAACGTTTGAAATCATGCTAAAGTTTGCCTTGTGGTACTCTTTTACTCACTGACTGACACTTGTGTTCATATTGTGATCATATTGTGTTTTAAATCTTAAACTGACTACATTGATCGGTAGTACTCATAAATGTGGACAACCAAACTGTTTGTTCCCTGTGGAGGAAGGAATGAAGTGTGATGAATGCAAAAAGTGGTCCCATAAGATGTGTACTCGTTTAAGTCCCACCGCATACAAAAGATGTTCGAAGCCTAACTCACATAGGCTTTGCATGTTTTACTGTGCAAATAAGACGTTACTAATACATGAGGCTATGGGTCTATTGGCTTTGGCCTGTAAGAAGAACGATGGCGCATGCGCTGATGACACGAGCACTGACAGTAACGAATGTGTCAGTGTAGCACGTACTGTTACGATACACCTCAAACACCCGACCGTGGCTGACAGAGAAGTGAAATCTCCGTTAACATTAACGAGGGGGGAAGCACTACCTGACATTGGTAATCATGCACTTCTGGTGGGAATTGAAGATCTGGATAAAACCTTCACCGTTCCTAATAGTTCCGGTGTCCTGAGGGATGAAAAAAGGAGTCACAAAATGCACTAACAAAATCTGATGGTAAGAGAGAAACCCACCCTGGCGTGACTGAGAAGGAGAATATAATCTCATCGAATATTATTGTGAACAAATTGCTGGAGTCAAGCAACTCTGATCTCAAAACTCGACACACGCATGATTTAGAGAAGCTGGAATAATATATTCGTAGTATCTTACCAGATAACTCTAAGGGAGTTCAGGTCAAAAAACTGTTTATAATAGGCAAGAGGACCGAGGACACTGTTGAACCCCGACCATGCAGACTCCTTAAGGCAATCCTATGATCGGAGAAGCAACGAGATCTCCTGTTGAGTAGTGCTCATACGACAATTCCAACATCTGAGTTAGACCTGATAAGTCTCTCAAAGATAGAATAAAAAGGAAGAAAGCACTAGCTGAACTAGAAACCCGTCGACAAAACGGCGAGACAAATCTCCGGTTAGTGGGTTTCCAGATAGTCATATCTTGGAAGCGAATGCTACCTGTGTGGATAGGCTGTTCTACTTAGGAGTTTTATATGCCAACGCTCGTAGTCTACGAAATAAGTTCTATGAACTAGAAGCACTAGTAGAAAGGTTAAAGCCACTCATAGCGACAGAAACTTGGTTAGTCCATGACTTAGACATTACTCCGGAATTATCCGGATACCATTGCATTAGGAGTGATAGACATAGATGTAGAAAAGGAGGTGGTGTCCTGTTATATATAACCAATAGCATAAATATCCGCTCCTTTATTAGCGAATCCCATGATAGCGGTACTTGTGAAGTCATTAGCTGTAAGTTGGCTATAGAATGTAGTACGTTTATGCTAGGTGTCATCTATCGGAGCCCAATCTGCCTAGCTGATGACTTAGTTTTAGAGCACATTCATCTTTGGAGTAAAAATACCAGATGCTTGGAGACTTTAATGCAACTGATATTAGTTGGACTGATATGACCACAGAAGGATCTATAAACTCCTTTGATGGTAGGTTTCTTATAACGATAATGGAGCATACACTAGTGCAGCATGTATCCCAACCCACACGTTTTGGTATCAACCAGGGTTCTTCTCTGCTGGATTTGGTAATCACTCATGAGACTGAGGATATTGTCGACTTAAATATTCTCCCACCGTTAGTGAATAGCGATAACGCTGTTTTGTCATTTGCGTTTAGAACTAAGGACATGTTATACGATCAGGTTACACCTCGCCCAAATGTATGGAAAGCTAACATATCAGACATCCAGAAGTGCGTTGCTAAGACTGATTGGTTAGTAGATACTAGCTTATCAGTTGAAGAATCATGGTCTGTATTTAAAAGCAAGCTTAGTTCAGTTACATCCTCGCTCATACCATACCTGGTACCGCGAAGACCGAATAATAGTCCACCATGGATAACTAAAACGGTCAGGAAACTCCTTAGAAAAAGGAAGAATCACTGAAATATGTTCATCTCTGCTGGCTTAGAACAATACAGATCCAGTTATTGTAAGATTAGGAATGCCTGTAAAGCGTTAATAAGCAAGACTAGAATATCATACGAAAAACAATTGGTTAGGGATTCTAGATATAGTCCGAAACGGTTATTCTCGTATATAAAAAGGCGGACTAAGAGAAGTGATGGAATTCCATCACTTTTGATACGAGATAATCCGTTAATCTTAGCAGAGAATGATGCCGAAATAGCTGAAGCTTTATTGGAATATTTTAGTAAAGTGTTTTCTATCGGTTGTGAGGAACGATCAACGATTCATCGCGACCGTTGCGACTCGCTGATAGATCCTGTAGTCATTGAGAAAGGTACTGTTTTAAGGCTACTCCAGCATCTCAAACCTGATAAGTCCATTGGTCCTGATGATATTCATCCTACGATTATGAAAGCCATATCAGATGAAATTGCTGAACCATTAGCGATACTATTCGACATGTCTCTGAAGCAGTCCAGACTGCCCAGAGACTGGAAAGACGCTATAATAAGTCCGTTTATAAGGCTGGGAGTAGGGATTTAGTTAGTAACTATAGGCCCGTTAGCTTGACTAGTGCAGCTGTAAAACTGATGGAAAAAATCATTCGGATATCTGTTATAAACTATGTTGAAGGGCATAACCTTTTCTTAAGGGAAAAATATGGTTTTTGGAGAGGCCTATCATGCTCGACAAATCTTCTCATTGCAAGAGAAGATTGGGCTGCTGCAAAGGATCAGAATATTCCTATGGATGTCATCTTTATAGATCTAAATAAAGCCTTCAATAAATTTTCCCACTCTGGTCTTAAATTTAAACTGGAACGTTTCGGAATCACTATTCAGTCTTAGACTGGATAAGCGACTTTCTCTATGACAGGAGACAAAGGTTAAGGGTTAATGAGGCCCTCTTCTCATGGGTACCTGTATAAAGTGGAGTCCCCCAGGGTACGACCCTCGATCCTCTGCTCTTTTTACTTTATGTTAACGGATTACCAACAGTAGCAGAATCATCCGTTCTACTCTTCACGGAAGACATTAAAATTTGGAGACCCATACACAGTATGTCGGATAGAATAGTATTACAGGATGATCTTAGCTCATTGGTGGCATGGTTGGACACGTGGTCACTAGAAGTAAATCCTAATAAGAGTGTAGTGATGCAAATAAACAACTATGATGAATCTTATCACTACAGAATATATGGATCGTGCTACCCAAAGTAAGAAACTATAAAGATTTAGGAGTCATATTAAGCAGTGATCTCAAAACCACTAGTCACTGTAAGGCTGCTTTTGCGAAGGGCTATAGGGTATTATGGTCTATCAGTAGGTCTTTTTTCAGTATTTGGATGATGAAATGTTTAAATTATTATACCCGATTCAGAATATGGGATTCAAGCAGCGAGTCCCTGTTTCAAGTATGAAGCAGATATGCTGGAAAGAGTCCAACGACGTGGTACTAAGATGGTAAAAGGTCTATCTGGCCTATCCTATGAAAACAGACTGAGACACCTTAACTTATTTCCGTTATCTTACCGTAGAATACGGGGTGATCTAATATCGACTTATCGTATACTGGACGATGATCTTGCTATTAATAATATCTCATCTTTTCCTTTCATCTAGGACTGATCATTTGAAAGGACATTCGAAGAATGTTCAAAAACCGAAATTAAACCGTCTACGTCTAGAGTTTTGTTTCTTTCACCGAGTAGTGAATTACTGGAATTCTCTATTGGATCACGTAATATCAGCACCCTCTACTGATATATTCAAATCATAATTTTGAATAATAAATAAAATCAATTTCATTCAACTTAATTCCACTACTAATTTATACATCCCTCTTTCTAAAACGAAAAAAAACAACAAAAAAACGTTCAAGGTTAAATATTGTTTGTTCAAGGTTTTGTTTATTCATTTATCACTTAATTTAAAATGTTTACCCCCCCCCCTTTATAGAATTAATTTTATTAGTACAGATTAAAATTGTTTAATATTCAGTCAACAACATAAAAACAAAAAAAAATGGTTCATTATTACTAAGGGATTATTATTGATTCATTAACCAAAGATTATTATGAAGGAATGAATCAATTGAAGAAATTTCTTTTCTATTAGAGTTTCATCAATGCTTTTGATAATTCACTGTTCTAGCTGAATATCTTAACAGACGTCTATATTCGTTTTTGGTTTTCTTATTTTGTTTTGACTAACTTTTAGATCCATCATTCGGTTGAAACCATGGTGTATTATTATTGAAGTTCCTTTTCACTGCAAATGACTTATATATCATTGAATACTTGAACAGTAGTCTAAAGATTAACTGATGATGAATGAGATCAAAAGTTGTGTAGTAGATTCCTAGTCACGGGATCATAGATATGTATCAGTATAATGGGATGTAGAAATTATTAAATTATTGATTGAGATCATGAACCGATTGATGTTAGACCACCATTAGAAACCTCGAAACATTGGACGGCCATTTCGTCCTATTGTGGTGCTCCTCAGCAGAGCGCATCCACGATCCCACTCACGGGATTCGAACTCAGGACCTTCAGTATCATAGATATATATTGATGAGTAGTCTCATACTATGACTGAATGAGCATTCAGATATTCGAAGTTCTCGTCCAAAGACTAGTTTAGATCGTTTCATGATCTCAATAGAATTCAATAATCTTCATAGACCTATAATAATAGAAGTCCTACTCGATTGGCAAAAACTCAATAAATAAGTCATCATAATAAAGTGATTACGATCTTTAGAATAACTGAACAGTTCATTTACACATTTTATAAGCTCCAATAAGTTTATCTAGATATAGAATAAAAGATACCCGATTCAACTAGTCAGCCTATAGAGCTCAATAGTCAAAAGAACTCACATAAACCACAAATCCCCGATTACTCCGCTAGGAGTCCCGCTGAGGCTACTACCGTTTCCGATTCCGGATAAAGGAAGAGGGTTGAACATATATATTGAACTTATCCATTAAAAAACTAACTCGCTAAAAACAAACGCTAACCACAAGATAAAAATGAATCCCCGATGGTTTGCTCGGATGAGATCATTGTAGGTGAATTGGTTAATATTAGTAACTTGCTTAATATGAATGGATACCCAACGAAATTCATCGATAACTACATGAAAGAAATGAAAACTAGGATAATGGTACCTACTGTTCCGAAGAAGGTATTGTCTTTAAAATTACAATTCATAAATTATACTACTGACGAGATTATGATACAGAGGTTAAGAAAATTGGTACAGAAAATATTTAATGCAGCCAGATTGAGTGCCATCTTCTACAAACGCCTCACAATAAGAACGGCTAATAAATTCAGATTATCTGATATATACAACGAACCAATAGTATTTAAGATCCTTCCAAGTGAGAAATACTAAATGAAGGTGAAAATGAGCACTTTTGGTGCGAAAACAAAAAAATTCAAATTTTCAAAATTAAACTACAAAAAATAAGAGATTTACTAAGTGAATTCTGAGGATCTAACATCCTCAACACAAACACAATAATTGTTCAGGGAGGCGTTTTTTGAGAAATTTCATACACATAGTTCCATTTATCATTTTGAAAAGAGCGAACACAATCAACAGGAGACTCAATACTGCGCTAGCCAGAACTTATCCGGCAGCCAAACTTCAAATTTTGTATAAAACAACATGCTAAATAACTCAATCAAAAGTTAATAAGCATCCTTTTCATGTTACCGCCAATTGTATTTATAAATTTACGTGTACCTGCCAAAGCAGATACATTGGCCGAACAGAAAGGAGGGCATATCTCAGATTTTTTGAACATGTTCCAAAAAGCCTCAGAACAAGAGAAAGAAAGACTCTAAATAGTGCAATCACCAAACATCTTCTTGATACAGGACATCAGGTCGATACCCTACAATCATTCAAGGTGATTAGTAAGCAGCCAAACTCCATTCTTCTGAAGTTTGCTGAAGCAGTTGCTATCAGGCGCCAAAAGCCTGATTTATGTGTTCAAAAGGAGATGGTTATTAATCTTTCCTTGCCTTGGTGATTAATATCCCTTCGTTATATCTTAATAACTTTTTTTTCTTTTTCTTTAAACTGTTTCTTGCATTTATTACACCATTATTTTATCAACTGAACTCTACTCAGTTTATTCCTATCAAAGTTTATTTGTTTCTAACCGTTTGAACTGTTATCACAATGTTCTTTCATCACATCAGGTATATATTTACAATATTCAGTCTATTCAATTTATTTACACTCTTGCTATACTATATGAATATGTCTTTAATATAACTTCCAATCAAACTCTTTTATGTAAGTAATTTAATCCCATTAATTATGATTTTAAATATCACAGTTTGTAAACAGCTGACGAGAACCAACGAAATAAAAATGAATTCATGCTATCCTGCTAGAATGTTTGTTCTTGATCTTTTCACAAACACAATATATGACCAGTCTATGAATTCTTCTATACCTGCTACTACCATGTAGATATTCATTAAATAAGTCCTTGGAAACACTAAGAATACTCATTAATCATTTCCACTTTATCTGTCTGTTTACTAGTAACAAACCATTGCTATTCCTATAGGGAGAGAAAAAAGGTAATTACATGTCTAATGAAAAAGGGAAATGGTACTTATTTACGGAATTCAAGCATTAATCTTACTCAAAGCTTATTATATTATGTAATTCAATGTAGTTGAATGTAAAGTTAGGTATTACCAGGAAATAATTAATACATCGGATAACAGGATAAGAAGAAAAAACAACATTTATAGGAAACATATTGTATTCTAACTGAAACCACATCAACTATCTAATTTCCTGTAAGAGATTTAAGTTTATTTTGATTAGATCATTAGAATTGAAGATACATGCTGTTATATCCCGATAAGCATAATGAATGGTAAGTTTTTGGATCCATTTATGGAACAATACTATGAGTATATTTTCATCATGTAATTTTTAGATAACTAAACTGATCATATTCATGTCCCTTTTATCATGAGCTTCATTTTGATCTATGAACTATTATTATACGATTTACCATTCTTGAATTATGCCCTGTCTATTAATTGTTACCTCCACCATTCACAGCCACATTTGGCAAATTCTTGTACAAATGTTGTTTCCTATTTTATGGTACGATGTGGTCTGCTTGATTGGTATATAAACCAAGTATGTTTGATATAAATGATTCTTATCGCAGAGGCTGAGACGTGTTCTGAACTCGAACAGGCAAGGCTAGGTAGAAAGTAGGACCGATAAAAAGACTCTAGACTGCTTGTACGGGTTTTATGCGTCACTGGTTCGACCGATAATTCGCTGCTCTCTAATTGGCGGTATCGTTGCGTTATACAATAAACAGAGCACACAGGTTCATAAGTTATAACGCATGCATTGAATTGTTGGTATAACTTCGAAAAGCACGAAAAAGCCTCTAGAAGCTCTAAAGGAACTGAAAACATTTGGTCTAATCACAGCTTGCTAGCACATCCTAATATTATCAAAGTAGCATACTACGAGTGAACAATTGCATAACTTATCACCTAGCGGATTGACTGAATGATAATGATTTTATAGCCAATACTAATAACTATAAATATTCATATTTTTCTTTACATTTGTTATTCTTACCCAGTAATCACTTGCTCTAAATCTTTTGTGGGGGTTCTACACGTTCAAGTACCTTATTCTGTAATAATCAAGTAGGAGACTTAACAACTTTATATTGATTATTCAGGGTCTACTACAATGTCAATGTCTGGAGCATGTACTGAATAAGATGTATTTCATCACATTGTAGTATTAATGAAAATATAGAAATTTGATTGATTCACATATATCGTAGACAGAATATATGTTTATGTTATATGATTAATATTTCATTTCGGTCATAAATATAATTGGTAAGTTCGCTACTTAATTAATGCAGAATATGGTAAATAACCACGGTACTCGAACGTATAGAACCCTCACAGTCGCAAATCAGAAGACAGAAGAAAACTAGAGAAGTGCTTGTTCGGAAAGAATCAAAATGTGAAGAAAATCATGAGTATTTATAGATGTGAGCGTTTGTTATATGAAAATTATAATTCAGCTAATCCGCAGTGAGGTATATTATGCCACTGTCCAATAGCATACCACGTTGATATTCTAGAAAGCTCCATCACGTCCTGATTGGGTGGAAACTCTTCGGATCCCTTGGGGCCTCTGGAGGCTCCGTCACCCCAACAATTAGATGACACTAAAATATATAATCTTGTTTACATGATTGTTCTATACCTTCAAGTGTCGTCATTCTTGTATCGCATTCTGCAATAATCAAGTAGAGGACGCAATATGAACTAATGATTAAGTCGATCTTACTATTCATTCTAAGTAATAAGGATATTTATGTACATGTAAAAGAATAAAACACTAGAATTTAAAACTTTCTCATACATTATATAACATTGTTTATACTTACATCTGCCCTCCAACATGAAGCATGTTTAACAAGAAACAGTTATATTGCAAGCATTAGAAATATCGTGTATCTTTCACATACCTCAGAAGTATTGTGGTGCGTGCTACTTATATTGATATAAGTAGTATATTATGCGAATCAGGAATGTAATGTCTGGTATCAGAAGATGAGGGAAGATCAAGAAAGCAAGAGCGGGAATAAGATGCAATTTGTATGAAAATGTAAGAACAATGAAGTCTAAGGCATTTGAGACAATTGGTGGACATTTTGCAGATTAACGATTAAATATATGGTCCTCAGATTTTATTGAGATGCTCTGTAATTTTGTGTTAAATATAATCGATTATACCCACGTGTTCTTGTTCATTACAATATCATCGATAAACAAGAGAATCTGATGCAGACTTGGACGCGAGGATTGGCAAAGCAATGGCCTCATCAGTACAGCTGAAGAACATATAGGACTCAAAGCAAATGTCTGAAACCTAACATTAGAGTCATAATCTTCAGTACGAAAGTCAAGACGGTTCTACTGTCTGAAGCTGAAACGTGGAGAACTACTACAAACATCGTCAAAAAGATACAAGTATCTATAAACAGTTGTTTACACAAGATACTCAACGTCCATTGGTAGGATACCATCAGCAACAATCTACTGTGAGAGAGAATAAACCAGCTTCCAGCTGAAGAAGGAATTAGAAGAAGACGCTGAAGATGGTTAGGAAATAACTTACTCACGTCTGTTACTCATCATGGAGGAGCATAGGCCACCCATCAGCACTCTCTATCCAACCCTGTACCAAGCAATCCTCTCCAGCTCTTTCCAGTTGTTATTCATCCTTTTCACATATGCTTCTATTTCCTGACGTAATTTGTCCTTTGGTTTTCCTCTTTTCCGTTTCCCTTCGGGATTCCAAGTTGGGGTTCGCCTCGCGATGCAGTTTGATGATTTGAGTAATGTATCTCGATGAATAGGAATATATATACATTAAAACAAATAAAGGAACATAGTTCGGATCAGACTAAGTAGTTTGTTCAAAGATGGATAGTGGCTAGCAGTAGAATCCAGGACGCGCGTTTCGTCCTAGTTGGGACCCTTCAGCTGGACATATCTGCTTCTCAGAGTTGATTTTCATTCTGAGACTCGAACCCAGTACCATTCGCTTCAAATGCCACCTCGTTATCCACTTAGCTACTGATTCCTAATAGCCATTTGAGTCATATGTGGAGAAATTTGAACACTTTACTTCTACCGGAAATTTGTGCTACTGATGATGTCGTTCAGAATAAGGATGAAAGAAAGCTTCATAACTAAACCATCCAAACCAGAGAATAAAACTTCATCAAGAACATCTATGAACCATGGATTAAACTGAAATCAATTTCAACAATCGTTCTGCTTTATGAGGTTTAAATAATTCACAAATAATTAATATTGCTAGAGTAGAATACATCAATAATTTGTTTCACTTAAGTGTTCTTTTCTTTACATAGATACTGAAAATAATAGACATTTACATCGATCGATTTAAATAAAGAAACATAAACTAGAATGTTGGTTGACAATTATCAACACCGATAAAAAGAAAAGATGAAACAAGGCAGTATTGTAGTGTGTGCTACTAATGTCCAAATGTAGTGAACGAGAACCCAAGTGGGGACAATCGAAGGTTTATCACTACAAAGTTATTGAATCTGTTCGTGAAATCTGAGAATCATACAGTAAATAGTTCATTAGTAAAATGTTAATCAATCGTTTCAAACTTGATTGTTTTATTGTTTCCATATCAATCATTCTCTATTCTCGTTCTCTTTTCTTTAATCTTCTTAACCTTTTGTCTCCGGGCCCTTCATTTTTGATTGATAATACAAACTACTTATATCTATCGATATCAGTAGTATACACTACAGTATTATCATAAAATGTTTATTTTGTAAGATGATTACATATATATTTTAGCGAGAATAAAAAGAAATGGAACATTGAACAAGATCAATAATTGTCAATAATAAAAAATTATCTTAACATTGATAATTATGTGAATAACATAAAACTAAAAATTGATAAAATTAACATGTGTTGAATTGAATTGATAAACATCAATTGTCAAATAAGTAAAAGAAAAACAAAACAAAGTTAACATGTAATTAAAATAATGACTGTGTAGTATCGGTTACTATGTTCAACTCCCATACTTTATTCTATCTCTTGGACAACCTTATCTATTCATTCTTCTTGAATCACAGTTTTTTGAATTTGTTAATTATTCACTTATCAATTATGAATGTTTTTATGTAAGCGTATGTGTATGATCATTTATTATCCTATTCATCATATGTATGTAGATTATTTTCTTGTTCTGACTAGATATATATTGATTATTGCTTGATTAAAAGAAGTTGTTGGCTCACTTATCATCTCCATTGCACGTCATCTCATTTCACTCTATTCTTACCGCTTAGTTCATTTGATCTCTCTGATTAACTGTCCAGGTCAATGAATATATATATTCAAAACTTCATTCTCGTAATTGACTTATTTGATTCTGTTATTTACTAACGTAATTTCAGTTGATCGTTGTGTACAAAATTAGTCAGGATATATCGTTCAACAGCAATCATTCAATGACGACCATTTGTCTAATTTAAATGGAGTCAGATCTTGAGCTACAAAAGATTGTCTATTATGAATTCATCCAGAAAGTTTATAACTTTTGATTGCTTCTAGATTAAATGACTTATTACTTATTGATTTATATAAGACATTGATGAACTTTGTATTTGCTGAATGTATATTCCAGAAATTCTTTCAATAATTATCCATTTTATCATCAAATGAACATAGAAAACATTAACTTGTATCCAAGTTAAACAAATTTCATATGTGTGTAATGAACTACTTTTATGAAGAGAATGCGATTTGTATAATGGGAACTATTATTATTATTATTATTATTATTATTATTATTATTATTATTATTATTATTATAACCAATTGTATCAGTGACTGTTTTACTGTGCTTGTTTGTCTAACTGTACCAAAATACATAAATCCTTCCGTTGATTAGAACCTTGAACAAATTCGATTACGCTCAGTAACCACACTAGTAACCTGGCACGATCTCGGTATTATTTCGATACCACGAGATCGCCAACAAGCACATCTAGACTACAGTCATCTACTGCATTTTGATGTTTCGTTGATGGTAGATTTTTTCGGTTTACTGGCACGTAGTTATCTTGCAGTGGTGTTCACAGTCAACCGCTAATCGACACCACACTACTTGTGTATACTTTATCTTTTATTCATATTTATTTGCATAACTATAAATAACAAACGAGAAAGAAAGAAAGAAAAAAAGTAAGTAAGTAAGTAAGTAAGTAAGTAAGTAAGTAAGTAAGTAAGTAAGTAAGTAAGTAAGTAAGTAAGTAAGTAAGTAAGTAAGTAAGTAAGTAAGTAAGTAAGTAAGTAAGTAAGTAAGTAAGTAAGTAAGTAAGTAAGTAAGTAAGTAAGTAAGTAAGTAAGTAAGTAAGTAAGTAAGTAAGTAAGTAAGTAAGTAAGTAAGTAAGTAAGTAAGTAAGTAAGTAAGTAAGTAAGTAAGTAAGTAAGTAAGTAAGTAAGTAAGTAAGTAAGTAAGTAAGGAAGTAAGTAAGTAAGTAAGTAAGTAAGTAAGTAAGTAAGTAAGTAAGTAAGTAAGTAAGTAAGTAAGTAAGTAAGTAAGTAAGTAAGTAAGTAAGTAAGTAAGTAAGTAAGTAAGTAAGTAAGTAAGTAAGTAAGTAAGTAAGTAAGTAAGTAAGTAAGTAAGTAAGTAAGTAAGTAAGTAAGTAAGTAAGTAAGTAAGTAAGTAAGTAAGTAAGTAAGTAAGTAAGTAAGTAAGTAAGTAAGTAAGTAAGTAAGTAAGTAAGTAAGTAAGTAAGTAAGTAAGTAAGTAAGTAAGTAAGTAAGTAAGTAAGTAAGTAAGTAAGTAAGTAAGTAAGTAAGTAAGTAAGTAAGTAAGTAAGTAAGTAAGTAAGTAAGTAAGTAAGTAAGTAAGTAAGTAAGTAAGGTAAGTAAGTAAGTAAGTAAGTAAGTAAGTAAGTAAGTAAGTAAGTAAGTAAGTAAGTAAGTAAGTAAGTAAGTAAGTAAGTAAGTAAGTAAGTAAGTAAGTAAGTAAGTAAGTAAGTAAGTAAGTAAGTAAGTAAGTAAGTAAGTAAGTAAGTAAGTAAGTAAGTAAGTAAGTAAGTAAGTAAGTAAGTAAGTACGTAAGTAAGTAAGTAAGTAAGTAAGTAAGTAAGTAAGTAAGTAAGTAAGTAAGTAAGTAAGTAAGTAAGTAAGTAAGTAAGTAAGTAAGTAAGTAAGTAAGTAAGTAAGTAAGTAAGTAAGTAAGTAAGTAAGTAAGTAAGTAAGTAAGTAAGTAAGTAAGTAAGTAAGTAAGTAAGTAAGTAAGTAAGTAAGTAAGTAAGTAAGTAAGTAAGTAAGTAAGTAAGTAAGTAAGTAAGTAAGTAAGTAAGTCCTTTAGGCAGCAATGAGGATAATATTATTTTTCATGAATCTATTGAATTACGGACTTGTATTGTTTATATGAGCTAATGATTCTTTTATACTTGATTAGTTTAATTTTCAAATTCAACATGTTCATTCGCGCACATCTTGTTCTTTCTCGTTGTATTCCGTTAATTCAACTACTCTTAATTATCACAACTTCAAAACATTTACTTGTTTAATGTTAATTTCCACCAATTTAACAAATAACTATTTTGATTAAAAAAAAAATAAAAACTTTATTATTTATGTAAATAAACAAAAGATAATAGACAAATTATCAGAGTGTTGAATTATGAAAATCAGTAGTTTATTGACAAATATATAAATATGAATTACAATTATTATTAGTAGTATATATAATTTACTGTAATTTTTTCTTCTTAATCAATAATTTAATCTATCAAAATGATAATTAACATTTACGTGATTTGATTTCGTATTATTTATTAAGTTAATATTTGTTTTTTTAATGAATTTTG
The DNA here is from genome assembly GCA_944470205.2 of Schistosoma margrebowiei. Classification (NCBI taxonomy): domain Eukaryota; kingdom Metazoa; phylum Platyhelminthes; class Trematoda; order Strigeidida; family Schistosomatidae; genus Schistosoma; species Schistosoma margrebowiei. The sequence continues at coordinate 45,793,308 of OX104025.1, read as the reverse complement.
AAAAGAAAAAAAAAACAAACGAAAGCTAAACATACTGATAAGAAAAATCTAATTGAAATTGGCGGGTTTATATCAATATGAAGGTGGTTTGTTTGAATATTTGGTTAATTGCTCGTGTCATTTAGATATTTGTTATCTGTTTCTTTGTTTCTTTTAATAAATCATTGTGTCAATTATTTAGTTAGTTAAGAAAGAGTATCATTAGACACATTATGTTTGTTGACAGGTAATATTCATTTTAGAATATGAATTTGATTCAGATTTGAATTCCTGAACTCTTAACATCTAATTAATGATTATTCAATATTTATCTTCAGGATCAATGAAGAAGTAAGAAAAGGAGACTTGTTGAAATACTCTATACTGAGGGTACTATATATTGTATTAAAAATGTAATGTTGAATAAAGTCACTAATAAGAATAATAAAATAGAAATAAATCAATTACTTCAGAAGTGAAATGAATATCCAGAATACATTAATCAAAATTTTGTAGTTTAAAAAAGTTTTCTCTCGGTCTAATATCACTCGAGATGATCTAGTTACCTGTTAGTTGATTTTAATTTTTTTTAAAATCACAAATTCATTGTTTGATTTAATAAAAATAAAAAAATTTCACAGGTTGAAATCATGAGTCAGTTAAAGCTAGTAGGTCCTGGGTTCGAGCCCCACGTGGTGCGGGATCGTGGATGCGCACTGCTGAGGAGTCCCATACTAGGACGAAACGGCCGCCCAGTGCTTCCAGGTTCTCAATGGTGGTCTAGCTTCAACTGACTCATGATTTCAACCTGTGAAATTTCTTAAACTCTCCACAAAACCCATTCTGATAAAAATAAAAAAATTCAGCGAAGGAATGTGTCTTTACGACGAATAGCGCGTGCTAATTAAAAGGACTAGTATTTTTCCTCGCTGAGTGAATCCTATTGTTTTGATCGTTTATTACGTATCAAGACTACTGTTTTCACTTTAATTGAATTTATTTCGGTCAAAGTATTCGTTTAGGGCATCGGTTCCGTTCCTAAAGTAATTTGTCCTCGGTACTTTTGAGTACTTTGTTTTCTGTTGTATCTGTTAGTACTTTTCATCCTAACAATCTACATTTTTCTACGTTTTTTCGGCCACAGATCATCTTTGTCTCCAAGTATTGCTGCATCTAGTTCTTTTTAAAAAAAAAAGACCTCTGTTTAATGACTGGACAGCGCAAAAAAGCAATCGCCAACGTCCGGGCTGTTGTTATCCCGTTGAAAGTGCCATGCAGTGCAGTACCACGAAGTTTGCACGAACTTAACGTCTGCGGCTTTGGAACGGTTCAGTAAAAGCTGTTGCGTATGGCCTTGTCAACTGTGCCGTTCGGATGCAAACAGCTTGCTAATCAAAGCCATCTCATTGATAAATGCTGCATAAAGGTATTTTGGCAAGCGTGGTAGGGACAAATCGGACAGTACTAGCTCTGTCTACACGCAAATTGGGGTGAAGAAAACTCAGGTGAATTCGAAAACAGCTGACTCACACTGAACAAAGGAGGATAAAAAGTCTTCAAAGAGGTCTGTCCGAACTAAAAACTCAAGAAAAGACGTTTCTTCTTTCCCCCGTCTTTTAAATGGTATCCAGCAAAAAAACGCCTGGAAGCTGCAATCGCAAGGCTCGATCGGTTTATAGCGGGAAACATAATATGACCTCTTAAGTCGTCAACAACTCTCTAGAATCCCACAGTATGTTTGACGCGACTGTGATTGCTTCTCCAAGTAACGTTGACGAATGGGTACAGGTTTTAATGAAGAAACAACATTACGATATAGATGGAAATCCTGCCCCCATAAAAGTTGCCGAGAAATTGAAGGCTGATCATAGCGACAGATCAGTTATTTTACATAGAATACAGAAACATTAAAGCCCTGAACCTAAAGCTCGTTTTGAGCATGACATTGTGCTGATTAAGCAGCTGCTTAATCAACTTATGCCTCAAAATATCACCGGGATCACCTTACTAAAGGTGTACAGACTAAGGAGTCTAGCGGACTTGAAACCAAATCATTCCAGACTGCTTAAAGTAGTATTCAACTCTTCGAACGAACGTGACCTAATTTTACAGAATGGACACAAATTAAAGGGTTCAGAAGTCTTTGTCCGTAAGGACTTGTCGTTGGCAGATCGTGTAAAAAGACGGGAAGTCGAAAGAGAACTACAACCTAGATTAGACGCTGGAGGAAAAGACATAAAAATTGTAAATTTTCGGGTTGTAAGGCTTCGACAGAGAATGATGCCGAAGCCACTCTGGGTGAAGCACGAAACCACTTAAATAGGCTTCAGATCTGTAACATTAATCTCCGAAGCTTTCTTAATAAGCTGTCAGAACTAAATGTACAGAATGACTCTACAAAGCCAGACATAATCTCAGTCACAGAAACCTGTCTGACACAGGCTATAGATAGTATGGAACTTGGTTTCGAGCGTGTCACGTTAGTAAGGGCAGACAGAATACAAAAGCGCAAAGAAGAGGGGTAGCTCTATTCATTAGGAATGCTATCCCATTTGCCATTATCGACAGTGTATCCCATGAGAGAGGGACATGTGAATTAGTGTCTTTGCTTGAAATGCAAGCGACAAGAGCTGTTGATTGGCTTGATCTATCGCAGTCCAAGCTGTGAGGTAAATGAAGTCCTGCTAAGCAGTCTCAATACTTGGTCCCAAAGTGGTCGATGTCTAATCCTAGGGGACTTTAATGCACCTATGGTAGACTGGAAAAATCTGCGAACTCAATCGTCAGATAATTTTTCGAGCACGAACTAGTTGATGCGGTTATCACATGTGCTCTAGTGCAACATGTGAAAGAAGCGACAAGGTACGATCCGGACACTGAATCATACTTGCTAGATCTTATATTGACTCACCATGAGGATGACGTTGTAAACCTCCATTACACTGAGCTACCTGTTGTCCAGACACATAATGACTTTAGAGTCATCGTTAGACAAGACTTAAAGACTATTGCACACTGCCGTCCAATAGCCGCCAAAGGTTTTAGAACGTTATGGTCAATACGTAGGGCTTTTAGTCATGTCGACGCTAAGACGCTTTTGACTTTGTATACAGTGTTCGTTCGTCCTAAACTTGAGTACTGCATACAAGCGGCCAGCCCCTGCTTAAAAAAAGATTGTGAGCTTCTGCAAAAGGTTCACAGAACGGCGACTAAGCTGGTTCCCGGAATAGCGAAGCTTTCGTATGAATCTCGACTGGCCAAGCTGAAACTTTTCCCGTTGTCATATCGCAGAACTAGAGGCGACTTGGTTACAGTTTTCAAATTGCTTAGTGATAAATTTGCACCTGATATACCTTCATTTTTCTTGTCTTACAAAACAGAGAATTTCTAAGAACACTCCAAAAACGTTCACAGGCCCAGAACAAATTACTTGTCAGTTTACTGTCGACTTTCTCATCGAATCATCAACTAGTGGAATTCATTACCTCAGCACGTGGTTGAGGCTCCATCCGTCGACTCTTTCAAAGGAAGATTGGATCAGCTGAGAGACCACCATTGCCAGGACAAACACAGGCCATCAAGCCTCCTGTCCTTTCCAAACTGAAACTAAATTCATTTACTTTAGCTATACATCAGTATTTATAGTTGCGTGACAAATATTGAAGAGATTGAATCACAAATTGATCTTGGGTTTCAGATATCCAAATGAGGTTATCTAACGACCAAGGGGTTACAGAAGAATAGGAAGAAGAAAATGATTGCAGGTTAACAATAAGACATAATTGTCAACTTCATGGATATGAAGCAAAATGGAAAAATCAAAGGTGATAACAACACTTGAATAATAATCATGAAAAATTATTAGAGTATAGTGATAATGACCGGTCGAGGTTTAAAACTACAAAATAATAACAAAACCTTAATAAGACCAAAACAAATATTCGTGCTCTACCTAGAGTATATGGTAAGCTTGAACTGAATACGTTCTTAAAACGAAAAAAAGTGAAATACAGGAATTACTGGGAAGAAAATACCAGCAATCTAAAAGACATGTGTCTTACGAAAAATTGAAACTTATTTACAGATGATCCATTGAAAAACATCATTGTTATTGTCACGTGTCAGCTCAAATTCTATTCTGATATTTGTTGCACCACCGAAACCATTTTTGTAAATTCTGATTGACCTACATTTCCACAAGTAAAACGACTAAGGAAGGTAAAATAAAGGATGTACGTCGAGAAGACCCCCACTGAAGTTCGAAAGCTAAATGACCTAATAAGTCAAGAGATTATATGTTTGAACTAGACGTTTTGTCAGAAACTACGTTTTTGTAATAACTCTTCAAATGTGTGAAAACTATTAAAACAGCTTATAGGTGAGAGACTCATCAAGGGCGATAACCAGGTGAATGGTTGTGATTTAAATAAGTTCTGATATTCACTGACTCAGATTTCCGAATGTGTCTCCAGTCACTTAACTCACCTTATTGTTTATAACCTGACGAAATACATGTAGGTAATGCCCTACAAATGTCATTCTGAACTATTCTCTGTCGAGCACAAAGTAGTAGCATAGCCAACGTCAGAATAAATAAACTAGTAGGCTTCATAAACTTTACCTGTTTTGAACAGTAACTAGAGGATACGAAAAATGAGTCAAAAAACTTAATATCGTTCATGATAAACATAAAATTATAATAATATGTAATAATACATTATTGCCAGGACAGGTACACGCCATTTTGACAGGCATGATCTACAACTTACAACATTTGTCGGTGAGCAATCAAAGTATAGTCATACAAGGTCAAAGAAAGTTAATGTGGTATTGGGCGTTTCCTGTCGTCATTGATGAGTTCAATTATCGATCACACTTTAAAATTCATTAACCTCCTTTTAGGAAGTGTGTCAACGTGCTGCATTAACCATCCACGAACGTCTCTAACAAACAATTCTCAGCTTTTCTCATAACAAAAATGTGAATAACGATAGAGATAATCCCAATACTTGAGAAAATATCTGGCGACAAGAATGTAAAATGTGGACCCATAGCAATAACTTCATCTCTTCTCAAAAGAACAGAAAAATTATTGCTAATTCTATACCAATCTGCAGTAAAATAGCATATTCATCCGTATCACTTTGCTTACAAATGTACCTTAGATGCTGCTGTTGTTCTGTACCATAGCATACTTTAACGATTTGCATAGTACCTATTATCTCTTACTGCTCTCCATTATTCTTTCCTGGAAAGACTTTGCTATATTGCGGAGAGTGTTGAAGGCACTTGGCAGAGTGTATGGCGAATCTTTAAAAGTCATTGTTATGGTTGTGGATAAACGTTTAGAATTGTGTAAACTCCTGGCAGGTGTTATTTTATCAAATACTGACCAGCCCCTTCATTCAGATCTCTATCTTTGTGTATCTTCTGGCAGAACAAGGAGCCATTCCATCAGAATGCATGCACGCAAGCAAAGATATAAAAGCCCTACGATTCCTTATCCAGCATAACTAACAGGTTGTTAGAGCTCACTCAAGCAATAACTTATATTCCTAAACAATTTTCTAAATAAAAATTGTGTAGTTTCTAATCCTATTAGAAAATATTTCCTTTGATTCTAGATAGTTTAATTAGTTATTTCATACATATGTGTGGAGTTGTAGGTTGATTTTTTTAAAATGTAAAATCGACTTGTTGAAATACTTTGTGCTGAGAATTTCGTTGTGGAATACATTTAATATTGAATAAAGTCATTAGTAATAATGAAAGTATACTTATTTAAATACTAATATATATATATATATATATATATATATATATATATATATATATATATATATATATATATATATATATATATATATATATAATCTGAGGTTTCGTTTTATCAACAGAAAGGTGGCAAGTTCAGGTCATTCATCTCTCGGTTAACTTGTTTACCCCAGTTAGTCATAAAGCTGGTTATGCTTTAAGGACAAATATTGTGGAACTAGCTAGTGATTTGTCGTTTACTTATGTCTAAATCTCTGAGCACAAGAGTGTATTCTATTATTTGTTTCAAAGATATCACAGATATTTAGTGCATGACAACTGTTGTCCGTATATCGAGTTCGTCATGTCGGATTCCCCAGTGTAGAATTATTGCGTAGTGTATTAGTACACCTACCTATGCTACCAAAATAGTAGACGTATTACACAACTATAGATTTGTCAGGATGTCACTACCTAATCTATGGGATATTACGTGAAAGTCACAAAAGTACCTCTGCTAATTCATCCCATGGTGACAGACAGCAATATGGTGTTTTGCAGTTCTGGAGAGAGCATTTGGGTCGGAGATAGCATAATAATATTTTGTCTGAGATTAAACAAGTTATACAGTGACCACACCTACATAGCCGAACCATGCCATACCGATCAAGTGTTTCCGAGCTCACTATTTTCGACTTTCCCTAGGTGTTAACTGATGACTACGGTTTTTCCCTGTTATCGTATGTTCGGCTTTGAGTATCGTGATTGAGAATCGACAGAACGACAAACCCTCCTGCTTTGTTCCCTGAGCTGTCCTGACATACTTAGAAAAAAAAACAGAGAATACATCACGTCTGAAACTACTGTTTAGTATATAGTACAAAACAATTAATAATAATAATATTTTTATCATTTATTGATTCACTTCTGACTTCATAGCAGTGTCGTGTGGCGTCGAGTCGTGGTTGACTATGATCACCACTAATGGAAGACTACGTGTCCGTTAACCGATAAGATTCCCTGTAAGTCGAATATTAGAAGGATGTTGTCGAAATGTTTTTTGGCGATTTCGTGGCATCGAAAGAATACCGAGATCGTGACAAGTTACAAGTGTGGTTACTGAGCGTTACCGATTTCATGCAAGGTCTCAATCAACGGAAGAGTGTATGTGTGTAGTACAGTCAAACAAACAAGTACAGTAAAACAGTAACTGGTACAACCGGTTATAATAATAATTGCTTCCATTAAACCAATCGCGTTATCTTGATAAAAGTAGGTCACTAAAGTAGGATGGTGTCAAGAGATCTTGATTCCTAGTTCGCTAATCATAAAGTAACCTAATCTATGGGTTCTCTAAAACAAAAGTCCTATGCACTCTTTTTGAGTGGTCTATCGTGATAATGAGAAGTAATTGAACTAAGAATTCAAAAAATAAATCAATTTAGACTAAAGAGAACTATATTAGCACAAGCAAACGTATTGTATTTGGAATTCAAAATCAGGCAATTATCAAGTACGAAAGTATCATTGGTTCATGCAAACACCACATCTGTGTTTGAGCAATATTTTGTACCTTATGCACTTTTTCTAGTTTACTTAATAATAAAGTAGTCGAAGACTGAGAACATATTTTTACATCATTTCGTGAAGGTTCGTTCGGATGCCTACATTGCCTTGAAACAACTCGCCACGATCGAGTGACGGCCTTCAAAGGTCTTTGACGATTTTTAAAACGGTACCAATCTGAATTCAGGGAAAAGCGTCTCCAGCAGTTGGCGCCTTCTTCTAACGCAATTCTCTTGGAAAAAATCACGAATGCATTCATACTCCTTAGTGATCTATCAGATCAGCCAAGTGAGTCATGTAGATGAGTTGAGAGGAAGTTAGTACCTCAAAATCTTCTACCGCTTTTACCACGCTTTGACGTTAACAGGTCAAAGGGGTTTCATCATGCATGAAAATACACTGGAATTAAGAGTAAATGAATAAAAGTCTAGTAAAAAGTCTTACAGCATTCAACTAACTACGGGTTTTAAATAAGGTATTTTTAGATTATTTGTATTTTAATCCAGAGACCGGTAGGAAGCTCTCTCAGCTATTTGAGTAAAAGTATTCACGATTATTCAGCTCACCGGTTTCAGAGAACGCTTGTTGTGCAAAGCCTTGTCGAAGGCAACATAAATCACGTTCATCGGTTTCCTGTAATCTAGGAAATCCTTAAACTCTTTCTTGAAATTAGATTTGTTGCTCATTATGAGCTGTTACTGAAGCCGTTTCATTCAATTCGTAATGATCAGTGAGTTTCAGTTGAAAATAGTTACAATTTACCGATGACCGTTTTCAAGACGTTCGCTACCTCTCTGATTATGTTAGTTGACTTATTGTTTAAAGGGTGTCGTCTTAATTTTGTGTGTTGGAATGGGTTGGTTATTGAACCTTAATAGTCAAGTGCCTAAATGATCCAGGTGAGTGAATATTGTCTCATATACCGAAGTTCCTCTGCAGCTGAGAATCCAAACTTTCTGCTACTGGTGACTTTTCGATACCTGTAAAAGCCACTAGCTGGAGGCACTCGGTCAAGCCTTCTTGCCAGATAACGCTTCGATACCCCATGCTTCACATCATGTGCAATACCTTTTCAGCCACAGTACTTCGGTCTATAGTTTATTTATATTTTTATATCCCATTGTTATACCTAGAACTTGAAATTTCGCCATACCGTGTACAACTTGAGCACTAGAATGCTTGAAGCCTCTAAGTAGCAAGCTAGGAGACAGCAAACGAATGGAAGGAAATAACATTCTAACCAGTCAAATACAGTACAAAACACTCGAGTATTTGCAGTTTTTAATAAAAACGAAATCACCATTGCAATCATCTTATCCGCATCCAGTGCGTTTTAGAATTTGTCAAATCAAGAAGCTACACGTCGAGATTTTGAAATGTTCTTCCGAACAATGATTGAATGAAATATGTTCGTCTCTTTCGAAGCTTGTTAGACCTTTCTTGGCTTTACTGAGAGTCATCCCGACACCCATCATCAATAAATTATAGTTTCATTGGCCATGTTAACGTTGCGCTAGAAGAGATTCGGCTTCCGCATATCAGTTATCCTCTTTACAATTATAATATAGACGAGAAGTTGCAATACATAACAACGAAGTGCTTTCAAGTAGATAGTAGAAAGAAATATCTATCGGCTGAACTCAGTTGGAATAAACCGTATATTTTGTGGAGGTAAATAACTTCCCTCATTTGTTTTACTAGACACAATCTGGCTGAAGGCGCTTGGTCGTTCATCCTCACCAGATCACGAGTGAGTATGCCGAGCTTCGCATCCCTTGGAGCGGCTAGACAACATAGAACTGTAGTGACTCACGTTTATTACGAGAACACGACTGGTTCAATAAAAACAATTATTATTATAAACAGTTGTACCAGTGTTTGTTTTAATGTGCTTTTGTTTAACTGTGCTAATTATAGCCATTTTGTGCTTCCATTACCTTCCATTATTGTTTCGCGCCTTTTGCTGCTGTTCGCACGTATTCTGTACTCCTGCTTCCGCTTGTATCGTTCTTGGCACGATCTCGGTATTCATTCGATACCACGAGATCGCCAAACGAATAAATCTGCTTACGCTCAACCTACGCCTTCTGATATTCTTGGCACGTGTATTTTGGTAGCGGTGTACATAGTCAATCCCGACTCGACGCCACGCTACAATTGGTGATCCCAAAGTTTGGAACACGCCTCAACCTCTGGTGAAATCTTCCAAAGAAGCCAATTCGGTGAGTCTATAGTTTACCTATCCACGTCTGTCGTAAATTTTCATATTAATTTTTAATATATAATATACACGACATGACGGATAGCGAAAAAAGTACTATTAATGTTATAGACTCAGACGTACAGGCCATTCACTTTCGACCTGTACTATTCATTCCCCACGACCCAGAGGTTTGGTTTGCTGCATTAGAGTCCCAGTTTGAGACTCGTCGCATTACGAGCCAAAGGCAAAAATACGCCTTCGCTCTCGAATCTTTACCCGGGGACCACTTAGTAGCTGTTCGTGAGGTCGTCCTCAATTCCAATGTGCCAAATGTTTACGACCGCCTCAAAGAGGCAATTCTCCGACATTTCCTCCCATCAAGGAAGGAACGATTGAGGACATTATTAGCACGTCACCCCTTGGGTGATGCTAAACCTAGCCACCACCTCACGCGCCTGCAATCCCTTGCAAGATCAACAGCATCCGACTCGGAAATAGTTAAAGAATTGTGGCTCGAGTCGCTACCAGCCCACATCCAACCTACCGTGACGGCACTGCTCGAGGACACACCGCTTAACCAGGTGGCCCTCATAGCAGACAAAATCTTGGCGAGGACTTGTATTAAAGACAGCTATGTTGTTGCTTCAACGGCACGTCCTAAGGTAGACAGGGACGCCAGTCATTCCTCGGCTCATGGCGACAGGGACGGGTGTATCCACACGCGTCTTAGTTTTCAAGACCGTTGTAACGTACCCCAACCCTACGTCCCCCGAGCCCGATCAAGTTCTCGCAAACCCGTCACCACTCGCCCAAAAAGGGCATCTTCCAAGCCACGCCGAAAGGCGGTTTCGGAAGCGAGTGACGGTTGGTGCTGGTTTCATAGGTCCTTCGGGTCTGGCGCCCGCCGTTGTCGAGCCCCATGCTCATACAAGGCGGGAAACGCCAGCGCCGGCGAGTAAAAGCGGCCGTACTCGCCGGCCCTTCACCCCAGGTTGGTCGCCTATTCTATGTGCACGATTACCGCACAAACGCTAGGTTCCTGGTAGACACTGGGGCCCAAGTTTCTGTCGTACCACGAGGTAGCAGCAAGTCACAAGCCACAGTGCTTCGACTACGCGCTGCGAATGGCTCAGTCATTCCTACCTACGGTACACGACAACTCGTGGTCAACCTGGGCAACCGACGACGGTATCTGTGGACGTTCATCATTGCTGATGTTCCCACAGGCATACTAGGTATCGATTTCCTACAGCACTATGAATTGCTTGTCGATTCACGTTGGCTGCAGCTGATCGATACTTCGTCGAACAATAAATTCATGGGCTGTAAAGCCCACATGAACGCGTACCGAATCCTCGGCACTTTTTACTCGCGTGACGATAAATTCCACGCTCTATTCGAGAAATTCCCCGTACTCACTAAACCACTCGAGGAGCTTCCATCGGTGACCAATCGTGTGGTACACCACATAGTCACCCGCGGACCGCCAGTCACGGCACGACCTCGCCGACTGGCACCGGACAAATTAGCTTTTGCTAAGCGTGAGTTTAACAATTTACTAGCTACTGGTATTATTCGTCCTTCTCACAGTCCATGGGCCTCTCCTCTTCACATGGTGCGCAAAAAAGATGGGGTTAGTTGGAGACCATGCGGCGACTACCGAGCTCTAAACGTAGTTACGCGCTTTGATAGCTACCCCATCCCCCACATACACGACATCACGGCATCGCTCAAGGGCACGACTATCTTTTCTAAGATCGATCTGGTACGAGCATATCATCAGATCCCAGTCGCTCTTGAAGATATCGAAAAAACTGCTATCACGACTCCTTTCGGTTTGTTTGAGTTCCTACGAATGCCATTTGGATTACGGAATGCTGCTCAAACTTTTCAAAGGTTTATCGATAGCATTGTACGAGACCTCGATTTTGTTCACGTCTATATTGATGACCTGCTAATCGCATCATCAAACGTAGACGAACATTATCAACATCTTACGCTATTATTCCAACGCCTTTCGGATAATGGAATAGTAGTTAACCCAGACAAATGCGAGTTAGCTAAACGAGAAATAATATTTCTGGGTCATATTATCAACCAAGAGGGTATTCTACCTTGTGAGGACAAAGTGCAAGCAATAAAGGAGTACAACGAGCCGTCCTCATTCAAGGAACTGAAGGCTTTTCTCGGTTTGGTTAACTTCTACCGTCGTTTCATCCCACACGCGGCAGAACGGTTACGACCACTAACCGACTTACTTCGCGGCAACCCACGCAGATTAGAAATGAACGATTCTGCACGTACTGCATTCACAGAGATCAAAATGGCTCTTGCGCAAGCCACTCTCCTCGCCCATCCCGATCCATCAGCCACGCTTAGTATAGCGGTTGATGCATCCGATGTCGCTATAGGAGCAGTCATGCAACAAAATATCTCCGGTAGTTGGCAACCTCTCGAGTTTTTCTCACGACGCCTTACTTCCACGGAGACGAGATATAGCGCTTTTGGTCGCGAGCTGCTAGCAGCCTACTGCGCCATCAAACACTTTCGGCACGCAGTAGAAGGACGACAATTCATCTTATTCACCGACCATAAGCCCTTAACGTATGCTTTGCATACCAAGTCTGACCGCTACTCATCACGAGAGTGCAGACATTTGGACTATATCTCTCAGTTCACGACAGACCTTCGTCACATCAAAGGCGAGTCGAACTGTGTTGCCGATGCTCTATCACGAATCCAAACGAATGCAGTTACTCTGCCGGTGCTCGATCTCCCTGCTATGGCCGCTGCCCAAGCAAACGATCCTAGTTGTACCAAAGCACCACACTCCACGTCCCTTCAGTTTCAGGAAGTACCTTTAGCCACGACTTCTGGCACCATTCTATGTGATACTTCTACCGGCCTTCCTCGACCCATCGTACCCTCTACTTATCGCCGTCTCGTATTCTATGCCCTGCATGGATTATCTCACCCAGGTATCGCAGCCACATTACGTCTCATCGCTGCACGATACGTCTGGCCGTCCATGAATAAAGATGTTCGTATGTGGGCGAAGCAATGCTTACAATGTCAACGATCAAAAGTGCACAGGCACGTAGCCGCCCCCCTTGGCACTTTCGCTACGCCTGATGCTCGCTTCGATCACGTTCACTTAGACATTGTAGGACCACTGCCACCATCGCATGGGTATGATCACATACTCACGTGCATTGATCGATTCACCAGATGGCCCGAAGCTATACCCATCACGTCTATCACGGCGGAGACAGTTGCTCACCGCTTCGTAGAACGATGGATAGCTCTATACGGTTGTCCCTCGACTGTCACGACCGACCGAGGACAACAATTTGAGTCCGCACTATTCTCCTCACTTACTCGGCTGCTTGGTACGGAACGCATACGCACTACCGCCTACCATCCAGCTTCAAATGGTTTAGTTGAAAGGTTTCACCGTCAACTTAAAAGCGCTCTTCGAGCACACGAAAACGACGACTAGTACGAAACCTTACCGCTCGTTCTCTTAGGTATCAGAACGAGTTTAAAGGCAGATATACAATGTTCCGCCGCTGAACTAGTATACGGCACGACATTGCGTCTGCCCGGGGAATTCTTCACACCACGGAGCGGACATGATTTCGCTAAATCAGACTACGTCCAACGACTGTCTGCATTTATGCGAACGCTGTCTCCGGTGTCAACTCGAATACAACATCGACAGGTCGCTCTCCCTCGAGAGTTATCTACCTGTTCACATGTTTTCGTACGAGTAGATTCGGTACGCAAATCTTTGCAACAACCTTACGAAGGCCCTTTTCGCGTGATCGCTCGTCATGAAAAGACCTTCAAGGTTGATCGACACGGCCGCGTCGAAATCGTCAGCATTGATCGTCTCAAACCAGCACACGTCGATGACAGTGCCCTATCTGATAACCTGAGATTCAATGCTAGACCTATCAAACCTACTAGCGGGATCCTTAAACCATCTTCAGGTCCCACGCTAGATACACCTGAGACCTCATTCTCACGTCCCAGTCAACAGCACGCGTCATCTGCACCGTCTACGGACGAGACAACAGTCTCACGTCCAGATCAGCAGATCACGCCGCCTTTGACTTCGGATGAGATTGCAGGCTCACGCGACGCGAACGAGACTACCGTCTCACGTTCCGGTCGCCGAGTACGGTTGCCCGTACGCTTTCGTGACTAGCCGCACAGTCAACAGCCGATACGGTGTAGGATTATTCCTATACTACACGCATGCTACACTCTTCTTTTTTTGATTTCTTTTTGTTTCCTGAGCCCACGCCTTCGACCACCTCAGTTTGGTTCCGTCGACTTCAGTCAACCTTGGCGAAAGCTGGCCTGATCACCCACGCTCTTGTCAACGCACTCAGTCGATATATTGGTTTGAATGTTTGGCACACGCTTGGTCTCGAACTTGGTCCTTGCGGTCGCTTTTGGTCTTTTGGCTCAACGTGGTTTCGTCCTACGTCTGCAGCGTTTCTGGTCCGGATTCCCTACGAACGCCATCTTCAGATTCTGGATACAAACCACTCGTGTAGCATGCCAACTCAATCAACAAGTACAGCACATCGATTCTGGTACCGTTCTCCGAAAATAACCTTCGTTGGCAACTCGACGATCAACAATCGCTTTCCTGTTCGCCAATCCTTTCGTCCTACAAACGCTCGTCAGACGATCAGTCCCACGATTTAAACCGTTATTAATCGAAAGTGTAAACCCTTTCTAGCGGGGGGCTCCTGTAGTGACTCACGTTTATTACGAGAACACGACTGGTTCAATAAAAACAATTATTATTATAAACAGTTGTACCAGTGTTTGTTTTAATGTGCTTTTGTTTAACTGTGCTAATTATAGCCATTTTGTGCTTCCATTACCTTCCATTATTGTTTCGCGCCTTTTGCTGCTGTTCGCACGTATTCTGTACTCCTGCTTCCGCTTGTACCGTTCTTGGCACGATCTCGGTATTCATTCGATACCACGAGATCGCCAAACGAATAAATCTGCTTACGCTCAACCTACGCCTTCTGATATTCTTGGCACGTGTATTTTGGTAGCGGTGTACATAGTCAATCCCGACTCGACGCCACGCTACAGAACAAACTCTTATTAACATGCTAATACCTTTACAAACATATCGTCGAACCCCTTCATTCCTGACCTCTGATTTTACCCAGCTGTTATACATCGATCACAGAGGTTTTGCGTGAGAAGGCGTTGTTAAAATCCGAATGCTTGAGACACTTTTATGCTTTCAAAGTGAAGGTGTATCAAAGTTTGAATTGACAGTAGAGGGGAAACAGTATCTCTCTGTTGCAACATTTAAGTAAACTTAAATGAAAATAAACACTGAACAGTCAGCAGATCCCACAGATAACTGTGGGATAATATTGATAAACGTTTATGATAAACATAACTAGTAAGCTACCACAAAGACGTTATGTACTGTGTAAAATGCCTGAGTTTGATGGTGATTTTTGTCTGTAACTTAATAATAATAATAATAATAATAATAATAATTTATTCTCAAATAACAGTTTGTTACATGAGGCATGCCAGTTTACAGGCAAGATCAAATTGATACAAATGATACAATATACACTGCAATAAATTACATAGCTGGGTTGATAATTTATAAGATATGAATGTCGATGGTTTAAATCAGTACTACAGTTGGCGCGCTTCATGAAAGTCGCGTTGCGAATGTGCGACTGATGGTCAACAATAGGTCCATTGAAGGTATGGGCTTCTAAAAATCGCAACCTTATTTCCTTCTGGGATATCCAAGGCTTTAAGGATGGTGCAGGATGAAGTCACCAGTTCCATATCTCAAGGGGGCTGAAAGAGGGAGCAAGTAAAAGAAAACACGAGAGGCAGAGTAGCCTATATTCATGAAGGAATGTTTAAGGTATGATTACTCAGTCTAATTTTCCTTTATTAAGGTATATGTTAAGAAAGAGCATTTTAATATGTTAAAGAAAATAAGTGTTGACAAGGTGTGAGTGGACATACAACTGACAAATGGGGGCGATTCGGAAAAGAGCTGAGAGTATAAGATTATGTGTGATTATAAAATAAAATATAGTGCTAGAAACAGTATTGTGATATACATTTGGCTGTCTTCCCTTTAATATCGAAGCTATTAGAGCCTCTTTCGTTTTTTTTTGAAATATTTTTCCCCCAGTTATTATAGGGTCTTGATTAGGCTTCGTGTATTAGCGAATTGTCTAGTTTGCTTGTAATAGGATTTCTAGGTAGGAAGTAAAACCAATTCAACGTTCGTAACACGACTTAAAGAGGTATTTTGCGTGAATAGATCAGCTTCAATACCATAAGTTCGTGGCATCCCACTAAACCATAAGGAGCCGTAATTAAACAAAATGTTCTGCCCTACAGACATGGGTGGATTGAAGTTATCTCCCCACCTTCATGTTTGCTGGTCAGTAACGCCACCCTCCCTCCTTTTGTGATGTTAGGCTCTCTTACGTTTGTGGTAAGTATGAATACTGCTTTAATCAAAGCCCGTAGTTGGAATACACTGTCTCTACTAGGTCCATGTTACAAGCAAATCAGATAGTTAAAAAACTTGTTTTATGGGTTAGATGTCCACATAGTATATCACACTGCTATGAAAATAACCAATGGTTTAAAGAAGTAAGGACTAATAGCAAATCAAAAGATATGAGAGGGTATAAAATCGTAGAAAAAAAATTTTTCAGGGTAAGGCAAATAAAACATTGAGAAACTCACAAGACGTTGTGGCCAAATTTTGAACTTTGAATGGTCGGCCTTAGTAGATCAGCATTCATAAGATTGAGCTATCTGTCTACTTGCAGTGGAATATTCATTTATAATAATAATAACAATTTATATTCTGAAAATAATAATAATTACAGAATTCACGCCAGTTTACAGGCATGATCAATTTGATATAAAGAGGAACATTAGATTTACAGAACATACATGTGATAGAAGAACGTTTTAAGTATACAAGTTCAGTAATTGTTTAGGTAGTACATGTATTACAGCGATCCAATGCATCAGCCGGGAATTTTTAATATTTCCTAAATGAACAACCTGTTGATTTATAAACGGTGTAATTAAGGTCAATTCGTGTGCCAGATCGAATTAATGATAATTATCTACAACTAGAGAAATTAAAACGAAAACAGAGAGCATGGAACAACAAAGCAGTAATTACTAAAATATGTCAATCGGGTCCACCATAATGCATATGTCATATGACTCAGTGATATACTGTCGATGTTATTCAAATTAGTTATACTTGCTGGGGACGGTGTTAACATCAAGTGACAGCAAATAGGTGGTTTCATTTAGTGAATTCCGTAACAAGAATGACTAAACATTTCAAGTTCCTATAATATCACTTGTGGGATGCGATACACTTACAGGTGCTAGACCATTCAATGCATTTCCAGGGGCACAGTATGAATCGATGCGGCGAACAAATAATAGAGAGAGCGTCAATATATATGCGCCACACAAAACAATGAAAATTCGAAGAGAAGGAAAAAACGATAAGGAGCGCAAAAGAAAAAGAGAACAATAACGAAGAGATTGGTGTAAGGTAGTGTGGTAGTAATGTGGGAACGGAAAGGTACAATCAGAAGAAATCCTTCAGGTAAGGGAGACACAACCACCTTTTACGAAGAAGGTAAAAGAAGGTTACAGCAGAATCGCCACTGGCTACTATTCTGAGCCATATCTGATAACGTCTCTAGCCACTGTGTAGCACCGTCGCTCAGACCCCAACCAAGGAGTCGTGAAGGACCGACAGAAGCCAGTCCTTTGCAGCTTTCTTTCATACCACGACATCATGTCATGCACTGACAACCTCTCCGCTTTTTCCAACCAGTCCCAGAGTCGGCAAATAATGCACGACGTGGAATTATCTGGGACGGCATTCGTAGAACATGTCCAAGCCACCGAAGTCGGTGTTTCAAGATGGTGACACCAATCGCATTATCTTCTCTGTGCCCGAACACACGATGCCGAACCTCTGCATTACTAACATGGTGTTGCCACTGAATGTCAGCAATTCTTTGGAGACAGCGATGATCGAACACAGAGAGTCGTCTAACGTCCTCAACTCGGTGAGGCCAGGTTTCACAAGCATAGAGCAAACCTGCTCTCACCGACGCGTTGTAGATCCGACCTTTTACAGCTAGACTAACATCACGAAGGCGCCCAGATTGGCATAAGCCACTCTGGCTTTCACTATACGTGCATTGATCTCATCACTCACACCCCCACCAGCACTTATGCAGCTACCCAGATACACGAACTTCTCGACTACGTCTATCTGCTCACCATCCAGGGTGAGTACAGAATTGGAATCCTGCCAGTCTTGTAGAAGTACTTTGCACTTCGAAGGTGCAAAGCACATACCATACCTACGGACACTGATTGCCAACTGAATAAGTGTGGATTGCACGCCTTGGGCAGTGTCGCACAGTAATACAATATCATCCGCATACTCAAGGTCGAGAAGTCTTTCTCCAGGCAACAGATCCATACCGCCACTGTTTACATCCATCAGAGCTGTTTCCAGAATGTCATCGATGGTAAAGTTGAAGAGGAATGGTGAGATTGGGCAACCCTGCCTAACCCCACTACTCGAATGGAACAATGGAGAGAGGTGGTTGTATGCCCTCACTCTGCCTGAGGTGTTTTTATATAGGGCTTTCAGGATGTTAATAAACTTCTCAGGCACACCCTTCTTCAATAGACAATCCCAGTAAACAGTCCTGTACAACGAATCGAAGGCAGCCCTGATGTCAAGAAACACTACGATTGTTGGCCTTTGATAAGTATGGCGATGTTCTAACATTTGGCGGAGGGTGAAGATATGATCAATACAACCTCGACCAGAACGAAACCCAGCCTGCTCCTCGCGATTCAATCTTTCTCGGGTTTTGAACAACCTACGAAGTATGACGGAAGCCAATAGCTTGGACGCAATCGGAAGTAGACTTTTCCCCCGATAGTTGTTGCAGGAACGACGTGAACCCTTTTTAAAGATAGGGACAGCTATCGACTCATTCCATGACGTTGGTACACTCTCTAGTTCCCAAACCTTTGTAAACAACGTCGTCAATTCCTTAGTCAGAAAGTCACCACCATCTTCAAAAAGAGCTGGAGGTAAGTCATCTGGGCCAGGTGGTTCATAGCGCTTCAAGAGTTCGGGTTCCTTGCGGACTTCCTCCTCATTTGGTGGACCAGTCGTCACTGGCCATGGAGGGCAGGACAGTCTGACCGATGTTGCCGGAGCAGCAGGCCAATTAAACTGCCCTTCTAAAAGTACTGCCCATCGTCCAAGACGTCGATGGATGTTAGTGATTGGCATCTCATCATCCTCTCAGATTGTTTCACTCACGCCAGACTTCTTGCTGCCAGTGGCTCGGTTGAGCTGGAAGGGCTTCCGGTAGTTACCAGATTATTATTATTATTATTGACAAACATCTTATGGGTACATAAGTGTTGTGAAGAAACCATTTCAGGTTTTTTCAGAAAATGCAATAATACACAATTTTCAATAATGTTAGCATTATACTTGCCATATTTAAAAAGATATAAAATATAAAATAATTTAGAATAATAATAGTAGAATATTAATAATAATAAATCGGGTCTGTGTAATTGAGAAGAATATTGAATTGAGTTTAAAGAAGGAAATGGAGAAAATGCAGCTGCTGCTTCCAGCTCATAAGCACGCTTCGACCACCAGGCTTCTCGTTTATGGTCAAACTCTTGGTCACC
The DNA here is from genome assembly GCA_944470205.2 of Schistosoma margrebowiei. Classification (NCBI taxonomy): domain Eukaryota; kingdom Metazoa; phylum Platyhelminthes; class Trematoda; order Strigeidida; family Schistosomatidae; genus Schistosoma; species Schistosoma margrebowiei. The sequence continues at coordinate 45,774,002 of OX104025.1, read as the reverse complement.
CGGAGTAGACCGACGGGCTTCAATGAGTTGTAAGGAACTAGAAGAAACCCAGTGCTTATAAGCGGGACGATTCGCAAACCCACAACTGACTGTTCCTACCATTTTCACGGCGTCATGCAATTGCAACCAATGCTCATCTATACTTTTCGGTGGAGTGGTAGCTAGCCTAGAGGCTAGCTCGGTTCGATACTTACTAGCAACAGAAGTTGCAACCAGCTTGCTAATATCAATCCGTTGATGGCCGTCACTTCGTTGTCCACTGAAAAGTAAGGCAAGATTGGCGCAGACCAAGGCATGGTCAGAGTCCAGATAGGTACTCCAAAAGGGGCGGCAGTCTTGTACACAACCACGCCAGCGGTAGCTGATCGCGATGTGATCAATCTGAGTCCAGGCTTGAGATGCAGAGGAAGGACGCCAGGTGGCACATCGGCGACGACTGTGCCGAAAGTTAGTGCTAGCCAGAAACAGGTTATGGTCTGTGCAAAGTTGCAGTAGACGGTCCCGGAACAAATAATGGGAGTGATTTTATCGTGCACATAGAATGTGTTAGGTTATTCCAGAGTCCAGAAAATTTACAGGTGAAGTAATTCATATAAAGAGATGATTTAGAATGAGTTTGTTTCACTAGTGCAAAGGAATTAGTGATGTCACAATGAAAAGTTTCTACATATTGAATCGCGTGATTGGATGTAAACGATAGTTTATGAAGTAATTTGAAGAAAAAGATAAAATTTAGTTTGAGTCTCCTCTTCCATAAAGGGTCTAGCTCAAGTTTATTAAATCTAGAATTATAAGTTAAGGTACAAACAGCTTCAAGAATACGAAGTGCAAATCGTCTCTGTACTGGTTCCAGTCTTAATTTATCCTTTATGCGCGCACTGCTAAGAATAAACGTTCATTATTCTAGAAGAGGTCGAGCACAAACTTTGTACATTAGAATACGTGACTCATTGTTGTAAAGATTTTGAGTTATGTATTCTATTAGACGTTCAGACTTAGAGGTCTGTTTTAATATATGTTCAGTAAACGACAAGTCTTGGGAATATCTAAGTCCTAAGTCTACTACTGTTCGTAACCTAGATAACACTTCTCCATTTACGGTAATGTCTAGGTTGAGTGATGTATCGCCGAAGTATATCCATCCACATTTAGCCGTAGTAAGCTCCAGTTGCCATTTTAAGCACCACTGTGCTACCTTGTTAAGCTCCATGCTAATGCAATTTCGCATATTTTTCAGCTCATGTGGAGAAAACGAATACACTACTTTAAGGTCATCTGCGTATAGAAGGGGCTTACCGACACAAAACCTTTCACAAATATCATTGATAAACACTAAAAAGAGCAAAGGACCTAAGACACTACCATGTGTTACACCACTCCTAACAGGGGCAGCGTTAGACAATGAAGAGTTAATTTTAACTATTTGATTTCGATTGCTGAGAAAAAAATCGAACCAACCAAGCAAAGGATTTTGAAACCCATAGGATGCGAGTTTACCGATAAGACGTTGGTAGGCTAACCATGTCAAAGGCTTTAGAAATGTCCAGACATAGCACTAAGATTAGATATCCATGGATACGTAGAGAATAAACTAAATTAAAGAAGTCAAAATGACATGTCATGCAAGAACGATTTTTAAGAAATCCATGTTGAGTATCATTGATAAATTTTCCAGCAAGTAAGTAGTTGGAAAATTCTTCACTTATAACTTTTTCCATAATCCTAGAAATAAATGGAGTAATATTTATTGGCCGGTAATTGTTCATGTCAGTCTTATCTCCAGATTTGTAACGTGGTATGATGTACGCGGTTTTCCAACAGTAAGGGTAAGAACCGGTTTCCATAGAGAGAGTAAACAGCTTTAGAAGAAGAAGTGGAATAACTGGACCACCATATTTGTAGAGAAAGGATGAAATCCCTTCTACTACATGACCTCTCGAAAGCTTAAGGGTATTCATAGCCTTATTAATTTTCATGCTTGTGAAGGAGATAGATTTTATTGAGCTGCTAGCCAAGCACATAACTCTTGAAGCAGAGCCATTTATGTCAGTCAGTCAGTTAGTCAGCTACAACGTAGGACCAGGCACATATGTGCATCGGTCCAGGTTGCCATACCGCATCAGCACAACAAGATGAGCACCGGATTCATAGCAGGGGTTAGGTCAAAGATGGTAATACATAAGAGAAAGATTGCATATAACGATATAGTATAAGAAGAAAGAATTGGTTCGTAGAAAGAAAGATATGAAGCAATTTTAATCTCTTACTTTAAGGGAGGACAGTGAGTGTATACACCGACGCCATTGTGACTGATTCTGAGCCATGTCACCAAGAGTTTCCAACCATTGGTTACGATAGTCACGCGAACCCTAACCAAGTAGTGTGAATCTACCAACATGGCTCAGACTAGAAGTTACTGACTTCAATCACTGATGCCACGTTTTGTTTTAGCCGCGCCTAATTCTCTTCCAACCATCTCTAATACCGGATAGCACTGCACGTCGTGGTAATCGGTGTTCAGGCATACGTATCACGTGGCACAACCATCTCAGTCGATGAAGATTCACAACGTCATCGACTGATTTGCTATCACTCTGTAGTACCGTGCGTCTAACCTCCCTATTCTTTCATGAATATTGGCTACTCTGCCTCGTGTTTTCTTTTACTTGCTCCCTCTTTCAGCCCCCTTGAGATATGGAACTGGTGACTTCATCCTGCACCATCCTTAAAGCCTTGGATATCCCAGAAGGAAATAAGGTTGCGATTTTTAGAAGCCCATACCTTCAATGGACCCATTGTTGACCATCAGTCGCACATTCGCAACGCGACTTTCATGAAGCGCGCCAACTGTAGTACTGATTTAAACCATCGACATTCATATCTTATAAATTATCAACCCAGCTATGTAATTTATTGCAGTGTATATTGTATCATTTGTATCAATTTGATCTTGCCTGTAAACTGGCATGCCTCATGTAACAAACTGTTATTTGAGAATAAATTATTATTATTATTATTATTATTATTACTTACCTGGTGATCCCAACAGACGCCAGCAATATTTCTAAGGCATCTGTGGTCAAATACTAGTAGCTTACGAGTGTCTTCTACTCTTAAAGACCATGTTTCGCTGCCGTAAAGTAAGACAGAACGGACTGCCGCGCAGTATACTCGTCCTTTTATTGATAGACGGATATCTCGCCTTCGCCACAGGTGACGTAAGTTTTCAAAAGCCAAACGAGCTTTTCGAATCCGTGCTGAGATTTCGTCCGATACCAACCCATTAGGGCTGATCAGACTTCCAAGATAAGTGAAGTTGTCAACGCGTTCGACTACTTCACTCCCTATCCTTAGTTCAGGTGTTAACGCAGACCAGTCCTGAAGCAACAACTTGCATTTAGAGGGATAGAAACGCATTCCAAACATCCTGGCATTGTTGCTCAGTGCTACCAGAAGACTCTGCATTTTGTCAGCGTCTTCACCAAACAGGACTATATCATCTGCGTATTCTAAGTCGATAAGTGGACCTCCTGGAAGGAGATCAATACCCGAGAATTCAGTCGACGAGGATGTTATTTCCATCAGTAGATCTATGATGAAGTTAAACAGAAATGGAGAAAGTGGACAGCCTTGACGGACACCACTTGAGGCTGCAAAACTAGATGACAGTTCGCCATAAGCTCTCACTCGACTAGTAGTGTTCGAGTAAAGAGCCTTTACAAGGTTTATTTACTCCTGGGGTACGCCTTTCAATGACAGACACTGCCACAGAATCTCGCGGTCTACCGAGTCAAATGCTGCTTTTAAGTCAAGAAAGACCACCATCGTCGGGCGCCGATAAGTATGCCTGTGTTCTAGAACCTGACGAATGGTGAATATGTGGTCGATGCAACTACGACCAGGTCTGAAGCCAGCTTGATTTTCTCGTGTTTGCAGTTCACGAGTCTTAGTTAGGCGTCTGATTATTATTGAGGCTAGTATTTTAGATACTATATTTGTTAAACTAATACCTCTGTGGTTGTCACAGGATGATTTTGATCCTTTCTTGTATACTGGAACGATTAGTGATTGTGACCAGTCAGATGGAATAACATCTAACTCCCAGATCTTAGCTAAAATATTAGTCAACTAAATCGCTAAAATTGGACCACCATCCTTAAAGACCTCTGGAGACAATCCATCTGGACCAGCTGCCCTTCCTAGTTTCAGATTAACTATAGCCTTTTGAACTTCTGCTAGAGTTGGGGGACCTACTTCAATGTTCCGTTCACACTGTCTGGGAATGGATGGTAGTTTTAGAGTCGCTGAAGGCCAGCTGAACTGTTCCCTAAAATGTTCCGTCCATCGTTCTAAACGTCTGAACTGGGAGTAGATGAGAGTATCGACCTTTTCCGAAATAATCTCACCTACAGTTGACTTATTAGTTCCAGTTTCTTTTATTAGTTTGTAGAGCTGTCTTGTGTTCCCTATAGCCGCCGCATTTTCCATCTCTTTTGCTTTCGTTGCCCACCACTGTTCACGGTCGTTTCTTAGACTTTTTCTTAACCTAGATCTGATTTGTTGTCGCTCTTCATCATGTTCGGAACCCGATGGGACGAGTTTGCGAGAGTCCATCAGTGTGATAGACTTTGAAGAAATCCACTGGTTTTTTGTAACTCTGTGGTTTAAGTCGCTAATAGATGTCACCGCTGTTCCCACAGCTGCTTGTATGTCTTTCCAAGCAACCTCTGGGTCAGCCTCGTTTTCAAAACTACTTAAGTGTAACCTCAGTTGTTCCTGGAATCAATCTTCGGCTTTCCCATCACTTAATTCAATGCTAATGAGTCTTCTTCGTGTGGACTTCCTGCGTCCAGTGAGGTACAAGCAGGCACGTGCCCATATAAGAGCATGATCGGAGTTAAAACAGGTATTCCAGAACGTGCGACAATCTTCTATCGACCCTCCCCAACGATGACTGATGGCAATATGGTCTATTTGAGTCCATCGTTGGTTTGGTACAGAGTGTCGCCATGTTAGATGATGTCTCTCCTTATGCCTAAAGTTAGTGTTTGCTAAAAATAAGCGATTGTCTGAGCACAGTTGCAGCAGACGGTCATCATTATCTGTTCTCTGTACCGGAAGGCTAAAATATACACCTAAATGCCTTTCTGTTTGGTTTAAGCCACCTATCTGAGCATTAAAGTCACCCCCTATGAGTACTATGTCTGAGCGTTTAGCTTTCTGAAGAAGTTCAGATAACTTTCTGTAAAATTCATCTTTCATTTCATCTGATCTGCAGTCGGTGGGAGCGTAGGCAGAAACGACAAAAAGGCAACGACGTGTGTCCTTATCCTTCCGAGTTCTTACGGAGCCGTTTAACCGGACAGCACATAGACGACTGTTGACGAGGATCCACTCTAGCAGTGCTTGTTCCGCCCTCATGCTTAGTGCTATGCCTACACCTGCCAGTCCACGAGAACTGGCCATCGGGTCACCAGATACACGGAGGGTGTATCTCGTTGGCTCTCCGTTTTGCCGAGGTGAGGTCAAGTGAATGACCACACTGGAATCCTGTATGCGTGTTTCGGAAACACAGCATACATCAACGGTAAGAGACTCTAGGGTTTTAGCCAAGGAAGCCTGCTGACCGATTTGACATAGGGTGCGTACGTTGACGGCTCCAATGTGTAGTTTGGAGCAAGGTTTCAGTAGACCTGGGACAGAGTTTTGAGCACTAGAATCGTTGGCTATGGTGGCACTTAAGGTGGAAGCTGAAAGAGGAAGTTTAGAGTTGAAAGTCGATGTAGGAAGAATAATAGGACTCGAAGAGGAGGGTTGATTATGAATACAGTGGTCTCGAGTACTGTTAGAGATATGAGGGCGATTATCACTTCTCGGTTTCCCACACCAAGGAAGGGTTGTTCTGGAGGTACCTGAAAAGGAAATTGGATTAGAGGTGGTCTCAGCGACCTGAGAGTATGACCGCAGTGCCTAAAGGACAACTGCTTGAGGTCAGTTACACACGACCTTTTTGTGTTAGCTCCGTACTTGTTGAGACCTTACCGCCGGAGACGGATATCGGTAGGATATGGCGAGGTGTGCATTTTTAGGGTCGACCTTTTCTAACCCCATCCCTCCTTGTGGGAAGGCAGCATAGCTGTCATGCTGGCTGTCTGAAGAAAACACCTTACTGCTGTCACACCTCTGTACAGTCAGCAGTACGACTTTGCCTTCGGATCTTGGGTTTGTTGCTTTTAGTCTTACCGCTCTTCAACCGACCTGTCTGACATGGTAGGACCTTGAGGAACGGTTGTTCCAGTCAGTATAGCTCGGTTGCTTCATCACGGTAGGCCAGATCGACCACCACATCAAGGTAGCAACAACGGTCGGGAGAGCCATTTATGATTTCTACAGTATTCGCAAAAATACTACTGAAAAGGTCGGCCATGGTTTTAGAGTCATACATACAAATGCTATTATGTTGGATGCACGGTTATCAACATTTTGAGTTGCTTTATCGCGTTTATTGAAAAGGAGAGTTAAGTTTTGTACTTTCGAATTAGTAATAAGTGCTAACAGCTCCTCACTAATGGATTTTATCTTATGTTTCTCTTTAATTTTATTAAAAGTTATTGTTATTTGTGCAACTGCTGTGAAGTCGTTTGACTTAAAATAACAATTCTGTAGGCATTTTAGTTTATTACGATGTTTAGCTGGTATATGTAATTCGTTAGGTTTACTAAACCTGTACGTTTTAAGAGGTACTCTGGAATCTAAACAAGAGTTAATGATCAGATAGAATTCGTCGATAGCATCCATGAGACTATTACATGAAAAAAAGTTATCACAGTCTGAAAGTTTAATCAATTAATGCAGGGGGTCACAGTCAGCATGCTTATAGTCTCTATATTGACAGGTTTTTTGAATGGATGGGTTATAGGAGAGATAGATAGAGAGAGCGCAAACTACTATCATATGGTCACTGCTTTCAAATTCATCGTTTACTTTCACAGATAGTGAGATAACATCTCTACTAAATATTATATCGAGTATACTATCGCCTCTAGTTGGGGCACGAACCCACTGTGACCAGCAGTGCATGTTAATGGTTGCCGAGACCTCATCATTACATGACTGACAACTACCGGTACTCCAGTTGATCCCAGGATAATTGAAATCCCCAATGATGACCTTAGCATTAAAGTTTAGAGAAAATGCATGTATGAATGCATTGATAATAAGATCATTCCTACTATTCGGACTATCAGGAGCTCTGTATATACATCCAAGGAGTAGACTATGATTCAGACTGATTCAGGAAAACTATTCAGGACACTAGCTTCAACTTTATTAGTTCTTAGGGTATCCAAAGTATATATAATACAACCACCTCCTCGCTTAGTTTCTCTGTCGCAGCGAAAAGTCGATAGTTCTGGATACTTAATTCTGAATCAGATACTCCTTGAGAGCACCATGTTTCATTTATAAGTACGAAAAAAGGCTTGGCTAGAAAAGCCAATGTTCTCAAGGCTGAAACTTTGTTTAGAAGTGAACGTGCATTGATAAGTAATAAGTTTAAAAAGGGAGTGTGGAGTGTAAAAAAACTGAGAGCTTCCCTATTGATGTTATGTAGTTTGGATTTGCATAGACTATGGTTTATTATGTTTGACTGATCGTATGGGCTATCGCTTGAACAAACCGTATTGCTAGTGGGACCAGGGATTTTTGAAGTCCAAAAACATCATTATTTTGATAAAGTGGGTTAATTATTTTAACTTGACTGGGCTGACAGTTAAGACAGGCACCTGCCAGTTGGGGTTGGGTTGACGGTGAGTAACCTAGTAATCCATCTTGCTCAATGGGAAAGTGCAGAGAATAGTTACGTCTTACAGGTATGTTATTTAAAACGTTTGAGGATAAACGTAGGGTGCGATGGTTCATTGTGGTCTGTCTAATATTATGCTTGCTTACGTAATGATTGCAGTGGCCAACTTGTGAGACATTTGAGTCAAGTCTGCTCTTATAACCTCTCTACGATGCGCAAGGTAAATCATGGTGTCGGGAAGTACAGTCTTATTTTTTTTGATGGGGTCATCGTAATATTTTTGATATTGGGTCTAGAACCAGAAGGTTCTGTACTTACATTCTTCTTACGTGGCATAGGTTTTTTAATCTTGACAGTGTTTTTAAGAGTTGTAGCATTAGAACTAAGTACTTGCTTATGGGCTTCTAATGGTAAACTGGGTAATATCGGATTAGTGACGTCATTATATGTACATTGTCTATCAGATGTCACTACAGACATAACAGGCAAATTAAAATTCTTTGTTGGTATATCAGAGTACTGGAGAACATGAGATAGGGTTGCTGCATCATTGGATCCAGCAACTGATGCATCGTGGTTTGTTGTGATCTCAAAACCTTTATTTCCGTTCAAGGTACGTTTTTGCGTAAGCCTTTGGTTGGTGGTGTTATCTGAGACTATATGAGCGTTTCTAAATTTCGTAAGCGCGCAGATTAGCTGCTCGGATTCTTTTAACCGTTCAGCTAATATATGAGAGTCGAATCTGAACAAGACCTGGCACGAGTATTTCTGGTGCTTTCTATTAAGTCCAATGCATTGACATGGACTGTCTTGAAGGTTAGATGCTTTTAATATCGAATTCCTTACAGTTTTATTGAAGATTCTGTCGGGCATATTATGGACAATCACGTTATTACGAGAAGCTATTCGCTTGGTAACTTCATTAGTGATAAATTCCAGCTGGCTTTGCAAGTGTTCACTGACCTAAGGGGAACAATTCCTAAGAAATAGAATTTATTTATTGGTGGATCATTTGTGCTAGATTTAAACTTTGATAAACGTATTCATTTATAACGCATCAGTCTTTTAATTACAGCAATTCTTATCTATCGTGACAGGTCGAAATTGGAACTACTAGTATGTTACACCATGTTCAAGGTCGCAGTATTTTGTAAACTGAATACATGACTAATCGCGTGTGCGCTAAACTGGTAATTATTATCACTAAGAGCATGGATTGGGTGGTAGTTGTTAATGAACTTCTCTAGCAGATCATCACTACCTGTAGAGATTGACATGTTGTCCAGCGCACGAAGAACCAGGTCCATTATGAATTTCCTAGTCCACCGGTTGCCATGTCAAAATAAGTCTACAAGCCTTATAGAGACAAAGGAACATACACATACCTCCATGAATCAGGTTGTTAGAATGTGCATACAAAATATGACCACAGGGCAGCATGTAGTCATTGGAACGCTCACAAGCACATCGTGCACGTAAAGTATCAACAACATACACCATGCCATTGTCGTAACGACTGATGTATATTCCTTCTATAAATTCGTGTCTCATTGTCCGAACACGTCTATAATTTACAGCCACAGTTTTAGCTGCAAAAGATGCGAACTTGTTTAAAAGAGTTCGAAATGACATTGGAACCTGGAATCAATAATACATTTAACTGTTATTCATACCTGATAAATTGGAAAATGTTGAAGATCCTTAACAGCGTCATATGGATGCAAACGTAGGTCAGTGTCTGTTTTACTCTAAATTTTCCAGAACGTCAATAGCAGGGAATCACCTTTTCTGAGACATTTTTTTAGGTATTTATGAGCACTTTCGACACGGTTGTTTGTGTGGTTGCCTAGACGTAATATATGTCGCCGGTAACAGCGAGCCCACACTGACTTCCGGGACATCCAATAATCCTTTAAATAGTCATACGCCCGTGGGAAATGCGTCCATAGATGTTCGTACTTCCGAGTAAATCTGAATATAATGCGTTATGAAAAGCGAGGCTCACAAGTCAGACCGTTTAGTCTTCACAAGCTGCTCAAGGCATTTGCGTACATCAGAATTTTAAAACCACAGAAAATAATTTGTACAGCTAACACATACCTTCCTGAAAAATTCTCTTAAGACATGGAATGAACAAAGTATTATGTTAGAATGACTGTGCGTAGACTGCACAGCTGAAATTTCGATCGCCGCCGAATCCATTATGAAAGTGCGTGTATCATAAGTACCGCACATTATCTCTTTAAAGCATTTCAATAGTTTTTCGACATCTTTGCGTCGTTCTTGACTGCAAAGAGCCCTTGCCCAAGACTATCAGTCACCACTAGCTGGAACAGTGGAAAACTTTCTGATAAATTTGTCGCTAAATTAATCGTTACTAACCAAACTTTGTTGGTCTGATAAGTCGAATCAATGCATAATACCTCCGGGAATGCATGGTGAACACCTATTTGATCCTTGCGGCTGAAGTAAATCAAAGATATGTTTTCATCTTCATTGATTAATTTTACTTCAGTGTTCGCTTGGACACACTGTAATATATCATTGATATTTTTAGTGTCACAACTCAATTAATTAAAATGCGAGTTCAAAAACATAGGTATAACTGTGAACGCATATTGGCGAAAACATCCTTGGTAACCTGTTTAAGTTACTTCCAAGAAACCATATGCTGTAGGCTAAGAGTTGGTGTATTAAAATGTGGAAACGTTCCTAAATGCAAGCGTTCACTTGACGTCAGCTGTAATCTCGCAAAGTACTTAAGAGTAACTCAGTCATTGACTATACTACTGGATGCCAAGACTTATGTGGCCACACACACATTCAAATCGATAAACACAGTGGCATGTGACGCAATCACTTCCGTGTGTTTTACGTTTTTGCTGAGACATGGACATTGTTTTCTCTTTCATAAAGACCTTTGCTGTGTAATACGTCTTGTTAACAACTTATTTAAGCCTTTGTTTCAGTAAAAAATTATTTGAATCACCTCCAAACCGAAAAATGATGTAGACAGGTTCCTTTCTGCCAAGGTTATAGTAGGCCTCAGTATACCGTGACCTTTCCATCTATTTATGGATTTTAAGGGATAGCCAGTTTCCAATAATGTTTTGTTTAACAACCTAACGTCTTCATCGATAGCGTCGTTTGTGCAAACACGATTAATCCTATTAAACAGACCGCTCATCGAACCTCATTTGTATTGCACTGGGCAGTAACTATTGTGACTAAGGTATTGGCCCGTCAACGTTGGTTTTCGAAAGATGGATCGTCTGCTTGAACCATCTTCTCGTCTACTTGTTAGCATATCTATGAGGAGAAGCCGGTCATTCTTCCCCTCTTCACATCAAAGGCTGATGTGATTTCGCAGAGTAATAAGTCTACTCAATAAACAATTCATTTCGTCCTTTCTTTCACAGATAACTAAGGTGTCATCTTCATATCTCTTATAAACAGACTTGTTTACGACTAGGTCTTCAACTAGATTTGCAACATGTGTTATGAACACGTCTGCTATTATTGGTCTAATGGACCAACCATAGCAACCAGTTGATCTGGCAAAACTATTCACCTTCAAATATGAACTGGACGTTGTCAGTACATAATAGTGCTAAATCTTTAAGAATTTTCAGAGGAACAGGTAGTTTTTTCAAGGCTGTTCAAAGATGTGTGGTCACATAATATACCAATAGTCGTTTTCAGAGGTATATTTGTGAACAGTGAATTCACGTCAAATGAACACATTGTCTTTCTCTTGATATTAATATCACATAAATGATCGACCAAGTCAAAAGAATCGTTCACAGAATACTTATATAAACGTGTTCCAACAGGATCCAGTAATTTAGCTCGGTTATGTGTAGGTGATCGACGCACTGATAAAATTGGGCGTAAACAAATGATTGGTTTGTACATTTTACGTAATCCATGTAAATGACCATACTCAGAAACAATAGGTTCCAGGAAATTAAATTCCTCTCTACCAATAATATTCATGTGTAGCAGCTTCACTATGTTTGGATTTATTCTTCCCTCTACTTTGCTAATACCTGCAAATTCACCATCACGCATAAATTTACTTTCATCACTGAGAATCGATAATGTCTTACCTTTACATTCACATTTGTTCTTGACAACCACGCCGGATCTTTTATCAGGCTTTAACAAGACAATATCAGGGTTCGTTCGTACTTATTTTAGTGACTTAAAATACTGAATAGTTAATATGCTTCTCTGCTTTGGTCCACGTTTAAGCAATTGGTGGGCTATATCCAACAGTTTACATTGGTCTCAGCTTTGATTATTTAAAGACGTAGGGGTTAGCGTACTCAGTTGATCCAGCATCCGACACTGGATGTCAATTAGTCAAGTAAAAACAGGTGAAATCCCACATCCACATAAAAACTAATTCATGCCCTCTGCTAAACCAACAAATTCGAACGTGACACGGACAAATATTCATCAAACTTTAGTTACTTCTACTGCAATTCAATAAGTATTTCGCTTTTATTCACTTTCATTAATAACATGATTGTCTGTGGATTCGAAACGGTCTAACGAATCACCAACAATCTCAAATAGCCTAGAACTTCCACAACACCCAATCAAGAAGTACAATTCTAATTGGTCACAACAAAACCGTATTGGATAATTATGACAGATTAAAAGACAACACAAAACATTTAACTGTACAGTATTTATATTGTTCCATTGCAACAACTGACACAGACTGTTTATCTGTCCACGTGTCTATAATGTGCTCTTACTTCATTGTATTTGTCAGATCCTCTCAATTGTTCAAAATTCTCATTCTCGCTTTCTTCTCTTATCTGAAATCAGCATTTATCTACAGAGTCATCATTATTCAGGGAATCATTGGTGTCCAAATTGCGACTACCTGTCTCAAGTTCACAATTATCTACACCATAAAATTTAGTTAAACACAAAATAGAACTAAAATTAAAATCACTTACTTCATTAGCTTCCACTCGTTACACGTGTCCGCTATCAACTGAATGAGCAGTTCAATCAACAACCACTATCATCCGATTACACATACTCTGAATTATAATTCACTTTCTCACCTCGACAGAAACTGCCAAAACAGTGTGGCAGATGCCACTGAGTTGAGAAACACCCCACGAAAATACTCTCACAGAATCGGACACACCCACAGGTGCCTTGGTCAAAGTGACAACAACAATAGTAATAATAACAATCTACACACAGACCAAAATTAGAAAACATAAACGGATATGAAGAAGTCTACGAGGAAAACTGAATCTTCACTGGTAAGCATACACCCAGGATTAACACAGGTCATCTGACCTACTATTATTCTTATTACGGACGACTATACTGCATCTTCAAGGTTATGGTGACGCATATTTAATGATTTTTGGTAAAGAGAAAATAAAAACCGTATTTTCTCTCTAGTTTGTCACACTTTATATGTAACCACATTTTCATTCAATATCTGTTGTTTTTCTGTATTACTTGTTAATCACGATGATAATTGTTTCGATGAATGTATACGATTTTACTACCCCGAGGTTTAAAGATATGAACCGCTATCTACACCGTTCGTTCTTCTGCTTTATTGACCACGGTTTTTGATTAAAGACTATAATAGTGTTATAACATTCCTTTAGCCCTTCCGAACACCACGTTGGAATTCTGGCACGGATTATTATATTATAATACTATTGGACGCAATCTTTCTCAATACGCCGTTGGTGCAATTACTTGCAGAGGAACCTTCGTTAATCGAGTGAACTTATTTGTGGTTGTTGTTCTCACGAAGCAGCTCACAAGTAACATTTATCCTATAGTAACTGTTATTGTCTGTTTGTATAATATACCATTTGTATCGTAACTATATTTTGTTACTCTTGGTTTTTACTCACAGACAGACACTTTGGGTTTTTTTACTGTTAATTATTTTTGGTATATTATCATTAAACTAGTGTATTGATATAACGTTTATAAGCTTCTTTTGTTGGGAACCACCACAAGGTCGAACGAATTCCCGTCTAGTTGATGTTAAATTTAGTTCTCGTGAAAATGTCAGTCATATTCCGACCAGTCCAAAAGCAGTGCGTGAGCAAACCTGGTCATCCTTCTTATTCTAAGATGTTTGTACAATGTCCACCTCTACTCTGGCCATTTGCTTAATGCAAACTTACGTTTTTCATTCTTATTCCAGAATGAGATTATGCTCGCCAAATCAGTCTTCATGACTATCGTAAATGGCTGACTGACTAACGTTTTCCGTCATTTTACTCCTTAATTTCATCATCGTTCTCATAAATCACATTGATTTCAAACATACATTCTTGATTGATTTACAGTCACGTGACTCGATTGACTTTTTCTGTTCAAATTTGAATGGGAATAGTCTAAACGTATGTCAAGTCTATATAATATCAGTCTAGAGCGATGATAATCAGTTTGTAAAAACGCATTTGCCGAGCGGTCTCACTGTAAAACGCTCGCAAAAATAATTATATCGATGAACAACCAAATGGATTCCGGACAAACTTGTCTCAATGACTGTTATTACCACTATTACTACTGCAACTACTACTACAAAAATTTTTGTAGTAACAATAATAATGGTAATTGTAGCAATAGTTATAGTAATCACATTGGCAGTATTGGTTTCTTCACAACACTTATGTACCCATAAGATGTTTGTGAAAAATAATGATAACAGCCGTATGGATTCCAGACAAACCTGTCTCAATGACTGTTATTACCATTATTACTACTGCAAACCAATACTACCAATGTGATTACTATAACTATTGCTACAATTACCACTATTATTGTTACTACAAAAATTTTTGTAGTAGTAGTTGCAGTAGTAATAGTGGTAATAACAGTCATTGAGACAAGTTTGTCCGGAATCCATTTGGTTGTTCATCGATATAATTATTTTTGCGAGCGTTTTACAGTGAGACCGCTCGGCAAATGCGTTTTTACAAACTGATTATCATCGCTCTAGACTGATATTATATAGACTTGACATACGTTTAGACTATTCCCATTCAAATTTGAACAGAAAAAGTCAATCGAGTCACGTGACTGTAAATCAATCAAGAATGTATGTTTGAAATCAGTGTGATTTATGAGAACGATGATGAAATTAAGGAGTAAAATGACGGAAAACGTTAGTCAGTCAGCCATTTACGATAGTCATGAAGACTGATTTGGCGAGCATAATCTCATTCTGGAATAAGAATGAAAAACGTAAGTTTGCATTAAGCAAATGGCCAGAGTAGAGGTGGACATTGTACAAACATCTTAGAATAAGAAGGATGACCAGGTTTGCTCACGCACTGCTTTTGGACTGGTCGGAATATGACTGACATTTTCACGAGAACTAAATTTAACATCAACTAGACGGGAATTCGTTCGACCTTGTGGTGGTTCCCAACAAAAGAAGCTTATAAACGTTATATCAATACACTAGTTTAATGATAATATACCAAAAATAATTAACAGTAAAAAAACCCAAAGTGTCTGTCTGTGAGTAAAAACCAAGAGTAACAAAATATAGTTACGATACAAATGGTATATTATACAAACAGACAATAACAGTTACTATAGAATAAATGTTACTTGTGAGCTGCTTCGTGAGAACAACAACCACAAATAAGTTCACTCGATTAACGAAGGTTCCTCTG
This sequence comes from Schistosoma margrebowiei, assembly GCA_944470205.2. Lineage (NCBI taxonomy): Eukaryota > Metazoa > Platyhelminthes > Trematoda > Strigeidida > Schistosomatidae > Schistosoma > Schistosoma margrebowiei. Next base: position 45,758,510 of record OX104025.1, on the reverse strand, counting down.
CAAGTAATTGCACCAACGGCGTATTGAGAAAGATTGCGTCCAATAGTATTATAATATAATAATCCGTGCCAGAATTCCAACGTGGTGTTCGGAAGGGCTAAAGGAATGTTATAACACTATTATAGTCTTTAATCAAAAACCGTGGTCAATAAAGCAGAAGAACGAACGGTGTAGATAGCGGTTCATATCTTTAAACCTCGGGGTAGTAAAATCGTATACATTCATCGAAACAATTATCATCGTGATTAACAAGTAATACAGAAAAACAACAGATATTGAATGAAAATGTGGTTACATATAAAGTGTGACAAACTAGAGAGAAAATACGGTTTTTATTTTCTCTTTACCAAAAATCATTAAATATGCGTCACCATAACCTTGAAGATGCAGTATAGTCGTCCGTAATAAGAATAATAGTAGGTCAGATGACCTGTGTTAATCCTGGGTGTATGCTTACCAGTGAAGATTCAGTTTTCCTCGTAGACTTCTTCATATCCGTTTATGTTTTCTAATTTTGGTCTGTGTGTAGATTGTTATTATTACTATTGTTGTTGTCACTTTGACCAAGGCACCTGTGGGTGTGTCCGATTCTGTGAGAGTATTTTCGTGGGGTGTTTCTCAACTCAGTGGCATCTGCCACACTGTTTTGGCAGTTTCTGTCGAGGTGAGAAAGTGAATTATAATTCAGAGTATGTGTAATCGGATGATAGTGGTTGTTGATTGAACTGCTCATTCAGTTGATAGCGGACACGTGTAACGAGTGGAAGCTAATGAAGTAAGTGATTTTAATTTTAGTTCTATTTTGTGTTTAACTAAATTTTATGGTGTAGATAATTGTGAACTTGAGACAGGTAGTCGCAATTTGGACACCAATGATTCCCTGAATAATGATGACTCTGTAGATAAATGCTGATTTCAGATAAGAGAAGAAAGCGAGAATGAGAATTTTGAACAATTGAGAGGATCTGACAAATACAATGAAGTAAGAGCACATTATAGACACGTGGACAGATAAACAGTCTGTGTCAGTTGTTGCAATGGAACAATATAAATACTGTACAGTTAAATGTTTTGTGTTGTCTTTTAATCTGTCATAATTATCCAATACGGTTTTGTTGTGACCAATTAGAATTGTACTTCTTGATTGGGTGTTGTGGAAGTTCTAGGCTATTTGAGATTGTTGGTGATTCGTTAGACCGTTTCGAATCCACAGACAATCATGTTATTAATGAAAGTGAATAAAAGCGAAATACTTATTGAATTGCAGTAGAAGTAACTAAAGTTTGATGAATATTTGTCCGTGTCACGTTCGAATTTGTTGGTTTAGCAGAGGGCATGAATTAGTTTTTATGTGGATGTGGGATTTCACCTGTTTTTACTTGACTAATTGACATCCAGTGTCGGATGCTGGATCAACTGAGTACGCTAACCCCTACGTCTTTAAATAATCAAAGCTGAGACCAATGTAAACTGTTGGATATAGCCCACCAATTGCTTAAACGTGGACCAAAGCAGAGAAGCATATTAACTATTCAGTATTTTAAGTCACTAAAATAAGTACGAACGAACCCTGATATTGTCTTGTTAAAGCCTGATAAAAGATCCGGCGTGGTTGTCAAGAACAAATGTGAATGTAAAGGTAAGACATTATCGATTCTCAGTGATGAAAGTAAATTTATGCGTGATGGTGAATTTGCAGGTATTAGCAAAGTAGAGGGAAGAATAAATCCAAACATAGTGAAGCTGCTACACATGAATATTATTGGTAGAGAGGAATTTAATTTCCTGGAACCTATTGTTTCTGAGTATGGTCATTTACATGGATTACGTAAAATGTACAAACCAATCATTTGTTTACGCCCAATTTTATCAGTGCGTCGATCACCTACACATAACCGAGCTAAATTACTGGATCCTGTTGGAACACGTTTATATAAGTATTCTGTGAACGATTCTTTTGACTTGGTCGATCATTTATGTGATATTAATATCAAGAGAAAGACAATGTGTTCATTTGACGTGAATTCACTGTTCACAAATATACCTCTGAAAACGACTATTGGTATATTATGTGACCACACATCTTTGAACAGCCTTGAAAAAACTACCTGTTCCTCTGAAAATTCTTAAAGATTTAGCACTATTATGTACTGACAACGTCCAGTTCATATTTGAAGGTGAATAGTTTTGCCAGATCAACTGGTTGCTATGGTTGGTCCATTAGACCAATAATAGCAGACGTGTTCATAACACATGTTGCAAATCTAGTTGAAGACCTAGTCGTAAACAAGTCTGTTTATAAGAGATATGAAGATGACACCTTAGTTATCTGTGAAAGAAAGGACGAAATGAATTGTTTATTGAGTAGACTTATTACTCTGCGAAATCACATCAGCCTTTGATGTGAAGAGGGGAAGAATGACCGGCTTCTCCTCATAGATATGCTAACAAGTAGACGAGAAGATGGTTCAAGCAGACGATCCATCTTTCGAAAACCAACGTTGACGGGCCAATACCTTAGTCACAATAGTTACTGCCCAGTGCAATACAAATGAGGTTCGATGAGCGGTCTGTTTAATAGGATTAATCGTGTTTGCACAAACGACGCTATCGATGAAGACGTTAGGTTGTTAAACAAAACATTATTGGAAACTGGCTATCCCTTAAAATCCATAAATAGATGGAAAGGTCACGGTATACTGAGGCCTACTATAACCTTGGCAGAAAGGAACCTGTCTACATCATTTTTCGGTTTGGAGGTGATTCAAATAATTTTTTACTGAAACAAAGGCTTAAATAAGTTGTTAACAAGACGTATTACACAGCAAAGGTCTTTATGAAAGAGAAAACAATGTCCATGTCTCAGCAAAAACGTAAAACACACGGAAGTGATTGCGTCACATGCCACTGTGTTTATCGATTTGAATGTGTGTGTGGCCACATAAGTCTTGGCATCCAGTAGTATAGTCAATGACTGAGTTACTCTTAAGTACTTTGCGAGATTACACCTAACATCAAGTGTGTGGCCACATATACATGTGGAGGAGTAGTCGTGATCTCCAAATTATGGTGTGCGAACATTTACCTAAATGGTTGCACAAACAACTAAAATCAAGTGATCCAATAGGAGTAGATGATGAACATCCATTCATGAAGGAAATTCACTGAGTAAGTTAATACTCGTAATAATAATAATACCACTACTGCTGCTTTTAGAACTACTGCTATTTCAAAAACTACTGCTACTACTACCAATACTAATATTACGACGACTACCACCAATACTACGACTTATACCAATACTGCCACTACTACTACTTCAACTCCTACAACAACTACTACTACGACTATTTCTACTATTGCTACATCTGTTTATCCGAGATCAAATTCTGTCGTGAACGCTCAGTAGTCGAAATTTCTTACAATCTGTGCTCTGAAATGTTCGACTTCCTTGAATTTATTATTCATGAGAATTCCATGCGATTTACATTCATCGCACAGTAACACGTACGATACCCCATACACTATCGACCGGTAAAACAATCAAAAACACAAATTTGAGTAGTTAGAAAATTTATTTTCACTTTTTATATTGCAAAATGGACATGACATCCAGGCGTTTTGATTGCTTGACCTGGACGTTTTAAACATGTTCTGGTTTTACACAGCTTGACATTATTGTTTGACATTGTTTGCTTTGATGATGTGGATTCGCCATGTAAAACCGTGTATTTTCCTTTCATTTGTTCATGATTATGAATAGGTTGTTTTGGAGAATAATGATAATAATAATAATTACAACAATTGCACTAACAATAATAGTGGTAATTGTAGCAATAGTAATCAACTCCGCCTGTAGCTCTCATAGGGTTACTGCCGGTCCCAAGCCCGGGTAAAGGAGGAGGGTTGGGCATGGGGTTAGCGTCCCCATCCCGTAGAAAACTAACTCGCTAAAAAAACGCTTACCAGAAAAAATAATCCAAACCATTTAAACTCTGCCCTGGGAGTTAGAAGGTCTTCATTTAGAAGAATTATGACGCTTCATGGTGAAAGCCGAGTTCCTTCGGAAGCCACGAGGCCGATGCCCCTTCTAACAACCAGAGCAAAAATTTTTATAGGTACATGGAACGTTCGAACAATGTGGGAAACCGGGAAGACCAGTCAAATAGCAATGGAAATGAGGAGATACAACTTAGCCGTACTGGGAATCAGCGAAACCCACTGGACCCAAGCTGGACAGAAAAGGCTAGCTACGGGAGAGATGCTGCTATACTCCGGTCACGAAGAGGACAATGCTCCACACACTCAGGGAGTCGCTCTTATGCTGTCCAAAGTAGCACAAAATGCACTTGTAGGATGGGAATCTCACGGATCCAGAATCATCAAAGCATCATTCAAAACAAAGAAGGAGAGGATATTAATGAATATTATCCAATGTTATGCACCCACAAATGATAGCAACGACGACATTAAAGATCAGTTCTACGAGCGGCTGCAGTCAGTCATTGAGAAATGCCCAAGAAAGGACCTAACTATTCTGATAGGAGATCTAAATGCCAAAGTCGGAATAGACAACACTGGATATGAAGATATTATGGGACAACATGGACTGGGAGAAAGAAACGAAAATGGAGAAAGATTTGCAAATCTATGTGCATTGAACAAATTGGTCATAGGAGGCACAATATTTCCACACAAGCGTATACACAAGGCTACATGGATCTCACCGGACCACACTACAGAAAACCAAATAGATCATATTTGCATCAACAAAAAATTCCGAAGGACAATGGAAGATGTGAGAACCAGGAGAGGCGCTGACGTAGCTTCAGATCACCACCTAGTTGTGGCCAATTTAAAACTGAAGCTAAAAAAGAACTGGACAAGTGGACAAACAGCACTACAAAGGTTCAATACAGCCTTCCTTCGAGATACTGAAAAACTCAATGAATTCAAGATTGCTCTCAACAACAGGTTCCAAGCCTTAGAAGATCTACGGAAGGAAGAAGAAACTAGTATGGAGGACAACTGGAAAGGCATCAAGGAAGCATTAACTTCAACGTGTCAAGAGGTTCTGGGTCTAAAGAAATACCATCATAAGGAGTGGATCTCTACAGAAACACTGGACAAGATCAAAGAAAGGAAGAACAAGAACAAGCACAAGCTGAATACATAGAAGCAAACAAACAAGTGAAGAGGAGCATTAGAGTCGACAAGAAGAAATACGTGGAAGAACTAGCAACGACGGCAGAAAAAGCTGCTAGAGAAGGAAATATGAAACAGCTTTACGATACAACGAAGAAACTAGCAGGGAAATACAGTAAACCAGAGAGACCGGTCAAAGACAAAGAAGGCAAGCCAATCACCGAAATTCAACAACAGCGGAACAGATGGGTAGAATACTTCGAGGAACTCCTGAATAGGCCGGCTCCAATGAATCCACCGGACATCGAAGCGGCACACACAGATCTTCCCATAGACGTCAACCCACCAACGAAGGAAGAAATCAGAATGGCCGTCAGACAAATCAAGAACGGGAAAGCAGCGGGTCCGGACAACATACCAGCTGAAGCACTAAAGTCAGACATCGAAGCAACTACAAACATGCTTCACCTTCTATTCAAAAAGATTTGGGAAGAGGAACAAGTGCCGATGGACTGGAAAGAAGGGCACCTCGTCAAGATTCCAAAGAAAGGAGATCTGAGCAAATGTGAAAACTATAGAGGCATTACACTGCTGTCAATACCAGGGAAGGTCTTCAACAGAGTGTTTCTGAACCGGATGAAAGATGCAGTAGACGCCCAACTTCGAGATCAACAAGCTGGATTCCGTAAGGATCGATCATGCACAGACCGAATTGCAACACTACGGATCATCATCGAACAATCAGTTGAGTGGAACTCATCACTATACATCAACTTCATTGATTATGAAAAAGCATTCGACAGTGTAGATAGGAGGACATTATGGAAACTTCTTCGACACTACGGAGTTCCTGAGAAGATTGTCAACATTATCCGGAACTCATACGACGGACTACAGTGCAAAGTCGTGCATGGAGGACAGCTGACAGATGCATTCCAAATAAGGACCGGAGTCAGACAAGGCTGTTTACTCTCTCCCTTCCTCTTTCTTCTGGTGGTCGACTGGATTATGAAGACCTCGACATCTGAAGGAAAACACGGAATTCAATGGACAGCTCGAAATCAATTAGACGATTTGGACTTCGCAGATGACCTAGCCCTCCTATCATGTACACACGAACAGATGCAGATGAAGACAGTTAGTGTAGCAGCAGTATCTGCATCAGTAGGCCTCAACATACACAAAGGGAAAACCAAAGTCCTCAAATTCAAAGCGGAAAACAACAATCCAATCACTCTTGATGGCGAAACTCTGGAAGATGTAGAATCCTTCACATACCTGGGAAGCATCATCGATGAACAAGGGGGTTCAGTTGCAGACGTAAAGGCAAGGATTGGCAAAGCAAGGACAGCATTTCTACAGTTAAAGAACATATGGAACTCAAAACAACTTTCAACCAATATCAAAGTGAGAATCTTCAATACCAACGTCAAGGCAGTTCTACTGTATGGAGCTGAAACTTGGAGAACTACAACAACCACCATCAAGAAGGTACAAGTATTTATAAATAGCTGTCTGCGCAAGATACTCAACATCCATTGGCCGGATACCATCAGCAATAGCCTTCTGTGGGAGAGAACAAACCAACTTCCAGCTGAAGAAGAAATTAGGAAAAGACGATGGAAATGGATAGGACATACATTACGCAAGTCGTCAAACTGCATCACGAGGCAAGCCCTAACTTGGAATCCTGAAGGGAAGCGAAAAAGAGGAAGGCCAAAGAACACATTGCGTCGGATAATAGAAGCAGATATGAAAACAATGAATTACAACTGGACGGAGCTAGAAAGGATTGCCCATGACAGGGTTGGATGGAGAATGCTGGTGAGCGGCCTATGCTCCTTCACGAGGAGTAACAGGCGTAAGTAAGTAAGTAGTAGTAGTAGTTGCTGTAGTAATAATGGTAGTAACAATAATACACAATTTTCAATAATGTTAGCATTATACTTGCCATATTTAAAAAAAAATTTAGAATAATAATAGTAGAATATTAATAATAATAAATCGGGTCTGTGTAATTGAGAAGAATATTGAATTGAGTTTAAATAAGGAAATGGTGAAAATAAGGGAATAGAAATAATGGAGACGTGAAATACTCAAACAGTTTAATTGGCATGTCTATGAACACAGAACATGAATAAACTACTTTGTATATAATTAAGAAAATACAACTTATTATCGCAGTAAGATATGACACTAGAATAAATGTTTGTGCAGTTATAGTTTAGAGTGATGCTATGAAAGTCACAATTGAGTGAAAAGGATAATAAAATATCAGTTTGTATGAGTCATATATGCATAGTGAAGATAAAACGGGTCTGAGAAGTTAATTAAAGTGTAAAACAAGTTATTGTCTTAATTACAAACTTCATAATCTTAAGAATAAGATTTATTTAGAAGGGAAGAAGAGAGAGAAAAGAAGTGAACACTTAGTGAAAAGTTTTGATCCATGATCAGAATAATAATTGTGTAATGAATATCAACCTCAGAAGGAAACCAACAATTTCGAAAAATAAAATAAAAATCCTTTAAAGCACTCGGATGGATACATTTAGATTTATGTAATAGTATACAGAATGAAGCCGGATATTAGTATAAATATTTATGCAATAATAATTAAGATTGATGATATGAAAGTCAAAATTGATTTCGAAGGACAATCTACAGTTAAATATGTTTAGAAGGATAAGAAGAGATAAAGAGAATATCTAATGTGTTGGGGAATTAATAATGATATTAATAACGGTAATAATGATAAACACGAACATAAGCAGACTTCATATATTAAGATAAAGAGAAATAATACAAAATAGACGTGAAAAGATTTAAAGTTTTTATTTTGCTTTTCAAGCAATTAAATAGATGACGGACCTTGTTTGTATAAATCCTTATTGAATACATTGATATTCAATAGGTGACATAATCCACTTTCGGAAAGAAAATCGTCAAGGAGACTTTTGAACCGGGTTGTAGTTTCACTGCAACGGAGGTTCAATGGCAGTCTGTTCCACATGGTTGAGTAGCGAATAAGGAAAAACTTCTGACGTAAGTTTGTGTGGGTTCTTGGAATCGCCAGAATATTCTCCTTATTGAGTAGATTGTGGGATGATATCATAAGGTATGAAGGGGTGGATACCAAAGAGTAGGAAATACCGTTAATAAGCTGGTACATAAAGACAAGATTTACTTTGATACGTCTGATCCAAAGAGGTTCTAAGTTGAGTTGTTGACATCTTTGTTGATAGTCTTTGTTATCGGAATACCCCTGAACAACTTTGGTGAACTTTCTTTGAACACCTTCAATTTTAATCAGATCATTATGTCTGCAATTACTGTAAACTAAAATACCATATTCAAGTATTGGTAAGATACATTTTCTGTATAATAACAATCTCGATTCGATATTATTGAAGTTTATCATTATCAATCCGATGAGCGTTCTAACTTTCAATACTTGAGATATAATGTGCTCAGAAAAGTTCAGACTGTTGCTATATCTTAAACTCAGGTCAGGAACAGTGTTGAGAGGTTTGAGTGTATGTGTGTGTACAGTCAGATTTAAGTTAAGGCAGCGACCAATGTGAATAAATCCACTTTTGTTAACATTAAGTAGCATATTCTACGAAATAGTCCATTCGTACAAATTGTTTATTTCCTCTTGGATTACCGCTGAAATATAGCTTTCTTTCGTGGGAGAAGAGAATGAATAAACTACTTCCAGGTCATTAGCAAAAAGGAAAGGCTTACCATACTGAAAGAGAGAACACACGTCATTGATAAAAAGGAGAAAGAGTAATGGACCAACCACACTTCCTTGTATAACCCCACTGGTTACATTCACAGGTTTAGAGTAACAAGATCCAAAGCGAACGATTTGGCTACGTTCTTCTAAAAAAGATTTGAGCCAAGATAAAAGGGAATTCTGTATGCCAAATGAAGAGAGTTTTAAAAGAGGAAGTTTGTGTGAGACACAAACGAAAGCCTTACTAAAATCGAAGTAAAGAATTATCACTGACTGACCAACATCTCTTCTCTGGGTAATTTGATCAAAAAACTCCAGGTGCGATGTGAAACATGAGCGTTTAGTCATAAACCCGTGTTGGGATGGGCTGATCAGACTAGCCGGAAGTAAAAATGATAATAGCTGTTTGTGGATGATTTTTTCCATGGTTCTTGAGAGCACGGATGTCAAATTAATTGGTCTATAGTTAATAATATCACTACATGGTCCTGTTTTGAATCTAGGGGTGATAAGGGATGTTTTCCTTACTGATGGATAGGTCTCATATTCTATAGATAGATTGAAAAGTTTCAAACAAAATAGTGGAAATTCTCTACTTCCATATTTCACAAATGATGAAGGTATCCCGTCAGGTCCAACATCATAAGACTTTTTCAGGGCAGCTATGGCCTGCTTGATGTTGGAGGGTGTGAAATCAATTTTCGACAGATGTCTGGATGTTAGCATTGGAAATGTAATGATGGAGCTTTTAGTTCCAGTCTTGTAGCACTGCGAGAAGTGCTTGCTGAATTGTTCGCATATAGTATTCGGGTCGTTAACAATGCTTCCGTTAACTATAAAGAATTTAGTCGTGCCAAGGGAATTTGACTTTACACGGGATTTAAAAAGTCAAAGTATTGATAATTCTGGGCTTTTACTACGTGGAGCTTTATTTTCTATATTCATAAAATACTTACGTTTAGATGAAGCATTTCTGTCGATTAATTTAAGTATACTCTGAAGTGCATACACATCATTCCGCTCGTAGTAGCGGCATTTTAATTTCCTCAGCTTTCTTTTAAAAGTATTTTGGCCCCTATTAGCATTTAAGCCACACGGCCAATAACTGGAGCAGTACAGTCAAGAAAATATATCAGGTTGTGGTATAGATTGGAAAGCGCAATGTCAACATTATTTGTGGTAAAATAAGTTTCCCATGGTAAACATTGAATGAGAGTTTCAGTCCGTTTCCATGTTTGTTGATCAAAATGTCTGCTCTGGTACGTCACTGAAGCTTTAGAGTTTAATTGTATGTCGTTTAAAGAGTGAATAATACTCAATACAACTCTATGGTCACTCATAAAAACCTCATGACTGGTATGCACTGAGATAGAGTCTATGTTGATTGTTAACATTAAATCAAGTGTATTATTCCCCCTGGTTGGTTTTCGAACCTGTTGAACCCATCCACAAATTTCTAATGTTTCAACTAGATTGTTATATCGACCTGGTACCGGAGTCAATCCTCATGTAATTTTTGGCAGATTAAAATCACCTCCAATGATTTTAAAAGTATGTGGTTAGTGAGAAGCAATGTAAAAGATGTTTGTTAGTGATCTGTCAAACTTAGTATCCACATGAGGTGGTCTATATATGCATCCCACCAGTAAATAATTTTGGGATCCACAGTTTACAGTAACCCAAGTGGAGTCGTCTATAGAATCAAAGGATTTATCCTCAAATTTGCACGCTTGAATGTCTGAACGGACATAGATAATTGTACCGCCTCCTATTCCATAACATCTATCGGTTCTAAAGAAAACGTAGTCATCTACATTCAAGGAATGATCGGATATAGATGAATTACACCACGTTTCCGTAATAAGTACAATGGCTGGATTTACAAGGAATAAAAGAGTTTTAGGATGAACAATTTTATTGGAGAGAGAGCGGGCATTGAACGAAAGAATAAGAAACTCAGAGTCATCATAGTGAAGCAGGTTAGAGTATAAATCGCAATTGGTAGTTCCATTAATACTCATAGGATTAGCTAAGGTAAGAGTCGTGTTGCGAGGGGAAATAGATTCAACCACTTTGTCATCATGTGAAATATGTTTACCGATGCCGGCAGGAAAGACGGCGGAATTACAAAAAAGTCTTCTCATTGCTATTGGATATAACATCTGATAAAGGCATAGTGTACATATTGGGAGCCGAAACAAGAAGGCTATCAGCTCTACGTGTGCGACCAAGTGGCCAATTACAATTCAGATAACTATTTATACCTGACGTATGGGTAACGTGTTTAAGACGTTTATTTCCAAGGTTTGTGGTTGATTTCGGCTTCTTCATATGTTGGAGAGGATTGTGTACTGTTAAACATACTTGCGATGGTTTGGGAGGTTCGAATATATCAACGTTAAGTGCGTGGTCAGTTATATGAATGTTATGATTAGTTTTCCTGTTATTTGTTGCACAGTTACTGTAACTGAGTATTGCACTAACAGGGGTTTGGACTGTGTTATCCCATTCGTCATCAGCACAACTACTTCGGATTGAATCTAAGTCAACATTCTTAAGAGGATGGACACCACCTACATCGGGATTACTTTCTTCTGGGTTTTGAAGTTTAGGAGATTCAGAAGAGTTTTTCGGTGACGGCAAAATGGTTAAACTAGACGTCCTCTTAGAATCGGACTTAACTTTACGACCATTAGGATTATGATGCGTTTGAGAGTTTGACGCTGGTGGTCTGTAGCTATCTCTTCCTGCTTTTCGCTGGCATGGTGTTTTATCCGTAAGTCTTGATATCCTTGAAATCTGTTTTTGTCTGAATGAGTTGGGGGAAGTTAAAAATTCACTGGCGTTTACAGATGAATTGAATTTGAACAAAATCGGTGAGTGCATACCAGGATGACTTCTTTTTAATCTTGTGCATACACATGGTACGTGTGTCATATTGCTGTCTCTAGGCAGACTAGATTTGATATTTTTAAGGGCATGTGTATCCGGTATATTAAACACAATTGCATTACTAGATCGTCTTATTCTTTCAAATACCTCTGATGCAACACGATCTAGGAAAATATTTATGTCATTCATTTGATCTGGAGTCTCTGTGAGGTTGGGGTTGATGAGATATTTAAGCGGATTGAGAATGTTCATGTCTACTTGCAACTTTTTTATAGCATCCATATGGTTGCAGTTGCGATTATCATCACTGTTTACCAGCAGAGTTTTCAACATGTCTGGAATGGAGACAACTGGTAAAAGCTTGTCTGCTTCCGGATGAACGGAGTGGCTCGTCTCGTTGAAACTGTCGGAAATCGTGTCAGTAGTGGTGTTAAAGTATGTCGTTTTCCTACGTTTGGCTGGACGCCTTCATTTTCTTTTGTGGCATGATAAGAAAGTGACGTATAGCAAATGGATTGAACAGAGTGTTGGAAATAGAAAGGAGTGAAAAAATCAATTCCGAGGGCTCAAGTCAGTCTAAAAATCAAAATCTATGTTTTAAACAAGAGTGAATGTATCATAAGGACTAGTGGTATCAAAAACAAAAGATGGCAATGGCAGGAAGATAGTAGTGGAGATGAAGTATTTATGTCAGTATCTGTGTGGAGGCAAAATAGAATATAAAGGAGCAAGTTGTATAAATTTTAACATATATGACACGAAAGATAGCCTTATATAGTAAAGTAATTTAGAAATGTCGATAATTAGCATCAAACAATCAAAGTGAGCACGGTATGTGATACATATATAAACTGAAAGTCCGTACTAGTAAAAATTGGGAGGTGCAGAGATAAGTAGTTTAGAAGATTATTACCGTCTAAGATTATTATGTTGCTTCATGAACAAATATATGAAACAGCTTTTTTGGAAAGAAATACTGCCAAAAAAAAACTATGACAGACTCACCGAAATGAACAGGTAATTTTGGAAATTAAGTGACTTATAGTACCCAAATACGATTTAAATGATAGTTCATAAAATAGTGAATACAGTCTTTTAACATACACTGTACTCATGGTTTGCTTCGTTCTTAACAGAACGTAAATAGATGGTAAAGTACAATGACTATCTCTCGTCCCCTAGACCAATCACCAGTAGAGTTATCCAGGGAAGTGTATTAGGTCCACTTTTGTTTCTTATGTGTATAAACGATATGTGTAACACCATAGAATTTGGGAAACCATACCTATATGCTGATGATTTCAAAATAGTATACAGCTATAAGCCTGAGACACCAAGCGAAAGTGTATCTAGATTCAAAAGGACCTCAATAACTTAACTATATGGAGTGAAAAATGGCAATTACCATTTAACCTCAACAAGTGCGGGATCATGCACTTTGGAAAGCATCCCTATAAACCGCAACTTCACTTAAATGAAAGTGGAGTCCAAACACTCGAATCAGTACATGATTTAGGAATTAATTACACAGGAAGCCTGAACTTTGAAGAACATGCCTCCTCTATTATTTCTAAATCTAGACGGCTTATTAGCTTTATAATGAAAAACGTTTTCACAACAGAGGGTAAACTTACTCTCTACAAAATGTATACGACCCTCCCTTGAATACTGCTCTTTTGTCTTCTCTAATATGAATATCACAGACAAGATAAGAGTAGATGTTCAAAGACGTTTCACACGTCAACTACTAGGATGTAACTCGGATCTCGATTATACAGACAGATGTAAGCATCTATCTTTAGAACCTTTACGCCACCGTAGGCTAAAAAACAATTTAATATTTCTCTACAAAGCGATATATGGGCTCTCCTGCCCGACTATTACCCACGACCCAGCCTATAGACTTAGAAACAACGCATATACACTACTTACCGTAAAACACCAAAAACAAATGCGTTGTAAGTTCTTTACAGTACGGTACAGTTTATTGTGGAACAGGCTGCCAATGCCTATCCGTAACTGTGATACGTTTACCAGATTCAAAAAGCTAATAACTCTATTTCTAGACTCTAAAGAGCTTCAACATTTCCTTGAACTCCCGCCCACCAATGAGGCACTTTATTACGGACCGCCTAGTATCTAGAAAGAACAAGATTATAACAAGTTCGACTGTTACTAATATGAATATATCAAATCACAGAACATATGGCTTATCCTTTCCTATTATTCATTGTTTATTAATCATGACTTCATGCTCCTAACCCTAGCTTTCAGTTCCCAAATCTCTACAGGTTAAATGTACATTATTCTTCCCAAAAGTCATGCCTTTTTTATTCCACTGCAAGTAGACAGATAGCTCAATCTTATGGATGCTGATCTACTAAGGCCGACCATTCAAAGTTCAAAATTTGGCCACAACGTCTTGTGAGTTTCTCAATGTTTTATTTGTCTTACCCTGAAATTCTTTTTCTACGATTTTATACCCTCTCATATCTTTTGATTTGCTATTAGTCCTTACTTCTTCAAACCATTATTTATTTTCATAGCAGTGTGATATACTATGTGGACATCTAACCCATAAAACAAATTTTTTTAACTATCTGATTTGCTTGTAACATGGACCTAGTAAAGACAGTGTATTCCAACTATAGGCTTTGATTAAAGCAGTATTCATACTTACCACAAACGTAAGAGAGCCTAACATCACAAAAGGAGGGAGAGTGGCGTTACTGACCAGCAAACATGAAGGTGGGGAGATAACTTCAATCCACCCATGTCTGTAGGGCAGAACATTTTGTTTAATTACGGCTCCTTATGATTTAGTGGGATGCCACGAACTTATGGTGTTGAAGCTGATCTATTCACGCAAAATACCTCTTTAAGTCGTGTTACGAACGTTGAATTGGTTTCACTTCCTACCCAGAAATCCTATTACAAGCAAACTAGACAATTCGCTAATATACGAAGCCTAATCAAGACCCTATAATAACTGGGGAAAAATATTTTAAAAAACGAAAGGGGCTCTAATAGCTTCGATATTAAAGGGAAGACAGCCAAATGTATATCACAATACTGTTTCTAGCACTATATTTTATTTTATAATCACACATAATCTTATACTCTCAGCTCTTTTCCGAATCGCCCCCATTTGTCAGTTGTATGTCCATTCACACCTTGTTAACACTTATCTTCTTCAACCTATTAAAATGCTCTTTCTTAACATATACCTTAATAAAAGAAAATTAGACTGAGTAATCATACCTTAAAAATTCCTTCATGAATATTGTCTACTCTGCCTCTCGTGTTTTCTTCTACTTGCACCCTCTTTCAGCCCCCTTGTGATATGGTACGAAAGATTTCATCGTGCACCATTCTCAAAGCCTTAGACATTCCAAAGGGACATAAGGTTGCGACATTTAGAAGCTCCCACCTTCAATGGATCTATCCTTGACCATCAGTTGAACATCTGCAACGCAATCTATATGAAGTGCGCCAACTGTGGTACTGATTAAAACCATCTACATTCATATCTTATAAATTATCAAACCAGCTATGTAATTTACTACAGTGTATATTGTATCATTTGTATCAATTTGATCTTACCTGTAAACTGGCATGCCTCATGTAACAAACTGTTATTTGGGAATAAATTATTATTATTATTATTATTATATATTTCTTGATATTAGGTAGAGGTTTGAATAGATCCTGTAGATACATTTATGCATATGGGTTAAAGCATTCAAATACGATACAACCATACATTCCTTAAGGAAGAGAATACAGATATGAAATGAAAATCTTCGTCAAATTTGATAACATATGGTTTCAAAATGACAGAGCATAGTTTGATCATATAGTCAAAATGAATATATGTAATTATATGATTATTAATTACTGAATGAATATGATTATAAAAACCATAAGTTAAACTCAGATCACATCATATGGCATGAAATACACAGTTTATATGCTAAAAATTAGGAATTGAGATATCTTCCATAATTCCAAGAAAACATAACCCATCCAGCTATGCGAGAATCCTAGAAAAATAAAACTAAAAGCCTCGGCCTGAAATTAACGTCCAGTCTGCAGCGCGCGCCAAAAGTTCTATTTCTACTATTGCTACATCTGTTTATCCGAGATCAAATTCTGTCGTGAACGCTCAGTAGTCGAGATTTCTTACAATTTGTGCTCTGAAATGTTCGACTTCCTTGAATTTATTATTCATGAGAATCCCATGCGATTTACATTCATCGCACAGTAACACGTACGATACCCCATACACCATCGACCGGTAAAACAATCAAAAACACAAATTTGAGTAGTTAGAAAATTTATTTTCACTTTTTATATTGCAAAATGGACATGACATCCAGGCGTTTTGATTGCTTGACCTGGACGTTTTAAACATGTTCTGGTTTTACACAGCTTGACATTATTGTTTGACATTGTTTGCTTTGATGATGTGGATTCGCCATGTAAAACCGTGTATTTTCCTTTCATTTGTTCATGATTATGAATAGGTTGTTTTGGAGAATAATGATAATAATAATAATTACAACAATTGCAGTAACAATAATAGTGGTAATTGTAGCAATAGTAATAGTAATCACATTGGTAATATTGGTAGCAGTAGTAGTAGTAGTAGTTGCTGTAGTAATAGTGGTAATAACAGTCATTGAGACAAGTTTGTCCGGAATCCATTTGGTTGTTCATCGATATAATTATTTTTGCGAGCGTTTTACAGTGAGACCGCTCGGCAAATGCGTTTTTACAAACTGATTATCATCGCTCTAGACTGATATTATATAGACTTGACATACGTTTAGACTATTCCCATTCAAATTTGAATAGAAAAAGTCAATCGAGTCACGTGACTGTAAATCAATCAAGAATGTATGTTTGAAATCAATGTGATTTATGAGAACGATGATGAAATTAAGGAGTAAAATGACGGAAAACGTTAGTCAGTCAGCCATTTACGATAGTCATGAAGACTGATTTGGCGAGCATAATCTCATTCTGGAATAAGAATGAAAAACGTAAGTTTGCATTAAGCAAATGGCCAGAGTAGAGGTGGACATTGTACAAACATCTTAGAATAAGAAGGATGACCAGGTTTGCTCACGCACTGCTTTTGGACTGGTCGGAATATGACTGACATTTTCACGAGAACTAAATTTAACATCAACTAGACGGGAATTCGCTTGACCTTGAGGATTGGTTCAAATGGTTCAAATGGTTTTGGACGGAATAGAAGAAGCTTTCGCTTAACAGGCTTCCGTGTCTAGTTGCAGGGGATCATCAAATCTTTCAGGCAGGAACCTTGGTATGTTAACAATAAAAGAGGAAAAGAAATTGGTAAATCATAGTATGATACTGTCCTTGGTCCTTAAGCATAGGTCAAGTTGCCTCTTGAAGGACTCCTGAGAAGTCGCTTGGACTAGCTCAGCTGGCAGCGAATTCCAGCTTTTGACAACTCTTAAGGAGTAGAAGTTGTGTCTACATCCCGTCTTGCTATATTGAGTTTCCAGTTTCTGGGTGTTACCCCTTAGGTTATTATTCGAACTAAGCTTGAGTAGGTGTTTAAGAGGATGTCCAGAAGTGTTAAGAATACTATAAGCCATTAATAAATCACCCCTAAGACGCCTATACTCTAATGGGTAAAGGTCTAGTGAATGGAGGCGTTCTTCGTAAGGCTTAGATTTGAGTCCGCGAACTGATTTCGTGGCTCTCCGTTGGATACGCTCCAAAGTGATCTTGTCCTTTTGGAGTGAGGGGGGAGTACTATATTTCCGTACTCTAAATGGGGACGGATAAAACTATTGAAGATTGTGTGGAAAGTTCTTCCGTCAAACTGACCAAAAATGCGCTTCAATGTTACCAGTGCAAGGTTTGCTCGGAAGGCATTTTTGTCACAATTAGCGTAAGACCTTAAATCATGGGGCACCAGGACTCCTAAATCTCTTTCGACTTGCGATACTACCAGAGAGGAATTTCTTAAGTTATAACTGTAGTCTGCGACATGTCGCAGATGGACTACTTTACACTTTGAAGTGTTAAATGTAAGTCCGTTATCATCGGCCCAACTTTGAAGTCGAGTCAGATCCTCCTAAAGTGCCTGTGTATAGTCTTGATTGCGTATCTCTCTCCAAAGTTTCACGTCATCGGCAAAAAGTAATAAGTCTGACGTTACATGTTGAGGAAGATCGTTTATGTAGATCAAGAAGAGGAGAGGCCCTAATACTGAGCCCTGGGGAACCCCACTAGGACATTCCATAGCCTGAGATAAAGTGAAATTAACCCTGACCTTAAAGTGTCGATTTTCTAGGTATGAAGTAAGCCAATCGATTAGAGGTGGTTTGATACCTAGTCGTTTGAGCTTATTGATAAGACACAAGTGGTTAACTTTATCAAAAGCTTTTGAGAAATCAAGGTATATGATATCAACCTTGCCCTTGCGATCAAGGATGCTTGTCCATCTGTCCACCGCAGTCAGCAGGTTGGTTATACAAGAGTAACCCTTCCTGAAAACATGCTGTTGGGGTGAGAAGAAGTTTAAGGACAGTAGATAATCGTTTAAACCACCGCATATCAGGGACTCCATGAGTTTTGAAGGTAATGACAGAAGAGCCACCGGCCGATAACTTGAAGGTCCATTGCGTCGACCCCCTTTGAAAATTGGTGTGATGTTAGCCAACTTCCAATTTTCCGGTAGTTTGCCTTGGCTTAGCGAGTGTGAAAACATCACGCTAAGCGGTGTTGCCAGGATTGAGGCTGCCTCCTTCAGTATGGCAGAATGAACCATATCCGGGCCAGGAGAAGTATCTAGCCTTAAGTGCTGCAGTTTCCGGAACACCAAGTCAGCGCTTAGGTCCACTTCGGAAAGCCCTGTGGAATAACAGGTGAAACTGTCGTCAATAGAGTTGATGTCAGCCGGCTGAAATGTTTGAGAGTAGTGTGCCGCCAGAAGGTTAGCGGCGTCACCATCGTTGTTGGTTGGGCCATTAAGACCTAGCAGTTGAGAAACTCCTGTTTTGGCTTGACGAAGAGAGGCTGCATAATGGAATAGGCTTCTAGGGTTCGAGGCCAATTTGTCCATAAGCTTTGTCTGATAATGAAGCCTGTCTTCTCTTATAGCCTTCGTGCAAATGTTCCTGATATGTTTGAATTGCCTATACGCTACGTCGTTGTCAGTTCGTTTGTATCCCGCCCAACAGTGCCTTTTACGGCTTAGCAGGCGAAGGGTACGATTCTTGATTATTGTAGGTGGCTTACAGCTTTTGGGAACCGTTTGAGGAACTGAATGGTTTGTAGCACATAAGAGCGTGTGCAGTAAGAAGTTCCAGTGACCATCCACATCGAGTTGGGGGTGAACATCCCAAACCACCTGTTGTAAATAGTCGTGTAGAGCTGGCACATTCAGCCGTTTAAAATTCCAACGCAAATTATTGTTGGGATACCTTAGCTTAGTTTTGGTGACAAAACTGAAGGCTATGACGGCATGATCGCTCTTTCCCAGAGGAGCCAGGATTGAGAGGTTGTCAACTAGGAATTCTTCGTTTGTGAATACACAGTCTAACCGCGATGGTGTTTGAGGATGCAGTATAGTCGTCCGTAATAAGAATAATAGTTGGTCAGACGACCTGTGTTAATCCTGGATGTATGCCTTCCAGTGAAGATTCAGTTTTCCTCGTAGACTTCTTCATATCCGTTTATGTTTTCTAATTTTGGTCTGTGTGTAGATTGTTATTATTATTGTTGTCGTTGTCACTTTGACCAAGGCACCTGTGGATGTGTCCGATTCTGTGAGAGTATTTTTGTATGGTGTTTCTCAACTCAGTGGCATCTGCCACACTGTTTTGGAAGTTTCTGTCGAGGTGAGTAAGTCCATCTATCAGTAGAGTTATCCGCGCGATTTTGTACAAGTGAGTGAGGGCTATCGAAAATTCCACCAGGGCAAATCCAGCCTCAACCTCAGCAACCTCTAGTTCTTCTGAGGTGCATAAATAATCGGTATTTTTTCGTTTGACAGTCCTAACACAAGTGATATAATAAGTTGAACAATTTACCTTTTCGGCTTGTCAGCGTCACAAGGCTGCGTTTAATCGTTAGTCGTGATGTTAGTAATGTAGCCCAGTACTGTTGTTAAACACACTTTTAATTCCTGGGCTACATTGTAGTCGTCTGAAAACAATAAATGTTAATTGATTACAACTTACCACAACCATGCATAACGGTGCATTTTCGCAGCTTGAATCGACTATGGAAATCAACACCCTGAACAATATCATGCTCACTAACATCATCGTTATAAACGTAATGATCCTTGTTCAGCAGCTATTTGCTGGGAATGTAGAACACTTGCATCTTCTCCTTGTCGTCAACCACAATGTACTTTGATGCTATAAATGAATGTCAAGGCGTTAGAAATTGAAAACTAATTTTATTCAAGAACATTCTTGAACACTTTCTGATGGACTACGACAAAGCACTAACTAACAGACACTAACTGCATATAGTACTATATTTGCAACAGTCATTGAGAAACGATGTCACATTTGCCATTCGAATGTATGCAAAAGAGGGATAATAACCTCATAGTGTTGTGTCCACATACACATGCCCCTACAAAGTATGTCTGTCAGTGTTATACACGTGCATTCGTGGCTTAAGGTAGAACACCTAAACATACCAATATTACTGTAGGGAAAAGGGTCGGTATATAAATCGGAAGGGTTATGGAATGCCCGGAACCTAATTCGGCCTCCACCAGCTATTTGTGTGACGAACCCTGGCCGACCATTGGAGATAACTACATTGTCCGGCCTTGTGGTAGATTGTTTTGAGTTCCTGTAACTGACGATTTGCTTGGAAGAATCATCAGTTACCTCAGGCTCAGTGACATTTTCAGCCATATCCCGATTCAGTATACTTTGAAAGTAAACTTCTTCGGCATGCCACTGTGCGGCTTGTTTAGCCGCAACAAATCCGCAGTGTACTGAAAGCCTAATTTTTCTCATGTATGATTCAAAAGGAGAGGAAGAGAACAACTCTAAACTTCCATGCTCTATAACGTCGTCTACAATGTGCTTTAAACTATGCACATTGTAGATTAATTGGTCGCCACCGTAACATTATTCGAAATGTAATAAGAAATTGTTAACATATACCCGAACACTGTTTGCTAATGTGGTGTGCAACTTAGGGTGTGATAATAAATATATTGACAAGGACAGTGACCGGGAGTTTCTGTACATTGATAGTGGTAACCTATTATGAAAACTACAGGTCCTAAGTATAATAAGAACAACAGACATTCAGTGGCTTTCCATACAGAAACTTCATAAAGTGAACGACATTTCCATTGAAAGTCGCATGTAGTGTGTTGTCTACATAAGTCTAGTGCATCATTTATTGATGCGATAATAGATTGATCCATCCTATTAAGTCGCTTAATAGCTAGCTTCTTCCATAATGAAATAAGTTTTTTAGTAACACCTAAGTATATCACATGCATCAGTTTTGATGGGAAACACTTTATCATATCCACTGGCAGATTTTCAAGTGAACGTCTACCACGATGATGGATAGATTGGGACCTACTACGAAAAGTGACATCATTTCTTAAATCGTGTTCACCACTGTGGAAAGTCATTCGACTACCCATTCGCGTCCCTAAAACCTGACATTTGCCACAGCCAGCGGTAGCGTTGTGTCGAACAACATATCTGACGTTAATGCGAGCTGGAGCGTCACAAATAACAGCAGCTAATATAACTGTTAAATGTACCTGAAACTTATCTACAATAATACCTACCGTCAGTAGCTCTTGTAACTCAGTTACAAGTGCTGCCGACATGTCACTGAAATCAGATGGTTTTACTTCACCACCGTAGATCCCAACTATGAATAGATTACTAACTAATGTTTATTTATTTAAACACATGAATATTGGTACGAGAGAGCGCCAATATATATGCGCCACATAAAACAATGAGAATTCGAAGAGAAGGAAAAAAAGATAAGGAGTGTAAAAAAAGAGAACAATAACGAAGGGGTTGGTGTAAGGTAATGTAGTAATAATAATAGCAATAATGAAGGAACGGAAAGGTACAATCATAAGAAATCTTTCAGTTAAGGAAGACACAGCCACTTTTTATGAAGAAAGTAAACGAAGGTTACAGCATGATCGTCACTGGCTTCTATTCTGAGCCATATCTGATAACATTTCTAACCACTGTGTAGTACCATCTCTCGGACCCCAACCAGGGAGTCGTGAAGGACCGACAGAAGCCAGTCTTTTGCAGCTTTCTTTCATATCCCGACACCATGTCATGCACTGACCACCCCTCCGCTTTTTCCAACCAGTCCCCGAGTCGGCAAATAATGCACGACGTGGAATTCTCTGGCACGGCATTCGTAGAACATGTCCAAGCCACCGAAGTCGGTGTTTCAAGATGGTGATTGCATTTTGGACAAACTTAGACCATTATAGTTTAACTGCAGCTTGAATTCTGTGAAACGGATTTTACGTAGCCAAATTTCTGAAATCCTCAGTAAAGTTGATTTCAATCATAAATGGTAGTAAGTTCTCGATTTCCGGATTTTAGGCTCCACTTCGCTGCATCAACGTAGAACACTCCGGACGGACGTTGGGAGTTCTGGATATCTCACACGAAAAAGGTCCAATATTTGATCAGCCTTCTTTATGCTTATGTCACCACCTTTCATCATTTCAATGACTATTCTGTCTAACTGATCTTTCATGGAAAGATGAATGGCTGGAGACATTTTTGAAATCACACAACCTATAAATTTTTAATAATTAAAGAGATACTACCGCTGGTTGTGTTGTCTGAACACTGACCGTAACTACATGAAGCAGTAGCTGTATCTGAGACAATATTAGCACACTCCTCTGTAGCTGCGGTAGTCTGTGATTCTGTGACGACAAATGAATGGTCTGTCTCTTCGTTACTGTTCGGTAACTGACACTTTTTTATAAACTCTGCTTTTAACTTCCTCAACCTTTTGTAATAAGTTGCTCGGAAACAGCCAAACAACCTCAGGTATTTCGCGGCTTCAACCCGCCTTTTCGCAATCTTATCGACCTGTCTATTATTATTCGGAAAGAAATAATTGACCTTAGTAAGACTGAACATAGACAGCACCCAAAGTTTTCGACCAGCACTGCTAATAACTCACCTGCATAGCGTTCGAGTTTTGAAAAAGTGGTTTACAACCGACAACTCTTTGTTTCGCGTCTGTTTGTTGATGTATTAAAACAAGACCTAAAGTTCGATAGACTATTCCTCACCAAAAGTGTGTGTTGTATTGAGATGTCAATTTATTATTCGGTATGTACAGACATATCTCACGAAAAAGTACTTTAGAGTTCAAATGGTTCAAATGGTTTTGGACGGAATAGAAGAAGCTTTCGCTTAACAGGCTTCCGTGTCTAGTAGCAGGGGATCACCAAATCCTCAAGGCAGAAACCTAGGTATGTTAACAATAAAAGAGGAAAAGAAATTGGTAAATCATAGTATGATACTGTCCTTGGTCCTTAAGTATAGGTCAAGTTGCCTCTTGAAGGACTCCTGAGAAGTCGCTTGGACTAGCTCAGCTGGCAGCGAATTCCAGCTTTTGACAACTCTTAAGGAGTAGAAGTTGTGTCTACATCCCGTCTTGCTATATTGAGTTTCCAGTTTCTGGGTGTTACCCCTTAGGTTATTATTCGAACTAAGCTTGAGTAGGTGTTTAAGAGGATGTCCAGAAGTGTTAAGAATACTATAAGCCATTAATAAATCACCCCTAAGACGCCTATACTCTAATGGGTAAAGGTCTAGTGAATGGAGGCGTTCTTCGTAAGGCTTAGATTTGAGTCCGCGAACTGATTTCGTGGCTCTCCGTTGGATACGCTCCAAAGTGATCTTGTCCTTTTGGAGTGAGGGGGGAGTACTATATTTCCGTACTCTAAATGGGGACGGATAAAACTATTGAAGATTGTGTGGAAAGTTCTTCCGTCAAACTGACCAAAAATGCGCTTCAATGTTACCAGTGCAAGGTTTGCTCGGAAGGCATTTTTGTCACAATTAGCGTAAGACCTTAAATCATGGGGCACCAGGACTCCTAAATCTCTTTCGACTTGCGATACTACCAGAGAGGAATTTCTTAAGTTATAACTGTAGTCTGCGACATGTCGCAGATGGACTACTTTACACTTTGAAGTGTTAAATGTAAGTCCGTTATCATCGGCCCAACTTTGAAGTCGAGTCAGATCCTCCTAAAGTGCCTGTGTATAGTCTTGATTGCGTATCTCTCTCCAAAGTTTCACGTCATCGGCAAAAAGTAATAAGTCTGACGTTACATGTTGAGGAAGATCGTTTATGTAGATCAAGAAGAGGAGAGGCCCTAATACTGAGCCCTGGGGAACCCCACTAGGACATTCCATAGCCTGAGATAAAGTGAAATTAACCCTGACCTTAAAGTGTCGATTTTCTAGGTATGAAGTAAGCCAATCGATTAGAGGTGGTTTGATACCTAGTCGTTTGAGCTTATTGATAAGACACAAGTGGTTAACTTTATCAAAAGCTTTTGAGAAATCAAGGTATATGATATCAACCTTGCCCTTGCGATCAAGGATGCTTGTCCATCTGTCCACCGCAGTCAGCAGGTTGGTTATACAAGAGTAACCCTTCCTGAAACCATGCTGTTGGGGTGAGAAGAAGTTTAAGGACAGTAGATAATCGTTTAAACCACCGCATATCAGGGACTCCATGAGTTTTGAAGGTAATGACAGAAGAGCCACCGGCCGATAACTTGAAGGTCCATTGCGTCGACCCCCTTTGAAAATTGGTGTGATGTTAGCCAACTTCCAATTTTCCGGTAGTTTGCCTTGGCTTAGCGAGTGTGAAAACATCACGCTAAGCGGTGTTGCCAGGATTGAGGCTGCCTCCTTCAGTATGGCAGAATGAACCATATCCGGGCCAGGAGAAGTATCTAGCCTTAAGTGCTGCAGTTTCCGGAACACCAAGTCAGCGCTTAGGTCCACTTCGGAAAGCCCTGTGGAATAACAGGTGAAACTGTCGTCAATAGAGTTGATGTCAGCCGGCTGAAATGTTTGAGAGTAGTGTGCCGCCAGAAGGTTAGCGGCGTCACCATCGTTGTTGGTTGGGCCATTAAGACCTAGCAGTTGAGAAACTCCTGTTTTGGCTTGACGAAGAGAGGCTGCATAATGGAATAGGCTTCTAGGGTTCGAGGCCAATTTGTCCATAAGCTTTGTCTGATAATGAAGCCTGTCTTCTCTTATAGCCTTCGTGCAAATGTTCCTGATATGTTTGAATTGCCTATACGCTACGTCGTTGTCAGTTCGTTTGTATCCCGCCCAACAGTGCCTTTTACGGCTTAGCAGGCGAAGGGTACGATTCTTGATTATTGTAGGTGGCTTACAGCTTTTGGGAACCGTTTGAGGAACTGAATGGTTTGTAGCACATAAGAGCGTGTGCAGTAAGAAGTTCCAGTGACCATCCACATCGAGTTGGGGGTGAACATCCCAAACCACCTGTTGTAAATAGTCGTGTAGAGCTGGCACATTCAGCCGTTTAAAATTCCAACGCAAATTATTGTTGGGATACCTTAGCTTAGTTTTGGTGACAAAACTGAAGGCTATGACGGCATGATCGCTCTTTCCCAGAGGAGCCAGGATTGAGAGGTTGTCAACTAGGAATTCTTCGTTTGTGAATACACAGTCTAACCGCGATGGTGTCTGACTGTTTCTCCAACGAGTTGCCGACCTCACATTTTCATATAAGCCCAAGTCATCAATGAGGTTGAAGAACCGAGCTTCAATTGAGTTGTCACCTCCAGTATACGTGTGTTCCACGAAGTTGACTCTAGGAAGGTTAAAGTCCCCTAGAATCAGGATATGTGTGAAACCGAGACGGGTAGAGCGGGATAGTCCATCCAGCATGCGACTATCGTACTCGATGTCAGCAGTTGGCTTCCTGTAAATGACACCGACTAGACACCTCGAAGTGCTAGACAATCTTACAGAGCACCATATGGATTCCTCAAGATTGTTAAACTCGAGATTGTGAACTTGGTGCACCTCCAAGCAAGAGCTTATGTATATGGCTACTCCACCCCTAATTCCTGTTGTTCTGTCGTTGCGGAACAAAGTCATCCCTGGTAATGCTAACTCTTGGTCCGAGAACTGAGAAGATATCCAGGTTTCAGATATTCCTATCAGGTGGGCCTGATTAGCGTTGCAAAGTTCACGTAATTCATCCAGTTTGTTTGTTAGACTCGAGGCGTTCGTGTATAAGCAGTTTATGCTTTCAATTTGAAACGCATGAGCTTGTAGTGGGATTGGACCATAACCACACTATCCTCAAAGCTGAATACGAGATTACTCGGAAAATAGGTATTCAATATTTAACGCGAAGAAATACCTAACGATGGAGAAGGCGCGAATAATGAATTGAATAGACTTGAGTTGGTCGAACGGCATGGCTCGGCCATGCAGGCGTGGTCTCTGCTGAATGTTACCTTATATCTTCTTTTCATATCAAATATATTGTTCTTTCTCTAGCCTAACCTTGTTCTACATCATGTATTGGTAATTGATACGATACAGTGAGTTGGTGTAGTCGATGGTGTGACTTCCACGTAAGATCTTATAGATTAGGCAGTCATATCATGACAAATCTACAAGTTTAGGGTTAGGTCTATTATTAGAGCAGTACTAATATCATAGTAGATTATAATTCTACATTGGTGAGCCCAACTAAAGAAACGCAACCTATTATTGTTAATCCTTATTTCCACCTTAACCTTCTCAATCGGTTTTTATTTTTGTAAACCCAGTATTCGTATAGTCCTTTGAATAATGGTCACATATATTATCGTAATGTTATATCTATGAGTTCACATAACTTACTAGCTCAATCGATAATAAAAGTTGATCATCTATATCAACTAATTAGCTTTGATGATTCGTTAACAAGCTTTAATAGCATTTACCTGCTTCAGCGACATAGACTTGTTTAAACATCAAGCTCTAGCAAATATGACCTGTAAATAACGTAAATATACATTGACTAACAATGCAATCAAGGACTAAATAGTTATCTGGATCTAATTCTCAGTGTTCCTTCGCTTAACACCTCATCCTGTTTTAAACTATGCACTATCCTGTAAAATCTTTTCTTCCGACCACTGCCTGCCAATTTCATATTCTCGAGTTCCATTGCCAAACAACAAGGATGACACTTCTCTAAAAACATACGGTGAGTCTCAGCCATAAGTTTTCTGCAATCATAAGTTCATTTTAGATGGCTCGTTCAATGGGGACCACACAATGATCTGAATTCATTCTGTTGTTCTGATCCGAGTGAGTGGCAAAAACGTCAACAACATCAAGCACCCCGGAATTAATTGCCATACTGCATGTTTTATTCTGGATACTTTTGGATCATTACTACTCCTCACGAATAGTGTTATATATGTCGTTCATTGAATAATCTTATTTTCAAAAATAATCCAGGCGAGTTAAACTATTTTAATAGATGATTTTTCTGTACTTAACATGTATATGTTTTCCAGTTGCGTTTGCCACATATTTGTAAGTGTCTTTAGGCTAAATGCAGTAACTTCTTATGGAATGTTTATAACGCATCATATTCCTGCCTGAAGTTTCACAAGCAGTCTAAACTTTAAAATTATTTTCTGGTCATGTTCATTATTTTTAAATCGTCATATACGTCAACACCCATATGTTAACCTGGTTCATACATACGTTGCACTATATCTCCATGTCTTCTAAATTTAGAAATCATCTGGATCGCCTTTAACATTTATCAATAAACCCATCATAGTCGTTGCTGCTAATCGTATTTGGGTTTATGGATTGGTTTATCATATTAACAGCCTAAAGTACGAACATAGTTTAGATGATAAGATTAAAAAGCTAGATACTATCAACTGCACTAGTAAAATTACTAAATCCTCAGGTAGTTGTTGGTTGAACAAACTTTTAAAATCAAAACTCCGTAGCCTACTAGAATTAACACTAAACAAATATTTCTAAATTGAAATTTATAATTAAATTAGGCGTCTCGGATTCTTTAACGTTATAAATTTCTGATAATTTCGAGTCACCTAAAGCAACAATGCCTATTTTTCCACTGGCCAATCTTCAATCAACACTATAACTAATTAAACATAATAGTTTCAGGATATCTTCATAAAGCATTGTCATGACTTGACAATCACGTAATATGATTGATAAAATTAATGAAACTTAACAAAATAGGTCAGCAAATTGACTTATGATTATAACTAGTGTTGTTTTTCTTCATTCACTACAGATGATTACAGTATGTTTCTCTATCAGTTGCTCATTCAGTAAATATCTTAAAACTTTGTCAGTCTATTTGATGGTTTAGCGACACAATCATGCATGCAAATAATCAGTATAAGCAGTCGAGCAAATATCCTGCAAACTGAAAACATCAATGTCGAATTTACCCCAACACTGACTAAGGTTCAAGCTATTATCATAGGCATGAGTTTGGAGTGCACTCCCCTTGGTTACAACTTATGTTCTCCCTGATAATCACATGAGCATCACTCACTATTAATCATCTTGTAAAAAATTATTTAGCCAAATACACCTTGCAGCACCACATCACTTAGTAATATGACACATAGGTTTAACTAATTTCAATAACGTATAACCACTATATCTCAATTAAATCGTGTTCCGCCTTATGATAAACTGCATACTTTCAACTAACTTGTATACCCAATCAGCCGGCAAGTATAGATATAAATAAATAGTCTGCCGCAGATCAGAACATTGAGTCTAGAGCATGTCTCTTAAGAATACACTCATGTTTAACGATTTGTTCCTAGCTATCTGTCCAAAATTCACATAATTACCACTCACGTATTTAAATTTTGTTTTGATAACCATTCATATGTATTAGTAGTATTAATAAATTCTATCACGGTCAAGTAAAAATGAGGTTGAGAAAATCTCCCCGTAACTAAACAAACCGTATCAAACTAACTGGAACACTAGTTGGAATTCTTCTCCACGGTAATACTTTTGTTCCTTCAGTTAGCCTACTAATACAGATGCAATTGAAAATCGACTCATATGGACAACTTACCGGCATAATCGTTATTTGATTTCATAAGTTAGACTAAAAGTAGTACTAATATTAACATTTCTACAATATTCATAACTTTAATATTTCTAAACACAAAATACTTACTACCTATACGTTAAGTTATCAACCAACGGTTATTACACACGCATCGTTTTATTATTACTATTATTATTATTATTGTAATCCCATTTTTTATAGCTCAAATAGTCACTCAAATTTTCATTGTAAGCGTGTTAAGCACGAAGGCAGATATTTTAAAATTATTACATGTATTTCCCGACCAGATGCTGCCGTCTTCTTTTTGATTTATCTTTCAGCTTGTCATCACCCAGAGGAATCTTACTATTCTTGGTAACCTTCGGCACACTACAGTCCCATCGAATTTGGTATCGAACCAACACCACGTTGATTCTGGTGGGAGAGTAGTGTAGTGGGATTGGACCATAACCACACTATCCTCAAAGCTGAATACGAGATTACTCGGAAAATAGGTATTCAATATTTAACGCGAAGAAATACCTAACGATGGAGAAGGCGCGAATAATGAATTGAATAGACTTGAGTTGGTCGAACGGCATGGCTCGGCCATGCAGGCGTGGTCTCTGCTGAATGTTACCTTATATCTTCTTTTCATATCAAATATATTGTTCTTTCTCTAGCCTAACCTTGTTCTACATCATGTATTGGTAATTGATACGATACAGTGAGTTGGTGTAGTCGATGGTGTGACTTCCACGTAAGATCTTATAGATTAGGCAGTCATATCATGACAAATCTACAAGTTTAGGGTTAGGTCTATTATTAGAGCAGTACTAATATCATAGTAGATTATAATTCTACAAGCTTCGTCCTGTTTTTCTGTATGAGCCTTGTGTGAATGGACAGGTAGCCCACCCATGTGAGGTTTACCGAGGTGGTAGGCCCTGTCCTTTACACGTTTTTTTATCGTTTAGACAATCCACAAGTGGAATGGTCAGCTTCAACTTGCCTTTGTACTTGGTCCTGGCTTCGTATGGCCTGTCCGGGTGCATGTGGATTCCAGGTGGCAATCGACGTCTGTTGGCACGAAATGCTTCCAGAACTGCAGCCGCCATGTGGGAAGATGGGAAGGTTATCTTCATTAGACGAGGTCTAAGATCACCGTCCTTCTTGGCTAATCTCGTCACATGCTGAGTCAGTATGTGTTTGAGCCTCAAAGACTGTTTGATGAATTTCCATTCCCTGATGTCAGAATTTGATTGAGTAGGGTCTGTATTCTCCGGTATACCTTGCACAATTATGTTTCTTCCGCGGAAAAACTTCTCACGAGATTTTTTAGGGATGTTACGTATGATATTGCGCTCAGAGAACGGTATATCGGGCAATATTCTTACGTTACCATCTGATTTCAGCAAGTGACTTGCTAGTAAGACGTCCTCAACATCAGTAGCATTCTTAAACGATACTCGGAGAAGCCTTGGGTGATTTAGATGCTTAGAGTCCTTTCCTCTAGAGAGCCGGGTGACCATCAAAGGCTCTATTCTAGGAAGTTCTAGCTTCTTGTTCAATTCGCCCCAAAGCATCCTGTCGTTTTTGTCCTGCAGACTGAGAGGAAGGTCAGGATTATCAACGAGGTTCATGATAATGAGAGAGTCGTCACGAACTGTTGTTAATTTACCAGGTTTCACGGCGGGTTCGGGTTTAATGACTTGCTGTTTGGAGGTCAATGTGCGTTTATGAGGCTTGAGCTCTTTTTTGACCGGACGAACAGTCTTGGGAGTAGACTGTGCTACCAAATCACCAGTTAATTTCCGTACAGCAACACTTGGGTTGCTCGGCTTAGGCGGTGATGCCTGGTTCTTTTGGGCTTTCTTAACTTGGGTCGAATCATCTACAGGGTTTTTGGGAACCACTGTTGAGTTCAGGGACCCTGAGCTGGGAGACCCGAGTTTGCTTAGGGAGTCTAATACCTTCGACGTAATGATCGTGCTGAGCCTCGACACGTCATCATTAGTGTTGATGGATGTTCTATCGATGGTATACCTATCGACATCCCTGTTTTTGTGTCCGTCGCACGCTCTTGTTTGTCTACCGGTTTTCTTACTGTCGTCCAAGTTAACTGACAACTTGTTCCGAAGACCTGTCAGTAGGACAATGATGTTACTCAGTAAAACTACAGCATCCGTGCTGCACGTGACACATACCCATTTTTGGTCTGACTTGCTGAGTCTGTTGTAAGCAGTTGATGTCAGATCTGTGCATGCTTCGTGGAACCAACCTTTGCAGTTGTCGCACTGCATGCCAGTTGCAACAGCAAAACGGCATCCCGGACGTTTGCATGAGTTTTTCATTACTATGTTGAAGCAAACTATGTTATAGATGCTTGCAAGAGCCTAAGACCTTTAAAAAAACACTAAAAAGCACACTGAAAACGGACAAAAATGGATAAAACGAGTGTTATAAACTGAAACTAGTCTATACGTGAAAAACAAAAACAAACCGAATAGTAAACTGAGGCAAAACCACAGGTAACTATTAAATATGGTGAAACTCAAAAAAAGTAGTAATCTACCGAACGTATAGCTCAGAATAGATTCTTTAGAACTGAAATAGTACTTTTGTTGCGTAAGAACACAGCAAAAGTTTGATAAATGCAAATCACGTTAGTACTAAACTTCCCGTTCGAAAAGCGCGCGGAGTTGAATCATCACTGTTCTTTTTGCATACTGACATAACGTACTTAGTATGCGTATACTAAAAATATAATTATTATCCACAGAAGTCATGTTACCTTATGTACTTATTTCAAACAGGTCTCAAAATTGTCCCAACTTGTAAATCTTCGAGATAACAATATCATTAAGATTCGTCCTATATCATACATCATCACGATGGCATCGTCTTCGTTACATGAAGAATGAACGTTATCTGACATGGTGTGGCTGAACTAAATTCAAATCTAAAAATGTCTTGTTTTGACCGCTTCTGAAACTTTTCACGAATTGTCGATGTGACGCACCAATCATCTTGCGACAGTTTGACCTTCAAGTGCTCGCAACCTTCAACAGTGGACGATACCCCTACGTCTTCCAACCTTATTCAGCAATGTTTAGGAATCAGTATGATCACGACGTTTCAATATGGAGTCCACAAGGAAGAATTCATCAAATCGAATATGCTATGGAAGCTGTAAAGCAGGGTTCAGCAGCAGTCGCCCTGAAGAATCATGACTACGCCATAATTGTTGCCCTTAAGAGGGCACCATCTGAGCTCTCTTCCTACCAAGAAAAAATCATTCAAATAGATGATCATGTTGGGGTAGCGATCTCGGGTTTAACTGCTGATGGCCGACTTCTTAGTCGTTCAATGCGTCGTGAGTGTGCAGATAGCAGATGGGCCTACGATGAGCCATTACCAATTTCACGTCTGCTATCTAAGATAGCTCTCAAGATGCAAGTTCCTACTCAGAGATATGGTCGACGACCTTTCGGAGTTGGTATGCTAGTCACTGGTTGTGATGCCTTGGGACCACATGTTTACTACCTGGTAAGTTATACATTAGAAGACTCGCATTATGGTATAAACATATGAATGCAACGTGTTAATCACTCATGTTAACTTATATCGTCCCACAACATATTCACCAATAAACATACACAAGCGAATTCTGTATCACGCGTGTATTCTCTAAAAGCCTAATATGTCGGACGTATTTTAGTTAATATGTTCGTTTTTAGATTTTTTTATCTGATGAAGAGTCTAAATAATTAACGCGAATAATTTTTACTGGATTTTCTCAAGAGGACTTTCAGGAGTTTAGATTCGTAGATGTTTTCTCAAAATATTTGAATCATAGGAACCTTTAATCTGTCTCAGGATGTTCGTATTCTTCATTGACAATCCATTTGGAAAATCTTCGTAAATGAGAACGTTATCCTTAGTTATTCCAGGTAGAGTACTCTCGTCTTCATGCTTTGTACCAGAGCTTATGATACTACCCGCTTAGATTTATCCACTCAAGTCTTCAACTTACGTCCTTTTAGTCATAGTGTTACTGATTCGCTTAAAAGTCGTTGGTGCGTGGTTAAACATTATCTTTTTGAGTTCGCTATGATTCATCCCTCACCTATTACATACGTCATATAAACAGTTGAGTTTACGTTTTAGTTAATGTGAGGTTCAATCAGTTGGTATTTTCTCATAGCTTCAGATTTACAACCTTTTTCTCTTAAGTGTCCATCCTCAAACGCATACGATTGCAAATGCATAGCCATTGGTTCTCGCTCTCAATCAGCCCGTACTTACTTGGAACGACATTTAAACGAATTTAAAGGTTCATCTTTGGACGATTTAATTTGTCATGGATTGAAGGCTTTAAACAGTACGTTGCCAAATGAAGTTAGTTTGAATATGAAGGTGAGTTTATTTTCATTAAAACCGATCCCATGAATGTTTTCTGATATCAAACTCAGCCCAACCTTCCTCATTTTCGGGAATTAGCTAGTATATTGATTCCTATAAAGTATGATTATACCCAAGCGCCCGGTAAATGAGTATCTACTTATATTTATCAAGTTTGGATACATTTGAGGAAGACATGTGTGCTATTAAATCCAAGAGTCAGGTCACTGAAGATCTTTATGACGTTCATCGCCAAGTTTACTAGTATACTGATCATTAAAAAAAGCAAAATGGTACACTTTATAGTTTATTATATTGTATATTTATTTGAACACATAAATATTGGTACAAGAGGGCACCATATATATATGCGCCACACAAAGCAATGAAAATGGGGAGAGAAAAAAAAAGAACGATAACGACTAAACTAGTGTAAGGTAGTTTAATAATAATAATGGGAAGACGGAATGTTGCAATCAAAAGAAATCTTTCAGTTAAGGAAGACACAGTCACTTTTTATGAAGAAAGTAAACGAAGGTTACAGCAGGATCGCCACTGGCTTCTATTCTGAGCCATATCTGATAACGTTTCTAGCCACTGTGTAGTACCATCTCTCGGACCCCAACCAAGGAGTCGTGAAAGACTAACAGAAGCCAGCCCTTTTCAGATTTCATTCATATCCCGACACCATGTCATACACTGACCAATCGTTGGTCACCGGCTACCATGGGACTGCATTTCCTCACGATGCTCCGCTGCCTTGTGGGTCAGGCCTTTAGGTCAAAGGCTCGGGGTGTGGCCTCCTAAGGAAACCGCCTGTTTCGGTCTGGGCACCCGGGCAGTATCACAACCCACACACAAATAAAATGAAAATGACACTTTATAGTCTCATTACTTAATTCATCGGCTTGAAGCTAGTCGAAGTCTAGTTGGACATTGTTTTCCACTAATTCCTAGGTCAATGGTTGCGGTCCGCGTGACTATCGTAACCAATGGTTGGAAACTCTTGGTGACGTGGCTCAGAATCAATCACAATGGCGTCGGTGTATACACTTTCTGTCTTCCCTTAAACTAAGAGATTAAAATCGCTTCGTTCTTTCTTCCTGTACCATATCCTTATCGCAATCTTCCCTTTATATATTAACACCTCTAAATTAACTACTTTTATGAATCCGGTGTCCATCTTGTTGTGTTAATGAGGTATGGCAACTTGGACCGATTCATATATGTGCCTGGTCCTACGTTGTAGCTGACTGACTGACAATGGTAGTATGTAAAAAATTATTGGAGCAATGGTTTACAGTAATATTCTAGTATGTTGTAAAGGTTTTCCATCTACATGAAATAATATCGTCCAACATATTTCATCACTGTATAAATTGATTTGTTTGACGCTTCCCAGTTTTTGTGTACTGTCGAACAGGAGTAAAATAACTGACGATCTTCGATACCAGATACGTCTTTCACCCATAACCCGAGTTATTCAAAAAAATCTTTTAGGAGAAACATAACAAGGTTGATTTACATCCAAGTTAGTTCAATTACATATCAATCAAATGTCTGATTACCGACTACAAATTTACCGTCTGAGCAATCATCTCTTGAGCATAAAATCAGTGAATTTATGTATACAATAAAAAAGTACTAAAAATCAAATAACTAATTTCAGACTAAATGAATTAATACATAAAGTTCCACTAAAAATATCATAATGTACTACGCAAATGTAAAGACTGGTTTTACCATAAAGCGTTATATTTGGAGGTTTAACATTTTCATCACAGACGTCGATCATTATAAGAAATCTTGATACGTTTTCATTTTAACACGCACCTAATTTATTACGTTATTCACTGTCTGGTTTGTATTTCTAGGATTGCTAACACATTTGTACCTGGCTCTACGTTGATCATAATTGATTGCGTGGCTTCTAGGCCTTCATCAGTCAGCCATTCAATTCCGATTCCACTAAATTATCTCTTAAATACTTACGCGCTGCTTAAATTCCTAAATTATTTATTGTTCGGATATAGCTATAGTCCAAATACAAAATTCCTCACTGCTGATGTTTTTAGTAAACACTTTGTAGCCCGCTGATCTGACTCCTACTTAGATGGATGTATGAATATACTATGAACATAAATCTCTCATTTAGTTCTGTTTATTACCTAGGCTAACCCCGTTTGTGTGACGGTGGTAATAAGAAACCAAATACGGGTTGCACTGGAGGGATTTATTTTAAGCATTCGTCTATCCAGACAGAAGCGAAGGCGAATGAGCCAACTTGTTTTGATCAAGCGTGACTCGACATTTGTAATCAGACAAAAATAAGTTACAGATATGTGATAGGTAAGATAAGTAATGTCCTCACATACGTTCATCTAATAACAGTCAAGGTTAATAAGCGAATAATTAACAAGGTCAAAATGTAAGTCATCTACGTTGTAGCTGACTGACTGACAAGAAGAATGAATAGATTGGTTTGTCCGAAAGCTAGAATAACTCATATGGGCTTGAAATGGTACTAGACACTACACAGAGATAGATTTGCTGAATATGCTTCTACCAAAGTCACTCACGTTCAACCACTAAGTGACTTAAAACGATTCGCGAACACTACTACATTGAAGGACTTCAGTGTTTATAACTGATATCTAATCTTTAGTATATGTCCACATAAAGGATTGTAAATCAACCCTAAAGTGCCTCTACGAACACCGTCAAGGTAGGAGGTTGATATGGCTTGTGAATCTGGACAAATGATATTAAGATACTGTGTTTCAACTAACCGCATATGATTATGCAATTTCTTCCACTGTTGTTATGAGATGAATTCAAATAATCATTTAATACCAATGTCAGCTTTTCTTTGCGCGTCGCCTCTTCTACGTTCTTTACTGTCTAGCGCCCCTTAACCAGTTCATTTCACTGTACATAATATGGTTACGAACAAGAATGAGTTTAGAACAAAGCCAATTCCAAATGAAACCGAAACAGAATGTGCAAAGAAAAAAAAGCATAAGAGTTTGTAAAATTAAAGATGTTTCAAGTACTTGGTCTTTTCAACCAGGGTTGAATAGTTAGCAATGCATCAGCATATTTAAACTTGGGTCTCATTGAGCGTGCAGGCTAAAATGTAATGAGTCAGTCCTACCAATACAACTGTTAAGATAGTAGTCGATTTTCTCTAATCTGTTAGTAAATATTTTTCACTCACTAAATAACTGTATTGACAAAATATAAACATTCTCTATAATATTTTGACTGATACTTTAACTCTTCTACATAATTATGTGTGAGTCCCGAAACTCGAATATCATTTACGTTGGAGTAGTTAGAATCATTCTACTACTGTAATTAACACATGATGAAAACTTGTAACTCAATGAATAAAAGTCTAATAGTTTTATGAATTGTCTTAATTTCAGTAGCATTACATTTAGTGATTTTATATACTACAGTAAAAATATGAATTTTCATATCTTATTTGGTATTCTAGAATTGTTCACTTGCTATAGTTGGAAAAGACATGAAATTCACAATATTTGAAGATGACGATATTGATCCATATTTGAAGTTATTCAAAGCTACTCAAGCGGATACACCAACTATCTCCGATTCCGGTCCTACTCCAATGGAACAGGATCAGTCTGCGTTGTAACCGGCTATCTATGTATATGGTATTGTTTATGTACTGATGATCTAACGACTATGCTGAGTCCTAACTTGTTTTTATTTTCGATTTGTAAAAATAAGAAGTTAATAAAGTTGAGTTATGAAATTCATATGTTTTCTTCCTAATATTTTCTTTTTATATAGAAAACAGTTGTGCCAAATATGTTTGATATTTTCTTAAACTTATGTAGAGAATTTTTGATGTCTTTAAGTTTTAGCTTAAACATTGTGTTTATTAGACAGAGACTGTGATATTCAACTGGCTTGTGTTGAACTAGCTTAGTTAAAAGTTACTGGATTAGATGA
Source organism: Schistosoma margrebowiei (assembly GCA_944470205.2). NCBI lineage: Eukaryota > Metazoa > Platyhelminthes > Trematoda > Strigeidida > Schistosomatidae > Schistosoma > Schistosoma margrebowiei. Next base: position 45,721,190 of record OX104025.1, on the reverse strand, counting down.
CAAATTCAATAATAAGTTTTTAAACCTCTATCGACTGACATGACTTAAACTTATGTGTTCCTTGTACCCATCCACTAGCTAACTTGATGATTAATGATGGTTGATAAAAAGGTAGTGGTTTTCAAAGCAAAACAGTATCAGTCTACTACATTTTTGGCTGATCCGTTTTGATAGACACAGACGATCTGTATGTAGTCACCACAATAATTATGATGAAATTACTACAACATTAGAAGACATTTTGTCCAAGCGATCTACTTTCCGTTTTTTTCAAAGATGGGATAGTCTTTTGTCTATATTTAGACTAAACCATCGTACTTCACTGAAGTTTTTTCTTTCCTAGTTTCAAGTAGGGTTTGCGTAATTCATCTAATTAGTGATAATTGCTGACTTTGTTTTATAAAACAATGAATCGACCTGCAAGAACTCATATTGTGAATACGTTAGTGATCTTCCCACTCCCTCAGGTTTCGATCCTCAGATTTTCTAATTCTCATCAAATAGACAGCTTTTAATCTATTAAATAATACCATTCTCTGGAATCGCTTGTCGAAGTGAAAACACCCTAAGAATTTCTCTACGATTGACAGGAGTGTGAAATCAATTTTACATTGCTTCCAAATAGTGGATGTGTTTGGATTGTTCAGTGTTGTCATTCCTATCTAGTTCTCTCGTCTTCCTCAAAACAACTGAGAAAGCTGTACAGTGGTTTGAATCTGTTGTTTAATGGAAAATCGTCAACCTTGAAAATACGGTTGTAACTGTTTCGCTATGCGATCCCATATAAGCTAATTATTTCACACTTAATTATTCAGCAACCATTGCTTGTAGGTACCGTATGTAAGTTTTACCATCAATATGTGAAATAATTTTAGAAAACTTGCAGAGGCCTGTGCCTTCGCTTACTTTTTGTAACGAGTTGTTTGGAATAGTCAAGGAGTTCATGCTAGTGTGATATTGCTTGGGGTAATAAAGGCAGAATAGATGTAGAGAAGTCTCATTCACCTTTGAAATCATCATTATGTGAATCGGAAAGTTTTGGTTCAAATGCACAAACATATCAAAAATTGCCTCAAGTTATAAATATAGAGTGCTAGATGTCACCTCAGTGATTTAAATGTTAAACGCTTGTCTGAAGGTTTCAAGTTCGACCCCTGGTGCGATCGTGAATATTCACTGATGTAGAATCCTTTACTGGCACTTAGCATCTGTTTAGTTCTTCCTGAGTCGGTTTGTGATTCGTCTTTTTTTCAAATTCAAGAGCCTCTAAAATACCTCATGATCACAATCGTTTTACTAATACTAATGTATTGTAGTCAATAATACACATGCAAAGCGTAAGGTAAATGTTTTCACTATTGCACCTCCATCGGGAGTTATATTTACACTGACTTGGTAAAAACATGGGGGAAAAGTAAAAGTTTTATACTGTAAAAACCGAGTCGTTTTTGTCTGCATACCTGTGCTACACAATCAGTGTAAATTCAAGATTTCTGAAAGTCCGAACTCTGCAGCTCCGTATAGGTCCGTCTACTAGCTAGTGATTATTAGGTGTACTACCGAGCTGACGATGAAGTGGTCATGTGTGCTCATTATATTCCCACCCTCAGATACTATGCATTGAAGCAAAGTAATATTCTTAACTTGAATATATAACCGGCTTGTGTCAGTTCGTTGTAAAATGTTAAATAATACTCTATAATTCAGTTTTACAAGCCTCCCTTACAGTTCCTATGCAGCTATTGTACTTATTCTAGAGACAATTCTCCACATTTGTACTTGTTCAGTGTAGTTTCTTCGGCAAAATGTATTCATTCTAAAGGTTAAGAGTTTCTGTAGTCAGTCTTTATATTCAGTATACTGTTATATAACCCGTGATCATTTCATAAATAAACTGATTATTTGACTGAGTTATGTAGGCAGCTGCAGGCTACCTGGTTAGAGTCTGTGTGATTATCGTATCCAATAGTTAAAGACTGTGTGACCTGATTCGGAATTTTCCCGACAGCACAGATGCATTCAATAGTTATATTCCCTCAAATTCCAAGATTTTGAATAACCTTATGATTGTTTTTTTAAGTACCACGAATCCATATTTTATCTAATCGTATCTTAGATACCCAGTCTTTTCAATTACCATTAATATTGTCACTACCTCTTCTTCCCTGGGATTTGTCTCTATAATTCCATCTCTGTGCAGATAGATTGTCGGCTTTTAGCGATATACACATGTTCCAGGTTCTGTGTTGTATATGACTGATTGTATAAGCTGGCAATGAAGTAACTTTCTACTGTAAAGACAATTTATTTGATTTAGTGAACAATTTTTACTTTAAATTTTAATACCACAGTAGCTAACTTCTTGTTTCCTGTTTTCTCTCTACATTTTCAGGCTTATGTAACTAGTACTCAATTTTGTAATTGGCATTTTTCTCCTTCAGAATTAGTTAATATTCGTTCAGATTGTAATACAACTGCTCTTAAACGATTACAATCAATTAAAGAAGTAGAAATTAAAAATACTAATGAAAATGTAAACAATACATTAACTGTTGTTGGATTAGATCCTGATCAAGAATTCAAAATTGTTAAACATTATGTATATTTAATGAAAATTTTATTTGATAAATTTACACCTCCGTTACCAAATGAAGTAAGTTTTTGAACTGATAATCAAATTTGTTCAGTCTTTTATTTTACTATTTTTAAAGTTTAAGTGTAATTATTTTCATTGATATACAGAGGTATCACACTAATTTCAGTACCAGAGTGCTACTGAACCAGATAAAAGACGCATTAGATACCCAACTTCGAGATCAACGGGCTAGATTCCGCAAGGATCGATCGTGCACAGACCAAATTGCCACACTACGGATCATCGTTAAGTGAAATTCGTCACTATACATCAACTTCATTGACTATGAGAAGTCGTTTGACAATGTAGATAGGAGAACACTATGGAGTTCCTGAGAAGATTGTCGGCATTATCCGGAACTCATATGACGGACTGCAGTGCAAAGTCGTGCATGGAGGACAGATGACAGATGCATTCCAAGTAAGAAGTCAGATAAGGCTGTATACTCTCCCCCTTCCTCTTTCTTCTGGTGTTTGACTGGATTATGAATACCTCGACATCTGAGGGAAAACACGACATACAATGGACATCTCAGAACCAATTAACCGATTTGGAATTTACAGATGACATAGCCCCCCCTATCTCATATACACGAACAAAGGCAGATGAAGGCATCTAATGTAGCAGTAGGCCTTAACATACACAAACGAAAAAGCAAGATCCTCGAATGCAACGCGAAGAACACCAACCCGATCACACTTGGTGGAGAAACTCTGGAAGATGTAGAATCCTTCATATACCTGGGAAGCATCATCGATGAACTAGGAGGATCAGATGCAGACGTAAATGCGAGAATTGGCAAAGCAAGGGCCGCATTCTTACAATTGAAGAACATATGGAACTGAAAGCAACTTTCAACCAATATCAAAGTCATAATCCCCATTACGAATGTCATGACAGTTCTACTATACGGAGCTGAAACTTGCAGAACTATTACAACTATAATCAAAATATTACAAGTATTTATAAACAACTATCTACGCAAGATATTCAATGTTTGTTGGTCGGGTATCATCAGTAATATTCTACTGTGGGAGAAAACAAACCAGCGTCCAGCTGAAGGACAAATTAGGAAAAGACGATGGAAATGAATAGGATATATATTACGGAAATCATCAAACTGCATCGCAAGGCAAGCCCTGACTTGGAATCCTGAAGGGAAGTGGAAAAGAGGAAGGTCAAAGAACACATTGCGTCGCGAAATAAGAGCAGATATGAAAAGGATGAATAACAGCTGGAAAGAGATAGAAAGGATTGCCCAGGACAGGGTTGGATGAAAAGCGTTTGTGGGTGGCCTATGCTCCTCCATGAAGAATAACAGGTGTAAGTAAGCAAGTATTGTTATTGTCATGAGAGTGTAGATAACTCCATATCATTCTGTTTGTACTCGATCAAGTAATTAAATATGTTTCATTTTTGATAAGTTAGTATTCTTCGTTTACATTTAGACTGATAAATAATGTTGTATGGGTATTGATTATCATTATTTATCTGAACTATACATTTCATAAGGTGTAAACTTTCTATTTGTTTGTTCAGTACTAGGGAATGAAAATTGTTAATTAGTAAAAGTAGCCATACATGAACCCATTCAAATCTATCTGTCTTCATCAGTGAAAGGTCAGTAAACTTAGTAAATTTGTTAATTGGGTTGTGAACTTATATCGACTAAAGTAGTTGAAACGTGCACTAGTCATTTTCAGCCACTGCCTATTCTGATCTGCCTAAGCTGTTTGTATAAAGTAAATTGTTTAAACGTTAGCGATGACCAGAACATGAGTAGATATCAGTTGATAAAATCATTGGCTGTTAATTTAGGCCGTTGGATTTGTCCCAACAATTTCATGTTTCTGTGCTAATGGGATGTGGCAAATTGAACCGATCTACATACGTACCAGGTTCTACTTTACGTTTAACTGACTGACTGAGTTATCCGAACTCAGTAGCTCTGTGGGTAACAAAATGAATGTTTAAATCAGGTGTATGTTCTAGTCCAACTGTGAGTATACATGAGTATTGTAATGCAAATACATCCATCTAACGAGTCTCAAATAAGATATAACATGCGTTCTATATTCGACAATCCATTTATTTTAGATAACTTTTGACAATGGTTATATAGATGTTACCTGCACAGGACAGACACATGCGAATAATGATTGACAAATATCTTACTTACTTACGCCTGTTACTCCTAATGGAGCATAGGCCGCCGACCAGCATTCTCCAGCCCACTCTGTCCTGGGCCTTCTTTTCTAGTTCCATCCGATTCTTGTTCATTTTTCTCATGTCTATTTCCATTTCTCGGCGTAATGTGTTCTGTGGTCTTCCTCTCCTCCTTTGGCCTTGAGGATTCCATGTGAGGGCTTGTCTTGTGACGCAGTTGTGTGCTTTCCTCAATGTGTGTCCTATCCACTTCCAGCGCTTCTACCTGATTTCTTCCTCCGCTGGGATCTGGTTTGTTCTCTCCCACAGTACGTTGTTGCTAATAGTATCCGGCCAACGGATCTGAAGTAGTTTGCGTAGACAATTGTTAATAAACACCTGTATTTTCTGGATGATTGCTTTCGTAGTCCTCCAGGTTTCCGCCCCATACAGTAGAACTGTCTTGACATTTGTATTGAAAATCCTGATCTTGGTGTTGGTTGACAGTTGCTTTGAGTTCCAGATGATGTTCACTTGTAAATATGCTGCTCTTGCTTTGCTGATCCGCGCTTTCACATCTGCATCAGGTCCACCGTGTGACATTAATGATACTTCCCAGATATGTAAAGGTTTTTACATCTTCCAAATCTTCTCCGTCAATTGTGATTGGATTGGTGCATGTTGTGTTGTGTCGGAGAACCTTGCTCTTCCCTTTGTGTATATTGGGACCTACTGCTGCTGAGGTTGCTGCTACACTGGTCGTCTTCTCCTGCATTTGTTGTTGCGTTTGGGATAGAAGGGCCAGATCATCTGCGAAGTCCAGATCGTCCAACTGCATCGTAGATGTCCATTGTATCCCATGCTTCCCTTCAGATGTTGACGTCTTCATGATCCAGTCGATCACCAGGAGAAAGAGAAAGGGTGAGAGTAAGCAACGTTGCCTGACATTGGTCTTTATTTCGAACGACTTTGTCAACTGTCCTCCATGCACGATTTTGCAGTTTAATCCATCATATGAATTTTGTATGATATTGACTATCTTCTGAGGCATGCCGTAGTGTCGAAGAAGCTTCCATAGTGTTGTCCTGTCCACGCTATCAAATGCCTTTTCGTAGTCAATGAAGTTGATGTAGAGTGATGAATCCCATTCAATTGATTGTTCCACAATGATCCGTAGAGTTGCGATTTGGTCTGTACACGATCTATCCTTACGGAATCCTGCCTGTTGGTCACGAAGTTGGGCGTCTACGCAGTCCTTCATCCTGTTTAACAATACTCTGTTTAAGACTTTTCCTGGTATTGAGAGAAGAGTGATGCCCCTGTAGTTATCACAGTTGTTGAGATCGCCTTTCTTCGGTATTTTGATCAGAAGTTCTTCCTTCCAGTCTGTTGGTACTTGTTCCTCATCCCAAATCTTATTAAAGAGAATGTGGAGTATCCTTGCAGTTGCCGCTACGTCTGCTTTTAGTGCCTCTGCTGGAATGTTGTCCGGTCCTGCTGTTTCGCCACTCTTGATTTGCCTGATGGTCATGCTTATCTCTTCAATTGTTTGTGGGTCAACATTGATTGGGAGGTCCGTGAGTGCTGCTTCAATGTTGGGTGGGTTCAGTGGAGCTGGTCGATTCAAGAGTTCTTTGAAGTGTTGTACCCACCTGTTTCGTTGCTCTTCAATGTTAGTGATTACCTTGCCTTCCTTGCTTTTCACTGGTCGTTCTGGTTTGCGACGATTTCCAGAGAGTTTCTTTGTTATGTCATACAGTTGTCTCATGTTTCCTTCTCTTGCAGCCTTTTCCGCCGTCGTTGCTAAATCTTCCACCTATTTACGTTTGTCGGTTCTGATGCTCCTCTTCACTTGTTTGTTTACTTCTGTGTATTCAGCTTGTGCCTTGGCTTTTTCTGCTCTTGTTCGACTGGTATTGATTGCTGCCTTCTTGTTTCTCCTTTCTTGAATCTTATCCAGTGTATCAACAGTGATCCATTCCTTGTGATGGTGCTTCTTGTGACCCAGGACCTCATGACATGTTGAAGTGATTGCCTCTTTGATCCCCTTCCAGTTGCTCTCCACAGTAGTTCCTTCTCCATTGAGTAGATCATGAAAGCCCTGGAACTTGTGGCTGAGGACTATCTTGAATTTGTTGAGTTTGTTAGTATCCTGAAGAAAAGCCGTATTGAACTTTTGTGATATTGTCCGCCCCATTGTCCAGTACTTTTTGAATTTCAATTTCATCTTGGCGACCAGCAAGTGATGATCTGACGCTATATCAGCTCCTCTCTTGGTTCTCACGTCCTCTATAGTCCTCCTGAACGTTTTGTTGATGCAAATATGGTCGATTTGGTTTTGCGTGGTGTGATCCGGTGAAGTCCATGTGGTTTTGTGAATGCGTTTGTGTGGGAATATGGTGCCACCTATGACCAGTTTATTGAAGGCACATAGGTTTGCGAATCTCTCACCATTTTCGTTTCTTTCTCCCAGTTCTTGTCGTCCCATGATGTCTTCATATCCAGTGTTGTCCGTTCCAACCTTGGCATTGAAGTCTCCCATCAGAATGGTCAGCTCCTTTGTTGGGCACTTCTCGATGATTGACTGCAGCCTATCGTAGAATTGATCTTTAGCGTCTTCATTGTGATCGTTGGTAGGCGCATAGCATTGGATGATGTTCATTGAAATGCCCTCTTTCTTTGTTTTGAATGAGGCTTTGATGATTCTTGGTCCATGAGATTCCCATCCTATAAGTGCGTTTCGTGCTTGTTTGGACAGCATCAGTGCAACTCCTTGTGTATGTGGGGCATTTTCTTCTCCATGGCTGGAGTATAACAGAAGCTCTCCTGAAGTTATTCGTTGTTGTCCAACTTGCGTCCAATGTGTTTCACTGATCCCAAGTACCTCTAGGTTGTATCTCCTCATTTCTGCAGCGATTCGGAGGGCTCTCCCGGTGTCCCACATTGTACGAACATTCCATGTACCCAAATAAATGGTCGCTCTGGTTGTCAGAAGGGGCATCGGCCTCGTAACTTCCGAAGGAATTCGGCTTTCATCATGAGGCGTCATAGTTCTTCTAAATGAAGACCTTCTGACTCCCAGGGCATAGTTTAAAAGGTTCGAATAATTTTTCTGGTTGGCGTTTTTTTAGCGAGTTAGTTTTCTACGGGATGGGGACGCTAACCCCATGCCCGACCCTCCTCCTTTATCCGGGCTTGGGACCAGCAGTAGCCTCCGGAGGGACTCCAGGCGGAGTTGATTGACAAATATCTACTCACTAATTTCAACGATGAAGTAACTCAAATCCTTCGCACTAACGATATAACTTGTTCCAATTTTGTCTAGCTAGTGAGATTTTCTGCAAAAAGTAACGTTCAGATGCATAATCTGTCCAGTAAATGTTTGAACTGCGGTTGCAGAAACTTCGTTTTAGAGTTTAGCACACATCAATTTTACTGCCTATTATAATTATATAACTGTCCTGTCTCCATTTCTGTTGTTTGAAATACTCTTGGAAGTCGTCAAAAGTCAGATTTTCCAGCTACCTCACCGTCGTCATGTATTTTTCGAAAATCATTTCTCTCAAATTCAATTTATTTGCTGTCAGAAATTGTGGAAGACTACATACTTTCGATGTTTTCATCAAAACAGAAAGTTGATGATTCTCGTACTCCAAAACCATCCTTGTGATATTACAATTCGTGTCAACGTGCATCTGTTCCAGGTTCTACTTTAACACTGGCTGACGTTTTGAGTAGGTAGATGCAGTTATCTTTTTGAGTAGTAACCTAATGAATAAATCACATATATTTCAGTCATTCGGTTACATATTTGAACCTCTCTTTACTTCGGTTTGAGTAGTTGAGTATTATCAGTAACTTGAACACAGCATGTATGTGACTAGAACATCACATTCATAGACTTCTTGATTATTGAGCATCATAATTTTGCCCTTAACTAATATACGCACAACTGATAGTTCTTTAATCGAATTAGTTAATAGCTTTCATCATTTTTTTTCGTTATTTCAGGTATATGGTTTTGCTGCAACCTATTTTAAACGTTTTTATCTTAATCATTCTGTAATGGACTTTTATCCACGTGATATAATGTTAACATGCTTGTACGTTGCTTGTAAAGCTGCAGATTTCCCAATTGGTCTTCAGACTTTCATTTCGCATATCCCTAGAAATCAAGAGCGATATAGTTATCTGGTTCTCAATTCTGAACTTTTTTTGATGGAATCACTGGGTTATGATCTGTGGGTGTATACACCGTATCAAGCATTAACTGGATTTGTTATCGACTTAGTAGCATATCAGGTGGGAAATTTTTATTATTTTATATATTTAATCGCTTTAATGTCCTATCAAGTGATTTCCTACGGTTGTAGAGTAGCTTCCATCCTGATCCAATAAAGAATTATTGAAAGCTAATGGGCATTCAATAGCAGTTTTGCCTTATTTTCGAACCCCTCGGGAGCACTTATATTCGGGTGGTCGGAGCGTTAATGGGAATAAGTCTTGATAACTTGGTGTTAGTGGTAGAAAGGGTTTGTTTTGGTATGTCAGTCAAATGTATTTTGTAAACGCTGATAGGAATAAAATGAATAGAGCTTAGTTAATAAAATAAGATTACTAATCTGGAAGATAGTTGAAATGAAAATCAATGATGTAATAAATACAAGAAAGAGTTTAACGAAGAAGATGCAACGAGGGAATATTTGTCATCAAGGAAAGGCAAAGCAAAATTAATAACTATCTCCTTTTGAACATACAAGTCACGATTTTGACGCCTGATAGCAACGACTTGAGCGAACTTCAGAAGATTAGAGGTTAGCTGTTTACTAATCACCTTAAAATATTGCAAAGTATCGACCTTATGCCATATGTCAAGGAGATGTTTGGTAATTGTATTGTTTAGAGTCTTTCTTTCACTTATCCTGAGGCTTTCCGGCACATGTTCAGGCAGCCAAACTATTAATTCTGTATAAACCAGCATATTAAATAACTCCATCAAAAGTTGACAAGCACCCCTTTAGTGTTACCACCAACTGGATTTATAAATTTACGTTTACTTGCCAAAGCAGCTACATTGGTCAAACAGAAAGGACGGCATATCCTAGATTTGTTGAACATGTTCCAGAAAGCCTCAGAACAAGTGAAAGACTCTAAACAGTGCGATTACCAAACATCTTCTTGATACAAGGCATAAGGTCGATACTTTGCAATATTTTAAGGTGATTAGTAAACAGCCAACCTCCAATCTTCTGAAGTTCGCTCAAGTCGTTGCTATCAGGCGTCAAAATCGTGACTTGTATGTTCAAAAGGAGATAGTTATTAATTTTGCTTTGCCTTTCCTTGATGACAAATATCCCCTTGTTGCATCTTCTTCGTTAAACTCTTTCTTGTATTTATTACATCATTGATTTTCATTACAACTATCTTCCAGATTAGTAGTCTTATTTTATTAACTGAGTTCTATCCACTCTATATTCCTATCAATGTTTATTCATTATATAATCACTTGTTTCTAGCCGTTTGAACTGTTGTCACAATCAATGTTGTAGAATGTTCTTTCATCACATAAGGTATATATTTACAATATTCAGTCTATTAGATTTATTTGCACCCTTGCTATGTTATACTAATGTGTCATCAATATCACTTCCAACCAAACCCTTTCATATAAGTTATTGAAATCCATTATGTAATTATGATTTTTAAATATCACAGGTTGTAAGTAGTTGACGAGGACTAAGCGGAATAAAATGAATTTATGCTATTCTGTTAGAATCTTTGTTCTTGCTCTTTTCGAATTGATATAGGGAACTATGAGAATGAAATAATAGTTCTCCCTGCATTACTCTGGCTATAAAACATTGCATGTATGATAGTAAAAGATATGCATAAGTTGAGTGGCTTTTACCATAGCTTTCTGTGAAGCACTGCCCGCGTATCAAGGACTGAGTGTGTGACCAATGCTAAGGTAAGGTACATGGAACTAAACAAAATAGTACTTCGTAAAATGAACTGGTAAATCTCCATCGACTAATGTGTCCAGGATACTTCTTACAGAAAATTACTTACCCTCTTCCTCTATGTGTAGTGCTTACTGATACAGGAGGTTGTAATACTTCAAAAACTTGTTCTCCGTCTGGTTAAAAGTTGAGTAAACAAAATTAACTTTGTTTTTCTTTCTTTTTATGTTAACTGTTTTCTGTTATTCATTTCTGGCTACTTTTTTTATATATGTAAGCTATCTATTTTGATATGCAGGTTGCTATGTCGTCACTTTGACTGACCAATTTTCTCCTTTTATCTATTTAGAGACGAATTTGTGGTGCACGTTCTGATTCCTATCTTCTAGAGAATCGATCCGATGCTCAGCTCGTTGATGAGTTATGTAAGGACGGTGTAAATTTGATAAATTTATGGTATCAAACTGACTTGTGCCTCACAGCTCATCCAAGTCAGTTCGCTCTTGCTGTCCTAGTGGAACTTGGACATACTCGGCCTCAGTTGGATGTAGAAGTTTTCGTCAGAGATGAACTATGTGGTTGTGACCCAGTACAGAAGTTTAAACAACATTCGGAAGAGGATGATGGTGACGAAGGAGACATAAAACCCAAGAAGGATACCAAATGTGACCCTGACACTCGTTGGCAGGAACTGTCTAGTCGTTTAGATTTTATCCGTCAAACAGTCGATGAGTTTCAGTTTATTACTGAGTTAGGACCTGTTGGTGAGGAAGAGGTAATTCTAGATGAATGTCGAAATCCTCTGTATAATATTGAATCTGACGAGTATGCACAAGCTAAGTCAAAGGCGGATAGCCTAATGGCTACGCTTGAATAATAGTAATAGTCGTACCTGTACTGTATATATGCCATGTATAATTCACATTTACTTTTCTATTTTGGAAATTGTGTGTAATTACAGGTTGTATTCACTAGTTTATCTTTTGTCCTGAATATCTATTTCTTATAAAATCTACCTCTCGTAAACTCACTTTATTATTCCTTTTTCCTTTTGAGTAAAGCAGTGTCAGCTTTAGGGATCAACGAATTTCCTTTGGTCGCTTTCGTAACGTACTGTGCTCTTTGTTTCATAAAGTCCAATTTTGTGACAGTCGCTGGACGATAGCTATGTTTCCTGAAATTCGATAATAAATTACCAGCTAAAACGTACCCATAAGCACGTTGATAAGAACATCTGACATAACAGGCAGGTCGGTCTTCCAATAACTGACAGATGAATGACGCTAGCCACTGTAGTTCTCTCCAAGACTTGGCAAAATCTAGCCCGTTCGTGGACGAACATATGTTGACAATCCAAATTAGTGTGTCTATAGTCTCGAATTTCTGACCAAGAAGTTGTGAATTTCGTCAAAAGAAGTAACCAGCTACAAAATATATTGATACATCACATTTTGTATGTGGTTTGATTTGCCTTTACCATTTTGTACTTAGAAACAATATTCATAATCTTCTGATCAGTCATGACCGTCTTCGTTGTCAGTATATCCCGTTGATATGCCGAATGGTTCGCAACCACCCAGCACTCATGTAGTAAGTCGTCTTCAGTAGAGCCCCAAAAACAAGCTAATTATGAGTTTCGGTCTATGATCTTAACTATCACAAAAGAAAAATTTGTGTAGCAAACGTGTTGAAAGATTAGCTTTACTTCTCAGACTGAACCGTACAGCTAAAAACTTGGAGAGGCCGAATGGGCTTGTTGCGGCTGTGCAGTGGATATTTTTGTTAAACAATGAAACATAGTTTCACTTGCTTCCCAAGTTTCCTTTCTAAAATACGGTAGTGTCTTCTGATGTAGCGGCTGTCGTAAGTATAGAGCGACGAGTACTTGGTCGTAGTCTTCGAATTTCGTCACCAAAAATCGTACAAGCACCTGTAGCGTGGAGTCGAGTGGAGATTGACTATAAACACCGCTACCAAGAAACTCGTTCCAAATGACTCCATAAAATCCCCGAGAAGCCAAATATCAGAAGGCAATTAATGGACCAAGTCGAGGTTTATTTGCTGGCGATCTCGTGGCATCGAAAGGATACCGAGATCGTGCCAGGATACAAGCTTGGTTACAGAACGTAACCGAATTTGCGCGAAGTTACAATCGAAGTGTGTAAATATGAATGGAAGCACAATATAGCTGTCATTAGCACAGTCAAACAAAAGCACATTAAGACAAGCACTGGTACAGTTGGTTATAATAATAATTGTTTTTATTAAACCAGTCGTGTTCTCGTGATAAATATGAGTCACTACACACCTATCATTTTTGCCTACTGTAGGACCAGTATATCCACAGGATTATGGTAGTGGGATCCGGAGCGAATGATTTAGCTACATTCAGCTCTAAGTGACTTGAAGCAATAGTAAGGGGGGTCTTGTGCGTCAAATATAGAGAGCTTTAGCAGGTTATGTGATGCCATTGAAGATCTTATTAAAACCGATGTATAGAATTATCACTGACTGACCAACCCCACTTTGCTGAGTAATTTGGTCAGACGTCAAGTGCTGTGTAAAGCATGATCGTATAGTTATGGACTAGTGCCAAGGTGGGCTAATTAGGCTTGCAGAAAGTGAAAATGATAACAGCTATTTGTGGATGATTCTTGACAGCACAGATTTCAAGGTAATGACCCTAAGTAGTCCTGTTTTGAATCTGGGGATGATAAGCTGTGTTTTCCATACAAACGGATAGACTTCATCGTCCATAGATTTTACAGTTCTAAACAGAATAATAGAAAATCTGTACTACCGTATTTCACGGATTATGCAGGGACCCCATCAGGTCCACCGTCATAGGATATTTTAGGGCTGTTATGGCATTTTGATGTTGGTGAATGTGGAATCAACAGTATATGGACGCTTAGATGTCATCGTTGGAAGCGTACTGATAAGAGTTTTGTGCTGTAGCATTGAGAGAAATGGCGGCTGAATTATTCACAAGTAGTATCAGGGTCGCCAACAACGCTGCCGTTAACTATGAAGAATCTGGTTGTGACAAGGGAATTCGATTTCACATGGGATTTGAAAAGCCGAAGTACTGATAGCTCGAGGTTTTAACAATGTAAGGCTTTATCCTCCATAGATATAAGATGAGTCATCTCTGCCAGTCAAGTTAAGCATACTTCGTAGCCCATACACGTAATTGTGCATGTACTAGCTCTGCTTCAATTTCCACAGCTTTCTCTTGAAAGTATGTTGGCCTCTGTTAGCATTATAAACCACATGGTCGACAACTGCCTGCCTTGGCACATCGTGTGAGCTTTAGAGTTCAATGATATAGTGTTTGGAGAATGAATGTCACTCATCACGATTCTTTGATCACTCACAAAAAATCCACCAATGACGAGCACCGAGGTAGGGTTGATATTGATTGCAAACGTCTGATCAAGTATATTATTCCTTATAATCGGCTTTCGAACATGTTGGACCCATCCACAAAGAACTATCATTTCAACTGTTGTGACTGCAAGTTAGATGCGCAGAGAATTATCGATCGATTACAGTGACACGTAAGGACGACCTAGAGTCCCGATTGGCCCTGCTTTGCTGTCTAGCCCAGCCAGTTGAGTCCATAACACAAGTCACAGCCTCGGAGATATGAATAATTATATTTCAGACATACTCTATTTATATACCAAAGAAACAAACCACATCGTACCATAAAACAGAAAACAATATTTGACAAGCGATATAAATATCGACCAATAGGAAATGTCCATTTAACGTCCAAGGACACCATTCGACTTAACACGACAATTATTGGTATATTCCTCTGCATACCTAACACAACTAACTTGATATATCGTCCCGGTACCTAGGTCGAATTCCATTTAATGTCCGGCAGATTAAAATCACCTCCGATGCTTTTAAACGTGTGCAGTTGGTGAGAAACAATTAAAAATATGTTTGTAAACAGTTTGTCAAAGTATCCACGTGAGGTGTGTAGAATCCAAAATAAGGTTTGGACTGGAAAATAACTGTCTAGGTAGTTTAAATACGCTCTATTGCTCAGTTGAAACCAAAACAAGGTGATTGGGTAAATGACGGTTCTAGATTTCGTCATAAGTAGAAATGTACATCATTACCTAAACAAATATTAACACTGAGTTACTCAACCAATAATTGTTCAGTTAATCAAATCTAAATTAAACAAACAAGTTGGTAAAGAACGTTACACACTTCCTTGTGTAACTCTCAAGGGACTACTTTCAGACCATGTTAAGTGTACAAATTTTGAATAATGTAAAGGATGAAAGTTTCATAAAATGGTTCGTCAGAATATCAAGAATTTCACTACATTACTACGTCATTCTAATCTAATGCGTATTCAAGTTTATGCATGTAGCATCTTATTAAGGAGTTGCGAAGATGTGCACAAGTTTGGTAGATGTTTGTCCTGTGGCAAATTTTATCCATGTAGTTCCTGTATATTTCGTAATGATAAATGCTGTAAATGTGGTATTACTAATGTTCATTTAGTTGCAGATAATGCTAAACTTTGTAATTTCGACCCTACTTAGTTCAATGTTTAAAAATTATATTCTGGTCAGATTCATAGTGTTATTTTGCCATGTATACGTTGTTCTCATGATTCATCTATTCCTAATGAAATTATTTCCAAAAATGTGATAGGTGTATCTAGTGCACCTAATCCTGATCAGAACTCTGATGTTAATTTATATGAAGTCGTTTTTTCAAATAAAATATTGGTTAAATGTGAGGGACAATTTCTAAATAAGTTAAACTCTGGTTACTGTCCTGACGGTGTCTCATCAGATGTTATTTGTTCTCACAATAGACTTATATATGATGATATTTCTAATGAATGTGACAAATATGTTCCGAATGAGTCGGACTCCAGTCACATTTCTGATGTTATCGTATCAGATTTTGGATATTCTCACAATCAATGTATCATTATTCACAAACAGCTTGTGGATACATAAGTATTGTGTAGAAACCACTTTTCGTCTATTTAGAAATGCAATAAAACACAAGTTTCATTAATGTTGGCATAATATTTACCAAATTAAAAAAAACCGGTTCTGTGCATTTGAGAAGAATATTGAGTTAACTTTATAAAAGAGAATGAGGGAAAATAAGAGAATTTGAAAAGGACAATGGTATTATTCCTCGTCGAGTCAAATCTACAGTTTTGATTGTAAATTACGCACCAAAACTACTGTTCATGCTTTAACTGAATATATTTCAGTGAAAGTGATATTGTACCTGTGTGTTTTGACTTTGCTTGTGCGCATTTATTGTATCGTAGCATACCTGATGAACTTTGACTTGATTTATTCGGTTAAGGTTTGAAATTATGTTTTTATATATCCATTTTTCTGTCACTATTTTTAGTTAACTTTTAAGACGGCTGGCTCTGCTCACATACGTGGACAACCATAGTGCAAATTTTCTGTGGAAGAAAGAATGCAGTATAATGTGTAAGAAGTAGTTTCATAAGTGTGTACCCGCTTAAATCCCTTACTTTCTTACTTACTTACGCCTGTTACTCCTAATGGAGCATAGGCCGTCGACCAGCATTCTCCAGCCCACTCTGTCCCGGGCCTCCTTTTCTAATTCCATCCGATTCTTGTTCATTTTTCTCATGTCTATTTCCATTTCTCGGCGTAATGTGTTCTGTGGTCTTCCGCTCCTCCTTTGGCCTTGAGGATTCCATGTGAGGGCTTGTCTTGTGACGCAGTTGTGTGCTTTCCTCAATGTGTGTCCTATCCAATTCCAGCGCTTCTTCCTGATTTCTTCCTCCGCTGGGATCTGGTTTGTTCTCTCCCACAGTACGTTGTTGCCAATAGTATCCGGCCAACGGATCTGAAGTATTTTGCGTAGACAACTGTTGATAAACACCTGTATTTTCTGGATGATGGCTTTCGTAGTCCTCCAGGTTTCCGCCCCATACAGTAGAACTGTCTTGACATTTGTATTGAAAATCCTGACCTATAAAAGGTGCTCTAGGCCTAACCCTCATTGGGTTTGTATGTTTTGTTGTTCGAGCAAAACACTACTCATACAAAAAGTAATTAGACTTTTTGGAGTTGGCTAACAAACTGGTTGATGAGGGCTGTACTGGTAACATGGCTACTGATAGCAAAGAATGCATCAGTGTCCTAAGTGCTTTTACGGCACGTGCCAGACCCGATTGTGTAACACGCAATAGGGATTTCCATCCCGAATCAATTAATGAGCGATACTGGTGGCCGAATCGCTACAGCAGCGACTGACGACCTAGGAAAAACCATTATCGTCTCAAGTAGTTCCAATGTGGACGCTGCAACTGATGGGAAATTGGTGATGTGGAAACGTAGAAAGCAAGGAAACATGGTTAAAAATAGCGCTTGTTTAGGCGAAAAGTCCTTGGTGAACTCACATTTTGAAAATTAGAACAACACATATAAGAGAACAATTGTTTTCAATGAGATCATCATCAGGATTTACTCTAATATACATGAATATTTATACGAAAATGTAAACCAATCAAGGCAATATGGGTCAATAATCACAAAGAAATAGAATAAGTCTATACACATAATAGGTAAAAGTACAATTTTGTAGTAGGAAGACATGTGAACTGATAATATTGATAATAATAAAATACAATAACAAAACTCTTATTGTGATTATTGACCCATATTGCCTTGATTGGTTTATATTTTCGTATAAATATTCATGTATATTAGAGCCTGATGACGATCTAATTGAAAACAATTGTTCGCTTATATGTGTTATTCTAATTTTCACAGTGGGGATTTTAATATTCTAAAACTCACATTTTGTGTTGCAGATTAGTCCGTCAAAGTCCGAAAGCTAAATGGTGAAATAAACCCTACGATTCAGGGTTTTCGGGAAGCCAGGCCTTGGAAGACAATGCGTCCGAGACCTGTATGGGTAGAACGAATGATTCCTAAACACATTTAATGTGTGCTACACGAACACCTGTAGTCTTGGAAATAAAACCGAGCTAAGTTTGATGGTGGTTGAATGAAGTCCCGACATAATTGTTAGCACAGAAACTTGGTTCACTGTATAAATAGACTGTTATCTCACCATTGTTGACCACATCTGTATCAAAAGTGATAGAGTTATAAGTCATAAGAGAGGGGACACAATGTTATACGTTTGGGATCATTTTCATAAACAATCACTCATATCGGAGGCGCATGTTAGTGGTACATATGAGACAGTTTGTAGTACATTTATGTTTAGACACTGGTTAGTGGCTATAGGAGTAGTTTATTGTAGTCTATCTTGTCTTGCTAACGACTTTATCTTAAGACACATATGTCCTTGGAGTAACGCAGAATGTCTCATCATTGGAGATTTCAAGGCGCCGCATATCAACTGAATAGAACTCAAAGCTTCAATTGGGGCTTTCGATAGCGACCTTCTGTCAACCGTTATTCAGTGTGCACTTGTACAACGTATCGCAAAAGCGACGCATATTGTCTTAGAACATTGCTGAATCTTGTTTTCACACACCACCGTGACGATGTCATCGACATTTAACACCTGCCACTAGTAAATCGTGATAAGGATGTGCGTTACTTTAGGTTTCAGACTTGTGGTATACAGCACGTATCTGCTCCATCGAGTTCTAATATCTGACGAGTTAACATTATCGCAATCACAGACTGCGCTGTCTCAATAGATTGGTCGGTCAGTACAAATGGATCAATTAAAGACGAATGGACTAAGTTGAAAACCACTTTAAAATCCGTAACATCATCGTACATCACATAGTCAACATGTAAGCAATCACACTGCCATCTATAGACTAACGAGGAAAGCCAAGAGAAAGACCATAGCCAGATGCCATACTATTTACGAAAGTTAGTTGGCATATGATAGCCGTGCTTGTCCGGAACGATTGTTTACGTACGTTAAATGGAGATTAAAACGTAGTGATGGTATTAAAGAGAAAGAATGTATTTGTAAAGTCTCAGCGAAAGAATTTGAAGTAAATCCAACGTTTCTCCTGGCAATCTGGTTCAAGCTTTTCTAAGGAAAACATAATCAAACAACAAAATTTTAAAAATACATTAATAATAATAATAATTTATTCTCAAATAACAGTTTGTTACATGAGGCATGCCAGTTTACAGGCAAGATCAAATTGATACAAATGATACAATATCCTTTGTAGTAAATTACATAGCTGGTTTGATAATTTATAAGATATGAATGTAGATGGTTTTAATCAGTACCACAGTTGGCGCGCTTCATGAAAGTTGCGTTTCAAATGTGCAACTGATGGTCAAGGATAGGTCCATTGAAGGTATGAGCTTTTAGAAATCGCAACCTTATGTCCCTTTGGGATATCCAAGGCTTTAAGGATGGTGCAGGATGAAGTCACCAGTTCCATATCTCAAGGGGGCTGAAAGTGGGAGCAAGTAAAACAAAACACGAGAGGCAGAGTAGCCAATATTCATAAAGGAATGTTTAAGGTATGATTACTCAGTCTAATTTTCCTTTATTAAGGTATATGTTAAGAAAGAGCATTTTAATAGGTTAAAGAAAATAAGTGTTGACAAGGTGTGAGTGGACATACAACTGACAAATGGGGGCGATTCGGAAAAGAGCTGATAGTATAAGATTATGTGTGATTATAAAATAAAATATAGTGCTAGAAGCAGTATTGTGATATACATTTGGCTGTCTTCCCTTTAATATCGAAGCTATTAGAGCCTCTTTGGTTTTTTTTAAAAATATTTTCCCCCCAGTTATTACAGGGTCTTGAGTAGGCTTCGTATATTAGCGAATTGTCTAGTTTGCTTGTAATAGGATTTCTGGGTAGGAAGTGAAACCAATTCAACGTTCGTAACACGACTTAAAGAGGTATTTTGCGTGATAAATCAGCTTCTATACCATAAGTTCGTGACATCCCACTAAACGATAAGGAGCCGTAATTAAACAAAACATTCTTCCCTTATAATGTTTTACATGAACTCGGCGCCCAAATATTGTGAAACTATTCGTTCGAATTTAAACGAAAGTTCTTATAAAGTGATCGTATTCCCCCATTCAGATTTACCAGCTCAATCAAATCTGGCAAAAGCTGAGACTTCATTAACCTATTTTTGCGAAGTGTACTCTACGTGTCTGCTAAAAACACATGTGCTAATCACGCCGAATTATCAGCCATAGGATCCGTATATATGACTGAGGAAACTGTTCTTCCTTTAACCACTTACCTCGAACTTTGTACGATAACGGGCCCTGATGGGTTACATCTGCGACTGCTGTCATTTCTCGCGGACATTATTTCAAAAGGACTCGCGGTGCACTTCAACATGTCACTTTCACTCGCTCAATTTTTTGAAGATTGGAAAGATGCTATAGTCAGACCTATATTTGAGGATGGTCAGAGACAGATTTTATCTAACTACAGACCTGTCAGTCTAACTAGCTTAATAGCTGAGTTACTTGAATAGATAATTTGGGTTAAGTTACTAAGTCACATAGATTCGTACAAGCTGTTAACTCCCGAGCAACACAAGTTTCGAAACAATCATTCATGTCTAACTAACGTACTTATCGCAGGAGAGGACAGGACAGCAGCCCTAGATAACAGTCTGTTTGTCAGTGTGATATTCATAGACTTTGAAAAGGCGCTTGTCAAGGTTTCTCACCTGGGTCTTGTTCAGAAGCTCTCGAGCTTCAGAATAACAGATGCTGTTTGGTAATGGATAGGAAAGTTCTTATGTGATCGCAGACAGTGAGTGAGGGTTAGCGTAATGCTATCCGAACGGAAGCTGGTCAAAAGTGGTGTACCCCAAGACGCCATTTTAGCTACCCCACGTCGCCCTCTCTACGTCGATGAATTACTACAATTGCTTAAGTCTTCGACATTGTTGTTTGTGGAATTTCGTATCCTCAATTACGATTTGGGTGTTAATATGTCTTATGTTTTTGCTCCCCCAGAATTAGTAATCTTCAAGTTCATAGCAAGAAGGTTCGAAAACTACGGTCTAATAAACTTAAAGTAAGGTTCCTATTTTCTCATCGAGTATTAGGTGCCTGAACTCTTTGCCCGAACAAGTAGTACCAGCACAATCAATGAACACTTTCAAGAAGCTGAACCTTCACTGGAAGCTGAACTGTCAGGATTAAAACAAGTCCATCAACCTACTATCCTTATCACTGAAGAGTAAAGAATAAAGAAAACGCGAAATACATAAATATTTTAATAAGCATGTTTGTGAACACATAACAAGAATATACTATTATGTATGTATCGTCAAACAGTATGCTGAACAGGGAAAAGATACATGAATAACATACCGTACAGTATTTAGCGGACAGGGAAAGTGAGTCAATAAACTTAATATCGTTCGCGATTGACAAAAAATTATGATTAGTGAACTAGCAAAGCATAGTCATACAAGGTTAAAAAAGTGAACATGGTGGTAGATGTTTCAGGTTACCACTGGTGTGTTCGTTTATTGATTTCACTTTACACATGTAATGGGATTCAGAACGAAACCTGATGTTAGTGTAAACTTTTGTGCAGTAGTAATTTAGAATGATGCTACGACCGATTCCAGCCGTTACAAATTCGGGTGTACTTTGAAGCCGTGAACTGTTAAGTCAATTAATATGATATCAGTTAAAAGCGTAATGGTTTATGTTCAGTTAATAATGTGAACTGACGCCCAAATATCATCTTGTGAAATTTTTTTACAGCGAAGATGATCGACAACGCTTTCTTCTCAATCTGACTGTAGTTACGTTCTGCTGACGTTAACGATCTAACTGCATGTGATATCGCCTACTCAGATCCGTCTGGCATGATGTGAGCAATATTTGCTCCAATGCCGTAGTTTGAGGCGTCTGATGCTACTACAATGGATAAAGATGGATCGTAGTGGGTGAGCAGCAAATCCGAGACTAGTGCTTTCTTGATTTCATCGAAAGCAGCTTGACAAGTTGCAGACCGATTCCATTATACATTCTTCGACAGAAGGTTATTCAAGGAGGCATGTAATTGATGGAAATTTGGAATAAAAGCTCCATAATGACTAATTAGTCCCAAAAAAGATTGTAGTGTGGGGACGTCCGTCGGTCTGGGCATAGTTTTCACTACCTGGGTATTATCCGGATCTGGTTTTCAGCCATCTTTGTCGATTATAAACCCATGGGAGCGTACATTTGCATACAGAAGTCACATTTCTCTGGATGAAGTCGAAGTCCATATTCGGCTATTCGCTTCAGCACCTGGTCGAGCTTCTTTTCAAAGTCTATTCTATCTACTCCCATAATTATTGTATCATCTAGATAGGCTACAGCACTTGGAACATCCTGTAGCATAGTATCCATTAATTGCTGAAATATGGATGGGGCCGTCTTGACTCTGAAGGGTAGTCGATTATACCGGAATAGACTTTTGTGTATGTTTATGGTGAGCAGGGTTTTAGACTCGTCAGCAACAGGGATTTGTAAATAAGCTTCAGATAAATCCAACTTTGCAAAAAGCTTACCTCCGTTCAGTTTAGCAAAAAGATCCTCAGGTAAGGGTGATGGATACTGATGAGTTTCTAAGGCTTCATTCAACCCGGTTGAGTAATCGGCACATAAACAAACGCTACCATTAGTTTTTTTACTATTATTATCGGTGCAGCCCATTCTGAGAAATTCACTCGTTTAATGACACCTAGTTTCTGAAGTCGTTCTAGCTCTTGTTCAACCACTGGGAGAGCAGCATATGGTACGGGTCTTCTAGGTCGAAAGACGGGAGTAGCTGAAGGCTTTAGGGTTAACGATGCTTTGGCCTTCGTGTATTCCTCTAATCTTTCTTTAAACACTTGACTACATCTTTCTAATGTCACCCCCTTCAGATCCTTTTCCACTGTTTTATTGTTTCTCACTGCGTTGCATATGTGGTTAATGGGGTGATTTGCTTATTGTAATGTTCCTATTAAGTCTAGACCAAGTAAATCTAGTCCTAGGTTTTCTGTGATATATGAAATTGCACTCGTCTCCTTGTTTCCTTTCGAAACTGTACAATATACCTCTCCAACAATATTTAGTTTCCCCCCAGATGCTCTATGAGCAAACTGGGTTGCCGGAAGCTTCCAGGTTCTTCGACTAATAAGTGTGACGTTGGAAGCTGTGTCGAGCTGCAGGCGGGCACGCCTTTTATTTATATCTAAGTTCACGTACTTTCTTTAGCGGTGAATTTGTGCTCGGTAATGTGATACCAATACTTTGTTAGTTAGAGCACTATATTTGTATTTCTTTATGTAAGGTTTCAAGGAATGTCGTTTATGGTTTCTTCTCCTGCAGAGGTTTTCTTCTTGCCCCTTCCAATGGCACTTACTACAACAATGTTCTTTGTACGGGCAGAACCGATTATAGTGTCAACCTCCACAAGCCCAGAATGGAGGTGATGGTTTTTCGCTGTTATTACGATAATTATGCGCACTGGAACTTTGAAAGATTTTTCGCTTGACTGCATTGACGTTATGGAAACAGTTACCGTTTTCTACCATTGAGGTATCATACTTCAAGTTCACTAACCTTTGGCACTCGCTAGTCACTTCCTGCAGGGTCATGTTAGGGCAGTGTTCGAGTTTGCTTAGGATTCCTGTTCGGATATCGGCATCTTCGGGAGAACGCAGGGTGCAGACAAATACTAAGCATTTAAACTGATCTTCAGACATGGACGACAATCTGAACCTCTCACATTCTTGGTTCATCGTTCCTGCATGATTCACTCAGTCATCTTCTGGTTCTTTCGTTAACTTTGAGCACTGGTAACGGATATTGAATATAGATGATTGTTCTCCGAAGATTTGGGACAGGGTTTTGACTGTATCATCAAAACTAAAATCTCGTGGATTCTTCGGGAGAATGAAGTTGCTATAGCGTTCATGTTCCATAGTCCCAAGTATTCGAAAAAGTATTTTGACTTTTGAAGCATCATTCAGTTTGCAAAGATCAATATAAAACAAATCTTCATACTTCTTAAACCACGACTCGAAATTTACACCTGCTACACCATCAAAATTAAATTCATGGATGGCGTTAATGACTGAATCAATATGTGATACTTGAGATTCACTAGAAGCAGGGTTTTGCTGGGACAGGCAGAATTTCTGCATCAGGATTTCCATGATTCTAATTTGGGACTCTTCAAACCTCTTTTCTAGACGCGCCATATAGGCTTCTAATTGCTCCAAGGAAATATTCATTGTAGTTTTCATCTCCGTCGCCACTGATAAGTCTTGTCAATTGAACGCCATACTTGTTCCTAAGCTATTCCGGTAACACGCAGTCTGGAACTACACAGCGACTCCAACACCAGAGAGAAGATGCAAGTACGAGAGAAAATATTTTATCCCAAGTTTCGTTTTTGTACAGAAAATCATGGGTACTTATAGATGTTGGCGTCTGTTAATTTAACATAATATTGCAGTCAATCCGTTAATGACATATTATGCTACCGACCAATAGTAGTACGATACGTTGGAATTCGAGAATGCTCCATTGTGCTCTGATTGGCTAGGACTCTTCGTCTCCTTTTGAGCCTCTGGGGCTCCGTTGACGTTCGCCGAAATCCGACTCAAGTGATTGGTTGATCAAAAGGTTTTTATTGGTCATGGTCTCAAAAATTCTCTTCTAAGTCTTTTGATGCGGTTTATCTTATTTACTTACTTATGCCTGTTACTCCTCGTGATGGAGCATAGGCCGCTCACCATCATTTTCCGTCCAACCCGGTCCTGAACAATCCTTACCACTTCTTTCTATCTCTTTACAGCTGTTATTGATCCTTTTCATATCTGCTCTCATTTCGCGACGTAATGTGTTCTTTGACCCTCCTCATTTTCACTTCCCTTCAGGATTCCAAGTCAGGGCTTGCCTTGCGATGCAGTTTCATGATTTCCGTAATATATATCCTATTCATTTCCATCGTCTTTTCCTAATTTGTCCTTCAGCTGGACGCTGGTTTGTTCTCTCCCACAGTAGAATATTACTGATGATACTCGGTCAACAAACATTGAATATCTTGCGTAGATAGTTGTTTATAAATACTTGTAATATTTTGATTATAGTTGTAATAGTTCTGCAAGTTTCAGCTCCGTATAGTAGAACTGTCATGACATTCGTAATGGGGATTATGACTTTGATATTGGTTGAAAGTTGCTTTCAGTTCCATATGTTCTTCAATTGTAAGAATGCGGCCCTTGCTTTGCCAATTCTCGCATTTACGTCTGCATCTGATCCTCCTAGTTCATCGATGATGCTTCCCAGGTATATGAAGGATTCTACATCTTCCAGAGTTTCTCCACCAAGTGTGATCGGGTTGGTGTTCTTCGCGTTGCATTCGAGGATCTTGCTTTTTCGTTTGTGTATGTTAAGGCCTACTGCTACATTAGATGCCTTCATCTGCCTTTGTTCGTGTATATGGGATAGGGGGGGGGGCTATGTCATCTGTAAATTACAAATCGACTAATTGGTTCTGAGATGTCCATTGTATGTCGTTTTTTCCCTCAGATGTCGAGGTATTCATAATCCAGTCAACCGCCAGTAAAAACGGAAGGGGGAGAGTATACAGCCTTATCTGACTTCTTACTTGGAATGCTTCTGTCAACTATCCTTCGTGCACGACTTTGCACTGCAGTCCGTCGTATGAGTTCCAGATAATGCTGACAATCTTCTCAGGAACTCCATAGTGTCAAAGAAGTTTGCATAACGTATTTCTATCTACACATTCCAACATTTTTTTCATAATCAATGAAGTTGATGTACATGGATGTGTTGTTCGACGATGATCCGTAGTTTGGCGATTTGGTCTGTGCACGACCTATCCTTACGGAATCCAGATTGTTGTTCTCGAATTCGGGCGTCTACTGCATCTTTCATCCGTTTCAGCGACACTCTGTTAAAGACTTTCTCTGGTACTGACATTAGTGTAATACCTCTGTAGTTTTCACATTTGCATATGGAGTCGAACTACTCGTGTTCTTCTACAGAACCAATAGCAGTACACTCGAATGATACATGAATATGGTTACTTGGCAGATATAGCAATTAACGACGTTGAAATATGATCTTTGAAACGTTTTCTGTTTTTTCTAAGCATACGGTTTTCGGGATTGAGTAATGAATTTGGCCTGGTTACGAAACTACGAGTTCGCGCGCTTTGCAAAAAACTAAATGGCTTCAAGGTAGCTTCCCTCGTGTTTTCGTATTAGTTTGGGGTTACGCTTTGAAATTGTTTAAAAATGTTTATTTGTCTTTAGAGATAACCGTCTTTCCGTTTATGTTGGTAATCTCCCTCCGAATACTATACAAGGGCATTTCGATTACATATTTTCAGGTTGTGATGTAGGTCCCCCTATTTTTTTTCATTTATAGTGTAGATAGAAAGTGTTAGATTAGTGAGAGATAAACAGACAGACGAATTCAAAGGGTATGCTTATGTAGATTTTAAAAATGAACAATCCCTCCAGAAAGCACTAACTGTCGACGGTGCGGTATGTCACTGGTTCTCATTTTACTCTTTTGTTTAGATTGTCGACGGACGCTCTCTGCGAGTAAATCTAGCAGGCGAAAGACCTGGACGTGGTATGTTTATCCCCCCCCCGTATTTATGAAAGCTTCATCTTGTGCATGTAAAACTTTGTGACTGACAGTTATTGGCAAGAAAACATAGGTAAACACTTATTCCTATTTTTAAACTCGAAAGTCTCTATTAACACGAGTTGGCTTCATGCAGTAGACACTGTGTACTTTGCTAAAAGGTTGTTTTCCAAGCTTCTTTTCTGCTAAACTTCCTTGTCTGGCATGTGAAGATGTTCTCAAATCCTGGTAGATATATTGATGCATTATTATTATGATCATGTAATAGTTTACGAAACAGCCAGATGGTTACTCTTAGCAAGCTTATATTCACAATAAGTGAGATTCAATGGCCAAGAGCTTTTCCTAATTGTGAAGTTAATGTACGTTGCACTACATATGATTTTCAATTCTTCACTAATGCGGACACAGTCAACTTGCAGTTTAAGGTACGTTTAGATCTTCACTACCTAAAACGCTACAGCGCATTTAGTCTACTATGATTTATTTACAACAGGAAATCTTAGTAACATGAGTTTACAATACCCAGTTGAACTAGCCTTTCTGCGATCGGTTCTCAGCTACAACAGGTTTGTGTATACACAAATAATAAACAGGTAATATGGGTCACTACCCAATATTCTACAATGTCGAAAAAGTATAGTGGATAGAGAATCTAACAGTTAACGTCTGTTATTAACATGGCATTCTTAATAACTATGTTAATGGGTCTATATGCCCGTCTTCTGTAACCAGAAATTTAATCAAGTTTTTAATGACTTGTACTGTCACATGTTTTGCTGTTTCTGCATTATTACGCTTTCATTATCTGAAGGTGGTGGTGGTGGTCAGGGTCAATGGGGTATGAACAACGGACATGGAAATCAAGGACGTGGTGGTTTCGGTAGTCATGGTCGTGGTGGTTTCGGAAATCAAGGACGTGGTGGCTTTGGAAATCAGGGACGTGGTAGACCTAGCATGGGTGGTGGACGGATGGGTGGGCATACTGTTTTTTTTATTGACTTTTCGTATAGTTTGGTTACTAGGTTTATTTTTCCGACTCACTGTACTGATCAATTTATGTCTGTAAATAGGATCTAGGTTTTTGGGTTTGTCAGCTATAAATATTCCAAAAGTTGTTTTTAGTGTGGTTAAAATCCCAGACATTTTTCATATAGAATCGGACTCGATTGTTTCGTTTTCACCACATATGATTTTGTAATTACTGATGACTTTGATAAGCTTAATTTGATTGATTCACATGGATATTCATTTTCCCCAAAAACATTCACTAAGTATTTTTAATCGTTCTGCATGGTTTTCATAGTATTGAGATTGTGCATTCGAGTAACTTAACTGGGATGCTGAAGTTCGGTTATGATGTATTTTCTGATTCTAAGGTTTTCGTATTCAAACAAAGGATATAAGAGAACCACAGAATAAAACAATGAGACTATGAGTCATTTCTAAGTGTAATGTTAAGTAGGATTATTTAGTCTACCTTAAATGTGTTATGCATAAAATGGATGTATATTTTTAACAAACGTGTTTGATGGAATTAAAGGTATAAATCTCTAAACTGAATAATTGTTACTCATTCGTTTATTGATAGCTTAAAAGTATCTACCAGCATGGTCGTAATGATCATAATCTGTGAGATGTCTTGACTTAACATATTGAGGTCCCTTTTTTAAAAGAACACGACAAACCGTTAACATCGGTGCTTTACAAATAATAAGATAATATGATCCATTTCAAACACACAGACTTACATATTCAGCTGTCAGCCACATTTTATTTGGCACTACTCGTCAGCTCAAGCCGACCTAGTTTACTCAGGTTTCTGACTTGCACTCTAATGTCGACCGACCTACCTGACGAGGTGAAAGTCGTGAAGGAACCCCGAATCCTTAGGTGCTATGGGTCACCAATCACAGATGTCTTACCTCTGACTCATTTTGAAATTCGTCCCATTCTACCTTGTGGGTGTGGAACATTAGCCATTAGGAATAAAGGATATTCGTAGATTTCTAATGTTCGACAATAGGTATCTTCGAAGCATGCTCGTGTGTTTTCGGACCATGGAGTAAGCAATGTCTGGGTAAGGATGGGGATTCTATTCGTGAGGTAGCTGTAATAGACATTACGTATGTCGAACCAACCGCAACTGATCGATCTCTTATTGGCATATGTGTATCCTGTGTGAATTGCCTTGTTATTTCCTCAAGTCGAAATCATAAGCAGAGATAGATGGGTGCAGCAGCGGACATGTACTATGAATCTTGTTCCTCCTAATTCCACATTATGCATTATTTACCGATGCTAGGACTGTTTGGAAAAAGTGGAGAGGTTGTCAGTTTACGATACGATCTTAGGGTGTGGACGAAAGCTTCATAGGACTGGGATATATCGGTTCATCCTGACTTCCTGATTGGGTTCCTAGAGATGGTGTAACTTAGTGCCTTGAGACCTTATCAAACATGTCTCAAAATAGAAGCAAGCGGCGATCCTGCTGTGGTTTTCTTTTGCTTTCTTCATATAGGTTAGGGAAACTTCGTTTACTGAGTCTTTTCTGGTTGTACTTTTTTTAACTGAACTGCTCTCTCAGTTTTCTACCTAGCTCATAATTCATCACATTATTGAAATCGAGTTCCTTTAATTATTAAGGATTTATTTTTATTTTTTAGTTATATAAACACATAAACATTGGTACGAGAAGGCACCAAATAGATATGCGCCACATAAATCTTTCGATCTGTGTGAGGGCTGGGATACTCCCGGGTGCCCAAACCGAAGCAGGAATAAAAAATCTCGAAATATTTCTCTTCTATATCACTTTTTTTTAGTGTTTATTATAATCGCTTTCTTACGGTTATAACCCAGCTATTCCTATTGCTTAGTAGTCTTGGACATCAAATCACTCCACAAGTTCTTAAATCAGAACACGATTGAACAGGGAAGAGATAATATTCCAAATAACAAGGTTAGATGGAAGCAAGAAGCACAATAGGGGGAACGTTAGTATATTTATAGTTTTTATATGAGAAGATTCTAGAGTATTCGCCAAGTATCCATTAGCTCTGATTGGGTAAGAAAAAACCAATCAGCGTGCAGCAAAGCAATCGTGCATTAAGCATGCTTTAATCCAGTCTATGTCCCGCTAACAGAGTTTTAAAATACTTTTTACCATTACGTATATATTATAATCTACAGATGAAATATAGACTATAATTTTTGTTTAATATATAATAGTGGTTTAACATTTCGATGATGTTCAGTTTATCAATTGTCATTACATCATTTGGCTCATAATTCTTTACATTCACCGTTAGTTTAGGTAACTAGACAAATATTTTTATCATCTATATAAAATATAGCTAATATACTGTTTATTTGTATTTTAAACCAATTATTCTTCGTTACCAAGTTGAATTTGAGAAATTTTTATTTCTCGTTTCTGTTTTACTATTAGAAAGTTATGGACGTCCAAATAGAGGCGGAATGGGTGGATTCGGTGGACAACGACAAAGTTACCATCCTCCAGGACTGTCACGAGAGGAATTAAATGAACCTAGTACCAGGAATCCTCAGTCAAATTCTGCGGATTCAACCAGTAGTGGTTCGGGTGCTGATCGACCTAAACTAAACCTAAAAATCAGAGAGACCCCTGTAAATACAAATGATGATCGACAATTATCAGAACGTGCCCGTGCCATATTCGGAGTTGGGCGTCCTCGAGAAGCTAGTCCAATTCGAGAAAAAAAGTAATTAAAGTGTGCATCTGAATTTAGTACTTATTTAGTTTTGATTCAGTTCCACTCTCATACTTCAGTTTTACGAAGTTTTGAAGTATAACCTGTTTAGTAAACGTCATAAAGTTAGTCAATCGATCGTATGAAACGTACAACTAATCACATGTGAGTCATTTCAAGCGGCTACGTCAGGTTAGCAACGTTTGAATGCCATACTTAAATGACAACGGGTTTGAACTTTGACTCAGTTTGTTAAGTGTGTAAATTACCTTTAATCGATTTCGTTGTCGTACTTTTGTCGACTTTTCAATTTCATCTTAAGCTTACTAATTATTTCGTACTACATTTGTAACTTTGTTACAGGTTGGGTTCTGAAGAAAATGCAACCGGTTCTAGTTAATGAAAGAAGATCATTTATATTCAACCAAAGCAACTTGACAATTGTTTTCACTAACATTTCTACGAATATGTGTATTTTTCTTGTTTAATTCAAACATTTCACCCTTCCCCTGTTTTTTCTTACATTACCACATGAATATATACATATATATATCTGTGTATGAACTAATTTCATCTTAAAAGTGTGTTACTTTTTCAATTCGATCTTCTCATTGTATTCACATTTTAATCTTTAAACTTCGTTGTCTTTTCAAATCAAAACGTTTAAATGTACAGGTTGTCCAAGGTTTTTTTTCCCGTCAGTTCTACTGTTTGGTTAGAATCTTTTTAAAACAATAGATCTATTTGTTATTATTGTTGTTGTGCTAATTGTCATTGTTGTTTGATTGTAAAAACAAGCTTATCTCCTTGGTAATTGTTAGACAATTTAGCCGTTTTCGTTTTTACTATTTGTCTTCATATATGCATGTGTGTGTATGTGTATGTGTATACATCCAAGTGGATTGTTTGTTTGTTTGCTTTTCTTCTTTCCTTATTACTGAACAAATCATATACACATATACATCATTCAATTATCTTCTATATTACTGAATCTGTTTAGGAAAGCATCTGTAAAAATAAGAGAATACAATAATCTACTTTCAAAGGTTATAGTAAAAGAGAGACAAAAAACTAATAATAAATTCCTTTTTATAATAGATTTTGTTTTACAATAAAAAAAACGAATGACATACTGTTTGTTGTATTTAGATTACATAGATGGTGGTTGGAGGTGGTCGACAGGAAAACCTGGACCCGGGTTTCGTGTTACTTGGCACTCGTCAGCAAGGTGTACTTGTAATCTTGAGGGGACTGGTGCTCTCTGGCGGAAGCTGGGTGACACGAAATCGAATCATCTAGGGAGCGCCAGTTCCCTGAAGATTACAAGTACACCTTGCTGACGAGTGCCAAATAGCACGAAACCCGGGTCCAGGATTTCTTGTCGACTACCTTCAACCACCATCTAATGTCAATATATAATGCCCGCAGTATCGAGTCACCTACCTAAACTGGTGGCCACATTGCAACATCGATAGCATTCGATCTGCACTAAATAAGGACTAGACACGCATGATCAATCAATTGTGATCAGATTACATAGTTTACCTTATTCTTATTCTTCTTTATTATTTTATAGGTGAGACTTGTGAATGGGTAGACGTTTTATCTGTGATTATTGTGACAAATCATTTCCAGATAATCCAATTAATCGAAGAAATCATCTTAAAGGTGTACAACATCAACAAGCTCGAAAATTACATTATGATAAATTTCTTGGTAGGATTATAAAAATTATGAAATGTGATTTCATTTTATAAATATATATATATAGATCCTAAAGAAAAACTTATTATAGAGAAAGCAAAGAAACCATGTATAACATTTCGTAATTCTGGTACATGCACTTATGGTCCATTATGTAAATATTCTCATATAACCATTGAAGAGATTCGTATATTAGAAGAGAAATCTAGTAAGATAATAATAGTTTTGTTTATTTATCAAAATTTAGATGCTGAACTTCTTGCTTCATCTTACTTAAATCATTTAACATCTGAAGTGAATATTGATAATCAAATTAATATATTAGAATCAAAATTAATATCTAGACGTGATAAACAATCAAATTTTGGATCAACTCAACAATTTCATATTCCAGAAGGAATACAACTATTATATCTACCTCCGTCATTGTCTTTACATTAAATATTCCAGATGGATGCCCGATTTTATCTTTTAAAGGATTTGTGTATATGGAGAATTCATTTGAGGATTCCACGTGTTTCTATAGTGAGGTTTTAATTTATAGACAAAGCAATCAGATTTCAAATAGCGAGTTATAGATTTTGGCATCAACTTCTGACTTCTCACACTAATTCATAAACCTATTTAGACCTTTTTAAGTTGGTGCAATTTCTCAAGGTCACTATGACATCACTCAAAGGTTGTCCATAAATTCCAACTCTACTTTATGGGGCTTCTCTGACGGTTAAAAGATTTTTGTATATTTATGCTATGGAAAATAAAGTACTTATTACTTTTTAGGCTTTTTGGCCTATAACTCCTTTCTTTTCAAATATATTCTATTTGTTCGGGTTCTTTTAGTTAGTCGAGGGAGGGATTTAATCGTGAATAAGATGATCTTGGTTGTTGCTAGAAGTATAAGGGTGGAGGGATATTTCTTCTTTAGGGGTCTGAAAAACCGGACTTTTGATGACCATAGAGACCTGGGCCTGGGAGCGTGATCTCCTGAGCCCGGTCACTTATGACATTTCTGTGGGACTTTTTGAACTGCTAGCTCCGCACTTCGGCAGGCCTTACTGCTGGAAACAAAAATCCTTGGGTAAAGTGAGGTGTGACATTTCAGGGTTGACCTTTTCTGACCCCTTTCGTTGTGAGAAGACAACATCACTGTCCGAGGGAATTACCTTACTGCCGTAGCGCCCCTTTGCACTCGGCAGTACGACTTCACCATCGTGCCTTAATTTACTGCTTTTAATCTTACCGTTCTCCAATCGACCTGCCTGGTATAGTAGAGTTTAAAGGAGCATTTGTTTTAACCAATATACCACGTCAAGATAACATTTACAATCGAGTTCATTCAATTCATAAAGCCCCCACCAGCGCAAATATGATACTACAACCTGAATTCTAAAAGTTTAAGCAGTTAGCATAATAACATTTAGTTTATTGAGTGAAGTATAAGGTGCTTCTTTTTTAATAGTTTTTCTTGGATTACTGATATTGTTGCAAATGTAATCAACATACAAGTACATCAACGAAATGTTATATGGTGACGTGTTTTGTCCTTCTAATTTGAAAACCAAGTAAATGACCGAATCACATTGCTGTAAGAAGAGCCAAACAGACGTAACGCATTAATGTATGTATTCTTTGTAACCTAGATCACTGAGTTTTCTAAACGAAGGTGTTTACAATACGTTTACAACACAAGTGTTTCTAACAGATTCTCAAGTTCCGCATTGTGTGCTACGGTCGCCAAAGCTCTTCAATACTAGCTCGATAAAATAAGTGTATATCACTACTATTGTTTACTGAACAATCCAAGCAATAAAATTACACTAAGTTATTATTACTTGTTTTCTTTTCGCCCGAGAACTCACATCAGCAATGTCAATTTTTATTGGTCACCAACAGATCCAAGATTATATTCATATAAGACAGGACCTGGCATGACTGCTTAATCAGAGATGCTTATACACAGCGACGTTTTAATTCATGCAAGTAAGGAAGGGTGGTGAAATTCCTAGTGAGATGACAATACAATTAACGATTAACACAGTGTGTAAGATAGAGCGACCAATAGTAGTGGGAATCTGTTAGATTGCGAAGGCCGAGGTAACGATTGTTGCGGGAAAATCCGTCAGTTAATTCACTAGAATATAAATTGAAAGCCATTTTGTTTTCTTGACTCCAATAAATTACCCGCAGTTTTTTGTATGAAGTATGGTTTGGACGTTGTGTTGAAAAGCAGTATCTGTACATTTTTAAAAACCATTTTGGATGCTTATTTTACTGTTTGGGAACTTAATATTGTGATTCTATCGATTTAACTCTATCATAACTGGCATTAATTACTTCGTCTCTTTAAGATCCTTCGTAAATTGAATACGTAAATGAATGTATGCAATTGTCAATTCAGTCAAGGTAGAGTGTAACATAAATGTTTCTATAATATGATGGGATGACGAGATAAAGTTAACAAAGTAAGTAATATGTACATTGAGAATAACTTAACTTTGAGAATATGATTTGGAAAGACAATAAAAATGTGACTCATAGGATATAGAGTAAATCCATCTGTTCCAGCGTGGTTCGTCCTGATTAGCGAATTGTAATTTAGCGTAGATGGGAGGTATATGAAGATAAATCATAGTTGGCTGTTGTCACATTAATACCAGCTGACAACCTATTAAAAAACCTAGAAATAATGGATCTCTATCTTACTTGGTTTCTTAACAGTGCACATCTGTAGATAGTTGAGAAATAACACAATACCTTTGTTGAATTGTAAATGATTTAAACGAATAGTAACATTCATGGAAAACAGGTTACTAAAAACAAAAATTCGGATTTGTAAGTTATATATTAAAACAATCAAAAATAGCAAATATATGTACATTACCGTCAGCTACCCAATTCGAATTATTTTATTTACGATCTATGACCATAGGTTATGATGCCTTGGTACAGCCGAGATTGGGGAGAGGCAGCTCTCCCTCTTGAAATGATCGCACATGGCTACGTGCATACAATCACTGCATTCTCGTGGCGGGGATGTTGTTTACGAAATTGAGAAGACAAAATGCGAGTGCTCGGCACTTTAACCGGGTTGGTGGATGTGGAGAGTTAGAAAACCCTGATTACAACCCCATAGTGCACATAGACTCCAGGATTCTGAAGGAACAAATGGCGTGTGAACTAATCATCGATCACTGGATACCGTGGGACAACATCTGATGTTGCTCCATAGTCTTGTGGGTCAGGTGTTTAGGTCGAAGGCTCCGGGTATGGCGTAATTAAACCACCTGCTCCCGTCAAGACACTAGGGCAGTATTACAGCCCACATACAAATCAAGTGGCATGTGTGGCGCATATGTATTTGATGCCCCTTTGTACTAATATTTATGTGTTCAAATAAATAATAAATGATCATTAACTGACTAACTTGACTCTCATCTGTTGGTGTTGTTAATTTGCAGATTTTTTCTATTATTAAGTAATACAATCGTAACACTATTTTTTTTGTAATGAGCACAAATCAACCCATAGTTACGTCCTATCTGTATGAGATAATCTTCAACATGTATTATCTTCATAACTAAGCAGAACTAATCAGTCAGTCAGTAACGTGGAACTTCGTACGTAGGTACATCAGTTCGAGTTGATTAATGTTTACATAATTATTATCGATTATTATATCTATCACTCATTGATGTTTTATTTTTATGAGGTGCATTTATTACAACTTATTGATTTCATAATCCATTTCGAGACATTTCAAGGAATTTATATAACTAACTCTTCAAAAAGACCATCGGATTGTATCACTTATAATGTGAAATTATAAACACTATACTCTCTGTATCCAAATCATTTTTAACCTGGTAATAGAGTTATATAATCATTATGAAGGATGTCTGTCTGTTGGAAATATGTATCTGACGCGAGGAAAAACATACAAATCAGCTTTCATTTAGTAATTTTGCTTACAGAATACACTTTATACTATAACTTCTAAATGTTTGTTTAACGAAGATAACGTTTTAGTGTAAACGGTGATTTCCGTCATAAAACGATATTAATTAAATAACCAGAAAGCGCATAGTACCAATTATACGTCACTCCTCAATAATGAACGAGAAATTTTATAAAAGAATATTGATTCGTCTACCACTGAATGCTCGAAGGATCCGTTTCTTGTGGATCGACAACTTATTCTTTAAAATGTTTGACTTCCAGTCACAAGGTACTATATTCCAACCCCACCCCACATCAGTTTGATCTAATAATTATTATCAATACACCTCAAATTTACTGCGTCTCACATACTCAATTACCTGGTGAACTATTCAATGTAGTTGTTTTATTTGTTCTCTTGTTAGGTGGTAAATAAATCCACAAATTTAGGTCACTTTTTTTTCTTAAGAGATAAAATTAGGATCAAGTAATAAGTCTCTAGAAGGTAGTCTTTCTGAGTTTTTTTTCGTCGTATTTTCAGAGGTTAGATTAAAAATATTGTGATCCTGTATAAACAGTAGTTGTCAATTTGAAATTTAGTAACAAAACGATTCAAATAGTTAACGTTCGGTCTTTTAAATCAGCTAGTCCACCAGGGTGCTTGGTATCTCTGTGGTCACGCTACAGGATTGAGCTGTACTATTCAGATTGTAGCGTTAAAGCCTATATGATGTCTGGTTGTCCTATGAAGCGGGATCGAGTTGTACTGCTCAGGTTATAATGTTTAAGCCCGGATAGTGCCTAGTTCTCCTGGAAACGGGATTGGGCCGTACTACTTGGGTTGTCACGTGAAAATTTGGATAGTGTCTGGTTCTCCCAAAAATCAGGAAATCAGCGAAATACCCGACACGATAATATTTATCTAAAGTATACAATAATCAGATTTATTTACCTTCACTACCTAGCTGTTTAGTTAAATTGATCATTGTTTGTCAACAGTTTAACATCGAACCACAGTAGTAAGTAGTAGAACATTCCTGTCTTGTTCGGAAAGGACTAAATGAATGGTAACTTCCAGGGATTATTTATTGAAAATGGCAAGAAAAAAGATTCTAACAGAATACAATGAATTCATTTTATTTCGTTCAGTTCTCGTCAACTGCTTACAACCTGTGATATTTAAAAATCATAATTACATAATGGATTTCAATTACTTACATGAAAGGGTTTGATTGGAAGTGATATTGATGACACATTAGTATAGTATAGCAAGGGTGCAAATAAATTTAATAGACTGAATATTGTAAATATATACCTTATGTGATGAAAGAACATTCTACAACATTGATTGTGACAACAGTTCAAACGGCTAGAAACAAGTGATTACATAATGAATAAATATTGATAGATGGTGGTTGGAGGTAGTCGACAGGAAACCCTGGACCCGAGTTTCGTGCTACTTGGCACTCTTCAGCAAGGTATACCTGTAATCTTGAGGGAACTGGTGCTCCGTGGCGGATTCGATCTCGTGTCACCTAGCTTCACAGTCGATAGCATTCAATCTGCTCTAATACGGACTAGACACGCATGACATTGATCGTCACCCATTGATCAATCAATTGTGAAATATTGATGAGAATATAGTGAATAGAGCTCAGTTAATAAAACAAGGTTACTAATCTGGAAGATAGTTGAAATAAAACGCAGTCATGTAATAAATACAAGCAAGAGTTTAACGAAGAAGATGCAACAATGGGATATTTGTCACTATTGAAAGGAAAGGAAAGGCAAGATTAATAACCATCTCCTTTTGAACATACAAGTCAGGATTCTGACGCCTGATAACAACGGCTTTAGCAAACTTCCGAAGACTGGAGTTTTGCTGTCTTTCACTTGTACTGAGGCTTTCTGGGACATGTTCAACAAATCTAAGATATGCGGTCCTTTCTGTTTGGCCAATGTAGCTACTTTGGCAGGTACACGTAAATTTATGAATAAAGTTGGCGATAACATGTATGTATTATATATTTATTATGTAACTAGATTATATATGTTCATATTTCTCTTACCATACCTTTCATTTGACCCATTCACTATTGCCATACGATTTATTTTTCTTAATTTATTCTCATTGTTTAATTTACATTCCCCCCCTACTTACAACCACTTTTGGCTTGAAATTGAATAGTTGTTACTTTGAATTTTATGGTGTGATGCAGTTTGGTTTGTTTGTATATGAATTACGTATGTTTGAAATATAATATCTATACGGTAGATGCCGATTATTTTGTTCTGAACTCAACGAGCAGGGCAAAGTGTGCAGCTACTAAATTGAGTTGACTAAAGATTACGACTGTTGGCCGGTGTGTCATTGATTCCCTTAGAGACAAGCTTATAATGATCAGTATTCTGATTGGTAGTTCTGTCACGTGATATTTAATAGATCCATAAATCATAACAATTTCGCTTTACATAATGACATCTTAAGAATTCTTTCTCATACAATCATGAATGAGTAAGACAATAATACACGGGAATTACTATGGAAATTTATGATCTATACTTTGATGAATATAAGGAATAATTTTAGCCGAACAATGTCACACTATCTTTTTTTATGAAAATTATGATGTTTAAAAGAGAAACATTGAAGTATAAATTGATGTTCATTCTTTTCCATTAGATGTGAAAGTAGCATTGCCATATTGCGATGGTGGAGAAAATTTGTAGCTCAGGTGGATGATTTTGGTGGCGTTTTGTTCTCTGAGCTGGATGGTTTGATCGTGGAGCTTCCATCGTTCTTCTGAACGACATCATCAGCACAAACTTCAAATAGAAGTGAAGTGTTCGAATTTCTCCATATATGTTTCACAGCTTGTTCTGTGCACCTCGATGTTGATTGGTTCTTGTTGACCTTAAATTTATCATTGTTTACTTCAAACCAATGGGAGACACAACCAAAACAAAGAAGTAAACAATGATAAATTTAAGGTCAACAAGAACCAATCAACATCGAGGTGCACAGAACAAGATGTGAAACACATATGGAGAAATTCGAACACTTCACTTCTATTTGAAGTTTGTGCTGATGATGTCGTTCAGAAGAACGATGGAAGCTCCACGATCAAACCATCCAGCTCAGAGAACAAAACGCCACCATAAGCATTGCCATATACTTGAGTCTGTACTCATTTAAATTTATTAAGCACTTTAATTAATTAGTTCACAAGATAATTCTGTAACAATTTAATTATATGTTCACATGATTAGCTCTACGTTTCTATGATCATGTATCCTGGATCACATGTTATAGCCTATACATATATTCTCCTTACTACCCTAAATGCTAATTGCCTGGATTCATTCGACAACTCATTGCTTAATTCTATAGATGTTCTTCTTAAGTCCTATTCATTCATCCATTCGTATTGGCCATTTGTGTTTGTGTTTTTTTTAGTGTGCTTGGTGTCTTTATCTTTTGAAATTTATACACCGTTGGGAGTTATCTAAAAACGGTTTTCAGTATGAGTGATATACAAAGCATTCGAATTGTTTAAATGAGAATCCACTATAACGTAGTTATTTGCTCTTATTGATCATCCACTACAGTAACCAGTATCGTAACGCTAATCAAAACTTCGATTTGGTGACATTGTCATAAGAGTGCAGTTAGTATTTTTGGAGATAAATAAAATTATATCAAAGAATATAACAGTAATTGATGCTGTTAGTGAGAAAGTCTTAGTTTTATGGTAGATTAGCGATGGGCTTAGTGATGCTGATTTTAAACTTGGTTAAATAGTAGCTTTTATCTCGAAATTGCAGATACGTGCTATTTACTGTTATAACTTGTGCCTTGTGTCCCTAGTAATGTATAACGTAATGATACCGCCAATTAGAGAACATTGACTTATCGACTCAACCAATGACACAAAAGACCTGTACGAGAAGTCTAGAGTCTTTATCCTTCCTGTTTAGTTCAGAACACCAATCTCAGCTTCTGCAATATGAATAATTTATTTCAAGCATACGGGGTTTATATACAAACCAAACAGATCACATCGTACCATAAAATAGGAAGCAACATTTGTACAAGACTTAGTCAAAAGTGTCTGTGAATATGGGAGACTGTAATGACTAAACTAGGCATAACTCAAGGATGATGAATCGCATAATAATAGTCCATAGATCAAAATAAAGCTTGTGATAAGAGGATTATGAATATGAATAGTTTAGCTACTTAACAATTATACAATAAAAACTACATATATCGTATTAGTCCATAAATGAATCTCCAAAGTTATCATTCATTATTCTCATCGAGACACAACACTTAATAGTTTAAAGATCCAGTTAAATGTTCTTTGTCAATTACTTTCAACCATATAATGCATAAGCCTTCATGTTTGTATACAAGATCTTTTTTGTAAGTTTTGATAATGAAGTGTCTAACGAAAGCACTTACTTAACATCAATACAGAATATAATAATGCTAGCTGAAAAATTAATTGTGTGTTATGGTTATAATCATGGTGATATTGAGGAGAGATTCTCTTTCAGTTTTACAACTTCAGATTTATATTTTGATTAAAAATAAAAACTACATGGAATTTGTTTTCTGAAGAATCTTTTATGAACTTTCAATTTGGAACTGATAACTGATTTATCAAACAAGCTTGGACAGATTACCTGGTATCACATTCTCGTATGGTAGATTAGAGATCTAGGTAAAAGAAGATAACTTACTTAAGTACTCTTAGTCTTTTTACTTGATATAGTTGGTTTATGTAGCATTACAGTTTATCATTCATCTAATTAAGAAAACGGCCCCCAAATGCCCTGGTTTGGCCGAGAGTGGGGTGGGCCCGCCCTCCCTCTCGAAATGCTCTCACATGGCCACGCATATATAGCCTCTGCCAGGGAATTCCTATTCACTGCCTTCTCGTAACACAGGTGTTGTTTACGAAAGTGAGAGGAAGAAAAGCGAATGTCCTGCGCTTTAACCGGATTCCAAACCAATGGTGCACATGGGCTCCAGTATCCTGAGGGAACAAATGGCATATGAACCAATCGTTGGTCACTGATTACCATGAGACTGCATCTCCTTACGATGCTCCACTGGTTTGTGGAGCAGACCTTTAGGCTAAAGGCCCCGGGTGTGACCCTCTAAGAAAACCACCTGCTTCGGTCCGAGAACTCGGGCAGTATCACGGCCTTCAAACAAATCAAATGAGATTTGTATAGCGCATATATATTTGGTGCCCCCTCGTACCAATATTTATGTGTTCAAACAAACAAACAAAACACTATTTAACTTCATCTATTAATTATTTGTTCAATGTAAACTTATGCAGTTATGTAATCAGTTCAACACGACTATGAATAAGCAAATTAATCAAAAATGATTATCAAAATGAAAGAAGAAGAAGAAAACGTCTTTAATCAGTTCGTCAGATCTTTCGTATCAAGAGTCGAACTCAAGTCACTTAAATGAAACGATGTTATTATCGTGAAAGTTTTTGAATTTCTTGTGTTAAACTATTAATCTCATCACTTTGTAATTTAACTAGTTGTGAAAGTTGTTTTAATTGTTTCAAATCAACAATTCCTAATGAACTTTGAATAGTTCCAATCTATAAAAAAAAATTGAAGAAAAAGGAAAGATTATAATAGTGCAAAATAACAATAATAATAATAATCAATAATGGTACTTTTCAAATGATCAATATGGATACCATTTAAAAAATTGGGGGGGGGTAGTGAATAAATTAAATAAAGATTTTATAGATATATTGTTTTTGTACACATAGTTTCCTTTATGATCATCCATAGAGAGTAAGAATGAAAATTGATGCAGAATAATAAATGGACTCATTTTTTTATTACATTCGATACTTATCAACTACTTATAATCGATCGATTAGATTTTAAAATCAATATTATTACAAATATTGACATTTTTTTTTGTAATAATTATGAAGATGATTCGAGATGAATGAATGTGTATTATGATGTAGGATATAGATCTAGTTTCAGACATCTAATTATTATCGTTTAGGGATATTTCAGAAGATTAGAGTTTGATTATTTTTTTTTAATTAATCATCATGATAGACCTCAATGTATCGATTTGATATATTGTGTCGATAGATTGTTCTATGTAGACAAAAAAGAAGGAGTAATAAATCTTTCTTTGCTCTGATAATATTACAACCCCCCCTCTTCTTTATTTGTTACGTCATTCATTATTTCAATTCTTACTGAAGTTTAAAATTACATCATCATTGTATCATCTTTCTTTATTATCATTAATCTATCTTCAGTTAGTTCATTACATAATCATCTAATGTTTGTTTACTCCATGAGTTCTATTCATTATTTCAATGTTCTGGAAGTTTCGCTTTCAAATTTTATTCATTTATCTGTAACAAATAATTTTTAATGACCCTAATGAACTTTATTGGAATCTTTACTACATCATAATACACATCGATTCATCTCGAATCGCCTTCGCATTTATTATAAAGGTGTCAATCATATTTGTAACAATTTTGGTTTTCAAATCTGATCGATTGTAAACAGCTGATGAGAACCTAACTTCATTGTTGCTCTGTTTAAGTTATTTTTTTTGGATGATTCTATGGAAAAGAGATATTTTGAAAGCGTTTTTATCAATGAACCTATTTACTATTTATGTTCATCTTTAGATTGTTGCTAACTAATTCTAAATGTATATATCAGACTTTTATATCAAAAAAAGATTCTTATTCAGAATATACGGGGATTCGTTATTTATGATACGTCGTGAATTTGTATAACATGTATTATGATGACTGTTCAGTTAGGTGATTTTTTAGGGAATTTACGCAGGTAGCAGACTAAAGAGAATGTTCAATATTGATATGTAACAAAGCGGATACGGAGATAGTTATGACGTTTGGAACCATTATATCTACAAATTTTTGTATATATTTTTATAATGGTGCTATATCGAGATAAACATTAAGCAAAATAGGACTTTCAAAGTTAATATTTAAAGCTTTGTCGTATAATTAATGGTTACTTAAATTATCATAACTCCACCTGAAGCCTCTCTAGGGCTACTGCCGGTCCTAACCCCGAATAAAGGAGTAGGGTTGGGCATGGGGTTAACAACCTCATCCCGTAGAACACCAACTCACTAAAAAGACGATGACCAGAAAAAAATTATTCAAACTATTTAAAGTCTGCCCTGGGTATCAATAGGTCTTCAGTTAGAAGAGTTATGACGCCTCATGGAGAAAGCCAAGTTTCTTCGGAATTCACTAGACTGATGTCTCTTCTGACCACCAAAGCAACCATTTATTTAGGTACATGGAATGCTCGTACAATGTGTGAAACCGGAAGAGTCTTCTAAATTGCTGCAATCGCTAAATTATCATAGTCTTATATTCCTCTACCTGTAAGCTTTTCCTTGACGCGGAATTGATTGATGTATGTTTTACCTATCCTAAATTATTATTAATTTAATATGGTTCCATCATTCAGTTCTATTTCACTTATGACACAGTCACTCCCCCTTATTCCATTGTAATTTCTTAATTCTGTTAATGTTTGATCAGGAATTTCCTCTATATTATTGTGTGAGTAGTGATTCACAATTTTGAATTGTATAGTTAGAAGTTGTTTACTTGCTGATTTCTTCTCTATTCGGGCTGTCTAGCAAGTGAGAGTCGGTAATAGCATTTTGGACAAATAATCATTTAGTATTACTCTATGCTATTATCTCACATCTGTCGTCCAATTAGTTTACCGTAGGCCATTGGTACTAGACAGACAACCTGGATGAGCTAATCATTAGTCGGACTAGATAAATACAACGCCTCTCCTATCTTAAGGTATAATCTTACGGGCCCCAAATAACCAAACAGTAAAATCTGTTTATTTTTGCGGACATAAAAAGACAATTGGATTGTTGCGTTTTTTTATTCTGAGCATTGTAAGCTATCGGCTGAGCCATAAATTATGGTTAAACTCTCTTCATTCGTTACTGATCTATTACTCCTTTTCTACTTCATCTAGGGCATAGTTATGCGTATACCGTAATTTGTTTATTGTTACTACAGTCAGGAATATACCCAATAACTGTGTGATCGATAATAATATCTGCACACTAGAAATATTTGCTTCTCGTTATGTTTTCTCATTGGATTGAAGACTGAGAGTACAGAAGAAAGTGTGTCAAAATGAGCTCATCACTACTCGAAGTTAATTTTTAGTGGACGAAGCTTTATATTGCGATGGAGCTGTAATGTTTGGTCGTGGTCGTAGTATAAAACTTATTATTTATATTTAACTAACTAATCCTTCAAGAGATATCATCAGTAACAGCCTACTGTAGGAGAGAACAAACCAGCTTCCATCTGAAGAACAAATTAAGAAAAGACATTGGAAGTGGATAAGACATACATTATGGAAATCATCAAACAGCATCACAAGGTAAGCCCTAACTTTTAATCCTGGAGGGAAACGGAAAAATGAAAAGTAGAAGAACACACTACATCAGCAATTGGAAGTAAACATGAAAAGAATAAATAACAACCGGAAAGAATTGAAAAGGATTGACCAGAACAGGGCTGAATGGAAAGTGCTGGTTGATGCCCTATGCTAATCCATGAGGGGTAACAGGCTTAAGTAAATCTTTCTTC
This sequence comes from Schistosoma margrebowiei, assembly GCA_944470205.2. Taxonomy (NCBI): domain Eukaryota; kingdom Metazoa; phylum Platyhelminthes; class Trematoda; order Strigeidida; family Schistosomatidae; genus Schistosoma; species Schistosoma margrebowiei. Next base: position 45,676,744 of record OX104025.1, on the reverse strand, counting down.
TTAAACACATAAATATGTCTATAAATAAACACAATTAATGTTCACTTACTTTTGCACCATTTGCTTGATTCAAATCATTTTGTAATTGTTGATTTTCATTGAAAAGTGTTAATAATTTTGTTAAATAAACAGTATTTTGACGTATTTGTCCCATACATGAATCTCTTGCATTACGTATTTTAGCCTTCATTGATTAGATTTAACCAAATTGATTAGAATAAGTATCATAGAAGAAAACAAATAAACAAATCATTATCAATGTTCAGTGAATTCAATAAATAAAGTATCATAATTTTATTAGTATAGGGGTTGTGGAGATTATTAAGTTTTTGATTGAGATGATGAACCGATTAATGTTAGACCACCGTTGGAAACCTTGAAGCACTGGACGAACGTTTTGTCCTACTGTGGGAATCCTCAGCAGTGCGCAACCACGATCCCTCTCGCAGCCCTCAAATACAGGGCCTTCAGTATCGTGCGTGAACGATTAACCTACTGAACCACGGAGCTGGCATTCAATGATGTTAATGTCTAACCTCAACTAATCCATGACCATCTTCCATTGTACTGAAGTAGATAAATGTCTCTACCCGACACGGATTAGCTCCACTGGTCACGGTTTTTCATTACAACTCCGAGAATTTTCTCAATAAGCTAGTCACTAGTGAGCACATGGTAATTATTAGTTTAGGGGTTGTGGAGATCGTTAAGGTTTTTGATTGAGATCATGAACCGATTGATGTTAGATATTTCTATCCTTTTCAGTATTGAAAATCCACGTGAAGCTGTGATCAATGGATTATGACTAAGTCGGATGAAAGTCAGTCATCCTGTTATAGGGATTAGAAGGTGGTTGAGAAATATCATGAACTTATTGAAGCTAGGAAATATGAACTACTGGATCCAAATTAATTGAACAACAAAAGATTTGAAGGTTGTAAGTCCAGTCTTTAGTAAGATCGTAAATGGGCAATGCTGAGGAGCCTCATATTAGAATGAAACTACTGTCTAATGCCCCAGAGTTTTCGATAGTTGTCTGATTCAAGTTAATTTATGATGTACACTACAACATTCAGCAGTTTCGACAAATCCTTTACACTTTATTTACAAGGTTGTAAGAATTCCTGATAAAAACATAAATGGCTAATTGTTTGTTGTAGTTTTGTAGAAATAAAATCTGAAACCATTAAACAACAATATGCACTAAACATCTGTTTCATCTTTGTATGGGACTAAATACTTGCCCCCAAATGCTCTGGTGCGGCTGACACTGAAGAGAGTCGAAATGATCGCACATGGCCATGTGCATATAACCACTGTCAGAGATATCCTACTCGTTGCCTTCTCGCGCCACAGATGTTGTTTAAGAGATAGAGAGGATGAAAAGCGAATGTCCAGCGCTTTAACCGGGTTAATGAGTATGGAGGATCCACCTAGGGGAGTTGGAAAATCCTATTTCAACCTCAACTCCTGAAATAGCATTCGATCCACATTCTATCGATGAGTCGTACACTAAGATGAAAAGAATATTCAATGCATCTTGACTGTTCCTTGAACTTATAATGTAATTAACATTTCATAATTATCATGTAGAATAATTTATAATTGAAAGAACAAAACAACAAATGCCAACCTCTATGTTCGCTTCTTCTTTTGTGAATTCCTCTTGTAGTGTCAACATTTTTGTTGTTAAATCTTCTAATTTAGGATTGACTATAATGTTTTCCATTTTTTCAATATCATCTATTCTACCAAATTTATCATTCATTTCTTTATCACATAAAGCTGATAATTTCTCTATTTCTTTCTATTGTGTGAAGAAAATCAGGTTTATTAGAAAGTTATACAATGAATAGTAATAATAATTCTATTTAGAAAACATATATTTCCTTCCTAACAGATAATGTGGTGTATACTACTTATATCGATATAAGTAGTATATAACATGAGTCAGCAATAGGATATATCGGGTAGCAGAAGATTGAGAAGATCAAGAAGAGAAGAACAGGAATAGAAAGAAATTGATATGGAAATGCAGGAACTCGGTTACGTGAGTTTTATCCTGTTTTTGGTTGTTAATCAACACTCATGAACATTCGTAAACTAGAATAGATAACCTTCTAAGTAAGGTGTCATTACCAAGGTTTGATTTGATAATTTCGAATAAATTGAGCATTGGGTTCATTGTTATAAATAAAAATAATATATTTGTAATATCCCAATGAGTAGAAAATTGGATTTTCTGACGTTTCGTGACTTAGTGTAAGTCACTTCTTCAGAGAACAAATAACCAAATTAAAATTCATCCAAGTTTAAATAGTACAACGGAACAATGAATTTTAATTTGGTTATTTGTTCTCTGAAGAAGTGACTTACACTAAGTCACGAAACGTCAGAAAATCCAATTTTCTACTCATTGGGATATTACAAATATATTATTTTTATTTATAACCTTCTAAGTAAATTAAACAAATCTCTACGAAATATTTGAGTAAGTGTTATGTCCCGATAAGAATAATGAATGGTAACTTTTGGGATCTATTGATGAACCAATACTAAACGTATATTGTATGATTACTAAGTAACTAAACTATTCATATTCGTGTCCCTCTTATTATGAGCTTCATTTTGACCCATACACGTTTTACCATTCTTGAGTTATACCCAGTATATTAATTACTACCTCTCTCATTCACAGCCACATTTGGCTAATTTTTGTACAAATGTTGGTCTGTTTGATTGGTATATAAACCCAGTATGTTTGAAATATAATGATTCATATTGCAGACGCTGAGACTAGTGTTCTGGACTTGACTGGCTAGGTCAGGCGGAAAGCAGGACCAATCAGAACTCTAGGCTGTTCGTACGTGTTTTACGCGTCCTTGATCCGATCGATAAGTCACTGCCCTCTAATCGGCGGTCACAAGTTATAACAGTAGGTCGATTTCTTTTAATATATATACGATTGTTTTAAATGAATGTTTTCATCCTTCAGTAATAGTTTTTGTTATATCCTAGTGAAGATTAAACTATAGGTAACTTCTGAGAATTCTTTATGGACTGTTTGTGGTCTCTTCACGTGGTATATAAACCAAGTATGTTTGAAATAAATGATTCGTATAGTGGAAGCTGTTATCGATGTTCTGGACTCAACTAGTAGGTTTAGGGGAACAACGGACCAGTAGGGACGCTAAGCTTCTCATACTGGTCAATGCGTCATTGGTTTGGCAAAGTACTAAGATTGTCTAAGTCGTTGTTCGATTGACGAATAAGTCACATGATAATTAATCGGGCTTATTTTCTACAGTTGATAAATTCTGATCAACAAAATTATTAGCTGAATTATGGAACTTTTCGAACCAATATCGAAGTGTGTATTCACTAAATTGCTTTTCTGTCAAATAATTGTAAATCTATAAATAGTATTTTGAATTGTAAAGCAAAGTTTAGTCTCTGTGTTAAGTACTATTCGAGTATCCGGTCTAGTGGCATTATAATCCTGGTCACTCGAATCAGGCTTGTTATATTATTTATTGTATTAGCGTAGTACACCTCAGATGGGGAGAGAGAGAAATATATTTTAAATCATCCATTACATCAATAATAGTTGAACTCATGAGTCAATTAAAACTAGACCATAATGGAAAACAGCTGACAGACTCGTTCGAAGTAAAGACCGGTGTCAGACAAGCTTGCTTGCTCTCACCCTTTCTCTTTCTCCTAGTGATCGACTGCATCATGAAGACGTCAAAATCTGAGAGGAAGCATGGGATGCAATGGATATCCAGGATACAGCTGGACGATCTAGACTTCGCAGATAATATGGCCCCTGTATCACTCACACAACAACAAATACGGGAGAAGACGACCAGTGTAGCAGCAGCCTCATCAGCAGTAGGTTTCAACATACACAAAGGGAAAAGCAAGATTTTTCAATACAACAAAGTGTATATATATATAGCTCCACCTGGGGCCTCTCTGGGGTACTGCTGGTCCCAAAACCAGGATACAAGAGAAGGGTTGGGCATGGGGTAAGCGATCCCATCCCATAGAACTAACCTGAAATAATTTTTTATATTTCTGTAACATAATATGATGTGTTCTGGCTTGTTTTCTTTCAATTCTTTGTTGTTTTTGCTCTAATTCTAATTCATGAATACGTTTTTGTAATGAATATAAATTCTGCTTTAAAAATATTAAACTATTTGTCATATCCGATGGAATAGAATGTTGAGCTATTTGATCTAATCGTAATATAACAATAATTTCTAATTCATTCAATTTACGTTGTTTTTCTAACTGAAATAAACAAACAAAGAAATTGAAACTATCAAACAAATAGAAAGAAGAAGGTAGATGATAGAATGAATGTATTCTATAGACCAAGTAGAATTTCGATTATAAGCATACTTTTGCTCACAAATGTGGATTAATAAAGTCTTCAAATGACCTGATACGGCTGAGGGTGAGGAGAGTTGCCTTCCCCTCTCACAAGGTCATGGGTATACAGTCACTGTCAGGGAAGTTCTACGCACTGACTTTTAGTGGTGGGGGTGTTGTTTACGAAAATGAGAAGACGAAAAGCGAATATCCGGAGATTTAACTGGGTTGGTCGATACAGAACATCTGTCTAGGGGAGTTGGAAAACCCTGATTCAAAACCTATGGTGCACAAAGACTCCATGATCCTGATGGAACAAATGGCGTGTGAATCTATTATTGGTCACTGGTTACAATTGGAATTCATCTCCTTACGTTGCTCAGTTGCCTTGTTGACCAGACCTTTATGTCGAAGGTTCCGGGTGTGCCCCCTAACAAAACTACCTGCTTCGGTTTGGGCACCCGGGTACACAAATCAAGTGACATGTGTGGCACATGTGTATTCGGTGCCTCTTTGTTCCAATATTTATGTGTTCAAATTAATTAATTAATAAAGCAGTCTAGAATGTAGTATGTAAAAGATCCTAAATCATAAAGTAACGTACATTAAATCATGAATTGATGCTCTGTTTGGTTACTTCTAACGTTTTCAGCAGTATATACATACTCTAGTCAACATTACTTATCACTATTCACTCTGATTATGAATGATGTACACACTTTTGAACCATATTACATACCAAATACGCAAAATTTTCTGGTTCTTCTAGTCAAAAGACAAGAAATCAGACCTTGAACAAGAGACTAGAATACATTTAAAGTTTGACAATTTAGTTACACTTTTGAAAATATATCAGATTACTCAAACTTAGCGCATATTTGTTATCGTCATAGTTCTTAAAATTTAATTTTCAATTGTTACCAAGAATGATTGTTTTTTTCTGGTTAGCGTTTCCTTAGAAAAGTTAACTCCTAAGGGATGGAGTTACTGACCTAATGCTCAATCCTCCCCCTTTCCGTGTGTTTAGGAGCTTCAGTAACATTAGAGCGGCTACTGGCGGACTATACTGAAAGATAGCTCACGGACGTATTCCAAGTGAGGATCGGTGTCAGACAGGATTGCTTACTTCCCCCTTCCTTTTCTTCTGATAGTTGACTAGATTATGTAGGCCTCCACATCTGAGAGGAAGCATAGAATACAATGAACAGCTTGCATCCAACTAGACGATTTAAACTTCGAAGATGATCTAGCTTTAATATATCTTCTGCTAATGTTCTGAAACTTTCCCGTAGTAAGAAACAACTTACTGATAAGTATGAATTTAGATTCTAAGCTGATTGATATTCTTTAGGTAAATAGTTTTCAAAATCATTTGAAGACTAATATTTTTTTAAAGACAATGATTTCGAAAAGCCTGATATTCCGGTTGTACAACTGACATTCGATGGATACAAGTTGCATAATTAGTTGTGGAAACATTAAAGAAGATTTGTAACTTAAGGTAAGAATTTTGATTATGTTGCTTTTTCTATGTATCATAGTTGAATCATGAATTGTTCGTTGACTTTCCCAACAAAATTATCAACAATGATCTTACTTTGAAATATCAATAATCAATAATAATAAGCTTAAATACTTGGTACCGAGCTACATATTTCATTTCATAAAGGTCGATAATACCAATAAAGTGCCAGAGCCGTAGTACGTAGAGTGGAGTTCAAGCCCGAGAATCAACAGTTGAATCACAAAGACATTGAACAGACTATGAGTCACAGTCCAGCAAGGAGCACCCTTCATTTTTTTTTTGGAAAAAGCATATTCTTAAAGACACTGATATGCCTAAATTACTCTTTACCTGAAATGCTTCCAATTCATTTTGAGCTTGTTTTAATGTTGTTTCAACAACACGTTGTTTTTTAGTAAATATATCTAAATCTTTACGTAATATATCTAATGTTTTCTTTTCTTCAGTCATTTCTTCTTCAACATCTAGACGTTTCTCTCTAATTAAACAAGTACGTTCAAAATCTTCCATTGGACAACCTGGTGGACATGTATCTAAATCCATAATAATAACATCTTCATTTTCATTTTCATTATCTATTTCCTCGTAACTGGAATCATCATCTGATGATGATGAAGATGAAGATTCTTCTGATTCATCTTCAGAACCTTGAAATGTTTTGAAAAAAAGTTGAAACAAAATAAATCTAGTGATATCTAAATTTTATTCAGACGACTGTTAGCATCATTGTATTCCCCCCCCCAAATACCCTGGTACAGCCGCGAGTGGAGAGAGTCAACTCTCCCTCTCCAAATGCCGTCAAATGACCACATGCATATAACCACCGCCAGGGAAGTCCTACTCACCGCCTTCTCGCGACACGGGTGTTGTTTACGAAATCGAGAGGACGAAAAGCGAATATCTGGAGATTTAACTGGGTTGTTGGATATGGAAGATTCACCTAGGGGAGTTGCAAAACCCTAATTTCAAACCAATTGTGCACATGGGCTCCAGTATCTTGAAGGAACAAAAGATGCATGAATCAATCGTTGGTCACCGACTACCATGAGACTACATCTCCTGACGTTGCTCTAATGCGTTGTGGATTAGACCTTTAGGTCGAAGGCTCTGGGTGTGGCCGCCCAAGAAAACCACCTGATTCGGTTTGGGCACCCGGGCAGTATCATAGCCCTCACACAAATCGAATGATTTATGTGGCGCACATCTATTCGGTGCCTCTAGGTACCAATGTTTATGTGTTTGAATAAAAAAATATCGATGTATTTAACCATGGATCGTAAGGATTTCACTGTTGCATCCTTAAGTCTTTATAAACTCACCTTCATATGAATCAGCTACTGGTAATATTGTCTGGAATGACAGTGCAAGTTACTAAACACGCTAACAAAACTATCCCTTAAACCAACTTGTTTACTAAAACATCACTGTGATGTGACGTTATTATTTTGGTAATCTATCTAAATGAAACCAACGAACGAATGATAGTGATAAATGCGTATACTCACAGTATTTTAGCGTCAACGAAGAAATCTACACTAAATGATCACTGACGCGTGATCAATGTCATTTTGTTGAGTCTTTAGCTTGTTAGGCACATTCCAACTCAATTGACAAGATTTCATGAGCTTCAAAAATTACTTAAATGATGACAGTGATTAGTACAAAATGATGCTGCATTAATGTTATCCCTCTTTTTTTAGCAATCAATCAATCTGCTAACGTCCAGCGTTGGCTTACACCGATTAAATTTGAGTTAAAGTGGAGATTTTAATCTGTTTTCTTTATTGATGTACAGTATGTATTTACAAAAGGTTATTATAATGAGTAAATAGTAAATGTGTGATCAACAGTAAAATTTTATAACAGTCTAAAGACCAGACAAAATAAAACTGGTCACAACTCTTTGGTCAGTCAGTTAAAACGTAGGAAAAGGCACATATATACAGCCGTCCAAGTTGACACATCTCATTAGCACAACAAGATGAGCATCAGATACATAGAAGTCGTTTATTCAGTGGTGATAATATATAAAAGAAAGATTGCATATAAGGACATAGTACAGGAAGAGAGAATTAGTTCGTAGAAAGAAAGATATTACGAGATTTTAATCTCATAGTTTAAGAGAAGACAGAGAGTGTATACACCAACGCCATTGTGACCGATTCTGAGACATGTCACCCATAGTCTCCAACCATTGGTTACGATAACCGTGCAGATCCAAACCAAGTAGTCTTTATCTACCAACATGGCTCAGACTAGAAGTTAGTGACTTCAAGCGCTGATGCCACGTTTCGGTTTGACCGCCCTTAACTTTCTTCCAACCATCTCTAACACCCGTTAGCATTGCACGACGTGGTAATCGGTGTTCGGGCATACGTAACACGTGGCCCAACCATCTCAGTCGATGAAGATTAACAACCTCATCAACTGATTTACCATCATTCCCTAATACCCTGCGTCTAACCTCACTGTTACTTGTCCGATAATCACAGCAGATGCGAGCAATATTTCTAGGACATCTGTGGTCAAATACTAGTAGCCTACGAGTATCCTCTACTCTTATTGGTCACGTTTCGTAGCCGTAATGTAGAACAGAACGAACTGCCGTGCAGTATATTCTTAACCAACTCTTTGATCAACTGATGTAGATATTTTCAACAGTTGAGATCATGAGTCAATTGAGGCTAGACCATCATGGAAAACATGGAGGCACTGGACGGTCGTTTCGTACTATTTTCGGACTCCTCATCAGTGCACATCCACGACCCTGCGTCGCGGTATTCGAACCCAGAACCTATCAGTCTCTCGCCAGGTGCTTAACCAACTAAATCATTGAGCCTGCCGGCATCCAACGGTATTAATGTCTAACTTCAACTAATCCACGAAATTCAGCGAGACATCCACCATTGTCATCAGTGAGTTACTACCTCAGTCCTACAGGAGTTCAGTCGAAGGTTGTATAATTCAACACACACACACCTTAAATTATCACACTACTTTAAGAATATATTAGAATGTATAATTGATCTGCTATAATTTACCTGAATGAATTAATTCTTGCTTCTTTCGTTTAATACGTTTTTTAAATACTTTTGTTAGAAACTCTATAAATTTATGTGAATCATCTAAACTTGTTTTAAATTCTTCATGAATTTGATGTTCACGTTGAGAAAGACGTTCTAGATCTTTCTTTTTTTGTTCAAGTTTCAAAGTTAATTCATTTACCTTTAAAATAAAATTTAAAAAAAGGAAATGAAATTATTATCAGAAAGGGATATTTTGTAGAGATTGAAGTAATTGAAACTAAATCATTATGGAGAACCTGGAACCATTGAAAAGCTGTTTCGTCTCGGTATAGAACTCGTCAACAGTACCTATCCATAATACTGACCTGTAGGATTCGAACCAAAAACCTATCGGTCTCGTGCGCATCCGCTTAAACTTTATACCACTAAGCTGGTATTCAATGATGTTATTGTTTAACTTCAATCAATCCATAAAATTGAGTCACTGTCCATTATTGTCTTCATTGAAATTGTTAGTGATCATTTTTTCTAACAAAAATATCCGTTAAAATTTTATTGTGAGCTAATCTGTACTTCAAATGAAATTGTTAAGTTTAAAAATAGAACAATTAAATAAGAATCTATATTAGTAGTATAGTGTAGGAGAACAACAATGGGGAGAGTTGACTTTATTTGAACGGCTTAATAAAATCTGAGAACCATATAGTAAATAGTTCACTTGCAAAATGTTAATCAATCGTCTCAAACTTTCGTTTCCACATCATTCATTCTTTGTTCTTGTTACCTTTTTTCTTCGATCTTCTTAACCTTCTACTGTCAAGTCCTACTTTTTCGATTGATAATAGATACTATTCATGTTTGCCGACATCAAGAACACACACCACACTAGGAGATATTCATTAATTAACCCATTTTAGTTATGAATTAAATGAAAAGTTAGCGAATAAGTTCTTAATCATTAAGATCAACATCAAATGTATGAATTGTGATAGGCCGATTTCTCATTTCATGAAGATAGAAGACAAGTGTCTACACAGTTTGAAGTGGTAGATATAATTCCTAGCTCAGATGAATCCTTTAAGATAATGATAAGTGTTTCGAGGTGAATAGTTTAATTATATAACTTTAGCTACCGTTCTAGACAGGATTGTTGAACCTTTAAGGTTTTATAGTGAACAAATTACTTTCATATTATAATGTCCGGATACCATCAGCAACAGCTTACTGTGTGAGAGAACAAACTAGTTTCCAGCTGAAGAGGAAATTAGTAAAAGATGATGGAAATGGATAAAACATACATTATGGAAATCACCAAACAACATCCCAAGGCAAACCCTAACATGGAATCCTGAAGGGAAATGGAGAAAAGAAAGGCCAAAGAACACATTATGTTGGGAAATAGAAGCAGATATGAAAGGGATGAATAAGAACTGGAAGGAGCTAGAAAGAATTGCCCAGGACAGGGTTGGATGAAGAATGCTGTTGAGCAGCCTATGCTCCTTCATGAGGAGTAACAGGCGTAAGTAAGGAAGTAATGAAAAAGCTGAATAACAAGTAGAAAGAGCTGGAAATGTTTGCTTAGAACAGGGTTGAATGAAGAATTCTGATAGGCGGCTTATGTTCCTCCATGTAGGAGTAACAGGAGTAAGTATTTGAATTCAACATTATTCATGATCCATAAAACTTGTTCAATTTACCTTATTAGTAATATCTTGTTTTTCTTCTAATCTATTTTTCATTTTTTCTGTTAAAACAGATTCAGATTTTTCAAATTCTTTTAATAAACAATATTCATTATATAATGTAGATTGATATAATTCAGAACGTTTTAATAATACACCTAATTGATAACGTTGATGACGGAATAAATGAATTTCTCTATCAAAACAACGAATGAATCGACTAGCTAATTGTAATAAATGATTACGATAATAAATTGTTTTAATATATTTTTGATTTTCATATTCCATTTCTAATGATGTAAACGATGGTAACATTGTACTATTTTGATTGATTTCACTGAAAATAGAAAAAAAAAGAAGGAAAGAAAACGAAAAGAAAAGAAACAAACGAGGAAGAAGTAAAATGGGCGAGATTCTAATTTATGATGAGCCAATCAGAAGCGTTTGAGGAATTTCAAGGTCACGGATCCAAGTTCAACACCTTATGCTCACATACGATCCGTTTACAGTGGATTATAGAGAATAGGTGATTATTGAGCAGCTACAAGAGATGAGACTAATAAGAAGTTTCTTTTACCTGTGACTGCGGTTATCAAATGACTACAGTACAGTGTGCAGACTATCATGATGAGATTGTATTTCGTTGTTGTTTATGTTGGAGGAAAAAGTCTGCTCTAACTGGGGCTTTCTTCACTCGATCGCGACTGAGACTGAGGCAACTCATGATAATAGTTGCAGCTTGGATTATAAAAGCATCAGTAACACTAGCTTCAGCATTTGCAGATGTTATTGAAACTTCAGCCGTCCAGCGGTATGAGTATTGACGTGATATATGTGCACTTAAAATGACACGTCTACACGAATCATTCGGGGGAGTCGAGAGAATTGTGGAAATAGATGAAACAGTAGTGAGAAAGCGAGAATACAACAGGGGACGTAGTATCAAGGAAGATTGGGTACAGAGCACTTCTGTAAATGTACTTGACAGGTATTTGGAATTTATGATCGCTCAACACAAAAGGGCCATTTCCAGAGTATGAGAAACCGTCAAGCAAGCACAATAATACCAATTATAAAAGAAAACGTGCGGCCGGGCACTACGGCATATACAAATGATTGGAGAGCGTATAGATGCCTTCATGGAATTGCGTATGTTCATCATGTCGTATTGCATAAACGCCATTTTGTCGACCCTACTACCGGTGTTCATACTAACAACATTAAAGCCATGTGGTCGAGATTGAAGGAGTTTTTAAGACCGTACCACGGCTTCAGAGGACGACTATTATGGAGCCATATGGACGAGTTCCTATATCATATGCATCATGATTTCAGAACATCTGAACCTTTATCAAACCTTAACAAGTTTTTAAATCACGTTAAAGTACAATACCCACTGTAATTCATCAGTTTCTTATAATATATTTTTACTTCATACTAACTGTCTCTGATTGGCTGATAATTATCAAGATCACTTAAGATTCGTTCAAGGTTCGTCCATAAATCAAATTCTCGCCAAAAAGGTGCTATGATCAAAGATCATGTCATATTACGTTCATATTTATTCATAATTGATTGGTCATTGGATGGGTGATGATCAATGTCATGTGTCAAATCGTTCTTAGTGCAGATCAAATTACAATGTGAACACTAGTCTAGGTGACTCGACATTACTTGCACTATACTGAGATAAAATGGTGGTTAGAGGTAGTCAACAGTAAACCGTTGGATCTGAGCTTTGCGCTATTGGGCACTCATCAGTAAGGTGTACCTTTGATCTTGAGGGAACTGGTACTCCCTGACGGATTGGATCTCGTGTCACCCAGCTTCATAATCAGAGACGTTATCACTGGGCTATTCGGGCCAAATAGTATGAAACCCGGGTCCAAGGGTTCCTGTTGATTACCTCCAACCGCGGTCTTCCGTTTACATTTATTGTTCTTCCAAGCTATTGATAATATTATATAACCACCAAAAGTTAGATTATTAGTTGGTTTAAGATGTAAACTGAGAACAGTCTATAGCAAATGGATACTCTTGATACATGTTCAATCTGTCAACGTATGAAAGTAAAAAAATATCAATGACATGGGTGAATGTTGGTTAAACAAACAGTTCATTAAAATTTAAATGAATATAGCAGTATCAAAATCTTTAACAACATCAACCAGTCAATTACAAACAAGATGACCCTAAGACTTTGATTCAGTACTCATGAACTAGACTTCTGTATGATATTGAAGCTGTTAGCATGATTCAATAGGATTATAAGAGACTTTCTATTTACCCATCTGATACACAGAACTTAATATCTTTAACAGTTATCTTACTTAAATGATTATATAGATTGATTTGTAACATGTAAATCAGTTTATATTTATTAGATAGATTCAAGTGTTTTGTATGACGTTATCTAGATTATAAAGACCTCGATATCGGAGAGAAAACACGGAATATAATGGACAGCTCAAAACCAATTAGACGATTAGGATTACACAAATGACCTGGACCTTCTATCTCATACACACGAACAAATGCAGATAAAGACAGCCAGTATAGCAGCAGGCCCCAACATACACAAACGAAAAAGTAAGATTCTCAAATGCAACGCAAAGAACACCAACCCAATCACACTTGATAGAGAAACTCTGGAAGAGTTGGAATATTTCAAATACCTGGAAAGCATCATCGATGAACAAAGAGGATCAAATGCAGACGTAAAGTCAAGAGTTGGCAAAGCAAGGACAGCATTCCTACAATTAAGGAACACATGGAACTCAAAACAACTGTCTGTCAACCAATATCAAAGTCAGAATCTTCAATACGAACGTCAAGTCAATTCTACTTTATGGAGCTGAAACTTTGAGAACAACTACAATCATTATCAAAAACATACAAGTATTTATAGAAAGTTATCTACGCACGATACTGAATGTTCTTTGACCGGATACCATCAACAAAAATTTACTATAAGAGAACAAACCAGCTTCCGAATGAAGAAGAAATTAGGAAAATATGTTGGAAGTGGATAGGACATGGATTGTGGAGAATGCTGGTGAGCGGCCTATGCTCTTCCACGAGCAGTAACAAGCGTAAGTAAGTAACATTTTAAGCTGTAATCTTCTAATCTAATCAATAGTGTAATCATTCAGTCAGTCAGTCAGCTACAATGTAGGACCAAGCACAAGTTGCCATACCGCATTGAAAGCATCTGGTGATAAGAATGTAAAATTTAGACCTATTGCAATAACTTCACCCTTCCTCAAAACCATGGAAAAATTATTAATACTTCCACTTCAGCTTGCGATAAAAGAGCATACTGACCCATACCAGTTTGCATACAGGCGCAAAAGAAGCACTTTAGATGCTGTTGCAGTTCTGCACCACAACATAGTGTTCAACTTAGAAAAGGGTAAGAAGTATGTTCGTTGTGCTTTTCTGGACTATACTTCAGCTTTTGACTCTATACCAAGACAACGTTTACTTAACAAGTTAATCAGCGTCAACACTGACAGCTGGATAACCAACTGGCTATGTTCCTACCTCTCTGGAAGGGAACAGTACACTGTGTTTGGAGGAAAGTGTTCGGAGTCTCTACTGTCTCAGGAAGGTGTACCACAAGGAGCTGTTCTTTCACCTCTTCTATTCTCTTTTTTTCTGCATGACCTGCCATCTTCTACAGAAAACACTTTTGTGAAGTATGCGGATGATCTCACTGTATGTATGCCTATATCTTCCTCTTTACATCCCGTAGAAATGAATGAGTTTTTGTCTCATATTGATTGTTGGTCAGTTGGTAATGGTCTCATACTTAATCCGTCTAAATGTCAAGCTGTTAACTTTAGCATGAGACATGAACGGAATATAAACACCATTTTGAGATCCCATAATGCTTGTGCCATCGGAGACTCTTTCATAAACTCAGTGTCGAAGGTCAATTATCTTGGTGTCACCTTTTCCTCTGATCTGTCTTGGTCTTCCCACGTTTTATCGTTATCGAAGAAGGTTTTCCGTCTGACCTACTACATAAAGAGATTGCATGCTCTTGGGATTACTCGTCATTTACTCTTACAATTTGTCAATTCTTGCATTTTACCTATTATTCTTTACTGTTCTCCATTATTCTTTCCCGGGCTTTTGAGAAAAGACTTTGCTGTATTGCGAAGAGTGCTGAAGGCAGTTAGCAAGATGTGTGGTGAATCTTTCGAGGCCATAATTAATATGGTTGTGGATAGACATTTAAAATCATGCAAACTCCTGGCAGGTGTTATTTTATCAGATACTAGCCATCCCCTTCACTCTTATCTTTCTCCTTGTATATCTTCTGGTAGAACGAGACGTAATTACATTAAAATCCATGCACGTAAGGAAAAGTATAAAAGTTCTATAATTCCTTACCTAGCAAATATACTATGTGACGAACAGGTTGTTAGAAATAACCTAGTTAATAACTTACATTCTTAACATGTCTTTAATTTTAAAAAGTTTGCACAGTTTTTTTTGGTCTTTTTTTTTTTAAAAAAAAAAATTTCTTTTTGTATTTTCTACTGCCTATTTGTTCGTTTTTTTTTTTTTCAGTAAGTAACTTGTTGAAATACCCTGTGCTGAGAATTCTATATTGTACCAAAAATATAATATTGAATAAAGCCATTAATAATAATAATAATAATAATTAGCACAGAAAGATGAACACCGAATTCATAGGAGTGGTTAAGTCAATGGTGGCAATATATAAAAGAAAGATTGCATATAAGGACATAGTACGGGAGGAAAGAATTAGTACGTAGAAAGAAAGATATGAAGCGATTTGAATCTCTTAGTTTAAGGGAAGACAGAGAGTGTATACACCTACGCCATTGTGATCAAATCTGAGCCATGTCACACAGAGTCTCCAACCATAGGTTACGATAGTCACACGGACGCCAACCAAGTAGTCTGCATCTACCAATATGGTTCAGACAAGAAGTCAGTGACTTCAAGCACTGATACCACGTTTTGGCTTGGCCTCCCCTAACTTTCTTCCAACCATCCCTAACACTGGTTAGCATCGCACGTCTTGGTAATCGGTGTTTAGGCATAGGTAATATTTTATAATAAAACTGATATGAAATTATTTACTTAACTCATTAGTATGCTACAATAGATTTGTATAAAATAATAATAATAAAGAATAAACAAACTTATTTTAAAAAGGAAGAATGTTGTATTTGTAAAGTCACACTGAATGGAATTTGAAGTACATTCAAAGTCTGACCTGGCAATCTGGTTCAAGCTATCTCCTTGAATAAGTTTAGACTAAATTGTCAGGTGAAACGTTGAATTTACTTCAAATTTCATTCCCTATGACTTTACTAATACAACATTCTCCTTATTTCTGATATCACATATCAACTCAGCGTCTAAATACTATGAAACTATTCGAACACTTCACTTCTATCTAAAGTTTGTGCTGACGATGTTGTTCATAAAAAGAAAGATGAAAGATCCACGACTAAACCATCCAATTCAGAGAACAAAACTCTATCAAGATTAAACTTACTTGAAATTTATGTCTTCCGTTTTATTCTCATTCATCATGTATGAATTCATTTTATCTGGTCTTATTGGATGATATATTGATATTTTTATTTTATCATCGGTAACTTTTGTTTGATTTTCTTGTTGCTGTGGATGTTCTTCTATTGTTTCATTATTATTATTATTATATAATGGATTATTGATTGACATTTCATCAAATATATTACGTAATGATGGTTTTAATAAAGAATACTTTTGATTTGAATTATTTAATATAGTTAGATAATAATGATCTGATGCTAAACAATGCAATGGGAACCATATAACATCTATAGTATCTGTTTCATTATTGCAATCAATCGTATTGAGATTACGAGATTCTTTGATAATTTCTGGTTCTTTCCAATGACAACGTTCTTCAGGTGGAATACATTCAGTAAATGAAAGTATTTTATTTGACGGTTTCTTTAGTAAGAAGAAAAAAAAGACGACAATAGAATCCAAGAAGAAAGAATAGGTTCTCAAGTAAACTTCATAAAAACATTGTTAATTCAATGTTCATGTTATTATTTTGACGAATATATTTGAAAACGATGAATCTAATATAGTAATTTCAATAATTGAGATCATGAATTAATTGAAGTTGGACCACCATGGAAAACCTGAAAGCGCTGGATAGCTTTTTCGTCCAAGTCTGTTGTGAGATTGTAACTGATTGATGACAATGGTGAATGTGTCGCTGAATTTCGTGGATTAGTTGAAGTTAGACATTAACACCGTTGGATACCAACCGACTCAGTGGTCTAGTGGTTAAGCGTTCGAGAGCGAGACTGATAGGTTCTTGATTCGGATCTCGCTAGGCAGGATCGTGGATTCACACTGCTGAGCAGTCCAACAATAAGACGAAATGGCCTTCCAGTGCTTCCAGATTTTCTAAAGTGGTCTATCTCCAATTAAATCATGATCTCAACTATTGAAATAATACCGAAATGTTGATTAATGTCATCTTTTCATAGTCTATTAATTTAGATCAAATCCAATAAATCAAGTTTCAATGTAATCACTAGTCTAAGTCACTTAAAATCATGTCCACTATATTGAAGTTTTAGTTGTATGGAGATAATTGATAGTAAACACTGGTTATATGTTAGTTGCCATATGTCATTAAGATATATGTGTAAATTTGAGAGGGAATCGATATTCCCTCTGGTATTCTAGCCTGCGTTATTCAGCTTCATAATTTAAGAATTTATTAGAACTGAAATATTGACAGTTGATTGATCAATCACTACTGAACAGTCTATCGTTCAAATGTCAATATGATATTCATTACTTTAAGTTCGCATATACACACCTTCTTAATAAATGCCATGTAGCTCGAAAAATAAGTCCAGAGTTTCTTGATCGATTTATTTCTATGTATCTAATTAGCTTATATACGTCGAAAGTATATTATTCCTTGTTGATGTTGATGATAATTGATTTCATTATTTACTTGTGCAATAAAGAGGAAATTGTGTTTACTTAACAAATCGATCGATAATATTCAACAAAACTCAATCAATTGATATGTCATTTACTGCTAAGTAACCAGTTGTTATAACTAACATAGAAATTCATATAGTTACCAAGTGAACGATATAAAATATAATTCATTTTTGTATGGGTTAATTGGATTTTCTCACTGATGTTTAGACCTTCAATTGGTCAGTTTCTTTATCGGTCAATTTGTACATCCTGTGAGGATTGTCTTGATATACTACACAAATATTTATAGTCCCATGTCATCACTACAGAGATAGTACTGACGATTCACAACATAAATGCATAGAAATAATAGTAATATTAACGTTTTAAGTTTTTGAAGAAAAAAGAAAAATAAACAAATTTAATCGTTCCACCTCCCTCCGAATAGAAATCAAGTGGTTGCTAATTACGCAATACCAATTTTTAGTTTATCCGCTTAGAGAATTTTCAACCTTATTAATCGACGTCAATTAGTCAACTTGATGTATAGTACTAAAGAGATTGTTAGTTATGTCTATGTTACGTCCAGATAAACATAATGAATGGTAACTTTGGGGATCCATTTATGGAACAATATTATGAGTATATTTTTGTCGTATAATTGTTAAGTAACTAAATTATGTATATTCATATTTCTCTTATTATAAACTTTATTTTGACCTATGAACCATTATTATATGTTTTACCATTCTTGAATTATGCCCTGTCTATTAGTCACTGCCTCCCACATTCACAGCCACATTTGGCCAAATTTTGTACAAATGTTATTTTTTATTTTATGCTACGTTATGGTCTGTTTGATCGGTATATAAACTAAGTATATTTGAAATGTAATGATTCATATTGGAGAGGCTGAGACCGGTGTTCTGAACTCAACTGGCTGGGTTAGGCAGGAAGCAGGACTAATTAGGACTCTAAGTTGCTCGTACGTGTTTTACGCGTTCTCGGTCCGATCGAGAATTCGCTGCTTCTAATTGGCGGCTTTAAGCTACAACAGTCTATAAATAAACAATAAAATCGTTGTTGTTAAGCTCCCACCACGTCAATTTGGTCTGTTGTGTCTGTAGACTAATCCCTATTGCATGTAACCTAACAATTGAAGGATATTATTATCCTGTTATATTAGTGTGACGAACTCCGCCTGTAGCCCTTCTGCCGTTGGACATGGAATTCCCGACCCTATCCTGTAGGAAACTAGAACGCTATCAAAAAAATATTAGTGTAACTCATCATATTTTTATTCATTTCGATAAGATATGCAACACTGGTCGGTACCCATTAATGACTATAATTCCTATGATTATTGCTGTACTAATCAAATCTCGTAGGGTGGGATCATGGATGCGCACTGTCAATGAGGAGTTCCACAAAAGAACGAATTGGCCGTCCAGTGCTTACGGATTCTCCATAGTGATCTATCTTCAATTAACTCATGAACTAAACTATTAAAACTACTATAATATCCACAATAAACCCCTTCTGATAATATTCAAATTGTTATTTTTACTGAGATCATGAACCGGTTGATGTTAGACCACCACTGAAAACCTGGAGGCACTGGAAGGCCGTTTCGTCCTGTTGTGTGACTCGTCAGTAGTGCGCATCCACGATTCCGCTCGCAGGATTTGAACCCAGGGTCTTCAGTCTCGCGCGCGAATGCTTAACCTACGTTTAAAAACAGATAAAGTTTTGAAGTTAAATTGTTCTTATTCTGACAACACAGACACTGAGGTTCATCACCACTATCACGTTCACAATCCTAGTAGTATACCTGTAAGATAAATTAAATCCGTTTGAGATATAAAATCATATTTATAAACAAATAAACATTATTTATAATCATTTACCTTAATTGTTGTCGCTATGGTGACATTAGTTTGTTCTGTTTGGTTATTCGTTTCTAAATTCTCTTTAAAATTCAATAGAATCTCATCGTTGTATATGAATTTTCTTTTAGAAACAGTTCCATTTTTTTTAAAGAAAAAAAGAAAGAAAAAAAAATGAAGACGAGACCATCATTTATGAACGAACCAATCAGGTGCATAAGATAACAAATCTCTGGGATTTTGACGCGAAATACATTCACTCATTCGGCTAAATAGAGTTTTTGCATTATAGTTGATGTCAGTATATGATGAAAACTCTAAATCTTATTCCCAACCTTGACCCCATCAACTGTAAATCATAATTCTACTTTCTCAAACAGGTTTATAATTCTCATTTGGTTCTAGTTAATTAGGTGGACACTTTCAAGGTCACTGTAGCGTCACTCATAGGTCGTCTAAAAATTATAGTCTCACCACATTCTTTTTTATATGGAATGCTTCACGGTTTTGCGTGTCATCCTTGCACAGGGCCATGTTAATCCTCTCTGTATCGTACCGATTTTGGTATATGTGCGCAAAATACTTCGGATTCATTGACCAGACACTATGAGCGACAATTTACTATGGGAGAGAACAAATCAGATCCCAGCGCACGAACAAATCAAGGAGAAGCTCTTGTAGTGGATAGGACACAAATTGAGGAAAGCACCCAACTTTGTCACAAGGCATGCCCTCACTTGGAATCTTCAAGGCCAAAGGAAAAGAGGAAGGCCAAAGGAAAAGAGGAAGACCAAAGAACATTTTACACCGAGAAATGGACACAGACATGAGAAGAATGAACAGCGATCGGATGGAACTAGAAAGGAAGGCTTAGAACAAAGTGGGTTCGAGAATACTGGTCAGCGGCACTTACTCCATTTGGAGTAACAGGCGTAAGTAAGTAGGTAAGTTAATCTCTGACTAGACTAATAATGATTTTCTTTTCTACACATAATTCTCATCATGTTTCACGTAAAATTATATTTCTGAGCAATATTATCAGCATAAACGTTACTTATGTTTGACATTTATGCTAAAGATGTTGTTTCGAAAGTTGATCCAACCTTCACAATGAAGCCATTCAGCTTGAAGATCACAATTTCATTAAAATCTTTATCAATTTTAATTTAAACAATCATTATAACTAAATTTTCCATAGTTACTAACACAGAAAATCTATAAGACAAGAAAGTACAAAATCTTTTAACCGATAGATGATTCTGATTTGCACTATTTGGTAACATCTTTCTTATTTATATAGTTTAAGAATGTAGATAAGTTGGTCTATAATTTAGATTAGACTCTTACTGTTATATCCAATGAGAATAATGGATGGTAACTGTTGAAATCTATTTCTGAACTAATACGATACATGTAGTTTTTATTGTATAATCGTTAAGTAGCTAAACTATGAACATTTAGGTTCCTCTTATTATAAGCTTTATTTTGACCCATAGACTATTATTATACGATTTACCATTGTAAAGTTAGGTCCAGTCTATCAATTACTTTCTCCCACATTCACAGCCACTTTTGATTAAATTTTGTACAAATGTTCTTTCTTATTTTATAGTACGATTGATATGCTTGAATGCTATTACGAGTTCACCTTACTCGGTAAACGGAACAAAGATCAAAGATACAATGATACGATAGGCTATTCTAATCCGTTGTCCCCAGCCCTGCCAACTAAATCAAGAAGTCTTGATGAGGCGTAGAGAATGTATTCTACAAGCATCCAGAAAATACGAGGACACTAATCACACAAAAAAGTTTATTCATACAATGACAGAAACGCTCTTAGGAGAGCCACAAAATAGCGCACTAAAAAAATCCGTCAACCGATGACAGTCAAGGATTTCGGAGTAGGAAATGTAAGCTGTAAGTCAACTAAGCGTCTCTTGACGCGAAAACATAAAATTCAAATTTTTGGAATAAAATTACAAAGTAAGGACCTTTTCCAACTAAGTTCTAGAGATCTAACGTCTTCAACAACGATATAGTCTATTAAGTTTGTATATAAACCTAGTATGTTTGAAATACATGATTCATATCACAAAAGCTGAGATTTGTGTTCTGGATTCTAACCAGGTAGGGCTAGTCGGGAAGCAGAACCAACAAAAGCTCTAGACTGTTCATACAGGTTATATGCGTTATTGGTTGGGTTGAGAAGCCACTATTCTCTAATTGGCGGTATCATTACTTCATACATTGATAGGATCACACTCACCATAACGATTATATCATTATTTTATCACATTTCAATGATTCAAAGTGTCAGTATAGTGGTTGTGGAGATTGAAAACCTGGATGTACTAGACGGCCGTTTCGTCCTATTGTGGGACTCCTCAGCACTGCGCATCCACAAATCCCGCTCGCGGGATGGTGATCTAACATCAATCGGTTCATGATTTCAATCAAATAATTCAAAGTATGTTTAATAATTTATTACCATTAATTTCAATGATCAATAATACCTTTCAGGATATTCATCTTCATCAAGTTCATCAATATGTAAACGTATACCATATTCATTCAATGGTAAATTACAATTTATATATTTTAATTGTTTATCAATTTTTTTCAAATTTTCTATAATTTTCATTTTTTTATTACGTAATCCAATTAATGATACATTGAATTCATGACTTAATTGATATACCTATCATTGAAAAAAATCCAACAAAAATTGTATATCAGAAGTGGTTTCTATGGCAATTTTAAAAATTTCACTGATTGAAATCATGAGTCAATTGAAGCTAGACCACCATGAAAAACCTGGAAAGACTGGACGGCCATTTCATCCTAGTATGGGACTCCTCGGCAGTGTGCATCCACGATCCCTCACCCCGCGAGATTCGAACCCAGGACCATATCATCTGCTCACTAGTGACTGACTTCAAAAGATACTCCTGGAGTTTTAGTGAGAAACCGTTACCAGTGAAGTTCAACAAGGTCTGTTGTAAGATATCAGCTCACTGAAGACAATGGTATACGGTGGCGCAACTTCGTGGATTGGTTGAAGTTAGAAGTTAACACCGTTGGATGCCGGTTCAGTGATCTAGTTGGTTAGGCGCTTGGCGCGAGACTGATGGGTTCTGAGTTCGAATCTCGCGGGGTGAGAGATCGTGGATGCAAACTTCTGAGGAGTCCTGCAATAGGACGAAATGGCCGTCTAGTGCTTCCAGGTTTCCCATGGTGGTCTAGCTTCAATTGACTCATGATTTCAATCTGTGAAAAATGTATATTAATAATTAGATTCATTCTTGGGTTTTTTTTATTAGTTGAGATTGTAACGATAAATAAATAGCTCTGTAAGACTTCGACATGGGATGCTGAAGGCACTCGGTCATGCATCCGCAACAAATCATGAGTGAGAACGTCATGCTTAACATCCTTTGCAATCACTAGCCAGTTTAGATCAGTCGATCCTCAATATACTGATAACCTATCAAATACAGTTTTCAGCATCCTCGATTCTGACTTTTGATTTCACTTAGTGGGTACGATCCCTAGTAGAAAGTGTTATTGATTAATGCGTTGTCAAAATCCAAATATCTGCAGTATCTTCAAGATCACTTATTCTAGCTTCTAGACAGACCAATTTATCCATTAATCTTCAGTCATGTTTTGACCTTGCTTTTTATATGAGTGCATGTGTGTGTACATCTTATCCTACTCATCACATGTTTGTAGCTTATTTGTGTGTAGCTATACATATTGATTAACGTTTGATTAAATCGAGTTGTTGGCTCACACGCCTTTTCCACTGAGCGTCATGTCGCTTCTTTATCTTGTGTTTGTTCCGTTTCTTTGATTATCTGTCCAGATCAATGAATGTACAAAATATGTGTATTCAAAACTTCGTTCTCATATTTAATTCCGTTATTCACTAACGTGATTTAAATCGATAGTTATTTAGGAGGATAGTCAGGATATATATTTCGACAGCAATCATTCAACGACGATCATTTATCTGATCTACCTGGAGTCAGATCTCGGGCCACAGAACTCTGCAACCGAAAAAATGTCGTCAATGCTACTACAAGTTGTTTATACAGTAAACTGAATCAATAAGTCACTGAAATTTGATGACAGCTTAATGATTCTGTGATGGGTTGAGTCAGGAGTTTGTACTGCTAGTATCTGTTACGTAATCGACGACTTTTAAAATACGTCACTACTAACGTTTCATAATGTGAAGCTGAGTAATTTGTATTTCAATCGAACAGGGGACCAGTTACCAACGCTTGTAGACAGACCTTTCTCGTGAGTGTTAAACAGAATAAATCCTAAGTGGAGCAGAATTTCCTGTCAATTATGTCAAATCATTTAAAATCTACACATGTTTCACATGAGATTGATTTTTTCTGGACTAGTAAACACTTGTCGATTTGATCTAAACTAAGAAACTAGACAAATATGACAGTGGTAACTGCTCAGTTGACAATCCATTATAAACTACTGAAATATACCTACTTGGTAACATCTAATTTCGAATAGTTACTCACTTGATTCTGTCTTCAAAAGTCTATTTTCGGTTAGATCATTCTTATGCTGTAGCTTATTATGTACCTCTATCTATATATATTGTCTCATGGCTAACAACTTAGTTAACCCATCACAACACATATCTTGATACATATGTACATTGGTTCAAGTTGCCATAATCTATTAGCAAAGACAGATCAAATTGTCAGAAGAAATCCCAAAATAGAAGAGATAATAACAAATCCAAAAAGTCAAATTCAAAACTTAGCAAGACAACTGAGATTAGATGGTGGTTGGAGGTAGTTGATCAATCACCATCTAATCTCAATACATAGTGCACGCAGTGTCAAGTCAACTAGACTGGTGACTACATTGCAAAATGATCGATAGCATTCGATTTGCATTAAATAAGAACTTGACACACATGACATTGATCACCACCCAGTGATCAATCAATTGTGGTTAATAAGACAACAATCCAGCATTATCCCAGTTCTCACGAATCATCCAATTCATTTCATTACATAACGACAATATTGACTTACATGATCTACAAGATTAAGAAGTTTATGTTTAACTTCAAATGTATTCAATTTCATACTTTCAGGTATTACATAATTAGTTGCTGATTTCAATTTATAATCACCTATTGTTTCTTTAGCCAATTGAATTTCTTTCATATCTCTTGGATCTTCATAGTCATCAGCTGGTTTCATAGCTTCTAATTGTTTCCACTTAAATTTAAAATAGTCCATAAAGAAAATTGTACATTTTATATAAACACAATTAAAAGATATTAATAGTTGAGATCATGAGTCAATTGAAGCTAGATCACCGTGGAAGACCTGGGAAGCATTTGATGACCGTTTCGTCCTACTGTGGGACTCCACAGTTGACACCAGTAGCACACACACCACAATACTACATAGTCTGAATAATTCTAATGAGAAATTCACTTTGTTATAAAACTAATTAATGCATAATAGTTTATCTTACTTTAGCTTTAGGTTAGTTAAGAACATTGATCAACGATCGTATTCTTTATGGTCACTGTTATAACCAATGTAATTCTGTATTATAATTTTTTAGCTCAATGAAATATAAAATACAAGATGTAAGCAGTACAGTTATATCATCCAATCCCTGACCAATACCAAGTGACAAAATCATCATTCAGAATCCCGATTTATATGATTTAGCGTCATTGAGTTGGTCAATTACACGTCAAACGCATACCAGTTACCTTGAATTAACTGCCTAGTCATTTTTGTTCCACAAATCCATTCGTACCTTCTTCCTCCGCCTCCTTCCCTGGAGTCCAGAAGTCAATAACCAAACTTCATAATACGAATAATATGTTTGAAACAGACGTAGTTTATATACAGACATACTACACAACATCCAACTATAAATTTCATGATAACAATTATACATGATCAAGCCAAAAAGTGGCTGTGGGTAGAGGATACTATAATTAGAAAGCTGGGAAGTGACTAAGAATAGCAAGTCGTCTAACAGTAGTTAATGAGCAAATCAAAAGCTTATGATGTGTCTGAATTATAATACAACAAAATCATAAGTTAGATTGATATCATGAATGGATTAACACTAGGCCATCATTGAAAACCTTGAAGGACTGGACAGCCGTTTCGTCTTCTTATGAAACTCCTCGGCAGTGCGCATCCACAATCCCGCACAGGGATCTGGACTTAGGACCACCGAACTCGCGCGCGAACGCTTAACCTCTAGACCACTAAGTTGGCATTCAATGATGTTAATGTCTAACTTCAGCTAATCCACGATGTCCCATACTAGGAAGAAACGATCATCTAGTGCTCTCAGGTTTTCAATGGTGATCTAAGATTGATGCATTTATGATATAAATCTAAACTCAACAATAATCCGATAAAACTAACTCCAACTTTTACAAGATCCATTCGGTAGTAGTCTTTTTATTCATTCACATAGTTTAGTGGATGGAGTGCAATATCAATTATCATATCAATCCACATGGTTATGTCAAATATCTTTAATAAAATTAGAAATATCTACCAATCATCACATGAATGGATAAAAGATCAAGTTGAAAAACTCTATCAATGATTCAAATACCATTTAAAGGTAACTGTAGTGGCTGGCACTATGTTTAACCCTCATAATTCATTCTAGTTTCTGGACGAATCAATCTATCCATTCTCCTTAAGCTACAATTTTAACCTTGTTAATCATTAATTTATCAAACCTGACTGTTCTTATATCAGCCTATGTGTATCTAAATCTTCTCCTACTCATCACATGTATGTAGCTTATCTCTGTGTAATTATTAATATTGATTAAATTGAGGTGGCTGACGTGCCTTCTCCGCTGCTCATCGTTTCGTTTCACTCTCTCTTATTTGCTTCTTTCGCTACGTATCTCTAATTGTCTGTTCCGATCAATGATTGTACAAAATATATGTATTCGCAATCCATTCTCGTACATGGTTTATTTTAATTCCGTTATTTACTAACATGGATTAAGTCGATGATTATATACGAGGATTGGCGATATGTATATCTCAATAGCAATCAATCATACGATATTACTGGAGTGAGATAACGGATTACAAAAGTAGTGATCCCTTTGATAGCATCATCGCACAATCAAACTAGAGTCAGATACAGGACCACTAAATAACCATACTCCTTATCATAATCAAAATAAATGCGATAAAGTTGTAAAGTGCAGCAAAGTTATATTTCACTTGGTATTGTTTACTTGAATCTTCCCATTGATGTTTATGACTGCAATTGATCAGTCTCTTATCGGCATTTGTGCATCCTATGTGGATTGCCTCGATATTGCCTTAATTCACAAGCATTATGAGCAATGATAGATAATGGCTAGCAGTGTAATCGAGGAAGCGCGTTTCGTCCTACTAGGGACTTTTCAATTGGATGTACCTGCATCTCAGAGTTGATGTTCACTCTGGGACTCGAATTACTATTCTGGATTGTTGTGAATATGATCATTACTGAATTTATTCACATTCATAAAAGGAACCAACTACATAGATTATAATACTGTCAAGTTTATTAGCAGAAAGTAGCTTTGTAGATATCATAGTAAGTTAATAGTTGAGTTCATCAGTCAATTAAAGCTAGACCACCATGAATGCCAGCTCAGTGATCTAGATTTTAAGAATTCGCGCTCATGACCGATAGGTCCTGGGGTTTGGATCCCGCGGGGAGGGACCTTAGATGTGCACTGAGGAGGAATCCCACACTAGAACGAAACGACTGTCAAGTTTGTAAAAAGGAATCATATATTTGGGTTAGTATATGTCATATTGTAGATGATTTATGTTTTCAAATCGAATTTATAAATTTACCTGAGCTCGACGAGCATCTCGTTTTCGTCTAGATTCCTCAAGTAAATGTAACTTTTGTGCAATTCTTAAACCACGTGCTCCTTTTACTGATGTATTAACTTGATTAGTAACATTTTTAATCTTTTCAGATTCATGTTCCAATGTACTAGTTACATCTAAATATCAAGATAAATAATAAAAAAAAGGGTGAGACTATAATTTATTGGTAATCTTTAAGTAACGCTAGAGTGACCTTGGGAGTATCCACCTAATTAACTAGGACTGAATGAGGGTTACAAACCAGTGTGAGGAATTAAAATTAGGATTTACAGTTGATGGTTAAGGATAAGAATTTCATTTTGGGTTTTCATTAAGTACCGGCATCAGCTATAACGCCAAAACTTTACTTATTCAAATGGATCAGTGGATTTCACGTCAAAGTTCGAGGCCAGTTATCTTGTACCTGATTAGTTTGTATTGAAATGTCCCTGAGTCCTAACCAAATCATCCAGCAGTTGGGTCATTGAATATCGAACAGTTCATCGATCCTCGTCAAGGTCAAAGACAACCAACACCTATCAGTTAATCGTATCTCAAGGACTGGCGCATTCGGTGGTCTCGCTATCTTCTCCGTATTCATTCTTACTTATATATTTCCATAATAACGTCCTTTGTGTTATACGGTTTTCAAAGCAACCATAGTACTTTGATACGTCGAAAAGGTAATCCAAGTTTGATGCTGATCGCGAGGTGTGACTTTAATGTCCGCTGGTTCGTCACACTATTCCCGTCTAACTTGAGTAGGCCTCCAGTCATTCAACATAGATCATCTACGTTGATGATCAACAGGTTCGTCCATAAATTATAGTCTCACCGAAATAAAGTTTATTTTAACTAATCGATTTTATACAATCTGCAAGTCAATATAAGAAGCATTAAGATCAAGAGGTTACAGATCAACTTTGTCACGTATATGTGATTATATGTAAGCATTAGATTGCCATATATATCTTAAAATGAATGTAATTATCTTCTCATTAGTAGTTAGTTTCAAAATAGACTTTTCGAATTTAAATTAGGGTAATGTGAAATCAAAAGCTCTGTCATGTCAGGAATATGGTAGTAAAGCATCAACAATACACTGATTGTTTGGATATTAGATGAAGTTGGAAATATGGATAGCTGAATTATAAATTTACCATGTGGAATTGTTATCGGATCAGAGCAAATTAGAATTTCTTAGTCCTGTCCAATGTATACTGCCGAATGTAAAAGGGATAAGGAAGCGCCTCAGTAAGACTTACTTAATTACTTACATTACGCTTGTTACTTCTGGTGAAGGAGAATAGGCTGCTCACCAGCATTCTCCATCTAACCCTGTCCTGAGCAAGCCTTTCCAGCTCCTTCCATTTCTTATTCATGCTTTTCATATCTGCTTCTATTATCCGACGTAATGTGTTCTTTGGCCTTCCTCTTTTCCGCTTCCCTTCAGGATTCCAAGTTAGGGCTTGTCTCGTGATACAGTTTGATGATTTGCGTAATGTATGTCCTATCCATTTCCATCGTCTTTTCCTAATTTCTTCTTCAGATGGAAGTTGGTTTGTTCTCTCCCACAAAAGGCTGTTGCTGATGGTATCCGGTCAATGGATGTTGAGTATCTTGCGTAGACAGCTCTTTATAAATACTTGTACCTTCTTGATGGTGGTTGTTGTAGTTCTCTAAGTTTCAGCTCCATACAGCAAAACTGCCTTGACGTTGGTAGCGAAGATTCTGACTTTGATGTCGATTGAAAGTTGTTTTGAGTTCCATATGTTCTTGAACTGTAGGAATGCGGCCCTTGCTTCGTTAATCCTCGCCTTTACATCTGGATCTGAACCTTCTTGTTCATCGATGATGCTTCCCAGGTATGTGAAGGATTCTACATCTTCCAAAGTTTCGCCATCAAGAGTGATTGGATTGTTATTCTCCGTGTTGTATTTGAAGACCTTGGTTTTCCCTTTGTGTATACTGAGGCCCACTGATGCAGAAACTTCTGCTACACTGGCTGTCTTTATCTGCATTTGTTCGTGTTTATGGGATAGGAGGGCTAGGTCATCTGCGAATTCCAACTCGTCTAATTGGTTCTGAGCAGTCCATTGTGTGCCATGTTTTCACTCAGATGTCAATGTCTTCACAATCCATTCGACCACTAGAAGAAAGAGGAAGGGAAAGAGTAGACAGCCTTGTCTGACTTCGTTCCTTACTGGAACTGCATCTGTCAGCTGTCCTGCATGCACGACCTTGCATTGTAGTCCGTCGTATGAGTTCTGGATAATGTTGAGAATTTTCTCAGGAACCCCGTAGTGTCTAAGAAGTTTCAATGTTGGAGCCGGCCTATTCAGGAGTTTTTCGAAATACTCTAACCATCTGCTCCTTTGTTGTTGTATTTCAGTGATTGGCTTGTCTTCTTTGTCTGTGACCGGTCTCTCTGGTTTACTATATTTCCCTCCTAGCTTCTTCGTTGTATCGTAAAGCTGTTTCATGTTTCCTTCTCTAGCAGCTTTTTCCGCCGTCGTTGCTAGTTCTTCCACATATTTCTTCTTTTCAGCTCTAATGCTCTTCTTCACTTGCTTGTTTGCTTCTATGTCCTCAGCTTGTGCTTGGACTTTTTCTGCTCGTGTTCGGCTGTTGTTAATTGCTGTCTTCCTGTTCTTCCTTTCTTTGATCTTGTCCAGTGTTTCTATAGAGATTCACTCCTTATGATGGTGTTTATTTAAACCCAGAATCTCTTGACACGTTGAAGTTAATGCTTCTTTGATGCCTTTCAAGTTGTCCTCCATAGAAGTTTCTTCGTCCTTCAGTAGATCTTGTAAGGCTTGGAACGTGTTGTTGAGAGCTCTCTTGAATTCATTGAGTCTGT
This sequence comes from Schistosoma margrebowiei, assembly GCA_944470205.2. Lineage (NCBI taxonomy): Eukaryota > Metazoa > Platyhelminthes > Trematoda > Strigeidida > Schistosomatidae > Schistosoma > Schistosoma margrebowiei. The sequence goes on along the minus strand of OX104025.1, from coordinate 45,646,483 downwards.
CAGTATCTCGAAGGAGGGCTGTATTGAACCTTTGTATTGCTGTTTGTCCGGTTGTCCAGTTCTTTTTTAGCTTCAGTTTTAAATTGGCCACAACTAGGTAATGATCTGAAGCTATGTCAGCTCCTCTCCTGGTTCTCACATCTGCCATTGTCCTTCGGAACTTTTTATTGATGCAGATATGATCTATCTGGTTCTCTGTAGTGTGGTCCGGTGAGACCCATGTAACTGTGTGTATACGTTTGTGTGGAAATATTGTGTTACCTATGACCAATTTGTTGAATGCACATAAATTTGCAAATCTTTCTCCATTTTCGTTTCTCTTTCCCAGTCAATGTTGTCCCATGATATCTTCATATCCGGTGTTGTCTATTACGACGTAAATTGAACCTGCAGAACACTGGATAAAATTATTTTGCAATGTTTCCCTATTTGTACTCGAACCGCGTCTTTTAATTTTTAAAATATATCTGCCGTGCCAGTACGTCGCGCTCTTACTTCAGAGGCATTTACCAGTTCTGACTGTTATGTTGTTGTTTCAGATCGCTCCTGTTTCCAAGTGAACGCTAATATAACGTGCTACAATTTATTTAAATCTCATTTTGGCATTATAGACCTAACGTTAAATTGCACCGTCTATTTTATGTGTAAAATTGATTCCAGCAACATTCTGTTGCTTTATATTCTTTGTCAGAAAGGGTTTTTTGGAAATTTTAGTAATTTCGATAGTTGAAATGATGAGTGAATTGAAGCTGGACCACCATGGAAAACCTGGAATAACTGGACGGCCGTTCCGTCCTAGTATGGGACTCCTTGGCAGTGCGCATCCACTATCCTGTACATGAGAATTCAACCCAAGAGCGTCAGTTTGGCCACCGTCTAACATTGTCTTTAGTGAGCTGATATCTCACAACATACCTGGTTGAACTCCACTGGTAACGGCTTCTCAGTAGAACTCTAGGAAATATTCTTTGTTAATCAACTCTGGTTATAGGTTGTTTTCAAATTTTGATATCTGGTCAGATAAGTGAATCAAGTATATCATATGATCGAGTATTATGGCTTATTGAATCGATCGGTCTAGCATCTAGTACCCAATCGAGTGTTTGTAATTTTTTATGAACCAAATTTATTTTCTATTATAATAATAATCTATTAGTATCAACTTACCTAATTGTGTAGAATGCTTTACTGTGTCATCTTTTTCTTTGCTCAATGATTTTTCTCGATTACTAATTATCTCATCATAGACTTTCATGTGTTCTTCGCTTAATTTATTCATACGTATTGAAGTTACACAGTGACCACTACAAAATGCTTTGACAGTTATACGATCACAATCTAATGGCTTTATGAATCTGTGAAAGTAAATTTTCAATAAAACTCATATGAAATTATAAAGATTATAATGAGATATGGATGGTGGTTGGCAAAGTAATCTAGGGCACACACTTCGTCCTATTTAAGACTCGTTAGCTAGCTGCACCTGAGTGAGTATATTGAAAACTAGACAGTATTGGATAACTTTTCCTTCTTAGTGTGAAACTATTCACCAGTGTGTAGTTTGCTACTACACTTAGGATCTAATTCGTGAAGTCCATGTTCACTCGAAGAAGTGATGTTTACGTAAAATTGATTCAAAATCCAAAAGTTTAATTTTCCTATCTTTATTCAGTAATGTTATAGTTTAAATATCATTCACTTTCACGTTATCAGGATACTAACGTAATTGTGGACGTGAATAATTACACTATTGAAATACTAAGGAGAATGATAATGACCACCATATTACACTAGTTTATTATTACTGAATATTTTAAAGAACAGTTAAGTCAATAGTTTCTCCGATTGTTAATCAAATAATAACACCGTTGGATGCTGGTTCAGTGGTCTAGATGTTAAGCGTTCACACCCCATGTACAGGATAGTGGATGCGCGCTGCTGAGCAGTCCCACATTAAAACGAAACGGCCATCCAATGCTTCCAGTTTTTCAATGGTGGTCTAGCTTTAATTTACTCATGGTCCCAACTATTCAAATTACCACAATCTCCACAAAACCTATTCTGATACTAGATCATATATGTTTATATTTCTTTTATCATAAGCCTTCTTTTGACTACTGTCGTACGATTTGTTATTCTTAATTTGTTCCCATTCTTTTATTTGGAGTCCAACCGCTACTCATAAACACATTTGGCTTAATCTTGTATAGTTGCTATTTTTCATTTTGATGGTCTGCTGTGGTTCAGTTTGCTTTGATATATAAACTACGTGTTTGGAATATATTATTTATACGGTAGAGGCTGAACTAATATGTTCTGGACCCAATGGGCGTGGCGAGGAGTGCAGTTATTTTATCGAGGATCACTAAGGATACAGATTCGACGGAAGGCTACGAGTGATGTTTGGTTTTTCATTGGTTAACGAACAGACAAAACTGTAGAGATCGATATTTTCATTGGTGATTTTATCAAATGATATTAGACAGGGCCATAACTCATTAATAATGACATTTGGATATTCACTTTTATTCACATAATAGAAGTACAATTTCTCTGATGTAAGAAATGAACCTATAACTGATCTGAGTAAGAATGTTTAGGTTATATCTGATCAGTCATTTTTATTCAACAGTATACGGTTGTGGAGATTATTAGGCTTTTGATTGAGATTATGAACCGATTTGTGTTAGACCACCACTGAAAACCTGGAAATATTGGATGGCCGTTTTGTTCTGTCTCGTGACTCCTCAGCAGCGCACATCCACGATCCTGCTCGCGAGATTCAAACTCAGGGTTTTCAGTCTCGCGCGCGAACACCTAGCTTCTAGACCACTGAGCCAGCCGGTATCCCACGGTGTTAATATCTAACCTCAACCAATCCAAAAGTAGTTGAAAATTTGAACAAACTATTGAATCAAAACTAGGATTCTTATGTCATACCATTTAGTGTTTTCACAAAAACTGATGAACCTTATGAGGGTTATCAAGCAGATTATACCTTTGGTTCCAATATCTTGAATAAATTTTGTTTAGGTTATATCTAATTACTATAATCTCACCTTAAACTATCAAATCCTTATACAATAGTCATTATTATAAAATGAACGATTAGAATTGTGTTATTATTCAAAGCAGATTGTTGTACTAGATTGAATTCACTTACATGTATACAGAAATAATCGTTACAGAATTATCGTATGCTTACTCAATTTCATCTGGCTAACGTTTGTCATCTTTTGTTTTTTTTCTGAATACATTTTTATACTACTGAAATGAGAATTCAATAGTAACGATACAATAAAACGATATAAACCTTTTACATATAAAAAAGTTACTCAAAATTCAATCTTTTTATTTTGTTTTTATTTTACACTTACACATTCTCTAATTTTTCTAATGCCAACCTATTTTTTTCAGTTTCCCAAGCTGTTTCTCTATAGACCAAATCAATTTCAGTTTCACGATCTTTGAGCAGATCACATCGAATTTGTGGAACTAAATTGAACGCCTTGATTTGATGTGATTTGATTTTTCAATTAGAATGTAAAACAGGAATGCATGAGATTTATGTAACTGTTTAAAATTAAAATCATTGAATCTTAGCATAAAATAACAATCATTGAAGGTAATAAATAGAAACATATGGAACTCAAAACAACTGTCTATCAACCAATATCAAAGTCACAATCTTCAGTACGAACGTCAAGATAGTTCTACGGTATGGAGCTGAGACTTGGAGAACTACCACAACCATCATCAAAAAAGTACAAGAATTTATAAATAGTTGTCTACGCAAGATATTTAATATCCATTGACCGAATACCATCAGCAATAGTCTACTGTGAGAGAGGACAAACCAGCTTCAAGTTGAGGAGGAAATTAGGGAAAGACGATGGAAGTGGATAGGAAATACATTGTGGAAATCACAAAACTGCATCACGAAGCAAGCCCTAACTAGGAATCCTGAAGGAAAATGGAAAAAGGAAGACCAAAGAGCACATTAGGTCGGAAAATAGAAGCACATATGAAAAAGATGAATAACAACTGGAAATAGATGGAAAGAAGTGGTAAGGATTGCCCTGTACAAGGTTACATGGAGAGTGCTGGTGGGTGGCCTATGCTCCTCGACGAGGGGTAATATGTGTTAGTAAGTAAAAAACAAATAGGAAACTGAAGATCTGTTTGAAGTCACTGAGAAATATTACATAATTCTAAAATTTGAGTCTACGTTATTAATTAATACAGTTAGAAGAGAATCATGATAACGTGTTTAATTACATATAAAGAATAAATGTGTTTGAATATTTGATTAATGATTACCTAATTATATTGAATATTCTTATGTGTTTGATGAATGCTGACTTGTAAAATATCAAGGGTTTAAAGCTCCTTGTTGGTTATCTTCAGCTGTTCATAATCGAATGTACTGTTCAGCATGTGCTCACTAATGACTAGCTTCGTGAGGGAATTCTCGGAGTTCTAGTGAGAAGCCGTGACCAGTGGAGCCGGGTAGAGACAGGTATCTACCTCAGTACAATGGAAGTTGGTCGCGCAATTTCGTGAATTAATTGATGTTAGACACTAACACCAATGGATGCCGGCTCAGTGGTCCAGCAGGTTAAACGTTTGCGCGCGAGACCGTATGCCCTGGATTCGAGTCCCGCGCTCGGGGTCGTGGGTGCGCACTGTTGAGGAGTCCCACAGTAGGACAAAACGTCCGTCCAGTGCTTCAAGGTTTCCAACGGTGGTCTAACATCAATCGGTTCATCATCTCAATCAAAAACTTAATAATCTCCACAACCCTATACTAGTATGCAACTTCAAAAGTTATCACTTACCAGTTCGTGTTGTGGACAATATAAAATTTTCATAAATTTTAAATCGTGAACTGATCATAGTTAGACTACCATTGAAAGCCTGAAAGCACTGAACAACTGATTCGTTGTACTAAGTAACCCTTTAGGAGTGCAAATCCGCAACTCCTCATCCTACAATCGAATTCACAACCTCTTGTTTCGTGAGTAAATGCTTAACTCCTAGGCCACTAAACAGACAGACATCAAAGTTAGTGTACAACTCAATATTGAACAACCCTCATCCATTACTTGCGGTGGATAACCATATCATATCCAAAATGGTTGAAATCCACTGATCATGACTTCTCACTAAAACCTCAGGAATTACACCTTAAAACTGGTCACTAGTGAGCCCAGAGTAGTGCTTAGAGTTTTTCAATGGTGTTCGAACTAAGGTAAGTTTGATATTTAAACCATGAAACTTTTACACATATATATCTTACAGTAAAGCATTCAATATATTCATCAGTTCATTTTACCTCCGTTGGTAGACGAATTCTTTCTGGTAGGCGATTGTTTTGTTCTTTTAATTTTCTTAAACGATCTTTCAATTCTGCTACTTTTTGTCTGGTTTCTGCTTTCTTTCTTTCTGCTAATTCTACTAGACGATCATGTTCTGATTTTTGTTTAGTTTCTTCAATACTATAAGCTTTTGGATCAATGATGTCATCTACTTTTACACTAGTATCCTGTAAAATATTTAAAGGTGTTAAGTAAAGTATTTATGTAATTTATCAAATTCGAAGTACACTATAATAGTCAAATGAAAGTATGGTATGTTATAAACATAGATGGCTACCACGATCCCCAATACGTTATCGCTCTATTGTGATGAATTCAAAAACGTTTCTGAGGATGATCAGGTCAAGGATCGACACTAGAATACGAAAGTACAAATAGTTGACTTTACTGATCTAGTGATATGGTCAGCGAAATATCTCATACTAGATGTTATACAACTATATAGGGAATGATGGTAAATCATTTGATGAGGATGTTAATATTCATCGACTGAGATCGTTAGGCCACGTGTTACATATACCTGAACACCGATCACCATGACGTACAATGCTGACCAGTGTTAGGGATGGTTGGAAGAAAGTTACGGGAGGCCAAGCCAAAACGTGGCATCAATCCATAAAGTCACGAACGTCTCCTCTATGCCATGTTGGTAGATACAGACTACTTGGTTGGGGTTCGTGTGACTATCGTAACCTATGGTAGGAGACTCCGAATAACATGGCTGAGATTCGATCACAATGGCGTAGGTGTATACACTCTTTGTCATCCCATAAACTATGAGAATAAAATCACTTCATATCTTTCTTTATAGGGACTAATTCTTTCTTCCCGTACTATTTCTTGATATGCAATCTTTCTTTTTTATGTTAAATCCATTGGCTTAACCACTCCTATGAATCCAGTTATCATCTTGCTGTGCTTATGAAGTATGGTAACTTGGACCGATGCATATATATGCCTGGTCCTACGTTGTGACTGACTGACTGATGATCTCTGTGAAGTGAAGAACCTAACCGATACACATTTGTATTAAATACTTAGTTGATTCTATACCTCTGTTTACCTTTTTTTGTAATAATTAAAATTGATACTGTAAATTGCATTAAACAAATTCTGTTCACTTTGTTGATCTTATGTAATCTGTTCTTACAGTATCTATGATTATCATACAGTTGGTAAGAGATTATGTCACTAGATTAATTAATGGAAATATATAGATGTGAATTTTTGTAGCCATCGAATATCTGACTGCAGTTAGATCGCATGATTGATTATTATTGAAATACACATGTCGCCAATACTCGTATAGATAATCAATGACTTAAATCATGTTGGTAAATAACGGAGTTAAAATAAGTCAAATATGAGAACGAGGCTTGAATACGTATATTTCATACAATCGTTGATCCAGATAAACGAACGAAGAAAAAACGAAGCAAAGCGAAATGACGAACAATAGAGATGGCGTACGAGCCAAATCAATTTAACCAAGAGTGTGTAGTGACCTACTTTTACCAAAATAACACGGTTGATTTAATGGAAACAATCATTATTATAACCAATTGTATCAGTGATTGTTTTACTGTGGTTGTTTGTGTAACTGTGCTAAAGACAGCCATATTACTGCTCTATTGTCTTTTGACTGTGACCTTGCATGAGTTCGGTTACGCTCAGTAACGACACTTGTACTCCTTTGGCACGATCTCGGTATCCTTTCGATACCACGAGATCGCCAACAAATACATCTCGACTACAGCCATCAACTGTCTTATGATATTTGTCTTACCGGGGATTTTATCAGTTAACTGGCACGTAGTCTTCTTGTAGTGATGTTCATAGTCAACCGTGACTCGACACCACGCTACAAGTGAATCGATATTTATAGTCAAACCCAAACTAAGTTACTGACATGTGATGAGTAACAGATAACGCACAGATACATACCCCTTACAATAAAAACAGACAACGATAACAAGCGAATAATTTAACAAGGTCAAAATATCACTCAAGAAGAAGGAATAGATCGGTATGTCCAGAAACTAGACTAAGCTGAGTAAAAATAACATAGCAAACGACACTACAAAATAGCTGATATAACTCTTCAAGATAATATTGGACACTCAATGATAAAATATAGAACGCTTCGAATGGAGTTAGTTACACATAATCAACAAAGTGAATTATGATTTGAAAAGAATGGATACATTCAAGGAATCCAAACTCTCCGAATTTAAATAATTAACAAGCTAAATTGATGTGAAAACTATACTAATTATAATGCAGATCATATTAGTCATCCTTGTTGTCATAGTGAGACAGAAATGAACATACATAATATTTGAAACTTTATTTACTAGGGACCACCTATATTTGTAAGTAAATCTATTCGTTCATTATCCGTTATGTTTCAATTGATTGTTAGCCTCTGTTGACAGGATATCATCAGTAACAGCCTACTGTGGGAGACAACCAAACCAGCTTCGAGCTGAAGAATAGATTAGGAAAAGACGTTGGAGGTGGATAGGACATATATTATGGAAATCATCAAACTGTATCACGAGGCAAATCCTAACTTTAAATCGTGAAGGGAACTGGAAAAGAGGAAGGCTTAAGAACACACTTCATCGAGAACTGGAAGCAGACATGAAAAGAATGAGTAGCGACTGGAACCAACTGGAAAGGATTGCTTGGGACAGAGTTGGATGGAGAGTGCTGATTGGCGGCCTATGCTCCTCCATCAGGGGTAGCAGGCGTAAGTAAGTATGTAATTGTTAGGCTATAAATATAAGCTAAAATAACGGCTGAATTTAACCTATCACTTCTTGTGCATAAAATTTCGAACAGAATACTTTATTATCAGTTTAGGTGTTGTGGAGATTGTTAACTTTTTGATTGAAATCATGAGTCAATTGAAGCTAAACTACCATGGTGGTCTAAACTGATAATTACCATGCGCTCACTAGTGACTAGCTTCGTGAGAAAATTCTCGGAGTTCTGGTGAGAAACCGTGACCAGTGGAGCTAATCCGTGTAGGGTAGAAACAGGTGACTACCTCAGTACAATGGAAGTTGGTCGCGAAATTTCGTGGATTGGTTGAGGTTGGACATTAACACCATTGGATGCCGGCTCAGTGGTCTAGTTTGTTAAGCGCCTGGCGCGAGACTCATAGGTCCTGGGTTCCAATCTCGCGGGGTGCGGAATCGTTGGTGCGCACTGCTAAGGAGTCCCACAATAGGACGAAACGACCGTCCATTGCTTCCAGCCTTTCCATGGTGGTTTAGCTTCAGTTGACTCATGATTTCAATCAAAAAGAATACTTCATAATTTACCAATCACCAAAGTAAATGAACACCTTCACATTGTTTACTGATGAATATAATTGTGTGAGATAAGCAGTCAAAATTATCCATCATATGGCCAAATGAAATGAATCCCAACTAATTTCTCTTTATGAAAGTTCTTTTTATCATGAACTATGACTTACAGTAAATTAGCTGAAAATAAGACAGAGTGAAAAAACTTTTCTGTCATACTATGAACATTGGTAACCACTTTAAAACTCATAAACCAAAGCTGCTTATGAGGGGCGAGACTATAATTTATAGACTGACCAATCACGATTAAGAGAATAAGTCTCGGATTTTGGCGTGAACTTCACTGATCCATTTGTCTAAATAACGTTTTGACATAATAGCTGATATTAGTTCGTAATGAAAAACCTTAAATCGAATTCCTAACCTATAACCATCAACTGTAAATCATGATCCTTATTCTTCACACTTGTATATAACCCTCATTTAACCCTAGACATTCTCATAGTTACATTAACATTGCTTAAAGGTTATTCATAAATTATAGTCTCATCGCTGTTTAACATCAGTATGCATTTATTTAGATTATATAAATTCTCCATGAAAATGCAAATATATGTTGTTATGAATTACTTTTCAATTTATAAAGTAACTTACAAATGTAGATGGAATTCGTGCACGATACTCTTTAATTTCTTTATCTTGCATTTCTTCTGTCATAAGTTCACAGACAAAAAGTGTTCCATCACTTCCAGCGCTTAAAACAAATCTTTTAAAAGAAATAGAATAAATATAGACAGATAACTATTCAACAAAATAAGTTATTGTTTATACGTGGTTAATCTTTGGTGAGTATATTTACAAAAAAAAGATCTAGTCTGGACGATCCATCAGTGATGGAATATTAACCTCCACAAGGAACAGTTTAATTACTTACTTACATACTTACGCCCGTTACCTCTCATGGAGGATCATAGGCCGCCAACCAGCACTCTCCATCCAAATCTATCCCAAGCAATCCTTTCCAGTTGGTTCCAGTCGCTATTCATCCTTTTCATGTCTGCTTCCAATTCTCGATGCAGTGTGTTCTTAGGCCTTCTTCTTTTCCGTTTCGCTTCATGATTTAAAGTTAGGGTTTGCCTCGTGATGCAATTTGATGATTTGCGTATTGTGTTTCCTATCTACTTCCAACGTCTTCGCCTAAGTTTCTTTCCACCTGGAAGGTGGATTGTTTTCTCCCACAGTAGGTTGTTGCTGATGATATCCGGTCAGCGGATATTGAGTATCTTGAGTAGACAATCGTTTATAAACAGTTATATCTTTTTGATGACGGTTGTGGTAGAACTGTCTTGACATTCGTATTGATGATTGTGACTTCGATATTGGTTGATAGACAGTTGTTTTGAGTTCCATATGTACTTCAATAGTAAGAATGCGGCCCTTGCTTTGCCAATGCTCACCTTTATGTCTGAATCGCATCGTTGATGATCAACGGTGATGCTTTCCAGATATGTGAAAGATCCCAAATTTTCCAGAGCTTCTCCAACAAGTGTGATTGGGTTGGTGTTCTCCTTGCTGTATTTGAAGATCTTGCTTTACTTCTTGTGTATGTTTAGGCCCACTGATGCAGTAGCTAAATTGTTTAAAAGCTATTTAAAATCTTTGTTGATTAAACTGGCTAAAAGCATATAATCCAGCATTCATGGCCATTTTCTGGCACTTAATTGATCTTATATGATACTTTTATGTATCTAACAGTAAGTCCAGAAACTTAGGACAATGAGAATGAATGATAGAGAACATAATAATGAAAAAATATTATATGTTGATGGGATTTAAGATCTTGAACAGACGCTGGATTGATAGCCTAACTCAGAGCTTGAATCGAAGAAAAAATTGGCTTCATGTGTGTGTGTGTGTGTTATTTTATTTATTTGAACACATAAATATTGGTACGAAGGGGAAACGAATACATATGCGCCACACAATTCACTTGATTTGTGTGTGGACTGTGATACTTCCCGGATGCCCAGACTGAAGCAGGTAGATTTTTAGGGGGTCACACTCAGAGCTTTCGACCTAAAGGTCTAATCAACAAGGCAGTGGAGCAACTTCACAAGATGCAGTCCCATATTATACAATGACCAACAATAGGTTCATACGCCATTTGTTCCCTCAGGATCCTGGAGCCCATCTGCACCATTGGTTTTGAGTCAGTGTTTTCCAACTCTCCTAGGTGAACTCTCCGTGTTCACCAACCCGGTTAAAGCGTTGGACATTCACTCTTTGTCCTCTCAATTTCGTAGAAAACACCAGTGACACAATAAGATAGTCAGTAGGACCTCCCTGTCAATGGTTGTATGCACGTGAGCATTTGAGAGGATTTCGAGAGAGGGAGAGCAGCCTCTCTCCAATCTCGGCCGTACCAGGGTATCTAAATTATAACTTTCAACCCGTTTGTTATTCATTGTTAATTTCATGTCATTGTGTTAATGTAGTATAGAAAAATGGACATTTGTGTCACATCTGAAATTTATCATGTCTAATGACTAACTAATTACAAAGAAAAATGTCTTTTTCACTATAATAATAATAATAACCATAATAATATTGAACACAATAATAATGATCATAGTATTATTAATAATCATGATAATAATGTCAAGATTGAAATCATGAGTCAGTTGAAGCTAGATCACTATGGAAAACCTGGAAGCACTGGACGGCCGTTTCGTCCTAGTATGGGACTCATCGGCAGTGCGCATCCATGACCTCGCTTCGCGGTATTTGAACCCAGAACCTACTGGATTCGCGCGCTAGCACTTAAACACTAGACCACTGAGCCGGCCGTCAATCAACGGTGTTAGTGTCTAACTTCAACCAATCCACAAGGCGGGGTCGTGGATGCGCACTGCCGAGGAGTCCCACACTAGGACGAAACGGCCGTACCATGCTTCCAGGTTTTCCATGGTGGTCTAGCTTCAACTGGCTCATGATTTCAATCTGTGAAAATTTCTAAAATCTCCACAAACCCCTTCTGATAATAATGTTAAGAATTGAACAAGTACCAACAGATTAGAAAGGAGGATACCTGATTAAAATACAAAAGAAAGGCGATTTCAACAACTGTGATAACTACAGGGGCATCACTCTTCTCTTAATACCAGGAAACGTCTTCAACAGGGTATTGTTAAACAGAATGAAAGACTCCGTAGACGCCTAACTTCGATACGAATAGGCTGTATCTCGTAGGGATCTGTCGCATAAAGAACAAATCGGGACACTACGGATCACTGAGAAACAATCAGTTGAATGAAATTCATCACTCTACATCAACTTCATTGACTGAGAAAAAACATTTGATAGAGTAGACTGGATAGCACTATGGAGGCTTCTTCGACACTACGGTGTGCCTCAGAAGATACTCAATATCATACAGAATTCCTATGATGGATTAAACTGCAAAATCACACATGGAGCACAGCTCACAGACTCGTTCGACGTAAAGACCGGTGTCAGGCGAGTTTGCTTACTCTCAACCTTTCTCTTTCTCCTGATGATCGACAGCATCATGAAGACATCAACATCTAGAAGGAAGCATGTGATATAGTGGACAGCTAGGCTGCAGCTGGACGATATAACTTTCGCAGATGATCTGGCTGTTCTATCGCAAATGTAACAACAAATGCAGGAGAAGACGACCAGCATAGCAGCAGCCTCAGTATCAGTAAGTCTCAACATACACAAAGGGAAAAGCAAGATTCTCCGATACAACACAGCATGCACCAGTCCAATCACACTTGACGGAGAAGATTTGTAGGATGTAAAAGCCTTTACATATCTGGGCAGCATCGTTGGTGAACATGGTGGACCTGATGCAGATGTGAAGGTGTGGATCGGTAAAGCAAGAGCAGTATACCTACTACTGAAAAAAACATCTGGAACTCGAAACAACTGTCAATCAACACCGAGGTCAGAATGTTCAATACGAATGTCAAGAGAGTTCTACTTCAAGGGATGGAAACTTGGAGAACTACGAAAGCCATCATTCAGAAGATACAAGTATTTGTTAATAGCTGTCTATGCAAAATACTGTGAATCCGTTAGCCAGACACTATCATCACCAATCTACTGTGTGAGAGAACAGATCATATTCCAGTGGAGGAATTAATTAGGGAGAATTGCTGGAAGTGGATAGGACACACATTGAAGAAATCACTGAACTGCTTCACAAGGCAAGCCTTCACATGGAATTTTCAATGTCGAAAGAAAAGAGGAAGACCAAAGAACACATTACAACGAGAAACGGAGACAGATATGAGAAAAATGAACAAAAATTCGATAGAACTGGAAAGGATGACCTAGGACAGAGTGTGTCGGAGAACGCTGATCGGCGTTTTATGCTTCATTGCGAATAACAGGCTTAAGTAAATAAACAAATATGTAGGTAACAATCCTATAATTTCATCAGAGAAAACATACTTTTCATCATATGTAAGCGCTATACGATTGACACGTCCACGTTGATTATCATGTAAACGATACATCCAATATCCTTTAAATTTTGTTAAATCAAATGGTTTATCTAATAATTGTATACATATTGTACCATCATTAAAACCAATTAATAAACGATAACCTGAATTACAAAATGTCCAAAATGTAATAGATGTATCTTTTTTATTTAATATACAAATTGCATTATTTGGTTCAGTTGCATGAATTCGATCTAATAATGTAATATGATTTGGATCAATCATTTCTAGATCATTGATTTTCTCATTATTGTTTATTGTATTATCATCTTGGGATGGTTCTAAATTTGTTACCTTGGTAACTAACTCATTTAATTGATTTTGTTTTTCTATTTGTTGATTTGTTTTACGTAGTTTTTCAATGGTATCATCAATAGTTAATAATGGACCACCTAATTCACATTTATATAAATATCCTTTATCGAAATCATCCTAAAATTGAGAAAGTAATAACCAGAAATTATTATTATTATTGATTTATTAATAATAAACTTCGACATGTAATATCTTCTTTGAAAATATAAATCACTTAGATATGACTCTAGAATTTATGGATGATCTTTGAGCGACGCTAAAGTAACCCCTAGATGCTTTGGTACGGCCGAAAGTGAGAAGAGGCAGATCTCCCTCTCTTGAAATCCTCTCAAATGAACACCGTGCATAAAAGCATTGCCAGGGAAGTCCTACTTACTGCCTTCTGATGCCACGGGTGTTTTCTACGAAATTGAAAGGACAAGAAGCGAATGTCCGACGCTTTAACCAGGTTAGTGGACACAGAGAGTCCACCTAGGAGAGTTGGAAAACCCTGATTCAAAACCGTTGGTGCACATGGGCTCCAGGATCCTGAGGGAACAGATGGCGTATGAACCTATTGTTGGTCACCGGTTACCATAGGACCTCATCTTGTGACGTTGCTCAACAGCCTTGTGGATTAGATCGTTAGGTCAAAGGGTCCGAGTGTGGCCACCTAAGAAAACCACCTGCTTTGATTCGGGCACTGTGGAGGTATCACTGCCGTCACACAAATCGAATAATTTATGTGACGCATATATATTTCATGCCTTCTTGTATCAATGTTTATGAGTTTGAATAAATAAATAAAAGAGACAATTCACATACTCTTCAGTGTCAAAAAAGACTTGATTGAGGAATAAGAATTTAGATTTAAAAATCTAAGGTTTTCATCATTAATTGATATCAGCTATAATCCTAAAATGTCGTTTAACTATGTGGATGAATCAATTTCGCATCCAAATCCAAAACTTGCTATTCTTAATTTCATTGGTTCGTCTAACGATTATTGTCTCTCCATTATGCAGTAAGTGAGTTCAAAAATAGCTAAAGCTATAAACGTATCTTTCGATTTGTGATAATTTAAGATTGTCATCATTATATGAATGTGCTTTCAAGCGCACTTTAGTAGATTCACTTCGATGATTGACTCTTGATCATTTCCCTTTGAGATAACCAACAATGCAATTTCACATTACAGTGTATAAATTCAATTTGTCATATATTGTAACAAACACACTTTTAAGATATAGCCATTGAACATGAACATGACACTATCACCATTAGATGCCAGCTCGGTGGTCCAGTAGGTTAAGCTTTCGGGCGCGAGACCGAGGGCCCTGGGTTCGAATTCCGTGGGCAGGATCGTGGATGCGCACTTCTGAGGAGTCCCACAATAGGATGAAACGGCCTTTCAGTGCTTCTGAGTTTCCAAAGGTGATTTAACATCAATCGGTTCATAGTCTCAATCATGAACATGAAAGACTTCAATCGAAACTCAGTTCAAAGCAACACAATATGCATTAAAACTACCTCATTAGAAATGTTGAGTTTCGGTAAGATAAAAATTTCAAAAAAACATTAGTCAATCCAATGGATATGAACTGAGTGAATGTTGTTTAGATATTTCTAATCGTTACTTCATGAACTGATGTTGATTAAATAACAACTGGAAAGGATTGTCCTGGACAGGGTTGGATGGAGAGTGTTTTTGGGCGGCCTGTGCTCCTCCACGGGGAGTAACAGGTGTAAGTAAGTAAGTAAGTCTAGAATTATTGGGAAACTGTTTCATCCTGTTATAAAACTCATTAACAGTACATATTCACAACTACAGTAAATGTACAAATAAGGAGCTTCAGATTACACGGTAAGGATTTTATTAGTCGACAAGTCAACTGGAATCTTGCTGTCTGTATTTCCGATTCCTGTTAACCTGGAATACTGAGCCACTGTTAGTTATCAGTGATAGCTATGTCACTTTTGGCTTAGTTGAACTATACAGATCAAAGATTCTCCTTAGAGCTCGAAATCAATTATCAATAAGCTACAGACTAATATTCGGAATGTGACTTTGAATATATTGTTTAGTATGTGAATAGTTTGTATCATAGTTAATTCAAAGAATAATATGTATGAGCTCACTTAGTGTTAACGGGATATAGATTGGATCAAAGCATGTTCCATTCACAATCGCGTTGCTGCACGCTGATTGGCTAATTCTTATCCAATCAGCGCTAGTCGATACTTGGAGACGACTATAAATTTACTAACGTTTTTTCTTATTATGCTTCTTACTCCATTTATCCTTGTTATCGCAAATACAATTTCTTTCCTGTTCAACATATTCTGGTTTAAAGACTTGTCGAGTGAACTGCTGCCCAAGAACACTAAGCAATAGGGATAGTTGGGTTGTAATATGAGAGAATTATAACACTTAGATAGACAACTTCAATCGTTATGGATTCATTTGTAACAGTTTCTATGTTATTACACATCTGTCTGATTGATACAGCTTTTTGGATAGGCTTTAATAACTCATCATATGACTATTAAGTCATTTTTACCATTTTAATAACCCAATTCTTTTGAGAGGAAATTGTAACCTTAATTGTATAAACCTCTTATATTCATTTCCTGCATTCATCTGTACTTGCGATTATATCTGTACTCTTATGATTTTATTGAATGCAAGTAACCATGTTGCACTATTCATTATCAACTCTGAATAATATCAAGGATTATAACGACTAATATTTTGAGTACACCTGCGAAAGACGTTTACGTTCCCTATTCATCGTTTATCCGACAAAGTGAATATGCAAGAAATATCAACATTCAAAATAGTCGTATTCGACTTTCTTTTATCCACGTTCTTATTAAATGGATTTGTTCACCGAACATGTACAACATATGTGGGTTGTATATTTTCTTTATAGAACTAACAATTTGATCATACTACAGTTAAATCGTGAGCATTTATAATAAGAAAAACTTACTAGTGATACCCAAAATTGATTTGGTTCGTTTCTATCCAAACATCCATAAAGTACTGGTGATGGATTTGATGGATAAGATGGTGTCCAATCAGCAATTTCAGACAGTATACCTTGATAAATAACCTCCTCGGCTAAAAAAAACATGATAAATATATAATATCAGAAGGGGTTTTGTGGAGATTTTTAGAAATTTCAATAGTTGAAATCATGAGTCAATTAAAGCTAGATCACTATGAAAAACCTGGAATCACTGGACAGCCGTTTTGTTCTGGTCTATTGTGAGAATGTAATTCACTGAAAATAATGGTGTACGAGGACGCGATTTCGTGGATTGGTTGAAGTTAGACATTAACACCGTTGAATACAGGCCGACTCAGTGGTTTAATGGTTAAGTGCTCGTGCGCGAGACCGGTAGGTTCTGCGTTCGACACTCGCAGGGGGTGGAATCATGGGTGCGCACTACTGATGAGTCCCATATTAGGACGAAACGGCCGTCCATTCCTTTCAGGTTTTCCATGGTGGTCTAGCTTCAGTTGACTCATGACTTCAACTATTGACATATATAATAGTAATAATAATGAAAACATCAGGAATTTTACAATTAAGTATCCATATTACAAATATATTACTTGTGAATACGTAAGATGATCCTATTATCATCAATACCAAATTGATCATAATTGTTATATCTAGAGCTTAGATTCTTATTATATCGCGTATAACTTGAACAACTCGAATGCTAGAACCCACCAAGTTGCAAATGAGAAGACAGAAAACAAGCGAAAGAAATGCTTTCCCAAACAGTGTCAATTATGGTACAAAACTGTCAGGTATTTATAGTTTTTTTTAGTAAAGGTGAAATCATCATCATAGTCCTCAAATCCGCATACCGGAGGTTATTAGTATTTGTTCAATAGGGAAGTAACGCGTCCAGATTCTGGAATGTTCTTCCAGAAGATGATTAGACGGAATGTCTTCGGCTATTCCTGAGCTTCTTCGAGCTTCCTCGAGCTCACCCGTGGGCCGTCCTCATAATAATTCTTTTGGAGTTTGATAAAAATTAAATGGATTATTTTAATTCATTGTCGTCTTGGGAAACATTTTCGATGAACAAGGAGGATCGGATGTATACGCAAAGGTGAAGATTAGCAAAGAAAAGACTGTCTGTCAACCTATGCCAAAGTGACAATCTTCAATTCAGGACAGTCTTACTGTATGGAGTTGAAACTTAGAGAACTAATACAACCATCATCAAGAAGGTACAAATATTTATAAATAATTGTCTACGCAAAATACTGAATATTCAGTGACCGGATGTCATCAGCAACAGCCTACTATGGGAAAGAACAAACCAACTTCCATCTGAAGAAGAAATCAGGAAAAGACGTTGGAAGTGGATAGGACCATACATTACGGAAATCACTAAACTGCATTACGAGGCAAGCTTTAATTTGAAATCCTGAAAGGAAACCGAAGAACACACTGACTATTCCGAAATAGGACGAAACGCGCATCCTGGATTCCAGTGCTAACCTTTATTCATCTTTGCAAATAATAACTATATTTAAAAGCATCGTAACAAAGAACACTCGACTCTGGTACTAGTAGCACAAAAAGTATGGGAACTGTTACCATTAAATACTGGTTCAATGAATATATGAAAATGTAAAGAAACTGTTAGATGTATTGAAAATCTGAAATTACGATAATAATCCAACAAAACAGTAGTGGTGTCATACATCATATCCTCAAAATGATCGGATATGGAGCTAGTTGCTGAATATTAATATGTAATTCATTATTGTATTGGTTATTTGAAACTTTCCATTGATGTTTAGGATTGCAGTTGACCAGTCTCTTATTGACATATGTGAGTCCTGTGAGGATTGCCTCTATATTATTTTTAGTAAAAGGCATTTTAAACTGAGATGGACAGTGACTAATAGGTGAATCCGTGACTTGTGTCTCGTTCTATTAAGGACTCGTTAGCTAAATCTGCCTGAATCCTAGTGTTGATAACCACTCCATGACTTCACTGCTAGCCATCATTCATCTCTGCTTGTTAATTAGTAGTGTAATTAACTTACGGAAGGAAACAAATAAAGAAGATACGAAAATCAGTTGTGCAAGCAGAACCAAAAAATACATTACTATTTGTTCAGTGGGTTTAATTAAAATGTTTTTGCTTTAGTGTGTGAAATTTATGCTTACAATATTAGCATCAAGAAGCTAAGCCATAAGATTCAAAATAATTAGTCGAAATGTATAAATATTTGTAGTGAGACTTGAATTTAATCCAGTCAGTCACAACGTAGAAATTGGTACATCATCCCAGGTTTCCAGAATCCATGAGTAAAGATAGATTAAATTGTCAGGACAAATCCCAAAATAGTAGAGGTATTAACAGTATCAATGATTATAGAAATGATTAGGCATCGAATACATGTTTCAAGAAATAAATTAGTGAAATAAAACACTCGAAAAATCATGAGGAATCTAGAATGTCAGAATTTAGGATAAGACAAAGAATAGATGCACCTGTGCAATTAGCAACGACATCTAGCCATGACTTTTGAAGTCTCTAACCATTGGCTACGATAATCACCCCGATAACAACCAGGTTGTCTACCCCCATTAACATGAATTAGTTCAGCTATCCATGACTTCATGGAGTGAGGCTATATTTTTGGTTTGGCCACCCCTACCTTTCTTCCGGCCTACTCCTACACCAGAATACATCACCAGTCGAGATAGTTGGACATACGTAACGCCTATCCAAGCTACCTCAATTGATGAAGGTTTACTACTTTACCAACAAAATTCCCATCCTTACTTAATACCCTTTTCTTCACCTACGCATTTCTTAATGTGAAAAAAAACAGTTTTTATTTCGTCTATTCAGATATAAAGTTGATCTTTCTGTGCTATGTTCCATTGTATTCTATATTTGAATATTACTATTCACTCAACATCTTTCATCATCTATGGTAACTCAAATGGAGTTAGACTAAGGTAAATTGAAAATATCGAACAGAAAAATTGCTAATAATAATAACTTGAATGACATTCATCACTCTACATCAACTTTATTGACT
Organism: Schistosoma margrebowiei; assembly: GCA_944470205.2. Lineage (NCBI taxonomy): Eukaryota > Metazoa > Platyhelminthes > Trematoda > Strigeidida > Schistosomatidae > Schistosoma > Schistosoma margrebowiei. The sequence continues at coordinate 45,626,877 of OX104025.1, read as the reverse complement.
AGAAAACAGTATTTGATAGAGTAGACAGAACAACACTATGGAGGCTTCTTCGACACTACGGTGTGCCTCAGAAAATAGTCAGTATCATACAGAATTTCTATGATGGATTAAACTGCAAAATCACACATGGAGCACAGCTCACAGACTCGTTCGACGTAAAGACCGGTGTCAGGCGAGTTTGCTTACTTTCAACCTTTCCCTTTCTCCTGATGATCGACAGTATCATGAAGACATCAACATCTAGAAGGAAGCATGTGATATAGTGGACAGCTAGGATGCAGCTGGACGACCTACCTTTCGTAGAAGATCTGGCTGTTCTATTGCACATGCAACAACAAATGCAGGAGAAGACGACCAGTGTAGCCGCAGCCTCAGTAGCAGTAAGTCCCAACATACACAAAAGGAAAAGCAAGATTCTCTGATACAACACAGAATGCAACAATCGAATCACACTTGACGGAGAAGATTTGGAAGATGTAAAAGCCTTTACATATCTGGGCAGCATCGTTGGTGAACATGGTGGATCTGATGCAGATGTGAAGGTGTGGATCAATAAAGCAAGAGCAGTATACCTACTATTGAAAAGAACACCTGGAATTCAAAACAACTGTCAGTCAACACCAAGATCAGAATTTTCAATACAAATGTCAAGCGAGTTCCACTGCATGGCACGGAAACTTGGAGAACTACGAAAGCCAGCATCCGAAAGACACAAGTGTTTGTTAATAGCTGTCTATGCAAAATACTGTGAATCCGTTGGCCAGACACTATCAGCACCAATCTACTGTGTGAGAGAACAGACCAAATTCGAGTGGAGGAAGAAATTAGGAAGAAGTGCTGGAAGTGGATAGGACACACATTGATGAAATCACCGAACTGCGTCACAAGACAAGTCCTCGCTTGAATTCCTCAATCGCAAAGGAGAAGCGGAAGACCAAAGAACACATTACGCCGGGAAATGGAGATAGACATGAGAAATATGAACAAGTATTGGATGTAACTATAAAAGAAGGCCTCATGGCAGAATGGGTTAGAAAATGCTGATTGGCGGCCTATGCTTCATTTAAAAGTAACATTTATATGTATTCTTAGAAATAGATAAATAATCTTAAAGTTCAACATTTACCAATATCGAATTTTTGTTTATCTTCATCAGTTTCCGATTGTAGTCGTGCATTCATATGTTGAATTTCTTGTCTATTTTGTTTTTCTTTTTTATATTGTGCTAATTTATTCATTGTATATTCTTCATGATCTAAACGTGATTTAATACTCATGAATTGATAAGATTTAATTATTTTAATATTAGTTAATGCAAATGTTTTAGAATGATCATATTTTTCATTTTCTGATGGACATTGTACCTAGAAGTAAAGTAAATTTAATAAGAATTCAAATTATAAAAAATGATAATGTGATTATGGGTTACGGATCAATCAATAAGGAAGGGAGAGTCTATAATTTATGGATGAACCAATTAGATTTAAGACAACTGGTCACTCATTTGAATATATAGAGTATAGGAATTCTAGCTGATGTCAGTTCGCTATGAAAAGTTTTAAATGTAATTCGTAACTTCAACCATCAAATGTAAATCATGATCCTTATTCTTCACACTTGTTTATAACCTTCATTTAGCCGTAGTAAGGAAGTGGACATTCTCAAAGTCACATTAGCGTTGCTCAAAGGCCGCTCATGAATTATAGTCTCACCGAAAAAATTTATACTAATGAATGTTGATCTGAAATAAGGATTTCTACATTCTTTTTGATTGAGATCATAAATCGATTGATATTAGACCACTGATGAAAATCTGGAAGTACTAGCCAGTCGTTTTGTCTTAGTATTGAACATTAACACCGTTGGATACCAGCTCAGTGGTCTAATGGTTTAGTGTTCGCACGCGGGACATAAAGTTGTGGATCGTGGATGAGCACTGCTGATAAGTTCCATACTAGAAAGAAATGGCTGTCCATTGCTTACAGGCTTTCCATATTGATCTAGCTTCAATCGACTCATGATCTCAACTATTGAAATACAAATATATTGTTTCTTCATTACTTTTTTTCAAAAATTACCTGCCTATTGTGTTCGTTCAGATGTTAACTTCAGGTAACTTCTGAGAACTATTCATAGACTAATGCTATGCAACATATATTCTTATTGTATAACTATTCTGTAACCAGATTATGTATATCTATATTCTTATTATAATAAGTTTCCATTTGACCTATAGATTATTATGATGCGATTTAGTATTCTTGAATTATAGTCAAACTCCAACTGGTGCCTCACTGGCGCTACTACCAGTCCCAAGCCCGGATGAAGGAAGAAGGTTGGGCATGGGGTTAGCGACTCCATCCTGTAGAAAACTAACTCGCTAAAAAAACGCTAACCAGAAAAAGACATGATATGATGGAAAGAAAAGTTCATTTTCGATTGATTTATTCATTATGTGTTTTGTTCAAGACTACCTTCCGTTTTGATTCAATGTAATGATTACTCAATGTGGTATTCGGTTGACTTTTCTCGCATGATATTTTATTCTCTATAATATACGATATTCTTGTATTCCATTGACATGAACTATGCTCAGTATGTAATTTGATCCTAATTATTAATCAAATCGGGTGTACAATCAATATATAAATGAGTGTATTTTTGACTAGAATCGTCGTTGTCGTCGTGTTTTGGGGTCAATAAATCATCACTTATATCAGTCTTTGTGTTCTTACTTTCTCGTCGTAGGCATTGTAGAGGTCGTTTGTTTCGAGTATGAGTGATAAGCGTTTCCGACACAATAATCAGTGACGACTATGTATAAAAAGTAGCATTAAAAGAGTTAAGACAATAAGCATTAAAACGACAAATTATAACAAGACCAAAGAACACAGAAATGAGAAAAAACAATAATTGGACAGAACTGGAAAGGAAAGCCCAAGACAGAGTGGGTTGGAGAATGCTGGTCGGCGGCCTATGCTGCATTGGGAGTAAGAAAGTAAGTAAATAAATTATACTCAGCTTATTAATTACCGTCTCCGTCAATCACAGCCCCTTTTATGGCTTGATCTTGTATGAATGTTATTTCCTATTTTATAGTGTGATGTGATCTATTCAGCTGGTACATAAACCTAGTATGTTTGAAATTAATGATTCGTTAATGGTTTTCTCTGGATTCAACTGGCAGATGATCAACAAACATGTTAGTCTGTTCATACCAGTCGAATGTTATTGGTTTGGTACAGTAATAAGATTGAATAAGACGTATCTTAATTGATCATTAAATATCACATAATAACTAAGTTAAGTATATAATCCATAATTAAACTTACAGTTAATACACAACCATTTTCTAAATAAACAATAATTTCATTCATTTCTTTATTATTTATAGAAAACCATTCTAATCTTACAACTTTTCCATGAACATGAATAAAACCAATAGGTGATAAATGAGTAGTATGTACATTGAAAAAGAAAATAGTTTCATCTTTACTCTAAAGAGAGAAAGAAAGAAAGAAAAAAAACACACAGACCAATAAGAGTCAGTTAAAATTGTCAATATAATAGAATGTCAAACATATGATTATCTACACAGTTGAAACCATGAGTTGACTATTATTGAAAATCTAAAAACATAAGATGGTTGTCTCGACTTAGAATGGGACTTTTCAGTAGTATGTATCCACGATCTTGACGTCCAGTGCCTACAGGCTTTCAATGATAGTCTAGCTTAAATACAAAAATGTCTATTCTGATAATAATAATCATATGATTAGCTTCAAGATGTAACTTCTAGAGTTCCACTGAGGTTCCTTAGTGTGAGGACGAAATGGTCATCCAGCGATTCCAGGCTTTCGATCAATTTCAAAACTCATGACTATAAAATAAAATGTTTTCTTCAAAATTTTTAATCTGTCTCGTACTGTAAAATTTATTTTAGATGTACATTTTTATTCACTGTGAAGTATTTATTCATGAAGATTTGGACTTCAACACTTTGGTAGAATGTAAAAACGATACCCTCAAATGCCCTGGTGCGGCCAACACTGAGGAGAGGCGGCTCTCTCTCGAAGTGCTCTCAAGTAGCGACGTGCATATAACCACTAACATGGAACTCCTAGTCACTGACTTCTTATGATGGGGGTGCTTTAACTGGTTTGGTGTATACAGAAGATCAACATAGGGGAGTTGGACTCCAGGATCTTGAGAGAACAAATGGCGTATGAACCAATTATCGGTCACTGGCTACCATGGGACTGCATCTCCTGACGGTTCTCCACTGATTGGCGGATCAGACCTTTATGTCAAAGCCCCCCCTAAGGAAACCACCTGTTTCGGTTTAGGCACTTGAGTAGTATCACAGCCCTCACACAAATCAAGTAACTTGTGTGGAGCGCATCTATTTGGTGCATCCTCGTATCAATGTTTGTGTTTAAATAAATAACAAAAACCATACGTTCACTATGTTCATTTTCAAATGATCCATCAATTGTCTCAAACTTCATTGTTCTTTCATTGCTATAACAATTACTCACTATTCCCATTCTCTTCAATTTGTTCTTAACCTTTCTGATTGGTGTGTTATATACTACTTATGTCGATATAGGTAGCATACACCACATATTCATACATTTAAACAAATTTTTTTTCTTTTCTATTCTCTTCATAATTCAGTTGGAATTTCCATAAAACATTCTACTGTTAAGTATATACATGTTATGTCCCGATGAACATAATGAATGGTAACTTTGGGATCCTTTTATGAACCAATAGTAAACGTATATTTTTATCGTATAATTGTCAAATAACTAAACTATTCATATTCATATTCCTCTTATTATAAAATTTATTCTGACTTATGAACCATTATTATACGTTTTACCATTCATGAGTTATACCCAGTATATTGATTACTATCTCCCTCATTCACAGTCACATCTGGCTAATTCTTGTACAAATGTTGTTTCATATTTTATTGGTACGATGTGGTCTGTCTGGTTGATATAGAAACTCGGTATGTTTGAAATACATGGTTCATATCGCAGAGGCTTAGACTGATGTTCTGAACTCGAACAGGCAAGGCTAGGTAGAAAGTAGGACCGATAAGAAGACTCTAGACTGCTTGTACGGGCTTTACATGTCATTGATCCGATCGATAATTCACTGCTCTCTAATCGGCGGTCACAAGTTTTAATAATACATAAAGAAATACATGTTTTTATAATAAAAAAAAAGTAAAACGTTTTCAGATATTTACTCCAGTGATAAATAATTTCCCTGATGGACTATAAATCATTGATGTAATTGCTAGTGTATGCGGTTTAAGTACTTGTCCAAGATCTAATAAAGCATATTGTTGTTTTGTACGTTTTATTAATTCTTCTGAATTTTCACCAAATTTGATTAAACGTAATACACCATCTTGATGGCCAACAATTAAAATTTTCCCTTTTGGATCAACCTGAAGAAAGATCCAAAAAACAACAACATTAAAATAACCCAAATGATTAGTTTATCTTCAGGTGAGACTATATAACTCGTCTTTCATCATGAGGCGTCATAGTTCTTCTAAATGAAGAGTGGGTTAGAGAATGCTGGTCGGCGGCCTATGCTCCATTGAGGGTGACAGGCGTAAGTAAGTAAGTAAGTAAGTAAGAGACTATATAATTTATGAACGAACCAATAAGGTATACGATAATAGATCTCAAATTTTGGCGCGAAATTCATTCATCCATATTTGGATTGAGGTTTTGCATGATATCCGATATTTAATTCGTGAAATAAACCCTTATACAGGTTTATAATCCTCATTTGGTCCTAGTTATTAAGTGAACACTGTCAAGGTCACTTTAGCGTCGTCACTCAAAGGTCGTCCATAAGTTATAGTTTCAGCTATTTTCATTTATCAATTTACCTTAATGGTAATTAACCGTTAGAAAATTAAATTCAAACTTATTTCAAAGAAAATCTAAGTGAATTTTTTTTCAAACATGGATATAAGTTTTGTAAAGATGTACCATGTTGGGGTAGTTTCTATACAGAAATTGATGTGAGTAGAACTAGCAAATGTGATCAAACAGCTCAAGTAATAATTCAAGTTTAGAAGGATCCATGATTCTATCCCATTTCCGTCGCTATATGATATGCTTGAATGCTATTACGAGTTCACCTTACTTGGTAAACGGATCAAAGATACAATGATACGGTAGGCTATTCTAATCCGTTGCCTACAGCCCTGACAACTAAATCAAGAAGTCTTGATGAAGTGTAGAGAATGCATTCTACAAAAACCCAGAAAGGATGAGGTCACAAGGCACACAAATCAAGCTTATTTCTGCAATGATAGAAACGCCCTTGGGAGAGCCACAAAATAGCGTACTAAAAAAATCCGTCAATCAATGAAAGTCAAGGATTTCCGAGTAGGAAACGTAAACTGTAGGTCAGTTAAGCGTCTCTTGACGCGAAAACATAAAATTCCAATTTTCAGAGCAAAATTACAAAGTCATTACCTTTTCCAAATGAGTTCCAGGTATCTAACATCCTCAACATGATCAAAGAGCATTGGATAGCTATTCTAGTCGATCTTTTTTAAAACAATTCACAATTATGATTTAAAAATTAGATAAAACCAAGTATTATGTAAAAGTGAGGTTTGGCAAAGAAAGGACAGCATTCCTACAATTCAAGAACGTATGGAATTCAAAACAGCTGTCAGTCAATATCAAAGTCAGAATCTGCAATACGAGCGTCAGGACAATCTTACTGTATGCAGCTGAAACTTTGAGAACTAATACAATCATCATCAAGAAGGTAAAAGTATTTATAAATAGTTGTCTACTCCAGATATCCGATGACCGGATGCGATCAGCAACAGCCTACTATGGGAGAGAACAAACCAGCTTCCATCTGAAGAAGAAATTGGGAAAAGATGTTGGAAGTGGATAGGACCATACATTACGGAAATGACTAAACTGCATTACGAGGCAAGCCTCAATTTGGAATCGTGACTGGAAATCGAAGAGTGGAAAGCCGAGGAACACACTATTTTGAGAACTGGAAGAAGACATGAAATGGATGAATAGCAACCGGAAACAACTGCAAAGGATTGTTAAGGACAGGGTTGGATGTAGATTACTGATGGGCGGCTTATGCTCCTTCACGAGGAGTAATAAGCATAAGTAAGTAAGTATTATGTACTCAAGACATAAATTGAGATGGATCTCACTTTTAACTTCAATCAATTTGTGGTATCACGTTCAATCATTCAGTCAATAATAATCAACGTGTGTTCGCCTAAGTAGTTAAATCACTTCAGAAAAACGAGAAAAAATGAACACGATTACCGTAGAAGTCATAATAATAGAATTAGTAATGGTAATGATAAAGATTAAACATCTAAAATTTGGCTTGAGGAAGCTGAATACAAACGTATACATATGAAGGTTTGCTGAAATTAATGATGTAGAACCAGATTAAGAGGGAATGTGTCTGCTAAAAGACAATCGATTCTCAGTAGTATCACCCAACTCTAACAATCGATCTTGGTTATCACTTGTCAAGCAGCCTGAGTCTACCAACACACCTCCAACTAACTGTCAATGGTTTCATAGAGGGATGCAACGTTTTTATTTCACCACTATTAACTTGCATATAAATTATTTCTACTCTAGCAAATATTATTTATCGAGGCAGAAGTTGTTTGTTTATACACAAGACACGTCTCAATCTTTTTGATCAAAGGAAATTCACAAAATCATCTAAAGACTAGCTATGTTTGTATTGTGCCTAAGACCTAACTTCAACTTTACTCTCTCAGTAGCTCCACGATACTCAATAAATGATGCGAAAAAACCTATGATTAAAAACCAATCAAACTAACTTCACAACCACAGAGTAGTATATGAGGGACAGTTGCGTAGTGCAGTTTTCCATCGGTTTGGTAGATGTAAATCTCACCTACATCACATCATCAAGTGTTATTGATGATGGTTATCTTACACCTAACACGATTGTTTTTAGTTTGTAAAAAAAGTAGAGAAATATAATTCACAGTATACGGTTGTAGAGATGATTAGGTTTTTGATTGAGATCATGAGTCAATTGGAGATAGTTACTTACTTACTTACTTACTTACTTACTTACTTACTTACTTACTTACTTACTTACTTACTTACTTACTTACTTACTTACTTACATACGCCTGTTACTCCTCGTGGAGGAGCATAGGCCTCTCACCAGCATTCTCCATCCAACCCTGTCCCAAGCAATCCTTTCCAGCTCCTTCCAGTTCTTATTCATGCTTTTCATATCTGCTTCTATTTACCTACTTAATGTGTTCTTTGGCCTTCCTCTTTTCCGTTTCCCTTCAAGATTCCAAGTTGGGGCTTGCTTCGTGATACAGTTTGACGATTTGCGTAATGTATGTCCTATCCATTCCCAACGTCTTTTCCTTATTTCTTCTTCAGATGGAAGATGGTTTGTTCTCTCCCATAGTAGGCTGTTGCTGATGGTATCCGGCCAATGGATATTGAGTATCCTGTGTAGACAACTATTTATAAATACTTGTACTTTTTTGATGGTGGTTGTAGTAGTTCTATAAGTTTCAGCTCCATACCGTAGAACTGTCTTGATGTTTGTATTGAAGATTGTGACTTTAATATTAGTTGATAGCTGTTTTGAATTCCATATGTTCTTGAATTGTAGGAATGCGGCCCTTGCTTTGCCAAACCTTGCCTTTACGTCTGCATAGTTGAAGCTAGACCACCATGAAAAACCTAGAAGTACTGGACGGCCATTTCCTCCTATTGTGGAACTCCTCGGCATTGCGCATCGGTGAACAAATCTTGTCAGGCAGGATCGTGGAGGCTCACAATAGGACGAAACGGTCGTCCAGTACTTCTAGGTTTTCAATGATCGTCTTACATCAATCAATTCATGATCTCAATCAAAAGATATAAAATTCACTTTAAAATCATTTAATTTTAAATAATATTTCATGTACTTGTGGTGGACTCCAAATTAATGATGAACCACCTGATGGAAATCTTCTTGAAACAAGAATTTTCTTTTGAACAATATCATAAATGCATACTTTTCCTAAGATAGAAATATAATAAAATATAAAATTAAATTACAAATGGTAACAAACTATTTTATACTTTCTATCTTGTTCATATGTGATTTGGAATTTGATAACCATGAGATGGTGGAGAAGATTTTTAGTTCAGGTGAATTGTTAGCTCAATGTTATGTCCCGATAAGAATAATGAATGGTAACTTTTGGGATCTATTGATGGACCAATACTAAACGTAGATTTTTATTGTATAATTATTAAGTAACTAAACTATTCATATTCGTGTCCCTCTTAATATGAGGTTCATTTTGACCTATGAACTATTATTATACGATTTACCGTTATTGAGTTATGCCTAGTTTAGTAATTACAGTCTCCCTCAATCACAGTCATACTTGACTAGATCTTGTACAAATGTGAATTTTCTATTTTCTCTTATGATGTGGTCTGTTTGGTTGGTATATAAATGCAGTATGTTTGGAACAAATGATTCATATCGCGGAGGCTAGGATTGGTGTTCTGGACTTAGTTGGCTGGGCTAGGCGGAAAGCAGGACTAATCAAGACTCTAGACTGCTCGCACGTGTTTTACGCGTCCTTGGTCCGATCGATAATGCACTATTCTCAAATTGGCGCTATCATTACGTTATATACTAATAGGATACAGGGCACAAGCTATAACAATTCAATTCTTATTGTTGTTCGTATTTTATTAGTTAATTTGAAGTAAGACTTCTCTACATTGAATAACCTAAAATTCTGTTACATCTTAGTTCATTATTTAATGATTATAAACTGTCAGAAGAATTTGATCAATACTATGCACTAAGCAACATGACATTCTATATTGGACAATATAATAATTAGTTAAATTTGATCCATATTTAAATTCATTTGGTATTGTTTGGTTGTATCGTACCATGGTTTTTAGGACTGCAGTTAATCAGTCCCTTATTGACATATGTGCATCCAATGTGGATTGCCTCGATATTGCCTTAATTCACAAACATTATATGCAAAGATGAATAGTGGCTAACAGTTGAACCCAGGACATGTGTTTCGTCCTATTTGAGACTCTTCAGATGAAGTTAGAGCAATATCGAGGCAGCCCAAACAGGATATATATATGTCAACAAGAGACTGATCGATTGCAGTCCTAAACAACAATTAGAACATACAAGCAAACAATACCAAGTGAATTTAAATTCACCCCATTGCACAAGCAAGTGACTATCACGACTCAATAGCTGAATGGATAACGCGACGGCGTTTAAAACGGACGATACTAGGTTCGAGTCCCGAAGTGGATACCAACTCTGGAATACAGGTACATCCAGCTGACGAATCTCAAATAGGACAAAACGTGCATCTTGGATTCCAATGCTAGCCACTATTCATCTTTGTTTATCTAGATTTATTGACATGATGTTTTACTACTTAACTCATATCAATGTAAACTTTCATAGTCACTACCCTTATGACTAATCTAGATAACTAATAAAGTGTCAGTCAATTCGATCCTACAAATAACTTTAACTGCTTGAATTCAATAAATTTATATCGAGAAAAATTCTAGAAGTATAAGGAACAATTCACTGTTTGAATAATTGTTTCATTATTCTAGACCTAGACGATTTTGTTATACAGTCTTGATGATATCTGGATTCATCTTTACAGTAAAATCTAGTTTACTTCAACATTGATGGTGTAAGTGAAACTAAGGATTTTTATCATGAAAAGAGACAATAGTTAAGATGTTTTAAGATTCCAATGGAAGGATAGAATATCCCTTTTATATAAAGATAAATTAGGCATTCTATACGAAAACGTTTTAAGTATGATAGAAGCATGTAATGTATCAAACCGACTCGAATATTGTATATTAATAAGAATAGTCTAAAGAGATTTATCCGATTCAGCTCCGTACTTGTTGAGACTTTAAAGTCGGAGACGGAAATCCGTGGAATAAGGTGAGGTGTGCATTTTTAGGATTGATCTTTTCTAACCCCAAAGAACACATAACGTCGGGAAATAGAAGCAGACATGAAAAGAATGAATGGATGAAGAGTGCTGGTGGGCGATTTATGCTCCACAACGAGGAATAACAGGCGCAAGTAAGTTTTCTAACCCCACCATTCCTTGTGGGAAGGCAGCATCGCTGTTATGCTGATTGTCTAAAAGAAACATCTTATTGCCTGCACACATCTGTACAGTCAGCAATACAATTTCGCCCTCGGACATTGGTGTTGTGATGGGTGAACTGCAGATTAGAGTGAAGAGCGAATTATCGACCGAACTACAGACGCGCAAACACGTAAGAACGGCCTAGAATTCCGATTGGTCCCGTTTCCCTGTCTAGCCCAGCTAGTTTAGTCCAGAACACAAGTCACAGCCTCTGAGATATGAATCATTATATTTCAGACATGCTCTGTTTATATACCAACCAAACAAACCACATCGTACCATAAAATAGAAAAACAACATTTGTACAATATTTGACAAGTGAAATAAATATCGACAAATAGGAAATGTCCATTTAACGTCCAAGGACACCATTAGACTTAACACGATAATTATTGGTATAGTCCTCCGCATCCATAACAATTGGGTTTGCTGGTTTTAGTCTTACGGCTCTTCAGCCGACCTGTCTGGCATAGTAGGAACTTGAGGATCGATTGTTCCAGTCACTATAGCTTGATTGGTTCATTACGATGGGCAAGCCTGACCGCTATATCAAAGTAGCAGCAACGGTCGGGTTAGAAGTGTATGGTTAGAAGTTGTCTGTTTGCTGATCTGTTCTTTGTTCTGGTGTTATGTTTGCGTCGCCTGTTACGTATACTTCAAAAAAATATGTGCAACCATTCCAGGTTCCAGTCGGGTTTTTATTCTTTTAGCTGGATATTTCATTAGTGTATTTCCTGGCAACTTTTCAAACTCTCGAGTAGCTCGTCTTTTTATCTGATTACTGTAGCTTGTTCACTTGAATTTTCCCACTTTCACTTTATAAATAATTGCTCCTGTCCTTTTTATCATTCCATTTGCCCATCGTTGTCTGGAATCACAGAAATTCCGCACCGAAACTGTTTCACATTCATGAAAACTTTTGGTTTCGACACGGTGATGTTCACTGAACTGTGGCTTCTTTATTCGTATTTTCTTCGATCTTGGTATCAGATTTTGTCACACAATCCGAATTTTGTGCCTAAACATATTTTCTGCTGGCGATAACCCGTTTAATGTGTCTGGACTCGGTGTTGAACGGTTACTTAACAAAAAACTTGGTACAATTTTTTCTACCCTACCTTCCCCTTCTCTTTCTGAATAGTCTTTTTTTATGAATCAACAAAACGTTCCGATTGACCATTTGATGGGGGGTAGTATAAAGGAAATCTGACACGATTGGTACTGTTTTATCTGCAGAACTTATTAAATTTGGTTGAAGTGAACTGTGTTGTATTATCAAGAATAATAGTATGTGGCTGTCCAAAACGGCTGAACTCTCCTGTAAGTTTTTGTATCGTGACACTGACGGACACAGTGGTTATTACGAACAATTCTGGCCATTTCGAAAATCCATTGACAATAATTAGGAATTGTTTACCCTGAAAAGGTTTAGCGGAATCTATGTGAAGGAGTAACCAAGGTTCTGTCGGTGCTGTCCATGGTCGAGGTTCATCTATGATGGGTCATTTAGATGACCGTACACACTTTTAACATCGTCTTGAAATTCCTTCAATATCTTTATCAATATTTGGCCAGTATACGTAAGTACGGGTTACTGACTTCATGAGAATCATGACAGAATGATGAGAGAGTATTAACTTCATTATCTACTGCCGAAGATGATTAGGAATGACAACTCGATCACCAAACAGGACTCAGTTATCAACGATTGATAGAGAGTCTCTCCTTCTGTGGAACAGTTTCAGGCCTTCCGAGTGAAGATGGAGCGGCCAGCCACGACGATGGTAGTGTATAAGTTTACAAATTATTAGATTAATTAAAATGGTCTCTTCAACTTCCGTTTATGTTGAATTAACGGAATATACAACATTTGTGAAAATTTAGCTATCAGACGAGCGAGCGTGGATCAACAGTCATTTAGTGTTACTCTGAGTTTTTATCTCACTTCTACCACCCAATTGGTTAGCTGAAGATCATTGGTACTAGATAGACAACCTAAGAGACCTAAGCAATTTTCAAACTCGATCAATACAACTGTTCTCCTACCTTAAAGTCCGATCTCATGGGCCCAAAATAACTAAACAAGGAAATCTGTTTATTTTCACTGGCTCGCAAATAATATTATGTAAAATAATGCAATGATCAACAACATACCATCAAGACCAACTGTAGCTGCACAATAAGTGGACGGTGATGTTACACAATCAACAATATCATTAGCATGGAACTCTTCTAAACATTCTGGTGCTAATGATGTATGTGAAAAGGATAAATCTAATTTCCATATAGCTCCATCAGCATCCTTTTTTTATTCAGAGGAAAGAAAACATAAGTAACAGAAAGAAAACATCATCAAATTGAATATGGTTAATAGTTTATGATTATGTATGTGTTATATAACATTAATGTGAACTGAATTTAGAGAACTAAAAAGTGTAAGAAAACTATTTCGTTCTAGTTTGAAACTTCTTAGATGTGTAGATCCACGAACTCATTAAAGGTCAGATCTGAGACTGTTTAGTTTCATCACAAGCGTTTAGCTTTTAGACTACTGAGTTATTATTTATTTGAACACATAAATATTAGTAAAAAAGGGCACCAGTTACATATAGGCTACACAATTTTTCAGTAATTTTCGTCATTTTATTTTATTTTTTGTGTGGGCTGTGATACTTCCCGGGTGCCCAAACAGAAGCAAGTGGTTTTCTTAGAGGGTCACACCTGGAGCCTTTGACTTAAAGGTCTAATCCACAAAGTAGTGGAGCAACGTCAGTAGATGCAGTACCATGGTAGCTGGTGATCAATAATTGATTCATACGCCATTTGTTCCCTCAGCCCATGCACACTATTGGTTTGGAATTAGGGTTTTTGTTGTAACGTTTGGACTGCAGGTTAGATGCGCAGCGTATTTATTGATCGTTTCAGTGACACGTAAACCAAGTAATGAACGACCTAGGGTCCCTATTGGCCCTGCTTCGCTGTCTATCCCAGCCAGTTGAGTCCAGAACGAAAGTCACAGCCTCTGAGTTATGAATCATTATATTTCAGACATACTCTGTATATATACCAACCAAACAAACCACATCGTACCTTAAAATAGAAAACAACATTTACATAATATTTAACAAGTGAAATAAATATCGACCAATAGGTAATGTACATTTAAAGTCCAAGGCCACCATTACACTTAACACGATAATTGTTGGTATATTTTTCTGTTCATCCTAACGGTTTTCCATCTCCCCTAGGTGGGTGCTCCATATCTAACAAGCCGGTTAAAGGGTCGGACATTTGCTTTCCATCCTCTCAATTTAATAAACAACAGCCCAGCCGTAAGAAGGCAGTGGTTGTAAGCACGTGTCCATGTGAGAACATTTCGTGTGGGAGAGCTGACTCTCTCTCCACTCTCGACTGTACCAGGACATTTGGGAGCATAGTTTACATTTCTAGCATAGATATTTAATAATATCGGTACTAAAATAATAATTATATCGATCTTTGGCTTGAAATCACATAGGTCTTCTTAAATTCGAACTATGTCCAATTGGTGATGTTATTGATGACAATAAGAAATCTTGGGTCAATACGATCAATTTATTTTATTCTTGTTATTATCCTCGGTTCAACATTTAATCCTGTTAGTTAGTTGAGAATAATTCAATTTTAATAACTTACTTGAGCATACCACATTGTAGAATCAGGTAATGGAATTTTTACAATATGCATTAAATTAGCTTTTATTCCAACACGTAATTCATTCATTGGTTCTAGTTCATAGAATCCACCTTCTTCTGAAGGTTCCGCTGTATCCACAGTTTCAAAATCCCATGTCTATGAATGAAATAAGATGAAATTTATATATTAAAATAGTAACTTTCTAAAAAAATCAGTGTACTTTCATTTGAAAGGAACTTTTAACATAACCTTGAGATACGCGCAATGCTGACTAGAGTTGAGGATGGTTGGAAGAAAGTTTGGGGGTGGCCAAACCAAAACGTGGCATCAGTCCACAAAGTCACTAACTTTTGACCTGAATCATGTTGGTGGATGCAGACTACTTGATTGGGGTCCGCGTGATTATCGTAACCAATGGTAGGAGGTTCTGAGTGGCATGGTGCAGAATCGATCACAATGGCGTCAGTGTATACACTCTCTGTCTTCATATCTTTCTTTCTACAAACTAATTCTCTTTTCCTGTACTATGTTCTTATATGCAATCTTTCTTTTATATATTATCACCATTGGTCTAACCACTCCTATGAATCCGGTTTTCATCTTGATGTGCTAATGAAATATGTCAACTTGAACCTATACACATATGTGCCTGGTTCTACATTGAAGCTGACTGAGAAGTAAATCTGTCACCTTCACCATTAGAAAAATACTAATTTTTACAGTATTCAATAATAACTTGTAGAAATGGAGGCAGCTGGTTATGTTTTAGAAAATGTTAATAGTTACCTCAATATATAAAGAATACACATCAATTATAAATAGACATAAACAAACCTACTTCTGAGTCGTTTAGAACAGAGCGCTGTGACTATAAAATAAGCCTCAAGGCTGTGGTTTAACTGTTCATTTAGTCAAACTTTATCCAAAAGCTCCTAAAAACGGTTGGGAAATCAGTTGGTAGTAAGAACTCTTGTAAAATCAGTTAATTTCCGACCTGAATGTGGCTGTATAGACCAAATAATCACATTACGTCAGGTCCTAGAACATAGACACACATTCAGACGCCTCACAATCGTAGTATTTCTCGACCATAAGGCAGCATTTGACTGTTTTGTTCATGAGATTGTATGGCAGTGTTTGCCACTGAAAGGAGTACCGAAGAAGTACATTACCTTTTTAAAGGCTCTCTACTCGAACACAACTGGTCGAGTAAGAGCTTATGGCGAACTGTCATCAGAATTGACAACCTAAAGTGGTGTTCGTCAGCGCTGTCCACTCACTCCATTCTTGTTTAACTTTGTCGTTGACGTGCTCTTACAAACAACACTTTCCTCATCTAGATTTCCAGAGGTTGAACTTCTACCGGGAGATTCATGTTTTGACCTAGAATATGCCGATCACATAGTTCGATTTGGTGAAGACGCTGACAAAATGCAGAATCTTCTGACTACTATAAGCAACAATGCAAGCATGTTCGGGATGCGATTCTCTCCCTCGAAATGTGAAATGTTGTTTCAGGATTAGGTCACATCGACACCCGAACTAGTGATAGGGGGTGAAGTAGTTGAGCGTGTCGATCGCTTCACTTAGCTTAGAAGTCTCATCAACTCTTGTGGTCTGGTTTGTGACGAAATCTCATCACGGATACAGAAGGCTCGTTTACCAACCGAAGGATGGGTTTATTGCACATCAGTTCGTTCCATCGTACTCTATGGCTGTGAAACATGGCCTATAAAAGTAGAGGATATTCGTAGGTTACTACTATTTGATCATAGGTGTCTTCAAAACATTGGTCGTTTATCCTGTGACCATTGAGTAAGTAATGGACTTGTTAAAAAACGGGTACGAGGTAGGCAAGGCAAATCAATTGATGAAGTAGTGAAACTTCATCAGTTGAGATGGATGGAACATGTGTTACGTATGCGCAACCACTGACTGACCTGACGAGCGATGTTCCGTATGACTGATTTTGTTTATCCCATAATTATGTAGTCTCTTTTTTGGGGCAATCAACATAATTAACTGAGTCTTGACATCACAGGATACTGAATACGATATTAATAATAGAAAAAAGGGATAATGTGGAGTGGTACTTAAGTTACCAACAAAAACGTTACTGATATCTACAACAGAAAATCATGACTTCCTTATGTTTTCCCTTGTAATTAGTATTTATTATGATTTATGGGTGCCATAAATTTGTGGTCAACATGTTTATAAATACTAAGTTTTTCATAAGAATATTGATATTAATACATGAGTAGAGATTTATTATCCATTTGTGTTGTTCACATCTTTTTAGATATGAAGTCAATAGAACTTGGTGATTACTGAGTGGTTGTTCTGACTCTATTTAAACATCCTCAATACTATGTATCAACTACTTTATGCAAGACTTTCAGGTCCACCCACCCCCCGTCTTATATTAGGAATGTATTAGCCAATATTCACAATTAAAGCCAGTTCATCATATAAAGCAACATTGATTCAGTGAACAAATCTGTTTATCTTGATATCTTCTTTTTTTTAAAGTTCAGATTGTAATTTCAGTCTAATTGTACCGAACAAAAGCATAAGCTGGGGCAATCGAATGTATTGGATCGCAAAATTACAGAACATCTTGGTAAAATCTGAGAACTATACAGTAAACACCTCATTTGCAAAACGTCAATCAATTATCTCAAACTATACTGTTCCTTTTGTAAATATCAAATTTCATTGTTCCTGCATTTTCATACTAATTGCTATTCGTTCCTGATCTTTTTTTTTCTCGACCTTCTACTAAAATACATTCTATTTCTGACTATTGTTATATACTACTTATTTGGATATAAGTAGCTCACACCACACAATAACATTTGTTGTTATTATTGGTAACTAAACTTTCAATCTGAATGATGAATAATGTTTATCTATAGTTCATTAGTAACTAAGCTATGAAAAAACATTGAAAGTGATAAGAATTGTCTCCTTTATATTTATAGGAACCGTAAGGTATAAAAATATACACAAAAAATAATAAATATATAAAAACACGATGGTGGAGAAGATTTGTAGCTAAAAGATCCACCCAGATGTCTTTCACTTTCGCTTAGTTTTACCTACTTGGGCATTCAAGTCACTAGCCACTATTACTACGTTAGAGCGCCTAGATTTTCGGAGAAGGTCGGAAAGCTTTCTGTACAACTCATCTTTTACATCATGTGAGCTGCGGTCAGTGGAAGAATAGGCAGAGACGACGAAGAGGCAACTACGGGTGTCCCTATCTTTCCGAGTCCTTACTGTTCCGCTTAGTCGGACAGCGCAAAAACGACTGTCTACTGGGATTCAGTCTAAGAGAGCCAGTTCTACCCTAGGACTCAATGCTATACCTACACCGGCTAGGCCACGGGAAGCAGAATCAGGGCTCTCAGATACACGAAGTGTGAATCGAGTCGGTTCTTTATTTTGGCATGGTGAGGTCAGATGAATGACGCTACTCGGATCCTGTACGCGCGTTTCGGAGATTCAGTACATATCGATGGCGCCAGATTTTAAAGTCCTAGCTAATGAAGCCTGTTATCCTATTTGGCACAGTGTTCGGAGGTTAAAAGCTACTACGTGTAGTTTAGAGCGTGGTTTCAGGAGACCAGGAATAACGTTCCGCGTACTCAAATCGTTTGCCCTAGCGGTGCGAGGTGATAAAAGGAAGAGTTAGTCATGGAGATAAGAGAGGTATTAGGAGGTGTAGGAAGGATTTGAATGTGACCAACTTGGTCTCGTGTGCTGTTACGGTTGTGAAGGCTGATGTCACTTCCCGGCTGCCCACATTGTGGAAGAGTATTTCTTGAAAAACCTGAAAAGAAAGTTGGATTAGTGTTGGTCTTAACGACTTGTGAGCGTGACCGTGAAGCCCAAGAGACAACTGCTTGAGGCCGGTCGTGCACGGCCTTTTTGTGGGAGGTTTTTGACATGTTAGCTCCGTTCTTCAAAGGGCCTTACCGCTGGAGACGGAAATCCGTGAGGTAAGTTGAGATGTGACATTTTTAGGGTCAACCTTTTCTAACCCCTTTCTTCCTTGCAAGAAGGCAGTATTGCTGCAAATGCTGGTTGTCCGAGGGAAACACCTTACTGCTGCCACACTCCTCTGCAGTCAGCAGTGCGACTTCGCCCTCAGACTTTGAGACATAGACATAGACAGGGCATAACTCAAGAATGGCAAATGGTATAATAATAATTCATAGCTCAAAATAAAGCTCATAATACGAGGGACACGAATATGAACAGCTTAATTGCTTAACAATTATATGATAAAAATATACGCATAGTATTGATCGATAAATGGATTCCAAAAGTTACCATTGATTATTCCTATCGGGATATAACAAAAACAAACAAAGAAGAAAAAAAAGAGAGGATCATAACTCACTCGAATCCAACCATCTTGACCAATAGTCATTAATTCACCTTCATCTATAATAATTTGCATAATATTCCCATTATGACATGGTCGTTTATTTTTACGTATTATTTGTAATTTAATTAAATCACCTTCCCATAAAAGTAAATTACCCCATATTGAACCAGTTAATACTTTACCATCAGGGAATATAACAAATCCTTCAATATCTGATAATTCAATTTTACCAAATTTGCCTAATTTCCCTTGAAGTTTTAAACCAGTAAATGTATTAGCCATTTTCCAAAATTTTATATGTCCAATACCAACTGTAGTTAATATACCATATAAATCATTTGACCATGCAATATGATATATATCTTGTGAAAATGCTTTAGATCTTAATACAATTTGTTCATTTCTCCATTCCCATAATGTTAATGTATAATCAGGATCAGAGCCAACAGTAGCTAAGAATTCACCATCTGGACTAAAACATAATATTGAAGAAAAAAGTAGTATTGTTTTATTTTAAAACTATTTTTGTAAAAGTTGTATTTAAAGTTAGAATTTAATACCGTTGAATATCGTACACAGTGGTCTAGAGGTTAAGAGTTCACGTGCGAGATTGATAGATCCTTAGTTTGAATCTCGTAAAGCACGATCGTGGATGTGCAATGCTAACGAGTCCCATACTAGAAAATAAACGGCCATCAAATGCTTCTAGGTTTTTCATGGTGGTCTACCTTCAATTGACTGTTGAATTCAACTATTAAAAGTTATGTTTATTTACTTATTTGTTTGATTCTTGCTAGTGGAGAGTATCACCATACTTACCAACTCACTAGGTGTTATTTGCTTGTATCTTCCCAATTGATCACTCTCTTGCTGGCATATGTGCATCCTGTGCGGACTACTTACATATTGCCTGAAGTCACAAGCTTTATAAGCAAAGATAGATAGTGGCTAGCAGTGGAATCCAGGACGCGTTTGAAGCGAATGGTACTGGGTTCGAGTTCCAGAATGAGCATCAACTCTGAGATGCAGGTACATACAGCTGACGAGTCTCAAGTAGGATGAAACTCGGGTTCAAGGTTTCTTGTCGACTACCTCCAACCACCATCCTAACATCATTTAGTATCTAAAAACGTTTTAATTTACTAAAAATTAAACATTTACATATGAATACGAGGATAAAATGACTGTTATTGGGTTTAAACAAACTGAAAGTAAAAAAAATAGTTCTCAGCAATGTTAGGATTAAGGATAGTATTCAATATATAATTAGGTTTAAGTCACAATTACGACTTACTTTTAGCGTGTTAGAGTGAGTATATTAGAGTTAGGTTGATAAACTTAAAGTTTGCAGTCATGATGTGCATAAACTAACCTCGAACCTTGGTCCCAAATGTAAACTATAGTAATTACAAACGTGGTTGTCTAACTTGGATCAGTTCGTGATTTCAATGAAGTTCAGCAATTTCCACAAATTCATAATAATAAAAACATATAACCAACCTAAGAATGCTCATTCATATAAAATTTGATTCGAATGATTTATGTGGAGCATATCTATTTTCTGCCTTCTTGCACCTATGTTTATGTGTTTAAATAAATAAAGCTATTGAGTCCTGATAGCTCCTTGTTTGTGCAATAGGGTGAAATTTAAATTCACTTGGTATTGTCATGCATGGAGGACAGCTGACAGATACACTCGAAGTGAGAACCGCAAACGCATAAAGCTACTTACTCTACCTACTTCTCTTTCTTCTAGTGGTTCACTGGATTATAAAGACTTTTAAAACTCAGGCTAGAATCTTACAACGGCCGTCCAGTGCTTCCAGGTTTTCTATAGTGATCTACCTCCGATTGGCTAATGAATTCAACTGGTAAATTACTTCAATCTCCAAAAAACTCCTCTCTGGTCATGAACTTTTTTTCTCAAGCTAAATTATTACGCCTTCTATCTATCATTGATCTCAGTGACTTGGTTCTCATTTTATTCACAAGATGTTAGCTGGATTTTAAAGATAGCGGTGATATAATTTAATTGATTAACTTAAATGATAACTTTTTTTATAGTATGATCTGTATCTTAATTTCACAACTGAAGCCACTTGGCGTAAGTGTCTAAGTGAATTATGAAAAACGTTCTTTTTCTTCATTGAAAATATTTAAGAACATTAATAAACATAAAATATACTGAAGAATAACCTTAATGTTGTAAGCTGTTGTAGGCATTCAGAAAACAACCATTGTGAATAACTAATTTGTGATAGAAAGTGGAAGTCAATCAGTCAATCAGCTCCAACATACGACCAGGCATATATATGCATCGGTCCAATTTGCTATACCTCATTAGCACAAGAAGAACCCCGGATTCATAAAAGTAGTTAATTCAGAGGTGGTAATATATAAAAGAAAGATTGCATATAAGGATACAGTAAAGGAAGAAAGAATTATTTGGTAGAAAGATATGAAGGGATTTTAATCTCTTAGTTTAAGGGAAGACAAAGAATGTATACACTGATGCCATTGTGATCGATTCTGAGCCATGTCACTTTAAGTCTTCAACCATTGATTACGATAGTCACACAGACTCTAATCACATATACGCATACAAATAAAGAAGAAGATTATCATGAACATACCTAAATTGACATGCAGTATATGCAGTTTGAGTACCTTCTTTTAATATACGATATAATTTTATATCAGGATATTGATAAATGCATACATTTGGTATAATACCTTTTTCAGCTAATGCTATATATTGTGAATGTATACAAAATGTACCAATACCAATTCCATTCATTGAACGTATCATGATGATATCATTTGTATCCATATTAATTATTTGTAAATAATTACCATATATATGACATAATAGATTATTATGATTATAATGAAGTAATTGTATATTCTCTCTACGTGTTACATCCATACCGAATAAATGTGAAACTTTTAAAAGATTTATTGGTATACCAGAATTTTCAGGGATTATTGGTTGTACAATATAATCAATAGAATTATAAAAGAATTCAGGATCTATCATTTTTTTAGATTGTTCATTTATTGATTGTGTCATATTAGTATGATTATCGTTATTGTTATTATTATCATGTTCATATTGATCTTCTTGTTGTTGGGTTTGTTCATTAACATAGTTTATTGAATTGTGATTAGGTACCAGTTCTTGCTGATTAGAAGATGAGGAGATATTTTCTTGTTTAGATTTATCATTTTCTAGTTTATTAATAACTTGCTCTTCTTGACTTTTATGATCTGTGAAGATGAATGAATTGTTTTTTTAAATTTAACATTACCGACTATTGAAGATTCATCGTCATCAACTGGTAATACTTCAATAGAATTGGTATCCTCAGGGCTAACATCATCTTCTTTTTGTTGATTAGGATCTAGATTATCTTCATGGTCAGACATTTTTAGTATTCAGATTGGAGCATATTTCTAAATGAATATGATGTATTTATAAATTAATTAACAAAGTAAAGTAAATAGTTATTGAATAAATGTGTAGTTTAAAGTATAAGACACTAAACTACACTAATGACGGAGAAGATTTGTAACTCGAATGGATGATTTTGTTAGAGTTATGTTCATTGAGCTGGATAATTTGATCCATCCATCCAACTATCCAACTCATAGGACAAAACTCCATCAAAAACACTACAATTATCAACCATTAAACAAAAATTTCATCTTAAGAAGCATACAAACTAAATTTTGAGTAATAAATACATAATAAATTCAGTCATCAAATCAGATTAGGTGAGGAATATTCTAAGATGATCTTCTGAGATCCAGTACTTTTTTTTGGTAAGATGAACTGCAATTCACATGGAAGAAAATCAAGAACTATTAGATTTTATTGCAAGTACTGGAAATTTAGTCAAAAAAAAAGTTTTTAATGAAGGTTTACATTAAATTATAAAATTTTCTATAAATTTATATAAATATGTAACAATCTTGTATTCTCGGATGATTCATTTCGAAGTGGAAATTTTGTAATCCTAGTGTTGAACTGTCACAATTCTGTAGTCCAATAGTTAACACTAATAACATTAGTTCAGAATCATGCTATATGACAATTGGTTGAAACAAGAGACAAGAACTGATGTAATTTAATTTGATAGTTGAAAAACGTCATACTAGTTATGCAACATTGGTAGATTTAGGTTGATTTCTTATAGTATAGTGTGAATGGACTGTTGCTAGTTTATAAACTGATTTAACACATATATCTAGTGCTTTTTAACTATCAGTATTCATTTCATTGATGTTGGTTTGCGATCCATATTAATCTAGAAGGTTTTTCCCATTATTAGAATGGAATATCATGAGCAACAATTATTTCGCTTGTGGTAAATGTATTATCATTTCTCATAAATATTACTGTTACAACTAAACACAAATGTATGTTGAGTAAAACCTAATAACAAACAATCCAGTTATTTTAAAATTTTGTGATATTAATAACTCAGATTGATAAAAAAAGGGCTTTGATTTTATTTATACTTGGTATATCAGCTACAACGTAGGGCCAGGCACATATATACCTCATTAGCATAACAAGATGAACACCAAATACATAGAAGTAGTTAATTCAGTGGTAGTAATATATAAAAGAAAGATTGAATATAAGGATACAGTAAAGGAAGAAAGAATTATTTGGTAGAAAGAAAGATATGAAGCGATTTTAATCTCTTAGTTTAAGGGAAGACAGAGAGTGTATACATCGACTCCAGTGTGATCGATTCCGAGCCATGTCACGAAGAGTCTTCAACCATTGGTTACGATAGTCACGCGGACCACAACCAAGTAGTTTGCATCTACCAACATGGCTCAGACTACAAGTTAGTGATTTCAAGCACTGATGCCATGTTTTGGTTTGGCCGTCCCTAACTTTCTTCCAACCATCTCGAACACCGGTTAGCATTGCACGTCATGGAAATCGGTGTTCGGGTATACGTAACACGTGGCCCAATCATCTCAGTCGATGAAGATTCACAACCTCATCAACTTATTTACCATTATTCTCTAATACCCTGCATCTAACCTCCCTGTTACTTACCTGAAGATCCCAGAAGATGCTAGAAATATTTCCAATGCACCTGTGGTCAAATGCTAGTAGCTTAGGAGTATCTTCTACTCTTAATAGCCACGTTTCGCGGCCGTAAAGTAATTCTTAAATATATTATATTATCTTTCAGAATTTCTTTATTTCTTCATATATATATCTCCTATTTTATCAAGCTTATTTTCCAATCTTATCTTAATAGGACGGTTTGTGTTATGTTGAATTAGTGACAAATTTTTAAGATTGTATAATTTATAAATTCTGTTACAGAATAAGACTGGCATAAAGATTTCGCGATTAAACTAAAGTTACAAACTCTATATATCATAATACTTTAATATTGATGGATAGATAAGATTTCAAGAAATTACTAACTGTTCTATTCGTTACCACTAGATCACATTCATGACAGTTTCAAATACCAACGTTTTTAGATTAATGTATCTTAAAATAAAATTTAGAACTATTGATGCATTTTAATAGACGAAACATCTTTGTCGTCATATAATTTTTAAGTTGATAAGAGGAAAACGCTGTGTGAACTTGAGTGCTCCTTGATTGTCTGCACTGGAAAACCTATACAAGCGAGTCTCTCGTACTTTTGCTTAGTTATGCTATTTCAGATGGATTCATCTTGACAAAGAATTGAATGAATATAAAGTTTTTGATTAGTTTCACTTCTGCGATTTATGCAAAAGGCGTTGACCACTATTTTCGACTACAAAACTTGTGTGATGGGTTTTCGACTTCGTCTGCAACCTATATACAGCCATAACCCAGTTCTTTTAAATCAACTTATCATGCATTTTTCAACAGATTAAACGTAAGAACCGGAGATTCACTAGTTGTTCGTTTACTACAGCAAATAGCAAATTTCATAAAGTATGGTGTTCAAGGTGCAAATGACTGAAATAACTGTTTAAAAAAGATGTTTACATGGTCGTTATGCAGTGCTAAAAACGATTTTACGGTCAATTTTTCAACATTTTTGTATAATTGTAGAACTTGTCATTGCTAGTTCTAGCGTTTTATACATTGAGGAATGAAGGAGTTGATCCCAAAAGGACATCTGTAGCGATAGGTTTAAAGAGTAAAACTGGACGACCGTTATTCAGAACTGATGCGACGTGTGAATTTCACTCAGTATGGTAGATGTGAACTTCAGCATGTTATAACCCAGTGAAGATTAAGTTACAGGTAACTTCCGAAGACTGTTAATAGACTAATATTCTATAAATATTCTTATTGTATAACAATTCAATTATTAGATTATGTATATTTATATTTCTCTTATTATAAGCTTCATGTTGACCTATAGTTTATTATTATACGATTTACGGTTCTTAATCTATGTTCAGTCTATTAATTACTATCTCCCTCGTTCACAGCCACTTTTTGGCTTCTTTGTGTACACATGTTACTTTCTAATTTATGGTGTGTTGTGGTCTGTTTGGTTGATATATAAACCGAGTATGTTTGAAATAAACGATCTGCTCTGATTCAAAGATGGTATTGTTTTCTGGGCTCAAGTGGAAGGGCTCGTAGGACATAGGACCAATAAGGACGCTAGACTGCCCACACCGGTTGAACGTCATTGGTTGGCCTGGTGTGAAGATTCGTATAAATCGTATTCGGATTGGTCGATAGGTCGCGTGATAGCAAAACCAGACATACCAAGGTCATAACACCGCAAAGTGTGGCAATTATGTTTTTTCCAATATTTGATGTGTACTCCGTTCGTGCTCCACAGTAATCCTGTGTATAATTTTATTTAAAGAATGTTTACTCACTAAACGTCAATCATGTATAAAGTCTGTACATAAATGTGTGTATTTAGCCTAGTGATGACATGATTCTGAACAAATTATTCCAGGGAGTCAATAGATCTTAGTCTGTACCAGTCCCTGTGTTTTCCCACTTAGTACCGTGACATGTGGAGTAGCTCGCGTGGCCACGTATAACCAGTAAGGCCGCGTATATTACAGTTAGTAAATATTGGTTCAAGCTATGGTGAGAGATATGAACTACCATATTGGGATGAGCCACTTCAATATAATCTATCATTCAGATCCTATTTACATAGTCAACTACCGATCGTAATGTTGCATTAAGGTTTACTTTTAATCTTTCCCCCATTTTAGGCTGGAAAATATTTTGTCTGTGTATTTATTCTAATTACATTCTCATGAACCAGATTTCTTTCACTTACAATTCTACTACAACAAGCATCATTATTCCTTCTACATTTTCTCGTTGTTGTTATTGTCTGCGTCGCATATACTTACATATACTTGAAAAAGATGTGAAACTATTGCAATTCCCACAACATGGAGCACACACACCAAGACTAGTACAAGTGAAGATTTATTGACACCGAAACATGACAGCAACTCGCGTCAAAAATACACTCATTATATATTAATTGTATATCCATTCTGATTATTAATTAGAATAAAACCATACGCATGAAAAATCCTCAGAGTTATAACAAATCACATGCTATGTGCCGTGTTGAGCACAGTTGACATCACTTTCATGAAGGAATAACTTATCTTCAACAAAAAATTAATTAATATAATAAATAACAAAATATCAGAGTGGAAAGCAAAACAAATACTAAAATGAGTAATCATTATATTGAAGTATGAAGAACGTTATGTTGAACAAAATTCACAACGGGTAAAGGATGTAACTTTGCTTTCTAATCCCGTCATATCAGTTCTTTGTTCATTTTCTGTTTAAGCGTTAGGTGGGAACTTTGGAAAATCACATCCTTGTCAAGTCTTATGTTTAACATACATAACCCATGGTAAACACTTTCGTCAATCGTGAAACCAAGTGAATTATAACATTAAAATGACCCATCGCTTGTCATTTTGTCTAAAAACTCGAAGAATACGTTGCCTGAATTTAAAAACCTGTTGTTTGATATGTGTAGAGTTGGTCATTTTTTACTGCGACTTGTAAAGTCAGCACACTTTTTATAGTCTCATAGGCTGACATCAATAAATGCAACTTAATACACGAAGAAAGTATTAATTTTAGGGAAAACTAGAGATCTTGAAGAAGGTGAAAGTGCTAAATTTGAGGCATTTCCCCTCAATTGTATATTATACACTATTTACCCTGAGCTAGAGAAAAATTCACTGTCGTCTATATTAATATCATGTTTTTTAGGGATTTTTCTGAAAATCTGTCAAATAGTTGGATTTATTTTCCCTTTTTTGTTAACCCGAGCTCAAAGAAAATATGAAATGCAGCTGGCACAATCTGCACTCAAGCAGCCCAAGAGAATATTCTCGTACATAAACTACAGAACAAGGATGCATCATTGGATTCCCAACCTAATTAAAGCAGGAAGTGAATCTGAAATGATAGGGGAAGATCAGGAAAAAGCAGAGGCTATGGCTGACTATTTTGGGGCAGTTTTTACCCAGGAACCTCCTCTCGAGAAAGAACTAGACCCAAATACAGAGTCAACAAATCAGCTTCTCACCGTGGACTTCGACCAAAACGATGTGCTTAAGGCTCTTAGCACCCTAAACATGGAGTAGTCAACAGGACTAGAATAACCACGCCCCAAAATCTTGAGACATATTGCCCAATATATCGCGGCCCCATTGACTGTGATATTCAATATGTCATTTGACCATGGTGTGTTACTTATGGACTGGAAGGACGCAATCGTCACTTCCATACATAAAACAGGTCCACGACAAGTTCCATCGAATTACAGACCCGTAAGCTTCACCAGTGTTGTAATTAAAATAATCAAACGGACTATAATGACATTTATGGAAACCAATAACTTGCTGAACATGGCACAGCATGGTTTTAGAAAGGGTCTATCCTGTACATCGAACCTCCTTATAGCAAGAGAGCTCTGGATTAATGCGCTAGACAACGGAAACTCAGCGGATGGTGTCTACATAGATTTCTGTAAGGCTTTTGACAAGGTGCCAACTAATAGACTGCTATTGAGGTTGGAAAACCTTGGTATTGCCGGACCTCGTTTAAAATGGATTAAGGATTTCCTAGTAGGTCGTAGACAAAAAGTAAGAATAAATTCCAAGTGCTCCATCTGAAGACCAGTACTTAGTGGAGTACCCCAAGGTTCCGTCCTAGGTCTTTTACTTTTTATAATATACGTTAATGATCTTACAAGTATGGTACAGTCTCCAATGTTGTTATACGCTGACGATGTAAAAATTTGGCGAGTAATAACTGGAGACAAAGACGCATTCACTTTTCAGGCAGACTTAAATAATATGATAAATTGGTCTAAAGAGTAGCTGATGCCTATCAACGCGGAAAAGTGTGTCTACATGCACTTGGGGAATTCAAAGGTTAATTAGTACAACATAGGGGATGTGTCATCACCCGTAGTCCGGTCTCATAAGGATCTAGGGGTGACAGTGAGTAATGATCTTAAGACGACTGCCCACTGCCGGGTGGTCGCAGCCATGAGGATTAGAACCCTCTGGGCTTTAAAAAGGACATTCACTAAGTTAGATACTACCATGTTCACCACAGTATACACATCCTTAGTGAGAACTAAGCTAGAAAACTGCGTTCAGGCTGCAAGCCCCTGTTTAAAAGGTGACTCGGACATACTAGAAAAAGTACAGAGGGCAGCTACGCGCGCAATTCCGGAACTCCGGGGTTTATCATACAAAGAGCGGCTTGAGAAACCGGACCTCTTTACTCTGTACTATCGCAGACTAAGGAGGGATCAAATTTTGATGTACAGAATACTGAGAAAGAATTTCGGACCCAACTTATTATCTCTTTTTCTTCCCACTAAATCGGGACATCTCAGAGGACATAGCAGACAAGTAGAAAATCCAAGAACGAACAAAATACCTGTGGCATACATGTTTTCACACCGAGTAATCAATACTTGGAACCTGCTGCCTGTAGCAATGGTGTCCGCACCTTCAATTGACTCTTTCAAAAGTTGAAATGGACACTAAAAGAAGCATACTAGAAAAGGAATAACATAGGCTGTAGGCCTTCTGTCCTTACTACACAAATCTGAATCTCAAATGTGAAATCTAAATAGTTCAAATGATTCAAATCTGTGTTAAGAAATGTTTAAAAACCCATCTACCAGGGTATGACAAACTGAGATCCACTAAAATAACTTGTGAACTTATTAGAATAAGTAAAAAGCATGGGTGAAAAAGCAGGTACTTACAGAGAGAAGGCATAAGTTTATGTCAACTTATTCAAATTAGTACCAAAATCCCAAGACCTCGAAGTCATAGAAACTAATGGAGCTGTGTAGATATGACTGACAAGCTTATTTTGTTAATAGTTTTTAATATTATTTGTATTTACCTCGTCAACCTTTCACTGTATGTATATTTATCATTAAATGACTGTAACCGTTGTTTTAGTAAATGACCTTGTTCAACCACAGCGTGACAAACTCTTGCTAGCTAACAAATACACTACCACTCAAACATTCCTCGTTCTATCTTCGTTTGTGATTGAGTTATTTGAAGTCTAAATCAAATACTATCTACATTTATAGAGTGTAAGTGGAATATATCACACTCCACGTTGGGTTGTAACAGCATAGGTTGGTTGGTTAAGAGTTGACCCCAAACAACCAAGCATATGTCAAAACAGTATTGTTCAAGTATTCATTCACTTCCCTATTTTGTATAAGCGTTATATTCCTTATTATCTTATATTGAATGTTGAAAGCTTTTGTTTGTCTGAACAGATAATCCCACGCTCCACTGTGACTGCGCTAAGATCGAAATAAAGACGTACTTACTACTTCTCTGGTTTCTTCTATCAATAGTACGAGGGTTACCTATAGGCACGAAAGGGTCATATCACTGGAGAGTTCATCAACCCGATCAGAATCGCCAAGCATTTATAATTGTGGATTTACAATACCGGACCCAATCAGAACACGCTACATTTGATCAATTTAAGTAACGTTCCAAATTTCTATTGTATTTGTAATAATTAACTTATACATATTGACATTTCTATTGATCTTTATTAACTTTGCTGATACTTTTTGCGTTTATATATCGTCTGGTCCATCACAAAGCTTTTAGATATATGATGAACAAGTATTCAGATTCAGATTTGTGCTCTGAGGACAGAAGGCTTACAGTCTGTGCTAATCAGTTTCTATTAAACTTCCTAGAGCTTCTATTCTTCTCTTAGATAAATCAAGTAAAGGAGCGAACACCACATGTTACCTGGATGTGGTTTCCTAGTTCGGATCTAGTCAGGGGTGTGTATACTGTAGTGAACATATTAGCATCTAACTTGGGTAAGCGTCTTTCCAAAAGTCCATAGGGTTCTAGACTCTTTAGCTTCAACCTCGCAGCAATGAGCTGCCTCAAGTTTCCTGTGATACCGGACTACGGTCGTGGGATCTGCTCTTATGCTGTACTTATTTGCCTTTTTGCCATCAATGTGCTTTTTGACACACTTCACCACGTCAGTAAGCAACAGCCACTTTTTAGACCAACCAATCAAGACATCTAAATTCGCCTGAATTGCATATGCATCTGCGTCTTGTCATTATTTCTCGGCAGAATTTTTCATTATCAGTGTATAGTAGCTTCTGTTACTAAACTTTACTTGGGAGTCAATTTTAAAATAGTGTTAAAATTAAAGGGCCTACGACAGGGCCTTGTGGCACCCCACTAAATACTGGTTTCAAGGAGGCATTTGAAGTTTATTCTTAATCTCTGTCTATGACGTAACAAACAAACCCTGATCCACAACAGTAGAGGTCTGTTAAACTTAAGGCATTTTTTAACTCTTGTCATTGCTGATTGATGTGTCGGGCTTTCACTATTAAATCCAATGTATTTAGTGAGTCGTTTGTTCACTTTATCCTATCAGTCATTCTTTCAAATGGACTTCAAGTTCAGTTTGCCTTATTTTTTCTACTTTGCAGTTGTATTAATTACTTTTTCCAACCCATTTCTTCACCTGAAGTAGACAGGCAACTTAATGGACCTATCATTACTGTTAAAATAAACTCGGTCGACAAGGGACACTCACTACCACCCTAAAACGTCAAGAGGACCGCACAATCAGCTGCCTACTCCCAGTGGTCTTGCATCTATGGAGCCTGTTACCAATCAACTGGTTAGGACAACAGAAAATAACATCAGCACCAAGTTACTGTGAGTCCCTTCCTGTTTATCCTGTATTAACTTTTTACTCTTCAGTACACTATGTTGACTAGCAATTAGTATTATTTCTCCACTCGTTCTCATATCCACAACTCATATACTTCTATACTTTTTCCGCCTGCTTAAATAAACAACTATCCTACAATATACCCTTAACGCTTATACTCTGATTGGCAAACTATACTTTATACTATAGTCAACAGAGGCACTGCATCGATGCTTTACCCACAGTCCATAGCTTGTAACTGTCTGATAAGCTTGTAAAATGGTACTTATAGAAATAGTGCTTTCCAACAGTTTGTGAAACAGAGGATTGTGTGAGGTATGACGTATATACAAAAATAATGCTAAATGAGCCTAACATCACAAAAGGAGGGAGGGTGGAGTTACTGACCAGCAAGCATTGATGGTGAGGGCGATAACTTCAATCCACCCATGTTTGTGGGGACAGAACATTTTGTATGTATCAGGCTCCTCATGACTGAGAACAATTCAACCAATCTGTGATAAAGATTGTTTTCCTACGCTCACCACTCAAACTCATGTTTCCAATATTATGCTGGATTAGCTATTCTACTAAGACAACCCATAACATGCTAACTCGGATTTTTACACTAGGATTGTGTGGCTGGCATCGGAAAAACAAAAAAAGAAAAAAAAGTTAGACAATAAAAGATGTAGTCATTAATATTCTTAACACTTCACCCTCTATATACGCACCCTTCTTATAAACCGCTTTCCTAGTAACAGCATTGACTTCCTTTCCTTCATGTGAGCTTACTCCAACTTGTTAAACATCACAACTCATTGTTCTTTATTAGTACATTCTATAATATGGAGCCTCTGACTTCATTTTACTAACAAGACATAATATGAATTTATTCTAATTTATTATACCTCTGTCCGTTCTACTACACTATGTTAAGCAACGTTTTGCGTTCATATCCAAGTGCCTTGCTGCTCTTCTGTTTCTCTTTTTTCTTCAGAATCTTGCTCTGAGAGCACGGCTATGAAACTCCTGACGTTTGGAACAAACTTGATGTACGCGTCCTCTCAAGGTCATAGTTTACAGCAAGCGCTCTACGATTTCACTTTATAACAACTATAAACTTAATAAGTTGGGAAACATTTTGTGAACCAACAAATGTTGTAATTTATAGATCATGCCTGTAAAAACGGTGTGTACCTGCACATGCAGAAATATATTATTATATTATATTATATTAAAACCCCTCACACGTTGCTGTTCGCATTACCCGGGATACAACATACATTCAGGCTAATAGCAAACCTGTGTTCTAGTAAGACTGGCAATTTTAAACGACATAGTCATCGTTTTGAATAACATACCTTGTTATTCCACTTATTCTGTTTCAAAAACTTTCAGTTAGACCTGTTAATTCCAGACAATACCATATCAAGAGATTATCGTAGCAAATAAATTCCCAAAATTAATAGTCCTGCAGGTCTTCGACATTTGACGCTGACCGCGCTAGTTCTAATAGGCTCACCTAGGTCAAGGCGTTCTGCCACGCATCCGCACCAGAACATTTGTGGGTACGCTGTGATTCACATATACGACCGCTAACCAGCTTAGATCGATCACTTCTCAATATATCGATATTCTATTATACATATCTCTTCGCTCCTGACTTTTGATTTGACTGGGTTTGCACATTTCAATTATAAAAGATGTTACTGATTAAGGTGTTGTCAAACTCCGAATAAATGTGGAATCCTTAAGACTATTCCAGCAGTTCAAATCTGCTTTGGGCTGCAGAACAAGTTATCGAACAAAATAAAGTTGATCTTAAACTTTCAACTGTACCGTCGATGTAAATACTCCTCTGCTGTTGTACACCTAGTGATCTTAATCATCTACAGCTAACTAAAATAATGCTTTTGTTTAGTTTACCTGATCTCATACCAAAAGTATAGCATCTTATGATGCTCCAGTCTGATTCCCTCAAAAACGCTTTCAAGCCAATATGTTTCTTTATTACTGTGACATAACATGAAATCTTACCAAGCAAAACGTTTATTCTCAAGTACAAGCTGATGAGATTATTTGACATTAAGTTGTAACCAAGCTTCTAGATATCCCAGTCCTACGGAGCCGTCCGGCAGATCATCATAATGGATCGTTGCGCACGATGACTTGTCAGCCAACAGTTGACGCCCAATAGTCAGCCATGAATGGTGGCGATTACTCCTCGTTTTACATATACATCTAAAGCCCAAAAGGTTTTTGAGTTCTGTATTTACTCAGATCGTTGAACAGAACATCTAGAGCTTCAGGTTATAATCCTTGTTAGGTTCACAGAATAACTCCATCTGTAGCTTTTCTAAAGTTATTGACGGTCCCAGGCCCACAGAAGAGAGGAGATTTAAGCATAAAATCGGCAACCCCACCCCACAGAAAACAATCTTACTAAACAAACACCAATTAGATTGAACAAATTAAGCTATTTAAACTCTGCTCCACGAGTTGAAGGAACAATCATGACATTTCATGATGAAAGCCGAAATTCTTTGAACGTCATGAGGCCGATGACCCTTTGACAGCCACAGTAACAATTAATATAGGTACATGGAATTACCGCACAATGTGGGATACCGAAAGGACTAGTCAAATAGATACAGAACAAGGACATACAACTCGACAATACTCGAAATCAATTAAACACGTTGGATCCTAGTTGGGTGGAAAAAATTACACTCAGGAGAGATGCTGCTGTATTCCACGAAAAACAGTGTTCTGCACACTCAGGGAGCTGTTATAATGCTGTTCAAAGAAGCACGTAATTCACTCACAGTATGGGAAACTGATGGATCCAGAATCATCAAAGCATCATTCAGTACAAATAAGGAGGGAATCACAGTCCATATTATCCAATGTTATGCACATACTAATGACAGCAACGAAGACGACAAACATAAGTTTAAAGAGACACTGCAATCCATCGTAGAGAAGTGCCCAACAAAGGACTTGACCATCCTGAAGAGAGACCTAAACGTCAGATTCGGAACGGACAGCAGCTTGTATGTTGGTACAATATGATGGCATGAACTAAGAGTAAGAATAAAAATAACATGAGATTTGCAAACTTATTCGCATTTAACGAAATGATTATGGGCGGCACAATATTCTCGCACAATCGCATACACAAAGCTATTCCGGCCTCACCGAGTGATTCACACAGAACCACATCGATCATATGTGCATCACTAAAGAAATTGGAGGGTCAGGAGGAAGACGTGAGAACAAGGAGAACAGCTGACATATCCAGAGATTACCACTATCTGGTGGTTACCAAAACAGAGAAAGTCAAGACACAAAATCAGTACACAGAGAAGAACAAGCAAGTAAAGAGGATCACTAAAGCCGACAAGCAGGAATATGTGTGAGACCTAGCATCGACAGCGGAAAAAGCTGCAACGGAATGAAATATGACGAAAAAACTGGAAGGGAAGTATAGTAAACCAGGGAGAACGATGAAGGCGAAAGAACGCTAGACAAAGAAAGTGATACGATCACTAAAATTCAAGAACAGAGGGACAGGTGGGTAGAATACTTCGAGCAACTCTCGAATAGGCCAGATCCACTAAATCTACTGATCACCGAAACAGCACCTACAGACATTCTCAACAATGCTACTCAACCAACAGCCAAAAAGAACAAGATAACTACAAGACAAATCAAGAGTGGGAAAAGTTAGACCTGAAAATTTACCAGCTGAAGCACTCATGTCACAAGCAGAAACAACTGCGAACATGCTCCATGTTCTATTCAGGAAGATTTGAGAGGAAGGACAAGTGCCGACAAACTGGAATGAATGATACCTCATCTGGATACCAAGGAAATGAAACCTGAGCAAATGTGAAAATTGTTGAGGCATCGCACCACTAGGAAACGTCTTCACTAGTGTGGTTGAACCGGACGAAACAATCGATAGATGCTCAACTTCGTGATCAATAGGCTGGGTTAAGTAAGAATTGTTCGTGCACAAACCGAATCGCGAAACTGCGAATCATTTTTGAACACTAAATTGAATGAAACGCGTCACTGCAAATCAAATATCTTGACTATTATGAAGCGTTTGAAATTGTGGATAGAAGAACCGTCCTCGATAATATAGAATGGGTAGCTGGGAAGATCGTCAATATTATACGGCATTCATACGACAGAGTACAGTGCAACGTCGTGCATGGAAAACAGCTGACAGATGCATTCCGTGTGAGGACCAGAGCTAGAAAACGCTGCTCACTCCCTACCTATCTGAGCATCAGCATCAATGAACAAGGAAAATCCGATGCCGTTGTAAAATCAAAGATTGGGAAAGTGATGGCTCTATTCCTACGATTGAAGAAGATATAGAACTCAAAACAACTGTCAGCAAATATTAAAGTCTTAATCTTCAATGCGAACATCAAAACTATTATACTAAATGAAGCTGAAACGTGGAGAACTACTACAACCATCATCAAAAAAGTAAAAATATTTCCAAACAATATTCTACGTAGGATACTCAATGACCGTTGACCAGATACGATCAGTAACAAGCTACTGATGTAGAGAACAAACCCGCTACCAGATGAAGAAGAAATTAGGAAAAGACGATGGAGGTTGGCAGAACACTCATTGTGGGAATTATCAAACTACATCATGAGCCAAGCGCTCATAGAGTATCATGAAGGGAAATGGAAGAGTGGAAGGTCAAAGAACACAGAGTTGAGAGTCGGAAGAAGATATGTAAAGGATGAATATCAACTTGAAACAACTAGGAAAGACTGTACAGGACCGAGTGGTATGGAGAATGCTGGTGGCTGGACTATGCTCATCTAGGAGGAGTAACAGGTATATGCAAGTAAGCAATGCTGGTTGTTTGGGTAAGTTGATACCTGGTGCTGGGAAATCCACAAATGGATGACACAATTAAATAAATGAAGACGATATAGAAAAATTTCCTTGGTATTCAAAGTGAATCAATATGATATGTGAATACACCACATTTTAAGCGGTCTATTTGAAGTTGGATTGACGATCAGATCTGCCCAGACTGAACTGAGAATAACTTCATACTAGTTAATGAACCATCCATTATGTGTAGACATATTAACAACCTCATACAAGAGGCATCAATAAAAAACTGATATAAATAACTGAATAAGCTATATAATTATTTATTCTTAAGGTGTAATCAAGCACCAAAGATGAGCGGAAAAATCCACTTCCGTATGTTGTTCACATATGTCACTGCTCGCTACATCAGGTTATTTCTATTTGCATGATACATAATAACATGATAAACTGTCTCCAACGAATTAGTCAATACACTACCAAGTCATGTTGTGTGGTGATTGTATATCAGCATATTGGTTGTTTTTAGCTATAAACTTTATGAGGTTCAGATTAGTGGTGTTAAAAAAGGAGAAGAAAAGAAGCAGCAACAGAACTAACAACAGTAACTGACAAAACTTAGTTTTTTGCAATGAAATAGGTTAAATCACATCTCTTAGCGGGTAGAACTCAAACTAATCAATAAAGGAACTTCGGGTTAACCACAGGAGATAAACACAGTGCGTGAAGAATTGTAACAGCGAAATGGGCCTCGGTTAACAGAATATGGGTTGAAGGGCAGAGTGAAGTGAATGTTTAAAATTTTGAAAAATGGTAGAAACGTGGTGCTAGTTTTTTCATCTGGTTATATCATCAAAGCCTTTGTTTTTCATTGCTTTGTTTGTTGTGAAAATTCCCATTTTGCCATTTGGTAAACAAAGAAAGAACAAATTGAGCGAAGAAATTTCTTTTCAATTAGTTTTTCATCATGGCTTAACACTAATATATGTATGTTTTACAATAATAATATTATACTCATCGAGTGGATACGTTACGTAATAATTACACAATGACATTTAAATTATCATTGAGTAGTTGAAAGAAAGAGGATCATTAATATTCAAAGTAATCAAGAAGTTGCTACGTTGCGTAATATAAGAAACGAAGAAGGAACAGAATTTCAATGGATGGTCAATAAGATAGTGGTTACGTAAAAATCAAGAGATGAATGTTGAGAAGTTATATGGTTCAAAAGCAATAAAAACAAAATTACAAACATTTAAAAAAAAAGAAGTGGAAGAAGTATGAAAAATAGTTCTTATGACGGAAATTTTATACTGAAGGCCAGGGCAGAGAAAGTGGTTGTGCGAATTTCTTTTGCATGCAAAGGTCAGGTTTGTGAACATGGATTGCGATGGCTTCCGCAATGAGCAAAAGGCGCACTCGTAAACCATGTGGTAGATTTGATGGAATATTGTAGATAACCTTAAAGCCTTATTCAATTCGACTAGATGACCTTTATCAACCAAGTGAGAGAGAATAGAAATTTTAATCACTTTCACCTGTCCTTTGCTGAGCCATATCGGATGATGTTCTGTAATGCGGTGACGGACCTATCAAATTGTGCGCCCTATGTAACTGGCTCCACAGGAGAAGTTGAAACGATAGATACACATAGATTTGGCGAACTCTGGCAGTCTGTCTTTAACGGATGTTCTTATTTTCGCGTGGTTGTAGAAGATGACATTTGATTTGGCAGCATTAGATGTTTTTTGTACAGCTCTTCGTAGTTTCTGAGTAATGATTTCTTCAATACCCACCGTCCTCAAGATAGTAATCTTCATAAAATACAACCCATAAATGACACCATTGAAGAAGTAATTACCTTGAATATAATGATCCTCTTTCTTTCAACTACTCAATGATAATTTAAATGTCATTGTGTAATTATTACGTAACGTATCCACTCGATGAGTATAATATTATTATTGTAAAACATATATATATTAGTGTTAAGCCATGATGAAAAACTAATTGAAAAGAAATTTCTTCACTCAATTCGTTCCTTCCTTGTTAGTTGTGTTACCAAACGCCATCAGTTAGGTCTGCCGAAGTATCTGAGTATGCATATGACAAGACAACGTTGTGAAGTGAAGAAACCTACATAGGACGGAAAAAACACGCCTAAGAGATGGCAAACTTGGAAGAACAACGACAATATCACTGAAGTGTTACTTCATATCAGTCATAAAAAAGAGACAATAAAAATGGTCTGTCCAGTAAGTATGGGTGGATTGAAATCGTCATTCTAACCATCATTTTTTGCAAGTCAGTAACTAAAAATCATCTCCCATTTTCCTGTTGGCCCTTTCAAGTTGTCGGTTAGATTGTAATGATATCTCACGTTCAAGCTCTAAGTTCTATGGTTTCTTAGAAAACATTAATTCTACAGGTACATTTTACGAGGATATTGAACACTGAAGGCTGCTAGATCATTCACGAAACATCGGAGCAGTAAAGTTTATTAATATAGGACACAGTATGAGATTCCAAACGAAGAAAGTTAGCGGGAACTAATTATTAGTTAGAAGAGTTCGGAAATTCAATACTTATAAGGCAGCGAGTAAGGATTTGAAAATGAATTATTGTACATAAACTTTTATGGTGGAAATCGGAAAGTCGTGGGAAATAAATATGAAAGGACTCGAGTTTTTATGGTTTTATTTCTCACATGAGTAGTCTCTAGTTTCATTGAGTTATGATGTAAAGTAGGCCTGGGACTCAATTAATTCAACATCTTCATTGGTTGGAGGTTATGATGTGTCGACCAAAAAGAAACTCAAAAAATTTGGGTACTTAAACGTTATGAAAAGTGGTTACGAAGTATATAATGAAAAAGAAACCAGTGAGGCATGTAGTGTGGGCGTAAGAAATAAGGAATGTGAATTTCAGAGCCGAATAGAGCATTAGATATTTGTCGTTACTGATATATCTACGAATTACGAATCGACTGTCGAGTAATGATATTAAAATTTACATACATGTCATTTTTACAGGCTTGGTCAAAAACTTACATGGTTTTGCAGAGAAGGCACTACTATGGGAGGGTTATTAAGTAGGTAATAATGAAAATCAGCGGCTGAATATTCGTGCAGATAAACCACCTAACTAACAGTTGGGTTCGTGGAATAATATTGCACTATGATTTCACAGTTTTCATGGTCTGCTCAAAAATGGCACTCCGTCTAGCTTGTGACATTGAGAAGCAGTTATCTGATTTCAACGTGCCATTCACGTGTTGGAACTTGACGGTTTGTTGGGAAACAGACGTGAAGATATGGTACATCATTAGATAAAATTAATGCTTTTCGGCTATTTTTGAAGAATTTGTGGTTTAAGTCTTCAGACAAGAGAATATAGTGATAAAGAACGTTGAGTTAGTCATGATCTCCTATTACCTCGCATCTCGCATTTAGTTATAAAGAAAACCAACCAAAAAACGTGTGACTCGACATCATTTGTCGCTTGTTATTGTTCATTCCAAAGCGACACTTTTGTCGCGCACTTATTACAAACTGTGGCTGACCCCAAGGACTCAGTGTACGCCAAAAATGATATAAGGTATCAAGGACCACAGATTACAAGCATACCTGATAGCAACAAACAATCCCTAACGTCAACTTCTATTATATTTTTTTATAAGTACATGTTTCAGATCTATCGTAACTATACAGTGGTTGACGTACGTTTCGGATTGATTACAACTTTTACACTGTTTCATACTACCAGCTATATTGATGTATTTACATCTTTATTGTGTTCTATAGGCATCAGGCGAGTTTAAATGTCTTTGAGGTTTACTGAGCATCGGTCAAAAGACTGAACCGCGATCGCCAGATTTCGGCTGATTAAATGATGAAGTGTTGAGAGTAGTAGTCGATACAACATTCGTTATGAGGTAAAAAAACGTGCGTCCATAAACAAAAAGAAGTGCTGTGTGCTAAACATGTTGCACTAAGGGTTTCTATTCGATTGCTAAAGTGAAATGTTAATGAAAATATTATCCGAATACGGTCTTTTAATGTAGTGTTTGACATTAAGAGGCAATATTTTTAACAATTTGAACTTTTCTATAAGTCGGCATGTCTCACGTAACTTATGGTTATTGAAAATAAATTGTTATTACCATACACTGTTAACTTCGTGTAAAGAAATAGAAATAAATAAAGGTAAAGGCCATGTGGATCGTAATTAGGTTATATGCTTTGTTCTTCATCACGGCGATTTAAAAAAAAATATCAATGGGTTCCGAAGAGTAACAAAGATGATTCCGTTGGGTCTACAATTTAGATAAGTGAGTATGTGGAAAAAACAACAAAACCGAAGACAATATGAAATTAAGGCAAACCAGCCTAATATACTATTACATCTCCCTAAATTTGTTTTATGGAGGTTCCTCAAATAACACCGGACTGTTTGCTATCAAAGGGTGAAACTGACTGCTACGGTCCGGGGAAAGTTAACGAACCTCTAGTCTGCGTGCAATGATGGATAGTGGCTGGCAGTGGAGTCCAGGACGCGCGTTTCGTCTTATTCGGGACTCGTCAACTGGATGTACCTGAATTCCAGAGTTGATGTTCACTCCGGGACTCGAACCCAGTACTATTCGCTTCAACCACCATCTCGTTATCCTCTCAGATACTGAGTCCCCATCACGCAAGCAAGTGGCTATCAGGACTTAGTGGCTGAGTGGATAACGCGATGGCGTTTGAAGCGAATTGTACTGAGTTCGAGTCCCGGAGTGAACATCAACTCTGGAATTCAGGTACATCCAGCTGACGAGTCCCGAATAAGACGAAACGCACGTCCTGGACTCCACTGCCAGCCACTATCCGTCACTGCCTACAAAGCTTGTGAATTAAGACAATATCGAGGCATGCGCACGATATGCACATATGCCAACAACAGACTGATCAATTGCGGTTTTAAACCTCAATTGGAAGATACAAGACGAACAATACCAAGTGAATTCTAGTCTCTATGTTTAGATTCCAAACCTAATGCTGAAACTAAGCTCCAGTAAGCATTTTCGGAAGATAAATTATATCACGGATACTCAGAACTTGATAATGTCATCATCAGTGGCATCTTTTTATTCCAGGCTCCAAAACTCAGTCAGACCAGAAGTGAGGAATGAGTGAGGTTTGGAGGTATGTGTAAAAAGTGATCAATCATTGGAGAAGTACATTAAGTAGTCTAACTGCTTCGGGAGCTGTACTGTTCAGCCTGCCAAGACGTGATCAGGTGCAGGTGTTTGACCAAGCGCCTTCGGCTAAGCTTGTTTCCAGTAGAACGAATGACGGCAGAATTAATATCGTAGACTTACAGAATTCTTTATTTTAAAGACTTATCGCCACTAGATGTTACAAAGCTATTTAAGAGGCTGCAATTAAACGCAACTCAATTTCGTAAATGTGCCCTTCAGCTTAGCAACCAATCAGAATGTGGCGGGAATTATTATACCAGCCATCTTTGTACGTAATGGCGGTCGGCTATCTTCGCTCTGTGCTTCTTTTAGCTATTTCTTTTGTGTAGCTATGTAATTAATGTTTCAATGTGCTAAGATGCCGCAGTTAGTGTATGTTCTACATGTTGGTGTGAAATTTACTTCGAATCAGCATTGTTTTTTGGGTTTTTGCTGCTTCTACTCTAGTCAATGTATTTCTTCAGTCAAGCTGGTTAGTCTTATGTTTTAAAATGAAAATCGGTTTTGTTTTGACTTGTTTTCTAGATATCCAAAACCGAAGTTCGTTTTTTCTTAGCTGAAATAACTGTTGCTGCCTCCTGTGACTAACTGTCCGCGTGTTCATTCCTAACTGTCCTTTATGATGTTATCGGCAAAATGAAAGGGAACAATTTCCGGTTTTTAATTTTCTTCAGTATTGCGGACAACAATATCCCACCAACGAGTCAAACTAATACTTAATGCCTAGCAGTAGGGGATGTCAGTATTGTTTTCGAAAGTACCCAGGCTTCCGACAACCACAGATGCTACCAATCTATTGCAGATGGTTTGTTATGAAAAAATATGCCACATAGCAGTAATGGAGGGGTTGTACGCATTACGTAGTGCGTTAAAGCAAGCTTAACATTGAAAAGCCGGAAATCTG
The DNA here is from genome assembly GCA_944470205.2 of Schistosoma margrebowiei. Classification (NCBI taxonomy): domain Eukaryota; kingdom Metazoa; phylum Platyhelminthes; class Trematoda; order Strigeidida; family Schistosomatidae; genus Schistosoma; species Schistosoma margrebowiei. Next base: position 45,584,278 of record OX104025.1, on the reverse strand, counting down.
CTATCAGTGTGTAGTGTATGTTTGACGTTTCGGCCACAAAAGGAAGCCGAAGGGTCATGATCAGGGAGTAAAAAGGTAACTAACTGTTATTAAGCTCAGCTTTTTATAGACCATAATTCACCACTCGCAAATTTGTTATTTTTACGGTATGATGTCAACCGTTATCTAATATGTTCACCTTTACGATGAAAAGTACTTGCAAATTCTCAACTTCATATTCGAATTAATTTGTGACAACTGTCTTCCAGTTTGAGTGCTTCGTACGCCCTGGGAGACTAGATTCCTACATTATTCACAGTTCCAGTATAACTTTCTCACACAGTAAGTTCAAAGTAAACACTAGTCTTTCTAAATAAGCATGTTAAGCTAATATCCGTATTCTCTATTTCAGATGATCGATGAAGACATGTACCACGTGCATCTGTTGTATATTGTTATTTTACTCCAATTCTTACTGTTATATCTTCTGAAAAATAAAATTGCTATATGCAGCAAATACAGACTTATTGTTTTGATGGTGGTAGGGGGGTTCATTGGTTTTTTAGCAAGACTGTAGTAATATTCCCACTAAAGAGCTAAGTGAGTGCGTAGACCAATGTAAAGTACCATACAGGGTTCCTTTGAATTACTCGTGTTCCATTAGTGTCGGTAGAAGCATTACTTACTTATCATATGACATTTGAATAAGAAGCTATGAGATTAGATGCAGGGACGGTTAGGATGTGTAACGCGTGTCCATCCATCAGTTTTCGTGGCAACTCACGGTGGCTAGAATAAGTTGTGAAAGGACCCGAGCCTGTAGGTTTCCTAAGAAAGTGACGGAGATATGCACCAAATCACCTTATGAAGAGCGCCTCCAATCACTTAACCTCTACTCATTAAAGTATAGACGTCTTAGAGGTAACCTATTTACTTACAGGATCCTTAACACTTCTGGACATTTTGTTAAACACCTATTTGAGCTTAGTCCCAGAAACTAGAGACACGACATAGCAGAATGGACTGTAGACGCAACTTCTACTCCTTAAGAGTTGTCGAATGCTGGAATTCGCTGCTCGCCGAACTAGTCCAAGCGACTTCCCAGGAGTCATTTGGGAGGCGACTGGATCTTTTATTGTTAACATACCTAGGTTCCTGCTTGGAGGTTTTGGTGATCCCCTGCTAATAGACACGGAAGCCTGAACACATGAATTAGGTGATGAGAGGCTCGATTATCACAAGTTTCTTGCAACGATTAAGTAGATAAAACAAAGTAGCATTAGGTTCAAAAATTTATTCCAGAACTTTCATTAAGAATCGAATATGAAACAAAGGTTTAAACCAAGTTCCAGTCTAAAAGTTGCATTTGTAATGTTAAGCTGCAGTTTTTGTTGTTTTTTCCAAACGAAAGGGTAAGAGAAGTAACTCAAAAAGTACTGGAAGTGGTTGTGAGATTAAAATGGACATCCAGCATCCTTTTTATAATCTGCTGTTAGTTGGGTCTCCCGTAAACAGATCCATAGGGCCATAGTTCTAAGGGCGAAACAGTTCTTAACATCTGTGAAGACTCAGTCCTGTTGCATTCTAAATGAGAAAACAGTAATGAATTTAGTCAGAAATGTGGAATAGATAAATAACCAAATTACATGTATTTTAGCAAAGAATTTATGCAGTTGTGATTTACCTTTAGTTCATGAATATTAGGTCAGGTCAGCTATTTATTGTGCAAAGCATAACATGGACTTAATACCGTATCTCAATGCTTTTATTATTTTGCTCTCATTTAAGTATTACCATGTATCTGCATCTAGTTTAACAGGGAGACATACAAGCAGAGTTAGTGTTTGATGAACTAAAAGTCCTAGTTGTCAAAAAGATTCTTAACATTTGTCCACAGCCAACTGCATTTAATTGAAATACAGAACACTCATTTTCTAAGACTGTATACTGCTCTTCTACGGGCAAATAAAAGCTCAGATACTTAGCTATCCTGCTACCGATGTTATTGCTGGGGAAATTGTTTAATGACAGTGATCATGAAATATGGTCAGTGATAGATGTACAATCTAGAAATAAACACCAAACATACTTATCGCTATCTTATAATGTATGACAGCAACAGTACCAAAAGCACTTTTTTCCTATTTTTAATCAGACTGATTTGAATCAGTATACTCATCAGAAACAGGCAACTCTACTTACTAGGCTGATCTGTTTCGTTACAGACTTCAAGCACTATACTTAAGTATACCATAATTCTTTCAACTAAACTGAATTGTACGACAACCAAGAATACTAAACTAAGCAAGTGTCATAGTTATTGTTTCATTTGCACAGGCATATTGCTTAAAGTAGTTAAATGGACATAATTAAGACGATAAAACAAAAACACGAAATAAAGGCCAATTGAACTTACCGAACAGAAGACAAAGAATATATATATTGCTTTCCGACTGACGACAACAGGCAGTTGTTCATAAAAACATAGTTTATAGTACAATAAACCTTTCTACAGTAAAATCATGCACTGACAGTCTATCTGGAAACAATCAACTATGTGAATAAACTCACTATGACTTGAGATATCATCCCAGTATGCAATGGACGTGCAGTGTAACGTAGTCGAACGTGGCGAATAAAAATATGAAAAAAGATCAAAATTAGCTATATAATCTAGTTATTTAATTAAAAATACATTATGAAATGTCAAAATCTGTGGTTACTTGAACGCACAGATGACCGGTACATTAAGTTTACATGGTTGCGTTGCGGATAAGATCACCCATTTAAGATCCCCTATTAGTCTCGTGTTCTATAAGGCGAAAAAAATGTGATTGTATCAAACAAATGGTTCATTATAAGTTAGGTTTGTAGTGACCTTTGATGTGAATTTTGTTATAATGCATGAGAGCTCAAAGGGAGTGATTTAGCTCAGTTTTCATCCTAGTGTTTTGTTTACGTGGGAGAGGTGGTTTCATGTCCTTTTCACCGTTGAGATCCGTTCTCAGTAACTTTCGAAGGCCTGTGTTAGCTTCCCAGTCATGTATCAGCCAGTATCAGCCCATGTTATCATCATTATCTGGCAAACAGAATCAAAATATTTCAGTCACTTCACATGACGAACATACTAACTCTTGTAACTAACTCACCTATATTATTTATTTCGAGGTGATAACCAAACGTTTAGCTTCAGAGATTCGAAACTAGCCCATGTGGCTAAGTCAAATTCGGAAGTTATTCGTGCATTACTAGTTTTCAAAATATGCTCCTTTCCAACACTTGTTAAACATAACAAAAAGGTATATTACTATTATCACCACATTGCTTAGCTTATGGATATTTTCAGGAGAATATTTGGAAGATCGTTGTTTCGGTTAATAATGAAGATGACCTTCTATGGACATTTTGTTGCAGGTGAAAATGAAGCCAGTATTCAACCATTAATTATGCGCCTCAAGAAGTATGGAGTGAAGTCGATACTTGACTATAGTGTTGAGAAGGACATAAAAGAAGATGAGGCCGTTCAGATAGTGAAGTTAGTCAGGAGAATGATATTTCTAATAATGATTTGTCGTGAATTCCGTCTCAGTTTTTGTTTCCACTAACTTAAAAATATTAAAAGATCAAAATAATCACAGATTTAAAGTGAATTTGTATCCAGAAACTGGTCTAAAGATTTGTTTGCAAGCCTTCGTAATCACATATTTATATGCGTTTAGTGTTTCGACCAACAAAGATTCAGTTGCATTTATTCTCTCATAGTAGGATTCCTCACATTCCGTATGTCGTTTATTTAAGGGTTTAGGTGTTGCATATTGGTTTGATTGATATTTAAAATATTTCAGATCTGGAACACTGATATTGCAAACGGTCGCAAGCTTTCGTACAGTTGTTAGCAGAGTACTTGATTCCCCCAGCAATATACTGAAGGTAAGGTCACTAAAGATGTCACAGATATTCAGGGTTTGACATTGACTTTTCCGTGACACATTTATAATCGAGGGATACCAACCCATTCAGATTAGAAGTCAGAAGTGAATGAATTCAAAGATATATATTTGAAAGGCTGTCATTATGTTCAGAAGCGTTTGATCTTATCTGGTTAGTAGTTGTAAAGGATGCAGAACACGGCGTTCCCACTTGTGATCTGGTTCGGACGTGTGGCTGAGCGCCTCTAGCTAGGGGTATCCAGTGAAAATATTAAGTCAGCATCAATGTCGGAGACTTACAGAACTATTTATTTGGGGATTTATTTACCACTGTATGTCTGTCGATATCGGTTTTCAATGTCTTCTGTGTGTTCATTCTTGTCCCAGGTAGATGATTAATTGTATGCACATGGAGTAGATTTACATTGTTCACTGGTCACTCGGATTTAGATTTCCACTAAATTTCGCAGTTTTCGTTCAATGATAAGTCGAACTTGTATTTAACAATGCAAACTAGTAAGTGGTTTTAATAAGTCCTAGAATGGTTTGTGCCTCAAATATTTACAGTTATCTAGCTCATTATTATGTAAGCGGAACAGATATCCACAATCTATTATTGGTAACTATCACTATACTCACTAGTTGGTTAAGTTGATCCTTTCATTTTAGAAAAAGCTTAAGTGAAGTGTTACAAACCCCCGAAAAACGACCAGAGGCAGCGACTAAACAGTATCAAATCAGTGTTCGGTTCGCCAATCGTACGAAGCAGGTTGTTGCGGCTCGCTCGTACTTTTATAAGTCTGAATATCAGTGTGACCGTAATATGGAGACATTTATGAAATGTATTGATGTTTCTTCAAAATACGGTGAAGATCGTGGTTTTACTGCAATTAAACTTACAGCACTCGGACGACCCCAACTTTTGGTAAGAGTACCTTGTTATATTTAACGATTTAGCAACAAATGTCTGACTTTTTAGTGCAAATGAAACGACTGTTCTTCCTACTTACCAAAGCGGATAATGAACAGAAAGGTGGACTTGCATCTCTTGATCTAGACAATTTTCGTAAAAAACTAGAGGTATTAGGTGTAAAGATTGCATATGATGAAGAAGTTAAGTGGTTTACTTTGTTGGATGTCTCTGGAGATGGGTATGATTCTGAGTTTGTTAATAATTTCTTTAGTGTTTTAGATTTACTTGATTGGAGTCACCTAAAGGCTTTTGAATACGACCTTGCAAGTCTGTTTATTCTAAAAAATAAAAAGGTGAGGTCACTTTTTAATACCAAATAGTGACTAGAGAATTATAGTAGTAGCTTTATAGATATTTCTGTCAGCTACCAGTCAGCTTTTTAGCAAATTGTTATGAAGTTTCCAAGGATTTTTCGCTGTTCCATAGTTTTAATTAAGTATTAATCACTGTTGTTTAGCACATAACTGTGCCAGTGCAAAGGCTACAGATCTTATGCTCTATAATTAACCAATCTCAATTAAGTCGAGGTAGAAAGGATAAAGTCGGCGTATATTCTTAAAAGCACAGAGCAACACTCTTTTATCTGCTTGAAATGCTCTCAGTTTTAGTTACAGTCCAAAAGATTCATCTAGATATTAATTTTTTAAATAATTGTAAGTTAGTTTATCAGTTGTAAATTATCATACAACCATTGTAAATAATCTAATTTTCAAGTATTTATCTTATAAAGGTCTTTCGTTGTTTCGCCTTCATTCTAGACTGGTGAAGTAGAACAGCTTGTACCCACACTTACAACTGAAGGTATTGAGGAAATGCGGAATATGATAAAACGTGTCGATACTTTAGCAAACGTAAGTATTGCTTTCTAAACATTTTCTTGTCACTACGTAGAGTATAGTATAGCTTATAACAGAACCCTTACTAATGATGGCTTTAAGTCTAATTTCGACAAGTACACGTTGAATGCGATAAGGTGTTACAGTAAGACATGGCTTCTTATTTAGAAGTCTAAAGTAAATTATCCATTCACAACTGTCTTTACCCGTATATACTTTTAGGGTCAAATACTATCGGGTGAGGTTTTTGTTGATAACTCTGTTTCACAGTTTATTTTACTTCTTTACTGCTACATTGTGGTAATTGTCTTTCTGCATGGCATTTTGACCATATTAGTAAAGAGTTCACCACACATAACAACTTTGGTGGGACACTTAAACACCATACAGATAGGTTACTAACCTTCACGCTAAAATACTATCGGTTGCAAGAAATTACCATAATTCTCCGAAAGGACAGAAATTCGGAGACACGTTTAGAGATATAACCAATCTGTTCTGACTATGAGATGCCATGTTCTGACATATTCGGACAACGAAACTCACTTGTCTTAATGATTCTCATCTGATTCGTCAAGGGGACTCAAGATATCCTGTATCTTTTCTTTTCTGATGACATTTATTTCTATTTCCTTTTGCACTAGTCATTCATAATAATTTGTAAAAACACATTGATGAAAATTTTTCACTGGCGTTTATGTCACAACTAAGACGACTTACTATGACTGATTGAACAATAACTTTTTAAAAGTTGTAATTACTAGTAGATATAATAGTTCATGTACACTTTATCCCTCAGTATGCAAAATCTGTTGGAGTTCGAGTTATGGTAGATGCAGAGCAATCATATTTTCAACCTGCTATAAGAAGATTGATTATAGAAATGATGCGTCTATTTAATAAAGACAAGGCTGTAATATTTGGCACTTACCAGTGTTATCTGAAGGTTTGTTTCATGAAATTTATTTGAACTTATTTGAGTAATGCATCTGTCTTATTTTGAATTTTTTCAACACCAATTATAAATACTTTTAAGGGTAAATAATATTTTTTTGGTTCACTATTTCAGTGTTTAGATTGTAAACACAGTCAGACTTCTAGTTACTTAATTTTGCTGTTCTCTTCACTCGCCAATTTAAGATGAATGTGGTGTTTACTATTCATTAAGAACACACACTACTACCTTGATAAATACAAGAAAATTCAAAATGTAGTTCCCTAACGTATCGTCGATTTCCGATAAAAAACTTACCAGAAGACTTCAATATTTCTAATTTTACACGTTCATCATGCAAATTAGTATCATAAGCATCATGAAGTATACTAACGATTGGCTTATTATTCCGATAATTTATTTAATAAAAGAGATCTTTTTGTTTAGGATAATTGACGTCATCGTTTCTATGATATGAAAATAGGTATCTCATTTTTTACTAAATAATCTTTAACACTGCTCTCGAAATAAGATTCTCAACCGTTGCTGTTACCTTGACGCGGTGGTCGGACTTGCCTATCATAATGAACTAGTCGAGCTATACTGGCTGGAACAGTCGCTCCTCAAGGTCCTACCATGCCAGACAGGTCGATCGAAGAGCGATAAGACTAAAACCTGCAAACCACAGGTCCGAGGGCAAAGTCGTACTGCTGACTGTACAGAGGCGTGATAGCAGTAATGCGTTTCCTTCAAACAACCAGCATAACAGCGATGATACCTTCCTACAAGGAATGGTGAGGCTAGAAAAAGTCGACTGTAAAAATGCATACCTCGTCTTATCCCATGGATGTCCGTCTCCGGCTGTGAGGTCTCAACGAGTATGGAGCTGACACGAAAATGTTTGGGATGCGCTCCTCCCTCTCTAAATGCAAGTTGCTGCTCTAGGACCGGCCTACATCAATACCTAAACTAAGGATAGGGATCGAAGTAGTCGAAGGCGTCAATACCTTCACTTATCTTGGAACTTTTATCAGCCCTAATGGGTTGATGTGTAACGAAATCTCAGCACGGATTCAAAAAGCTCGTTTGGCTTTTGCCAACATACGTCACCTATGGCGAATCTGAGATATCCGTCTGTCAGTTAAGGGACAAGTATACTGCGCGGCAGTTCGTTCTGTTCAGGTTTACGACTGCGAAACCTGGCTATTAAAAGTAGAAGATACTCGTAAGCTACTAGTATTTGACCACAGATGCTTTAGAAATCTTGCTTGCATCTGCTGGGATCACCAGGTAAGTAATAGTGAGGTTAGACGCAGAGTACTAGGAAATGATGGTAAATCAGTTTATGAGGTTGTGAATCTTCGTCTACTGAGGCGGTTGAGCCACGTGTTACGTATGCCTGAATACCGATTACCACGACGCGCAGTGATTTATATCTTTCTTTCTACCAATTAATTCTTTCTTCGTGTACTATGTCCTTATATGCAATCTTTCTTTTTTATATTACCACCACTGAATTAACTACTATGAATTTAGTGTTCATCTTGTTGAGCTAATGAGATGTGGCAACGTGGACCGATGCATATATGTGCCTGTCGTACGTTGTAGCTGATTGACTGACGAAATAAGACCTTTTGGAAAAATGTGAGGTAGTTGCTTGATTACTGAAGGGATTTCACGAACGCGATATCCAAAAATTAAATCATAATTGATGGTCATAATTTAGACGAAGAACTTTGAAGCCGACAGTGAAAACTAACTGTTCGCCATCTCATAGTTCTCGTTTTTTTATTGATAGTACAATGAAAATTTGTTTTTATTGAAGCGATAACAGCAGCAAAACTCTGGCTTTTTATCGTACTTAATCAATGTTGTCTAGTTTCACACGTTTTTAAACTTGCTAAGGAGTAAACCATCGTTTATGGTTAGTTCAAATTCTTGAGCAGTATCAATTTGGAGGGTGATATATCCGCTTATATAGAAAGCTATAATAATTTTCACAAACTCCTTGAGTCCCATATTTCAGCTTAAATCAAAGAAACGACACCATGGTTAACCTTAGCATATTATAAACCTAAGGATTGTACGACAGATCTAGTTTTGTGCTCTGAAAACCCTGAAAATTAAATGTTATCAAACGAATTTATTAAGACATCTGTTAATTTAGATCTTCAAAATAATCAAAAGAGTATTTTATTAGCACTGATATGAATGCAGTAAGTGTTGTCGTATTTCTTGAAACTGAGAATTAAATCTATCTTGTTTTTATTTATCAATCCCTGTTGTATTATTGTCTTTCTTTTTGTCAAAACCATTTTCTATGTCAAGTGCTTGAACTGATGAATTTTCTTTCTATCAGATTATTTTAATTACTCAATCAACTATCAATTCTGATTACTAATGTTGTGATCACTGAATTTATTGTATAAGATACTGGGATGAATAAAGGCGACTGAACTAATCACTTCCTTATTAAGCCAATGTTCAGGATTATCAGTTGTATATATTTTAATAGATAAGAACCATTAGACAACTGACTGAGTATTTGCATATTTATTAATAAAGCTATTTATAAAATATGACGATTATTAAAACTGATGATCAGCAATGTCCATAAAAAGTAAATAAATAGATAAATAACTGATAGTTTTGGCTTCATCGAGAATATTTGATGAGTTTAGCTTTTTACATTTTATTACTTCGAAAGCTATTTCATACTTTCACAATCCAACTGACATTTTTATTTACGGTCTGTTTTATAATTGAATTGATTAGTCAATTAAAACTAGACTACCATGGAGAACCTGAAAGCACTTGACGGTCGTTTCGTCCTAGTATGAGACTTCTCATTAGTGCGTATCCGGGATGGATGGTGGCTAAATTTTGTGGATTGGTTGAAATTAGATATTAACACCATTGGATTCCGGCCAGCTCATTAGTCTAGAGATTAAGTGTTCGCGTGAGACCGTTAGGTCCTGGGTTTTAATGTCGCAAGGCGGGGTCGTGGATGCGCACTGTTGACGAGTCCCACACTAGAACGAAACGGTCGTCTAATGCTTCCAGGTTCTCCATGGTAGTCTAGCTTCAATGGACTCATCAATTCAACTATAAAAACTACATTTATATAAATTTGAATGTGTTTTCTTTTCCAGTTAGGATCAAAATATATTAATGGTTCTAATTCAACAACAAAGAAATTTTCAATTTTGAAAAGAGCAAGAACAAATATTCTAGCAGAATAGCATGAATTCATTTTTATTTCGCTGGTTATCGTCAGCTGTTTACAACCTGTGATATTTAAAATCATAATTACATAATGGGTTTAAATTACTTACATGAGAAGGTTTGATTGGAAGTTATATTGAAGACATATTCGTATAGTATAGCAAGAGTGTAAATAAATTTAATAGACTGAATATTGTAAACATATACCTTATGTGATGAAAGAACATTGTGACAACAGTTCAAACGGTTAGAAACAAATAAACCTTGATAGAAATAAACTGAGTAGAGTTCAGTTGATAAAATAAGATAGCTGGAATAAAACTCAATGCAGTGATAAATGCAAGAAAGAGTTTAAAGAAAAAAAATCATTAAGATACAGCGAAAGAGTATTTGTCACCAAGGCAAGGAACGATTAATAACCATCTCCTTTTTTAACACATAAATTAGGTTTTTGGCGTCTGATAGCAACTGCTTCAACTTTTTTTAATTAAGTTTATCTAAATTAAATGATAGTGGTCAAATAATAAAACTTTTAAAACCAATTCCGAAATAAATGTTTTTCTAATATACCACTAATTGATACTGATTTTATGTGTTAAATATTTTTTTGTCTCACATATGTAATTGATTGACTTAAGAATATCGACAAATTTATTTATTTTTAATAAATTAGTTCCACTTGGAAACAAACAGATAAAAAGATAAAATATGAAAATGAATGAAGAATTTAATAAGTAAATATAGAACTCTGGTTTTTTTCTAAAAAAAAAATTATATTCTGACATAAACTAGAATGCAAATCACCTTTTCAGCCAAAAACGTTGGTGAAGCCTAGTATGCCCTTCTGGAGAGAGACAGACCATATTGAAGCACGGTACAACTACTCGGGTTAGAATAGCTGTTTTTGCAATCGGCTGGAGTTTTCCTCGTAAAGAGTAACACCGTACATTACATGTGCCACTTTTGTCAATTTTTTGTCGTTTTTCTATCCAAGTGTAATTGTGCTGTGATAGTTTTTGGATTTTGTAATAGGTTGGAGGGTATCGGTCGAGTAGGTAATTAGCCCTATCTCTACCATCTAGGTTACCGCTCACGTTAGTCCATGGGACTGAGTCTCACTATCCCGGTGGCACGACGAGGACGTGTGAGTCGGGTTTAGCCTTCCGGCTGAGACATTTAACCAAATTTATTTTATATTGAAGTGGTGTGAAGCTTTGGACATGGGTATACTGACCTGTCCATGTATTCTTTCTAAATATATTCCGTTTTATGGAACCGTCTATCCTTCTAGATAGTAAGACATCAAGGAAAGCTATACTATTGTATTTCTCCTCTTCGCCGGTGAATTCAATAGCTGGGTGGACGTTATTGAAAAAGTCCAACATCGGTATTTTCATCACATACGACTAGTGTGTCATAATAATATATTTCTCGAACGGCATGTACACACCATTTTTACAGTCATGATCTACAAATTACATTTATTAGCTCACAATGTGCATCCCAACTAGGGTTGTTAAATAAATATAATTTATAAAAGTAAATATTAGTTCGTTCGTACAGATGTCTTGAAGTGTTAATGATTAGATTTATGCTTTAATATGACACTGAGTAGTCTTAAAATTATTTTCACGTGTGAGTCAGGTTTTGCTTCTCAGAGAGTACAAACAATAGTCAATTATTTTATCTACAATGTAAAACGCTATAAATCTAATTTAAATTAACAATAAATGATGACTTTTGAAAGTTGAAGATAATAAAGTAAATTATCTAAATATTTTATGAAGTTATCCTTGAGATGGTGGAGAAGATTTGTAGCTCAGGTGGATGATTTTGGTGGAGTTTTGTTCTCTGAGCTGGATGGTTTGGTCGTGGAACTTTCATCGTTCTTCTGAATGACGTCATCAGCACAAACTTCAGATAGACTTCTATCGTTCAGAAGAACTATGAAAGTTCCACGACCAAACCATCCAGCTCAGAGAACAAAACTCCACCAGAAGTTATCCTTGTTTATTATATCAGTGAATAAACAAGAATAAAAATAAAGGTCATCAAACAATCGACAGTTATCCACTTTCACTCTTCGTAATATCTGTCTCCCTCTTTCTCTCTCTCTCTCTCTCTCTCTCTCTCCACATTTATATAATTGTACAAGTTATGGATGTTGCATTATATTTTATATAAAAGAATTAAAAATAATGACTTGTCTGTTTAAGGCTTTCATTTCCTTTTAATATTCTTGATAGGAAGCACTTGAATCACTTACCCAAGACTTAAATCATGCTGCTACAGAAAATTTTTACTTCGGTGCAAAGTTAGTTAGAGGAGCTTATATGGATCAGGTAAATATACATCAATTTTTCTCAACCACTTTTTGTGTTTACCTTCTTTACATGCCACTATTATTGTATTTGTACTGAATTGGATTACATTGTTATAGTTGGGGTGTGAGTAACTAGTGTAATTGACATAGTGTTTTATTATTACTATTATTTGACATTTAGTCAACAGTTCGAAGGTTCTAACCTCGTTCTTATTTGCTTCACTGTAAGCAACTGGTTGGCATCACTAGCATTCAAAACTGATTATACTAATTCGTTCCTGATAATTGAATTTGTAATTGCAACTCCTATATCAGATATTTGCAACATCTCATTACATTAAAATTAAACTGTTTATATAACATGTTTAGTCATATTTAAGACTGTTTTACAAGTATCGATCTCTCTCTCAATATTAATGTTATTGTTCTTTAACTTCTAATTGCAAACTGGAAAAGTTTGTAATCGATCTAGTTAAACAGATGACTGTATATTATATGGTGTACATTGTACTTTTAAATTACTTTCACCATCACTGGAACCTATTTACTATCAAATGTTTGCTATAATTAAAAAACAAACAAACTGTAGGGTGTACTATTTCTTTTATAACCAACTATTCATGCTCTATTAATGGTTAAAGCATCACGTAAATATGTGAATGAATAGTCACAAACTGGTCTCAGCTAGAGTTCTATTGGTAGCCAGGATGTACCAGACATGTGTTTCATTGTAGTATGGAACTCATCAGTAGTGTGCACTTAATCCACGATCACTGGGTCTCATTTAGTAACTATTTGAAATGGTTGGATCGTCATGTGCAGGTGCTATAACAATTAAAAGACAGGTATTCACTGTTAGAAAATTAGCTACGTTTTCGGTTTAGTTTGATACGTTTCAATCGTCCCATATTGTTATCAGTTATTTTCTCGTCCCAACCTGTTAACTATATGTTGTTCATAGTATTATAAAAAAAGCATTGTCTATCAGAATGCACGCACATTAAAGTCTCCCCACAAGGTCTTAAGAGATCATAGACTGAAATTAAGATAAAGTAAAACTTGCTGAATAACTGCTAGCGATCAATATAGCTCAGGACGCCTTGATGACAAGTGGCCCTTCCTCTTAGAACCGTCAAAATTTGATTAATATTCCTACCAATACTCACCAAAATATTGATCCCCACTTAGTTTGAATGAACAAGTTTTTTTTAAATATTTTTCTTTAGAATCTACAATAAAAAACCTCATGTTGCAGGCAAAAATAAAATTGACGTATCAGAGAAAACCATTAGATATACTGAATACAAGAAGACTGAAGCTCCATGTGACACCTTATTTATCAAAAATCAAAAAATAAAAGTTTACAGGATCGCTAATGGGATATGGCAACTTGAACAGATTTACATTCACACTAGGTTATACGTTGCGTTTGACTGATTGACCGATAGCTTATACATATATAGAGGCAACCAGACTGGTGGGAACAAGTGGAAGATGATCTTGGTCAGATTAATGTTGCCTATTCATTTCATTCTCCCACACACATATACACACTTGTATCTCACTTATTGCATAACTAGCCCTTTAGAACCTATTACATTTTTCTTGAACGGAGTAGGCCAACCATATGTAAAACTTTAAAGATATAGGTGTGTCCTTGTACAAGATGTTACCGCCCATCATGCAACATGTGTTCTTAGTTTTCAACTGTCGTCAACAGGATAGATATTACCATAACCTGCATTTGGCTAAGCAAAAGTAAGCTCAAAAATCTTTAAAATTACTCCATGACGCTGTTGCCCCAAACACTTAACTCAAACCCCGAATATGAAAAAACTACTTAGTTGTGAATTAAAACGAATTTCAGAATTAAATGAATGCATAGTAGAAATCATCAGAATGCAAAAGAAATAACATACTGAGTTAATCAATAATCTTACTCATAATCGATTATTATCAGATACATCTGAAATTCTATAAAAAAGACAATCTGAATAACCTATAGCAATGAATATATTGGATACTTAATTACTTACGTCTGTTACTCCTCGTGAAGGAGCATAGGCCGCTCACCAGTATTCTTAATCCAACCCTATCCTAGGCAGTCCTTTCCAGCTCCTTCCAGTTGTTATTCAGCCTTGTCATATCTGCTGTTTCCCGACGTAATGTGTTCTTTGGTCTTCATCTTTTTCGCTTCCCTTCAGGATTCCAAGTTAGAGCTTGTCTCGTGATGCAGTTTGATGATTTGCGTAATGTATGTCCTATCCATTTCCATCGTCTTTTCCTAATTTCTTCTTCAGATGGAAGCTGGTTTGTTCTCTCCCATAGTAAGTTGTTTCTGATGGTATCCGACCAATGGATGTTGAGTATCTTGTGTAGACAGCTATTTATAAATACTTGTACCTTCTTGATGATGATTGTAGTAGTTCTCCAAGTTTCAGCTCCGTACAGTAGAACTGCCTTAACGTTCGTATTGAAGATTGTGACTTTGATATTGGTTGAAATTTGTTTTCAGTTTCATATGTTCTTCAATTGTAGGAATGCGGCTCTTACTTTGCCAAACCTCGCCTTTACGTATGCATTTGAACCTCCTTGTTCATCGATGATGCTTCCTAGGTATGTGAAGGATTCTACATCTCCCAGAGTTTCACCATCAAGAGTGATTGGATTGCTGTTCTCCGTGTTGTATTTGAGGACCTTGGTTTTCCCTTGAGTATGCTGAGGCCTACTGATGCAGAGACTGTTGCCACACTGGCTGTCTTTGTCTGCATTTGTTCGTGTTTATGGGATAGGAGGGTTAGGTCATCTGCGTCTAATTGGTTCTGAGCTGTTCATTGTATGCCATGTTTTCCCTCAGATGTCGAGGTCTTCATAATCCAGTCGACCACCAGAAGAAAGAGGAAGGGAGAGAGTAGACAGCCTTGTCTGACTTCGGTCCTTACTTGGAATGCTTCGGTCAGCTGTCCTCCATGCACGACTTTGCACTGTAGTCCGTCGTATGAGTTCCGGACAATGTTGAGAATTTTCTCAGGAACTCCGTAGTGTCGAAGAAGTTTCCATAACGTCGTCCTATCTACACTGTCAACTGCCTTTTCATAATCAATGAAGTTGATGTACAGTGTTGAATTCCACTCAATTGATTGTTCAACGATGATCCGTAGTGTCGCAATTTGATCTGTGATCGACCGATCCTTACGGAATCCAGCTTGTTGATCTCGAAGTTGGGCGTCTACTGCGTCTTTCATCTGGTTCAGCAAAATTCTGTTAAAGACTTTTCCTGGTATTGACAGTAGTGTAATGCCTCTGTAGTTTTCACATTTACTCAGATCTCCTTTCTTTGGAATCTTGATGAGATGTCCTTTTTTACCGTCCATCGGCACTTGTTCCTCCTCCCAAATCTTTTTGAATAGAAGGTGAAGCATGTTTGTAGTTACTTCTATGTCTGACTTCAGTGCATCAGCTGGTATGTATATTGGTATATATTGGATGGATAACTATTAAAATGATGTCATTTGTATTTTAATTGGTTGGAATTCAGATTTTTATTTGAACTATGAAAATGTTAAACAGTTTAATCGAATATATACATACAACTACAACCTTTTATTTTATAAGATAGTCCCATACAAATAAGTCAGTCAGTCAGTCAGGGAGGTTGATTATGTATACAGTAATCTTAAGTGCTGTTAGAGGTGAGGTATGAGGAAGATTATCACTTCTCGGTTGCCCACACCGTGGAAGGGTTCTTCTATCGGTCCTTGAAAAGTAAATTGGGTTAGAGGTGGTTTTGGTGACCTGAGGGCGTGACCGTAGTGCCAAGGGACAGCTGCTCAAGTCCGGTCACACCCGACCATTTTGTGAGTAATTTTTGTGTCAGCTCCCTACTTTTTGAGACCTCACCGCTGAAGGCGGATATCCATGGGATAAGACGAGGTATGCATTTTTACGGTCAAATTTTTCTAGCCCCACCATTCTTTGTGGGAAGGTATCATCGTTGTTATGCTAGTTGTCTGAAGAAAACACCTTACTGTTGTCACACCTCTGTACAGTCAGCAGTACGACTTTGCCCTCGGACCTGTGGTTTGCTGGTTTTAGTCTTACCACTCTTCGATCGACCTGTCTGGCATGGTAGGATCTTGAGGAGCGATTGTTCCAACCAATATAGCTCGAGTAGTTCATTATGATAGACAAGTCCGACCACCACATCAAGTTAGCAACAACGGTCGGGATATAAATAAGTAGTACTTTTTTTAAATAAAAGAATATCTACGTTGCTTTATTCAGTGTTTAGTTAATAATCATATTTTTGAGTGAGTTGTAAGCCAGAGTTTGGTTCTAGATCATTTGTTATTGTTCTTCAGGGAGGAAATTTTACTTGATTTCTAGTTTTCATTTCTTGTGTCACCCTCATTCAATGTATCGAAGCAATAATGCAGAAGACTCTAGAAAGTCTCGTTAGTACAAGCAGATAATTAATTAATCAAATAACGAACGGGGTATTTATTTCAACTTACTAAGCTTTAACGAATTTGTCGTACATGAAAGAGGTTTCAACTAGTCATTCTGATTATTCGAAATTATGCAGGCTGACAAAATCGTTGTGTAGTTTAAATGCGACCAAGAAAAATATTTTTGTTATATCTCGACGAAAATAATGAATGGTAACTGTTGGGATCTATTTATGGATTAATAATATACATACATTTTTATTGTGTACTCGTTAAGTAACTAGATTATGTATATTCATATTCCTCTTATTACAAGCTTTATTTTGACCTATAGACTATTATTATACTATTTACGATTCCTAAGTTATGCCCCGTTTATTAATTACATTTTCCTACAATCACAGCCAATTTTTGGCTTGATCTTGTACAAATGTTTTTTTCCTATTTTGTGGTACGATGTGGTCTGTTTGGTTTATATATAAACCTAGTATGTTTGAAATATACGATTCATATCTCAGGGGTTAAGATTAGTGTTCCAGACTTGACAGACAGGGAAGAGGACCAATCAGGGCGCCGGGCTGTTCGTTCAGGTGTTGGCGTTATTTGTTGGTCGTATAAATCCGCGTATTTTAATTTTTGCAATCGTATAAGCTAAGAACATAATACTTTTGTTCCCCTACACTTTGCGACTCCTCTCTTCTTTGAATAATTCATTTTTTAGGTTCATTATGCTTAAAGTAGGCACATATACCTTAGGGTTTTTAAGTAACATCAAGTAATTTATCCATGTGTTCCTTTTTCATAATAACTTTAAAGCTTCTTTATAATTCTTGTTGTAGGAGCGTGCACGTGCCAAAGAGTTAGGATACGAAGATCCAATTTGTTCAGACTTCAACGCTACAACAGCCATGTATGAGTCATGTCTAGAGGAGGTGTTTAAAGCTATTAAAAAACGCAGAAGCGGTCAAGTTAGTGTTATGATAGCTAGTCATAATGAAGATACCGTTCGATATGCTTTAAAAAAGTTAGTAGTATCTATTAGCTTAGTTTATCCCATGTCTTATTTCATAACGTTGGTCACAAAAACATTGTTACTGTTTTATTTTTTCCCATTCTAGTGCCCTGCGTAGATAAGTGACTGATGAAAGCAAGTAATTATTAAATTCTAGACTTAAGTGAAACAATTTTATACAAGTAGTATAAGATAATTATCTGTTTTATTTTATTTTTCGATTTACTTGTTGCTTTCAAACAAAATAATCACTTCAATATGTAGCAGGAATCAATGATAGTCTTAGGAAGCAGAAGGAATCTAATCAACAAACAAACAATGTAATCGGAGCATAATTTATTCACAACTAGCGAATGATAGATTTAATAGTGCAAATCTATCAATACTGAGGTCATTCAGCTATGTAAGCAACCAATCATAGGAAAGGTCATAAATATAATGAAAACAACTGTTTTAGTGGAATATCATTGATTTAATATAATAAAGGGACACATTATTTGTGAGCAGAAAGAGGAAATGATAAACAGTTATTCGGAGTTAAGTCATTTTGGGTGTGTTTTTTTGGATTTATAGGTTGTAAAGGTCATGTATATTGCCTAACCTCATGTCAGATCGCAGGTTGACAATGTCTCATATGATTTCCGGAACAAGATGTAAAGATTAGTGAATGTAAAATGAGTATGAATCAACGAAGCCTATCGTCCACAACCATAGTTATCAGTAATATTTTCCATTGTTTACCCAGCCACGAAGGATAGTGAAATCTTTAAAAGTCGACTTGCTTATCTGGATAATGTTTTTATTAACTCGAGCGGCAAATAAACCGGAGAGAGATATGTTTTCAGTGGGTAACTGTATGTTAAGCCCCAAAATCTAAGCTGTTAGGATTTGTTATTGTTTAGTGTGTGGGATGGATCCCCAGCTCTAGATTTTCTGCAAATTCGCATTACATGCACACCAAAAATGCATAGGTCAAATTAGTTTATGCACACCATAGCATACAATATAAATGCCGTGATTATGAGGTTGACATGGTCTTCACTCTCATTTTCGATATTCGCTACTTTGTATTCAAATTCTGGTTGATTTGGAGCAAGTACATATTACATGTACATCTGAAATACACAATTCAAAGCATACATTTTTTGCACAAGTATACAATACATGCACATCTGAAACAAGCCAAATCTATACATGCTTTCTATAGCGTATACATAGGTATAAACCCATTCATCCATCACGAGTTAAACATGGGCTTAGTTCAGAAATTCTATTGAATAGTTAATGCGATGGGAACAGAAAAAAATGTTATTCAGGTCAATATTTTTGGGGATCAATTTATTATGAACTTCGTTTGGACTGGTATTCACTCTGTATCATGGGGACAGTTTGGGCTCCTGTTTCCCAATATAAGCAGTAGAATGGAATAACTAGTAAATCCTAGTTGTCCAGTAAAAACAGTAAGACTGCAGACCCAACAAAGTTCACCCAGATGTAAAAGCGATGAATCTCCATATATGACACTTAGAGATCCGGATACAACAGTAGTGAAATAGGCTGTTCTTCCTTGACCGTTCATTTCAGTTCATTGAACACAGTCCCACCATAACCCGACCACTGCGAGAAGGTATGGGTTGAATTTCGCTTTAGATCCCCTTGCTTAATATTTTTGCACCTTTTGAAATATTTTTCTCCAAATATGTAGTGCTATAAAAAAATAAGAATGCAATTTATATTGTTAGTTAATATCGGTGCGATAAGGTATAACTTTAGTAATATTGACTCTTCAAAATAAGGTGTATATGGTGTTTAACCTTTATGTGGTGTTCGAAAGGCAAATGAGTTCTTAGAATCCATCATACAAGTTAATTAATTTCTTAACAGTTGTACTATAGTTTAAAGTGTTCAGTGTAAGTTAATATCATCCTCAACACATCAGATAAATGAAGACAATCCAATCAGCCTTGACTAAGTTTTATCTGTTGATGGTAACTACCTGATTGAAGCCGTGATCAATGGTCGAGGATTTTGTGTTACGTGACTCTGAATTAGTTACTGTGAAGTAAATGCAAGACTTATTATCTTCCTTTAGACCTCGGATTTCAATATTTCTTTATGGGCTCATTATTAGAATTTGTATTTTTAAATGCGTGGGAAGACATAACAACGTTGTGTTTTTCCTGATGTTTCGCTATGTAATGCTAATTGTTTTATCAAAAGTCTCAGCTAATATTTAAAAACCCAATCAAATTTCTTTCATATGAAACAATTTTATGTTGTCAACTGAATGAAATAATAAAAATAACAAACAGGTATACTAGAAGGGGTTTTTGTGGATATTATAGTAATTTTGATAGTTGAGATCATAAGTCAGTTGAAGTTAGACCATCATGGAAAACTTGAAAGCACTAGATGGCCGTTTTGTCCTATTGTGGTATATATAATTTGATTTGAACAGTGTATGAATTATAAAAACATACGTTAATGTAGTGAGATTAAAAGAAACCCAATTATATTGACAATGTTAGGTTACTTTAAGTGATGAAAGTGTTGGAGCAAGATCAAACCATATTTTAAAAAAAATTTCATTCTTGTTCAAATGATTTGAATTCCATTTTATGTGAAGTGTTACAATTATGAGACGTTCTTTGTGAATTTCGAGATTTCTCTGAACAACTTCATTACTAGAAATATCAATCTTGCGGTCTGATCTTAAGGCGAGTAAAGATATGCCCAGAGATTATTTTTGAAGTTCTGTTGCATTTCTCATTAGTCAAACAGTGAAGTTCTACGATGTCCACTTCTTCTGATCTTGATTTTTCAATAAATTTGTTCAATTTATACTCCGTCGCAGTTTGAACATTTTATTTCGTATATAAGATTAGATGATAAATCCTTCGGTATTTTGTCTTTTACATGAACAGCGTTGATTTGTGGTCCGAAAGAATACCCTGATATTACAAGTGTTGAATATTCTAACTTGGTCTGATGTTTATAGTTTGTATAAAACGACATTTGCTGTAGTTGATGATTTCGGAGTGTGTTTTTTCGAAAAAGTTCCATATTGTTTCCTATTGTTCGAACGGGTTTTTTTGTATAGTAATTTATTCCTAGAATTTTGTTTATATTCCCTACTTCCTCTTTCTTTCGTTTTCGTTTATTATCAACTTGTCTGTCTTTCATAAAATACTATAAACAACTGATACCTTTGCACTGATCGGATGTGAGAATCTTTGGTTACCATTTATTATCAGTAGTATTTTAAAAGAAGATAATTCTTGAAGCGATTTTGTAGATCTAGCTATCCATTATTATTGTTATCGGGTAATCTAAAAATCATTTACTTACCTAATAACTTCTCTTTGATTATCGTTCTAAGCATTTTAGTTCTTTGTGCTCCATTTTTTGAATGATTGAATAAATGAATCTTGAAATCGGCAATAGCATAATAGCGAAAACTCAATGATTGAAATGATATGGTGAAGTTGTTTGTTTTTTTCTAAATAACCCTCAAATAGTTAGAGATATTATAATAAGAGGGGAATTTTAACCAGGGAAAACACGTTTTCCTCATAGAAACCGGTCAGTGTTTAATGAAATAAAAAGATATTAACATTTTCATATGTCACTATTTAAATACATCAGTTTGTTATAATTCACTTTTTCTTTTAATACATAGAATGCATGAATATAATGTATCACGTGAAGATCGACTTATTTGTTTTGGTCAATTGCTTGGGATGTGTGATCAGATTAGTTTCACATTAAGTAAGTTAATCATTGTTTAAAACTTCAACAAGTTATGTACAAATGAATTCTGAATATATAGAAGTAACATTTATATACTGATGATTTGATTATCCTAATTAATTTATAATTGAAACTATTATCAACATTTTTATAATTATATTAATCGATTATTTTCATTACCAACTACCTGTTAAAAACGGACCATTTCTGGTACATTTGATTGATTTCTGTAACAAGGCTTATCAGAGTGAATCAATATATAATGTACAACTAAAATGGATCAAAACAATAGTTTTGTAAGTTTTAAGTAGTATTTTCTAAGTAAATGTTGATTGTTGCGTTCGTTTTTTAAACCAAATCAAATCAATTATATCTGTCCTGAGTTCAATCCCTGATATGATCTTGGATGTGTACTGCTGAGCAGTTCTATCCTAAGAAGAAACAACTATCTTATGCTTCATAATTTTTAGTGATTCACCAAATGAAGTTAGTTCGTCATGAAAACGATTTGTTCTATAGAATCATTTTGCTGTATATTTTTTATTATTTCATATTTCGATGGGAGTTATACCTTTTTCTCAATATACATTTGATGTTACTTTTCTCGAAATTATATTCTTTTTTTAAAATATTATAGGTCAAGCTGGCTACTCTGTATACAAATATGTTCCATATGGTCCTGTTGAAGAAGTTTTACCATATCTATCTAGACGTGCATTAGAAAATGGTTCCGTGTTAAATTGTACACTTAGAGAGCGTCAGCTTTTATGGTCTGAATTGAAAAGACGTTTGTCGAATGGGCAATTCATTTATAAACCATAGATTAACTTATAAACAGGTGCGTGTGTGTGTAGAAGTTAGTTTTTATTTTGATTATTCTACTTTGCTTCACTTATTCCTTTCTTATTTCCTTGATCTTTCACATCTTCCTATTTATAATTATGTGTTTAAATGTATGTATTCGCTTGTGTAGTTAGTGTATATTGTTCCTTGCACACTTATATTGTTGTATAAAACAAAAACAATTTTCTTCTTTCTGTGAATCCCTTCTATTCTTTTCAAAAAGTTCGAGCTTTTCAACCAATGTCTTTGATGCATTTCTGTCTTACATTGAACTAATCAACTTCAATGATCTCACAGCTTCTATCGAATAATAAGTATGTTGTAACTAACTTTATTATACTTGTGAGTCAATCAGAACCAAGATGTAAATTTTTAGTTTTTACTTAAAATCAAAAAGCAAGTCATGACAGCAATATCTTTACGAATAAATTTGCAGAATAAACCTTTATTTAGATATAAAGTTGCTTACAACTATTAAGAGAACGCTTTGTATGGTTTTATACAGTAAAAAGAATATGAAACTAAAGCGAAATCTAATTGATTCCGAGCTGTCCATTGTATTCAGTGCTTTCCCTCAGATCTGCAGGCCTTCATAATCCAGTTGACCACCAGAAGAAAGATGAGAGTAAGCAGTGTTTTCTGGCTCTGGTCCTCACACGGAATGCAGCTGTTTTCCATGCACGACGTTGCACTGTACTCTGTCGTATGAATGCCGTATCATATTAACGATCTTCCTAGCTACCCATTCTATAATATCGAAAACGGTTCTTCTATCTACACTTTCAAACGCTTCATCATAGTGAAGAAATTTGATGTACAGTAACGCGTTCCATTCAATTTATTGTTCAACACTGATTTGTAGTTTCGCGATCCGGTTTGTGCATGAACAATTATTACGAAATCCAGCCTGTTGATCTTGAAGTTGGGCGTCTCATGAATCTTTCATGCGGTTAAACAATACTATTGAAGACGTTTCCTAGTGGTGCGATGCCTCTACAGTTTTCACATTTGCTCAGATCTCCTTTCCTTGGTATCCAGATGAGGTATCATTCATTCCAGTTTGTCAGCACTTGTTCTTCCTCTCAAATCTTCCTGAATAGAACATGGAGCATGTTTGCAGCTGTTTCTGCTTGTGACATGAGTGATTCAGCTGGTAAATTTTCAGGTCTAAGTTTTCCCACTCTTGATTTGTCTGGTGGCTATCCTGTTCTTTTCGACTGTTGGTTGAGTAGCATTGTTGAGAATGTCTGTAGGTGCTGTTTCGGTGTTCAGTAGATTCAGTGGATCTGGTCTGTTCGAGAGTTCCTCGAAGTATTCTACCCTCTGTTCTTGAATTTTAGTGATCGTATCACTTTCTTTGTCTAGCCTTCTTTCGCCTTCATCGTTCTCCCTGGTTTACTATACTTCCCTGCCAGTTTTTTTGTCGTGCTTCATATTTATTTCATATTTTCTTCCGTTGCAGCTTTATCCGCTGTCTATGCTAGGTCTCACACATATTCCTGCTTGTCGACTCTAGTGATTCTCTTCACTTGCTTGTTCACCTCGGCGTATTGATTTTGTGTCTTAACTTTATCTGTTCTGGTTCGACTGTCGTTAATTGTTGTCTTCTCGTTCTTCCTGTATTGAACCATGAATCTTGCTTGTTGCGATCCAGAAGTTCTTCACATGTGAAAGTTAGTGCTTCTCTGATCCCTTTCCAATTGTCTTCTTGTTGTTTCTTCTTCTTTCACTAGATTCTGTTATGTTTGTACTCTGATGTTAGAATCTATCATTAATTGATTGTGTTTGTGGGGAAAGCTGTACTGAATATTTTTAGTGCAGTCTTTCGAGTTGTCCATTGCTTCTTTAGCTTCAGTTTCATATTAGTAATTACCAGCTGGTGGTGATCTTTGGTTATGTCAGCTCTTCTCCTTGATCTCACGTCTTCCTCATGACCCTCCAATTTTTTCAATTATGAACATATGATCAATGTGGTTCTGTGTGAGTCACTCGGTGAAACCGGAGTAGCTTTGTGTATGCGATTTTGTGAGAGTATTGTGCTGCGTACACCCATTTTGTTGAGTGCGAATGCCTCACCTTTCTTTTTCTTTTCCCCAGTCAGTCCTCCCATGATATTTTTTTGATACCATTTAGAGCAGTCATTGTTGTCGACGGGTTCGACACTTTCGTGACCTGAGATATGATCCTAGTTGGGTCATTTGATTTGTTGTTATTGGAATGTAAGTATCGTCTATTCTCGTATAAAAATATCAGCTAAATTCACGTTTGTGAATAACGTATATGATGGTGGATTTTTGAATACGAATATTTTATATGCTCATTGATCTAAACTGACAATCAGAGGAACAAAGCGAAGAGAAATGAGCTTGTGAGTCAACTCACATTAGTGAAGATTTAACAGATATTTGTGGTCGGGCGGAAAAACGTTACAGAGTTTGACCAATAAGATGAGAAGTGCGCACATATGCGGTAGCAATGGAAAAGTTAGATTGATAAGCGCATAATTAACAAGGTCAAAATGTGGCTCAAGAAAAGCTAGTTAATTGATTTGTCCGGAAGCTAGAATATGATTTGTAGGCTTGAAATAGCAACCGACACCACAATATTTCCATATTTGTTGTTGTCCATTCCGAATTTGGCGTTTACTTCTTTCACTAAGATTGTCAGGTTTTTTTCCTTTGCACTTCTCTACTATCGACTGAAATGTCTCATCTGACCGATCTTCGCCGTCTTCATTGCTATCGTTGATGGGTGCAAAACATTGATTTTAATTTGCTCCTAATTTGTACTGAATGATGATTTGAGGATTCCGGATCCATCAGTTTCCCATACTATGAGTGCATTATATGCCTCTTTGAACAGCATCAGAACAACTCCCTGAGTTTGTATAACACTATTTTTCGTAGAATGCAGCAGCAACTCCTGAATGTAATTTTCTCCACTCAACTAATATCCAATGTGTTCCATTCATTTCGAGCACTGTCGAGATGTGTGTCCTCGTTTCGTATCTATTTGATTAGTCCTCTCGGTATCCCACGTTGTGTGGTCATTCCATGTACCTATATTAATTTTTGCTGTGTTTGTCAGAAAGGTCGTCGGCCTCATGACTTTCAAAGAATCTTGGATTTCATCATGAAGTGTGATAATTGTTCCTTCAACTCGTAGGGCGGAGTTTAAAATGCTTAATTTGTTCAATCTGGTTGGTGTTTGTTTAGGAAGACTGTTTTCTTTGGGGTGGGGTTTTCGACCCTATGACGAACTCTTCTTTGTGTGGGCCTGGGACCAGAAGCACCTCAAGAAAAGCCACAAGCTGAGTCAGGCTATCGTCGAAGGACAGAATCGTCAAAGTTGAAATTACTGGCGATAACAACAGGATTAGTTAACGTTTAAGGAAACCGTTCATAGTCCGCAGTCATTCAAGTAAATCACATTAGAACTCCATATAATTCGAATTTGACAGCGAACTGGCGTTAATTGCATATCAACTAATAATTCAGTATATACCATGTACTAAGCTAATAAATGCACTTACCAGAACCATTAATATGCTAATGATGGAGGTGTTCGAATCCGAAATCTGCTTATAATCAAATTCGTTAGGCTCAGTGGTATCCATTACATCAATAATCGATCTATTCCTTGACAGTATATAACGCCATAAGATTCTGTGTATATATCCAGATATCCCAACTAAGTCACACTCTACACTGACATTAGTATGACCAACAATTTCAAAATGATTGATTTGAGTCACCGGGAAAATATAATTACTGTCAGCGATAAAATTCCTTTGGGACCCATAAGCATTCCACCAAGAAGCGTGCGCACACTGAACCGATGCTTTCAATACTCATGGCAATGCTCCGAAACCCAGTGTGTGTCTATAGCGTCATATCCGATTATGACTCTCATCCTATTCCTTCTTGTTCTCGAAAGAGTTATTTCCTCCTGGTACTTCCGCTGTTCCAAATGTTATTTGTTTTATTGTCCTGTATCACAGATAAATCACCTTTTGATCACGTAATTCCTGCTAATTTGTGTGAATTGGTAATCAATAGTGTCACTCATTGTCGTTACGCTTATCGACATTTCATTACCTCAGAGACGCAAGTGAACGGTTGTTTCTTCCAATAAATGAGAAGTATCAAAACCGTTATCTGAAAAAGCTTGTCAAACTTCAGGAGCATGTACCTCAACCAGAGTAATACCCGAACAAATCTCCGACGAGTTTCAGTCCCTAGGTAAATTAACTACACGGGTTGTGTTATCATTAATACGTAGCAGTGAATGGTATTGAACATTGAAGTGTTCAACTTCCCGCTTCAAACAAGACATACATGATTTTACGTCATGACGAATAACATAGACTTGACCTTTTTACTTTCTGTCTACTATACAAAGCATTCATTTTCGATAAGTCCGTCTCTCTTTCTGACCACCTAGACATTAATCGCAACTGAAAGACGTAGACTAGTAGCTTATCTTGTGCTTAAATACAATATGGAGTTCACTTGTGCTGATTCGGCATTCATAACCGTTTTTAATAACATTTGATTTACATTATGCTAGACTCCTGTAACATTTTCGAGAAAACTCTCCAACTTTCACGAAGGCAACCAGTTTATCGATGTTAGTTTCCTTGGCATCCTTCATGGTCTTATCGGCAGCTTCTGCCATTTATCAAATTAGTAGCGCATTTATTCCTACACCAGATGTGAAGTTACCACTGTACATATATCCCGTTTGTTTCAACATTGTACATATATATGGCAGAGCTCAAACACGAAGTTGGTCAATTCATCTGCCGAACATCCAACAGGTTTATGGTTGAGTAACTAAATATCAATTTCCAAATTCAACATAAAAAAAATCCCCAAACAACTTGTTCATACATTCTGTCTTCAACAATGGCTTATGCTCGCAAAAAAATATGAGGCAAAAGTTAATTTTGAGTTCGCTTGTATGCATATGAACCGAAGAAGTAGCAAGTCGTTTAGACAAATGTGACGTACCCCAGCTGCGATAAAATATATACCGTACTAACAAGAGTACATTATAATTCATTTCTCTTGCTGCTGTTGAATGACCACATGTGAGTATTCAGATGCAGTAGAACTAAGACCAAAGTGTCAAAAACTAGTTTTCTGAGTGAAATGCATTGAAAATACTAATTATGACATAAAATCAATGTTACACGCTTCCTGTTTAGCTCGCTGACGACACACTTACGCAGACAAAATTAAGTGTGTAACTAATACTGGTTAAAAGTTGTATTGACACGAATTGACTCATCGCCATACTAGATTATTCTCTCAGATAATGATATCACATTTTAGACATAACACGTATGTTACCATAAAGCACTATCTTCATCCAAAAAGTTGAAGTGTAACACGTGATGTTGACACTTATTTAAAAGCAGGAGAGGTTTAAAACAACAGCATACAATTCGGAAACAGTGAACGTCTGAGGGCGGAAGAAGTGAGGTGCTATCAACGACGTATATTTATTTCAAAACACAGGCAATTCTGATAGAATAAGAAAGGCATATTTACAAATTTGTCTCTTACATCATTTCGGAAGTCCAGTGTACTAAGGGGTTGCGCTTCTTTTTTATTTATTCTCAATTATCCTGAAATAAAAAACAGATTACTTTAATAACATCAAATTTTTAGTTCTGATACGGAAGACCAGTTTAAAAATTCCGTTTTTTTAAAAACCACCATAGCTTCAGTAATACAACATAGCTAATAGCAGCAACACAAAGAACATGAAAATATTTTTTTACTTCATCTTCCTGGCAATTCAGATGGGCAATTTTAGGATACCAAAATTATAACCTGAGTACACGACCTTGTGTTGCTTGTTTGAATGTATCACCAGAGAATTAATAATATTCGAAGGCATTTTGCTGTGAGAAGATCCATATGATGAGGCAGGATATCCTGAGTTTATCTTGATCAAATTTAATAAGTTTGCATATTTGGAGCATTCTGTTTTATAGGTGAGTGAAATTTAGTGCACAATGATTTTGTACATTGTTTTGTACGACCTGTTCATTTTGTTACATTCACACCTGGCGATTGACTGTCTTTTTGAAGGTGTTTTTCACTTGCGAAGTTATGCATACATTATCATTAATGTTTATTTGCCCTCGGTTAAATCACTGAGTTTTAAATGACGACTATTGACGAAAAACTTGTGCTGTTACATTACGTCACATATTACTAATGTTGTCTAGGAGATTTACAGTTCCGTAAATAGGATAATACTTTCTTTCTTCTGGAGCTCACTCGTATCACTTTATTAGACTCACATT
The DNA here is from genome assembly GCA_944470205.2 of Schistosoma margrebowiei. Lineage (NCBI taxonomy): Eukaryota > Metazoa > Platyhelminthes > Trematoda > Strigeidida > Schistosomatidae > Schistosoma > Schistosoma margrebowiei. The sequence goes on along the minus strand of OX104025.1, from coordinate 45,555,707 downwards.
CGTATTATATGTCTTGGTAATGGTTGGTCTAATCAGTCATGCATCGCATAACTTGATACATTCACTGGTTTCAGCTGCCGCATCACATAATAACAATAACAAAATTATCAAGATAAGTCTTCTAGTGGTAAGGGTCAGTAGTAGTACAATAGACTAGGTTTAGGAAAAAACGAAGGATTTGAGATATTACGGTTATTGGGTCGATGAGTCCATCTGTTCTGTAGTGAATGGTTCTTGTTGATTTTCTGTCTTGAGTTTGTATTGTCTTTCTTCTATCCATTCAAGGCATCTATTTGTAGACCTATACTTTGAAAATGTCCACATAATATGTCTGAACTCAATTTATGTAGAATATAATGATTTTTCCTCTTAATTATCTTGTTGACAAGCTTCTTGTCCAATGTCAAGTGCAAACGACTGTATTTATGTCACCAGTAGTTTGCTTTCTGTGTCATATAATAACCTAATAATACATGATCACACGACACTGCATTTTCTATCGGTCCGAAACTGAACAGCACTTAAAAATATTGAGTAAACTGATCACACAAACGTATACTTTTATAAGAGGATACTTTACACGAATTAATTGTGCAAAGAAACAATTCCCAAGATTTCTTTACAATATACTGTGTTGGTATGCGACAATTTAAAATTAGCTAAGCAGTTTTGATATCTTGGTCTTCATGTTATCATATATAATCACTTAAAGTAATAAGGCCATTGGTTTTATCTTCGCTTTCGCCCTTGTAACCAGCTGATTAGGGTCATTATACATTGTGAGATTTCAGCTTCGCTCTCTAAGGCATACTAGTTTAGTCTTATCTGCATGAACCATTTCAACTTGAAACATTATAAGTATTATCTTGGTAGGTCATCATTATTGAACCTGAGTAGTTTAGGATGACTATGTAGTACGGATAATTGGCTTGCATACTCATATATATAATCTATACCATCCGGTGGCTGGCTATTTCAAAGTTTCATTTCAATTTATTCTTAGTCTGACCATTATTTTTGTAAATGAACCTTATGACAGTTGGAAGAACAGAAATTAACTTATAACTGACTACTTGGATGTTCAGATATTCTGATATGAAACCACATTAATAATTGATTTGGTATAATGCGATTTGGAAAAAAAACTCCCAAAGTCGTGGAATCCCTGCTCGTAAAACACAGTAGTAGTAGATTCATCGTCTCAGCGTTTCTTTGCTTCAAGTGCTTCTTGTGTATTAACGTTCTCTTACCATTCGAAACGAAATCATACTTGTCTAGCGCTTTCACAAAATGATTCACTTGCAGGTATTTCGAACCCCAAACGCTTCGTATTCTTTTTTAAAGTTGAGTTTAAACCTTGGAATTCTAATGATTAAATAATATAGTTTAATATTTCTGAGTTGAAATGTCTACACAGTGCGACCTATCATTGTAATATAACGCCCTCAACTTTGGTATGTAAAGCATGACAAAGTGAATGCCTTTGTGCCACTGTAACTGGACTTAGACCATAACACAGTGTCTGTGATCGTCCTCGGTTAACATTCGAACCTACCACGACGGCTCAAAGTGGCAAGTAATGACTTTATAAATTAATGTTGTAAAAAAGTTGAATGAGGAGCATTCAAACGCATGAGATTAGTAATGGAAACTATTTAGTAACCAAATTTTGGTTACTATTTGAAAGACCTGAAAGGTTAGAGTTAGTAGCGATTTATGAACATTAATTACTACACTAAAGATGTATTTGTGTTTAATTTTAACTCAAGCTTAGTCGTTCAATATTTAGTCGCGTGTATATTTTATCCCGCCTAATATTGGCTGGTGTAAGAATACGTCGGAAGGAAACTAATGGTGGTCAAAACAAAACATAATATCAGTCCATGGAGTCATCGACTGTTGAATTGATCTGAGTAGACAGGTAAAGACTATCTGGTTAGGGTCCATGTGACTATCGTAACCAATAGTTGGAGGTGTTTGATGATATATCTCAAAAGTGGTCTTAACAAGACAGACCTATTCACTCTTTGTCTTTCGTTATGTCTTCAGTTTTGAAGTTATCTTATGCTTTTCTGTTCCGAGATTTCATGGTTTCTTCTCGAGTCACACCGTTTATGGCTACTGTTTTCAACCACCACATATACTATTGCTTTATGCACTACCCTAAAAGTTATCTTAATAATTTAATCTTTTTGTGCTCGTATGGCGTAAGGATCGATGCACATATGTGCCAGGTTATATGTGTATGAGTGATTAACCAATTTATTCAGTAAGCTATTTCAATGGATCATCGAAGTGAATCAAAAGTAGAAAATAATTAATAGGTTGAACTGTTAGTGTATGTACGTAATATGCGAGGTAACTAACTTATCAAACATCTACAAATGTGTGAACTACGCTGTGATTTATAAGACGGTGTGGGCTTGCAGGATATAAACCAAAAAACTAACTGAAAACTGACTGAACAAATCAAGTGGCCTCACGTGCATAATCAAAAAATAACAAAATATTCTACTTTAATTACTTCCGTATCACGTTTCAGATCTCAAAAAAATAATGCATCATAACATGGTAACTCAACATGACAATCCTTCCATAACTATATACCATACACCAATAGTTTTATTCAGTTTCTATTTTTATCAACAAGCTTTGTTGTGCTAAAACAAACAGAACATAGATTACAGTTTCTTCCATTATGGCGAATTTATAGTGCATCTTAGTTTTCCACCATAATGGCTTTATTTTTCTCAAACCCATTTCGGCTTTGACCAAGTACTGACACTATCTTTCACACAGTACGATACGTAAACATTTACTTAGCAAATAAATCATACTGGTTACTGTTATTTAGCCTTTAATACATGCCCTACAGTTTAGTAAATGAGTTAGTATATGACATAATTCTCCGCCTTTAATATAATAAAGAGGGAACGAATTGAGCGTAAAAATATACTTTCAATTTCTTCGCTCAATTCGTTCCTTTGTTTGCCAAGTGTCAAAATGGGAATTTTCACTTTAATATAATGATAAGTACATATTCTGAAAATAATAATTATAGAATTCATGCCTGTAAACTAACATGATCACTTACTGTACGGTGATAGTCGTAAGGAACGTGCACCATCCCAGGTTGGTTTACCATACATCATATGTCTGACAAATAACACTGATGTACATATTGTTTTACCCATCTGGAGTAGTGGATCACTGGTTAAGACATTCGACTGTAAGTTACCAGGTTGCAAGTTCGGACGCCACTCTACGTACTTCAATCTAGACTACCGGTCATTATCACTAGCCCTTCTACTTAGAATGTGAATTTTACCTTGCAAGTGAGTTAATATATCAAAACTCATTTGAAAATCTCAATTGAAAATATTGCTTGACGACATTAACGTGTAAGGACAAACCTCCAACATCCAGCTTAGCACCTTTCTCTATCTACATTAGTTAGAGGAGATACGGCAGCGAAACGTGACCATTAAGAGTAGAAGACACTCGTAAGCTACTAGTATTTGACCACAGATACCTCAGAAATATTGCTGGCGTCTGCTGGGATCACCGGGTATGTAATAGTGAGGTTAGACGCAGGTTACTAGGAAATGATGGTAAATCAGTTGATGAGGTTGTGAATCTTCATCGACTGAGATGGTTGGGCCACGTGTTACGTATGTCCGAACACCGATTACCACGACGTGCAATGCTAATCGGTGTTCGGGATGGTTGGAAGAAAGTTAGGGGCGGCCAAACCAAAACGTGGCATCAGTGCTTGAAGTCACTAACTTGTAGTCTGAGCCATATTGGGAGATGCAAACTACTTAGTTGTGGTCCGCATGACTATCGTAACCAATGGTTGGAGACTCTTGGTGACATGGCTCGGAATCGATCACACGAGTCGGTGTATACACTCTCTGTCTTCCCTTAAACTAAGAGATTAAAATCGCTTCATATCTTTCTTTCTACGAACTAATTCTTTCTTCCTGTACTGTATCCTTATATGCAATCTTTCTTTTATATATTACTACCACTGAATTAACTACTTCTATGTACTTGGTGTTCATCTTGTTGTGTTAATGAGGTATGGCAACTTGAACCGATGTATATATGCGCCTGGTCCTACGTTGTAGCTGACTGAGAGGAGAAATATGTCTGGTGTTTGGAACTACATTTAGTTATTGAAAGTTACAGTAACATGATCATCAAACGTACATAAATCAAAGCTGATAAATACTGAAGAAAACAATGATAATGGACAAAATGAGTCATATGTTAAAATGGATTTTAAAAAAATGAATTAATGAAAATAGATGAGTATAAAAATTGATTTTTAAAATTGGAATCCATACTTAGTACTAACTCATTTCACCAAAAGTTAGGTTAACAAGGCAGTGTTGTTTTTTCTCGCGGTCTTCAAGAAATAGTCTAAATATACACACCAAGTCTATCGATCATTAGTTAATAAATGTAGTTTATCAACCGAGTACATGTTTTTGAACTGATATTTAGTAATACTTCCGTACTAAGCGAATGAAGCTGAGACGATTGTGAAAAGCAAGAATAAAACAGATTGAATTCAAGTGCATCACTGTGGTCGATTTCCAGTCAGTTCCTCTGTTATCTACTACGATAGAACAAAAGCTACTCATGTCCCAGACTTTAGAACCGATGGAGGTTTATGGTTACACCAGTAAATTTGGTGTTTTTACCTGATTTACTATTCACAGCCCCTCTGTACTCATCTTTTTGTAGTTTCATGAAGTGTAATAAATACGTTGTAAGCAGTCGTAATCAAATACTCTCAACCTTAATTTTTCTAGCTTCATATGCTATGATTAATGTATGTTGTTCAATACAGAGTGAACTGTTACTCACTGTACTCGCACTTTGATAGGTAGGAAAACATCTCGCATGTGCTAGACGCAGCACAAATTGGCTATGATTATCCGTGCTTTATTGTATCAATACAGAGTTTTCATTCAACAACTCGTCATTGACTAAATAGGTTTACAAGATAAGTCACATAATCAGTGCTGTTGACCACTCCACTTCCATCCATGAATTCAGACTAGCTCTCAAGCTTCATTTTGTGTTTACAAGGACAAAACAACCCTATTTATTTATTTATTTGAATACATAAATGTTGGTAAAAAGGGGCACCAAACACATATGCGCCACACAAGTCACTTGATTTGTGTGTGGTCTGTGATACATTTGATGGGTTTTTGTTCTCTGAGCTGGATTGTTTGGTCGTGGAGCTTTCATCGTTCCTCTGAACGACATTATCAACATAAACGTCAAGTAGAAGCGAAGTGTTCGAATTTCTGTGATACTGCCCAGGTACCTAGAGCCTTAGACCTAAAGTTCTGATCCACAAGGTAATCGAGCAACGTCGAGAGATGCAGTCTCATGGTAGCTGATGACCAACAATAGGTTCATACGCCATTTGTTCCCTCAGGATCATGGAGCCTATGTGCACCATTGGTTTAGAATCAGGGTTTTCTAACTCCCCTATGTGGATCTTTTATGTTCACCAACGTAGTCAAAGTGCCGAACATTCGCTTTTCGTCCTCTCAATTTCATAAACAACCACCCGTTTTGCGGGAAGGCAGTGAGTAGGATTTCCCTGATAGTGGCTGTGTACTTATGGCCATGTGAGAGCATTTCGAGAGGAACAGCTAACTCTCTCCATCCTTTGCCTTACCAGGGCATAAAGCCTTATTATTTGAGGTTTTCAAAAGACTGTACCATATCATTACTGTCACTGAACCGAACCATGTTGTCTGTATACTTTAAGTGAGTGGGCCTCGGTACGAAATCTTTCTCTCTTACAAGTTAAACAAAGGAAACATCTGGTTTCCTTAAACTTCATTTCACTGCGTTTAAATTATTTAATTATTGAGTTGACTTTTATACTTGCTTTCGTTAAATGTCTTAAATGGTTTTTCGTATAGAAATTTTAAATGTGATTTTTTTTCTTTATATAAAGGGATAATGTCTGCTTTAAAATTAGAAGATCCCACGGTAGATGTCGGTGATATCGAAAAATATCGTATGGCTTTTTTAATGCAGTTTTTTGTACAACATAAACGAAGATTTCGATTTCCACGTCTTCGCTTACAGGTATTTACTTGATTATTTTATCCAGATCTTCAATTTTTATGGTTTATCAGTAGTAGACAATGTGGTTTTTGTTTTGTGAACTCTTAGGTCTAGTTTTCAATTTCTTCCCTTTGTTGTTCAGAGGAAAACTATTGCAAATTATGGTACTATTTCAGATGGTTATTTTGCAACATAGGACTGTGAAATGAGATGTGTTTGTGTAGAGCTCTCATTTGTTAGTCCTCCACAACTCCCTAGGTGGGTTTCTATGGATTATGCAAATCGATGTTTTGAGACTTTATCAAACATAGCTAACAACAGAAACTAGTGGTTATCCCACCATAATTTCCCATTACTTTCTTCGTAACATTTAAATGAAACTTCATTTGTTGATTAAATAAATCTCATTTCCATTTCTACTGAATATCATTCGAATGTACATGTGGCATATTTTTTCCGGCTCCTATTGTTTGAAAATACTTTTGGCTATAAATAAATAAAAAAATAATATTAGCTAACTAACTTTTTATTGTTAATGGAACTGAATAAAGTTCCGAAAACATTTACTCCATGGTAATTTTGCTGTCTTGTTTAGTTCATCGGTAATACATTAAAAGTTTTGTATTTAAGTTAGACAGAAGAAAGGAAACAATATTCATTGTATTTGTATAGTAAGTTAGCTTATTACTTCTTTAATCAATCTTTATATGGCATCAGTGCAATAATCTTGGTTTATGATTGTCTAAACTTAAAATCCATCACCTGGTATTCAACTAGTATAGCTATTCATTCATTAAGATATTTATCTTCAGGGAATAGATACTACTCATATCATAGTTCAGAATTCTGTACATATTTTCCAATTTACACATCTTGAAAAAGTTATTTGAAAGCGGTAGAATTATCTAGATTTCTCATGGTAAACTCACTATTTTATCCAGTATTCATTGATTTATGAAGCTGTAATACTTCGAGACTACTGAGATTAAGGTCTTGTAATTAAGATACGATAACTTTTATATTCGTGAAATCGTTTTCTGTATATATCTGTACATTTCATCTAAGAAAAATGCCTAGTACGATTGGTGTACGAGTAAACTAGCAAAACGCTAGATGAAGTTAAACTAAGACATATCACTAGTTCATGAAGTCATTGACAATTGGAGTGAATTTTACTAATCGGTTCAGACTACCTGGTTAGATTTCACGTATTTACCGTAATGAATTGTTAGCAACTTTTGGTGACGTTGCTCACAATTATCTTTAAGGACGCGAGGGCATTCAATTTTTGTCTTTCCTTAAAAATTGAGTCCCTCAATTTTATAACTTTTGTTTTTTTAATTCTATACCTAATCTTTTCTAATACTACTGATACTGTTATTGCTTCTACTAATTCGGGATTTGTTTTGATAATTTTATCTCGCTATAGTAATAGGGTGTGACAATTTGAACCAATATACATATGTGTCAAGTTCTATTTTGCACATAAACTGATTAACTAAATCAACTAATTTTACAAAAGTTTTGTCTGTAAAAGGGATAAGCTTAAAATAGTCATAACAAAATTTAGCCTATTATTAACCAATCAGAAAATAGTGATTGTAAATAAATAGTCTATGGATCGAAATAAAGCAAATTCTTACACAGATAAGTAAAAAAAAACAAACAACGACATAGCAATTTATCCATATAAATGTAAAACATTCACCTTCTTAAACTCTTATAAGGATATAAGTTTCCAAATCGTTCCTGATTATGATTTAAGGATAAGGTTAATTTTGTGTTAGATGCAACCTATACAAAAAGTATTGAACATTTATTACATATAACATCACTTTTTTGTTTACTCTACGATGATAGAAAATAGTTTCTAATTATCATTTTACATATTCTATGCATTATACTGACTGACTGAGTTAATCAGTCAGTAACAACGTAGAACTTCGTACGTACGTACATCAATTCAAGCATTATACAAAGATATGTCAATTGTGTTATTTTATGTGATTCAAGATAAAAGTGATCGATTTTGTTGTTGTTGAATTTCTCTCATTTTCTCAACTTCGACTAATCTCTACACTGTATTTTTATAATTTTATCATTGGCAATAAATAATAATAATAATAATCTAATCTGAAAATAATTACAAAATTCATGCCGATTCATAGACATGATCAAGTTGATACAGATAGCAATGTTATGTATAAATGACAGATGTATAATTTTTAATTGTTTGGATTGGTCAATAATTGTTTAGGGAGAGCATTTTTCACATGGATTACAACAGTATGAGATATTCTTTGAGAACTACTAATTCTTTGTCAGTCGACATGCTGTTAATGTATGAACAGTGTATTTGTGGTCATTTCCTTTTCGAAAATTGAGTGATTATAGTCATCTGTAACAGGGTACTATGTGGTTATGTTTCCTAACGTTGCTCCACTGCCTTGTGGATTAGAGCTGTAGGTGAAAAGCTCGATCAGTGATTCATTAGGAAAACCATCTGCTTTAGTTTGGCCAACTGGGTAATTTCTCAGCTCTTACACAAATTTTGTGTGGTGCCTGTATATTTTAGCAGCTACAGAAAAAAACGGAACAACAACAGTAATAATTACTATGATCAGTCTATTGTTATGCATGTTCCAGGTTGTTAGGAATAAATATGATTTCAGTCAGCGAAGTTTACGAGGGACGGCATAACTGTAAAATATATACAGGTAGGGAAGTTTGATGAATGGTCTCGGTAGTAATAATGATTAAACATTTATCTCTCTTCTAATTTCATTAGTAGAATGGGATGTATCTAAAGGTTTATGAAAATGTAAGGCAATCTTCAGATACAATGAACAATTAATGGAGGTGATGTGATTTCACGGACATATTGAGGCATATTACTTCAAAGCCTCAAACATTTTCTGGTAAATCGTGAAGATTTAAGATGAGATCGCTTCACTAATGATAAACAGTTACGGATGCTATAACTAGGTGTACTTGAATAGTAGATTGCATCAGTATATATAAAAGATAGTTTATAATGTATTCTAAAGAGAAAAATAAGATTAAATTTGGTTTCATTCCTCATTTCTATAAAGGGTCGAGTTCAAGCTTATTATATATCTAGATATACATAGTCAAATGTATAGTCATTCCCAAGAATACAAAGTGTAAATTGCCTCTAAATAAATGCCAACCGTAATTTATCTTTTTATATATGAACACTACTAAATAGTACAATCAACTCTTGCTATCCCCTAAAAATGGAAAAAAGATAGTTCAACTAATTTGTTATGTTTTTTTTTTCTTTCAATAACACATTTGTCGATAATTTTTTCGTTAATTTCAATAATCTGTTAATCAATCGTTTTGTTTACTCCCCATATATCTATATCTATATACATATATTCAACTTGAAAAAGGGAAAAAAAAGTGATCGGATATTTTTCCAATAGTTGGACACTCTGAGTTCATAAGATTTTTAGAATTTACATTTCTGTTAGTGTAATACTACTACTACTACTACTACTACTACTACTACTAATAATAATAATAATAATAATAATAATAATAATAATAATAATAATAAAGAATAAATCTAAATCAGTTTAACACACGAAAAAAAGTAAAAAAATCAACAAAACTTATCAAAATTCATTTGTTATATGTGGATGCATAGATCTGGGGGTGGTTAGACCAAAAACATGACACAAATCCATGAAGTCACTGACAAGTGGACTGAGCCATATTGGTAAGTGTAAACTACCTGCTTGGGATCCGTTAGACGATAGCAACCGATACTTAAAGGCCTTGAATGACATGGTTCAAAAATCGTTTGAAATGATGCAAGTGTTTCTGATTACTGCTGATACTCTTATTATGTCCAAATAAGCATAATGAATGATAACTTTTGGGATCCATTTATGAACCAATACTATGTGTATATTTTTATCGTATAATTTTTAAATAACTAAACTATTCATATTCATATCCCTCTTATCATGAGCTTCATTTTGACCTAAGAACTATTATTATACGTTTTACCATTCTTGAATTATGCCCTGTCTATGAATCACTACCTCCCACATTCACAGCCATATTCCGCCAAATCTTGTACAAATGTTGTTTTCTATTTTATGGTACGATGTGGCCTGTTTGATTGGTATATAAACGCCGTATGTTTGAAATAAATGATTCATATCACAGAGGCTAAGATTGGTATTCTAAACTTAACTGGCTGGGCTAGACAGGAATCAGGACCGATATGGACTCGAGATTGCTCGTACTTGTTTTAAGCGTCATTGGTCCGATCGATAATTCAATGCTCTCTAATTGACGGCCACAAGTTAGAACAAATCTTACTACCTCTACTACTATGGGATTTGAATCGACAATTGTCTCTGTGTGCTAATGTGATTTGGCAACTCGAACTGATGTACATACGTAAGAAGTTTTACGTTGTTGACTATTTATTTAGATGCATGGAACGTCCTTCATTATGTCATTCATTGTAGTTAGATTGATTTCATTCTAAACTTTACAAATAACATTGAATTCATCTATCTTTTTTTATAGAATTCTTATGAATTTTAATATTATCCATAGATTTTCAGAAAAATAAATTTACAGTTGATTTGATAAAATGATTTAATTTACACTTTCTTCTTTGTTATCGATACTACTTATAAACTTTGTTTATGCATTTGTATGTGTGTTTGTGTTGATGTTTACGTCAAATACTTTCATGTAAATTAGTAATATGTCTAGATTTTGTCTGTTCACTGAAGGATACTAGACAATTAAATAATAACTTATTGTTATCCGTCACAACTATATACCATAGTTATAGTTATTATAAACTCCTATAATTACTACGATAAATGTATTCAATTATGGATCTAATTGAACTAAAATGTAACGATAAATTATGAATCGTATTCTCTTGCTGAGAATTACTTTCCGTAATTGATTCTTTTGTTTATTGAACTGGAGACTGAAAAAGGATTTTCATAGTCGATAACTCACATTATCAATAAGTGATTTACTTGATATTGTCAGTTTAAAGTAATAATCATAATGTGATATATGAGCAAATTTTCAAAGCCTTTATTGTGAATTTCTAATCATCTTTATTTTTATCTCAACACATAAATATTGGTACAAGAGGGCACCAAATATATATGCGCCACACCATATTTGTGTGGGCTGTGATACTGCCCGGGTGCCCAGACCGAAGCAGGTGGTTTTCTTAGAGGGCCACACCTCGAGCCTTTGACCTAAAGGTCTGATCCATAAGGCAGTAGAGCATCGTGAGGAGATACATTCCCATGGTAGCCAGTGACCAATAATTGGTTCATACGCCATTTGATCCCTCAGGATACTGGAGCCCATGTGCACCATTGGTTTGGGATCCTGTTAAAGTGGGAATAGTTTAACAATTTATTAATTATTCTGAATTCGCACTCATCTTTCTGTTGAAATTACATTGAGAGAAGACCAACAACATCAGCTTTTAACCTTTCCTTATCTCTGAACCTTCTGTTTGATTGAATTATGTCAGTTGACTACTAAATAGCATTTACAGTTTGGAATCACTAATAAGTGAATAATACTGTGTAAATGTTAAGAATTCTATTTTATTCATTCAGAGGCTAGGTGTATCAACAATGTACTCAAACTAATTCAATCTAACCAAGTGAAATTTTAAGGTCAACGGTCAGTTCTAGAATAACTTATATGAATTTTTCTGCTCTAATGCCCTATTCTTGTTATCTTAGTGAGTAGATTTAATGTATAACAGAGAGATACTTGATGACATGTTTCCATTATCAGCTATATCATCAAAGATTCATTCATTCTTTATGTTGTTCCAAATATCCAAACAGTTATTACCATGCATTTTTTAAAATCTAATACCCTATAGTTGATAACTTGTCCCATTTCTTTTAAGATAAAACTACCCATTGAAACAAATATTCACTACATATATCAATATGAGTTTATAATGATACCCTTTATTATTTATATCTGTGTCCATACTCCTTTTTTTCAAATTCTTGAATTGCATAATATTATATTATATTTCTTACATTTTTTTTCTAGTCGTTACCATGGTGTAAAGAGTATATTTCGAGGTAGTTTTAAATATTCATTGTAACATTAATACATTTTTCACTATGGAATCGATCAATTAGTATAATAATAAATATTATTCATGGTATTAAATAGTATAAATGCGGTTATGTATTATATTTGATGTTCCGTTTTTTTCTTCTTCTTGCAACAACTGTCTTCATCATTTTACGTGTATAGATATATATACATAGAATATAATGTGAATTGTTTTTCCTTTGTTCCATTCTCTGCTATACTATTCAATACAATGGTAATCTGTTATGATTAGTTAGATGTAGTACAGACGCGCCTGTCTCTCACTTCAACATGGTAGACATTTTCACTCAGTAGTATATATGTATATATATATTTTTTTTCCAGAAATGATTTTTTTCCTTTTCTTTTAGAAAAAGGTATTTCTCATCTTTATTATCTCGCTGGAAAATATACCGTTTATTATTATTATTTTTAGTGGTTTGGATAATTTTTTTCTGGTTAGTGTTTTTTAGCGAGTTAGTTTTCTATGGGATGAGGTCGCTAAACCCATACCCAACCCTCCTCCTTTATCCGAGCTTGGGGTCGATAGTAGCCCCAGAAAAGCTCTAGGAGGAGTTATTATTATCATTATTAATTTTTTAAAGAAACACAAATTTTATTTTATTTGTTCTCTTGATCTGTATTAAATAATCATTTCGGAAAGATGAAGAATATCGTTTGTTACCATCACCTATATTATTTACTTACGCCTGTTACTCCTAAAGGAACATAGACCGCCGACCAGCATTCTCCAATCCACTCTGTCCTGGGCCTTCTTTTCTAGTTCCATCCAATTCTTGTTCATTTTTCTCATGTCTATCTCCATTTCCCGGCGTAATGTGTTCTTTGGTCTTCCTCTTTTCCTTTGACCTTGAGGATTCCATGTGAGAGCTTATCTTGTGACGCAGTTGGATGCTTTCCTCAATGTGTGTCCTATTCATTTCCTGATTTGTTCCTCCGCTGGGACCTATATACACATGGTTATTACATAATCTGAAATTTTTATCCATGTGTACTATAATAGTATGGAAATGATGTCATGTTTATTGTAAAATTTTAATTATTCATCAATAGTATATTAACATTGTTTATCATGTACTCTATTAAGTTATTCAGTTTAGTGTAAGTTTAGAGAAAGACCAATAGACAAATTGCGTCGAGAATTGGAAGCGGAAACCAAAATAATAAATAGCAATCGGAAACAGCTGGAAAAGATCACCCAGGACAGAATTCTATGGAGAATGCTGGTGGGTGGCCTATGCTCCTCCATGAGGAGTAAAAACTGCAGGAGTATATATATATATAACTGGTTGAATGACACTTGTTCTCAGTATATTGATGATTGATTTAAAGGACTGGGTTTTGTGTGTACATAAATTAGTTTGTTTTCATAGATATGTATATGTATGCAATATATTCATAGTGTTGTAACATATAACAAATTGAATACAACAATATTCTAGTCTTTTGTTTTGTTACTTTATTGCACCGATTATTCTCTCTCTTTCTTTACGGTACTGCATACGGATACAGCATCGCTTACGTGTTTATTTGTTTGTATGCACTGTCACACATCCACTGTAACAAGAATTTTGTTATCACTTAGCCAGCGCATGATCATTTTCTTGTGATTAGTATTAATTTATAATTAAGCTGAAATAAGCATTATTTTTATCACCAGTCAGTCATTATTGACGTAGATTACCTGATACGAGTGTATATTATCATTCCAATGGAATTCTAAACTTCAGAGATACAATTTGGAAGGAATAAATAAAATCGTAAGATTAAAAATGACACCTAACTCATGACATAAAAAAGATAAATTGAATCGTCGTACTGTTGGCTGATATTTGAGCTGACCGTTTCATCTCACAGTGATAATGTACTCTGATAATTTGAACAGATGTACGCATGTTCCGTGTTCTACATTACATATGATTGACTGTTGAGCGATATTTATTTACATCACACTCAATATCTCCAATTATTGTTTAAGCTCCACAACTGTTATGTAAAGTCTTACGATCCAAAGCATATATATAATTGTTATAAGTAAATGGTGTAATGAGTTAATCAGTATGCCTTAGAGTAGTTTAAGACACTTGACTTTCAACAATGTGCTCGAATACTCCTAACTCTGCTCTTGAACTGCTTCAGATTTCTGATGCAGATATTTCCCTTTATTAAGTTGAAGGAAATAAAAAGAATGAGTTGAGTAGGATGAAGAGCATTCATTTTATTCTTTTAGATAACCTATTATTTTTCTAAATCAAAATTACAAAGTACTTTAAATGTACTCGGAATAATGAATTCGTTCATACAGAATCGATAGAATCTGGCCATTCACCGCGTCCATTTCGTCTTATTTCGAACTCGTTAGCTGGATGGATCTGGGTTCGAGAGTTGATGTCCACTCCTGGATTTATCTCGGAGATACAGCTGATGTCGCATATAGGACGAAACACGTGTTTTGGATTCCACATTCTGTTTATTCTATATAAACCTATTCAATACATATATACCATATGCGAAAGAACATTTCGAAAAATTAATGGTAACAAAAGATGAAGGAACCAAACTTAAATAATCACTTAATGAATAACTGCTAATAATAAGTAAGGATAGTATACATTCAGTGAAACTTGATTAGTTAACCATAACATTCTTGAATCAGTATAAGATTGAAAATGATGACGCAATAAAGTTATCAAATAAGAGTGAAATATGTTTTATATGTTATTATTTATTCTACATAAATGGATCTAGTACTTAATACATTTAACTTTTATTTTCAATTATCCAATTAGTAACTTTGTTGATTTCATTTAGGATTGTATGATATAATCGTTGTGTTTTTTAAGTGAACGGGAAAGTTTACTCTATTTTCACATAGAACAATTTAATATCATTGACTATCAATAGTCAATTCCATCAAGTTAACTATGCCATAATATTGTGAGTTGTAATGATTAGGTTATAAATAATTATATATAAAGGTAACTGAGAAATATTCATATTATGAATATTGATTTCATCATATACCCTGTATGTATGGATGTATGTGTGTGTGTGTAAAAATTGTTAATTAGGCCAAATGTTATTGTATTTGTATGTGAATGCAACTTTATGATACTTTCTATTTATTTCTAATAGATAAATAGATTAGTTACAATTTCATAATATATTCATCAACTATGAAAATAATCGGTTGAAAATTTCAATATTCTGTCGATCTTTCTCATTCATTCATTCACTGACTTACTTACTGGCTTGTTCACTTTTCTTTTTTTTACATGTTATGAAATAATACCATTTTGTTTTTCTTATGATTGTTAAATACTATTGAAAGACCAATTGATTAGATCTAATGACAGAAAAACAAGTCTGATTGTTATTCTTTCTGTCGCTCGCTTGCTCCTCTTTTCTTTACCTGGTTTGTATTGTTTATTTGTTTTATTTTCTTTAATTAATGGATGATTAATATTATTTATTTAAACACATAAACATTGGTACAAGGAGGCACCAAGTAGATATGAGCCACATAAATCATTCGATTTGTGTGAGGGCTGTGATACTGCCCGAGTGCCCAGACCGAAGCAGGTGGTTTTCTTAGAGGGCCACACCTCGAGCCTTTGACCTAAAGGTCTGATCCACAAGGCAGTGGAGCATCGTGAGGAGATGCATTCCCATGGTAGCCGGTGACCAATAATTGGTTCATATGCCATTTGCTCCCTCAGGATCATGGAGCCCATGTGTACGATCGGTTTGGAATTCGGCTAAAGTGCCGGACATTCGCTTTTCGTCCTCTCAATTTCGTAAACAACACTCGTTATGCGAGAAGGCAGTGAGTAGGACTTCCCTGGCAGAGGCTCTAATATTGTTTGTATTCATTCCAATCAAATAATAATTTACACATTTCGATGTGATTTATCCTACCACGTTAAGGCGTTTCCATTAAATGATATGAGATTGTTTGAGTTTTTCTATAGGAATTACATCATAGATTACATTTCAAGTTAGTTGATCAATCTTCTATAGTTATTCTAAGGTAATTTCATGGTGTTCGAGTTAATATCGATTTATAAAGAAAAAAATTAATCTTCTCACTATTTATTTGTGGTGTCAGGTCCTGGAAACTTACACTTTATTTCTGCCTCACTAACTTGAAATTTCTACTATCATACTCTAAAGGTAGCATAACTCCTTGAGTTATTCATAATACTTTAGATTAAAACACTGGAAACAAGTTTGATACGATAGGTTATTAAACAATACATCATTTTTGTTTTCTCGGTTTCAATACTTATGGTTTGTGTTAAACCTAGGCTACAATCCGGTAACCCAAATGAAAGCAGATGGTTTCCTTAGTACAATCATCCCCAATTTCCATATCATCTGAGAGTATATATATATATATATATATATATATATATATATATATATATATATATATATATATATATTAAAAATTCCAACTCAATTACTCTAACATCTGATCATGTGAAAGCATTGAGTTGGGCTTCCGTGATTTCCTGGTGATATAGCAATATTTGAAGATGGAGTGCAGACAGTGTTAACCCCCATATAGTTGCACTATCTCATTGGTATTTATCTTCTGAACGTTTCTGCCTCACAAAAAATATTGCTCCTAAGAAAACCTTTGGCATTCACGTATCATCAATAGACTTGTCTTGTAACTGTACAACAGTTAAAAGTTAACAATGCCAAATCTTAGGTCTGATAATGACTGTTCTCAGTTTGAGTTAATCTCGAAAATCAACATCAGGTGAAATGTTTTTTTATTACGTTGTTGCTGAAAATCTCAACTAAATTAATTATAAATATATTATAGATGTGTAGGTGTATACACTCCTTGTCTTCTCTTAAACCATAGGATTAAAATTACTTTATACCTTTCATTCTATGAACCGATCCTTTTTCCCTGTATCATATCCTTATTTATGCAATCTTTATTCATATATATTATTATCATTAGAGTAACTGCTTCTATGTATTTGGCGTTCATTTTGTTGTTCTAATAAAGTATGACAACCTGAGCTAATGCATAAATGTGCCCGATCCTACGTTGTCGATGACTCACTGACGATCTTGATGTCCAATTCTTACAAGTTTTTAATAATAGTCTAACTTAGATCAACTCATGATCAGTCTTCATAAATCCCCCATACTGATAACAGAGTCATGTGCTCACTAGTGATTAACTTGAAGATGTAACTCATAAGAGAAATCCTGACCAATGGAGTTTAATCCTTTGTTAGATGGAGATAGTTATCCACATTAGATAAGTGATGAAATTCATTAAACAATATAATCAATGACTGTATAATTAGTTCCAATTAGTTAAATAATGATGATAGATAATTACAATTAATAAAATGTACTTACTGATCAATATATTTTTTTTTTTACTTTTTGTTGTTGATTGTGATCGAATTAACTAGTTGTCTTATATTGAGTATTAATTTGTAAAAAAAACTAAAAAAGTAATTGTTATGCATAATGAAGTGTACTTTTTTTTTGTTCTGTACAAACATAGAAATGAATTTATACAACTCGTTTTTTTTTTTTTTAAAAAATTATGTAAATATAGAAGTGTTATTGGTTGTTGTAACTGATGTTATTGTTATATTTATTATGATCTTAGAATAAACTGAATAATTTCGATAAAATTGTATAGTGTTATTCCTTAAATAGAATAGTAGTATTTATTGATAATGTTATGATATCATAATGAATATGATTTGAGAGTAGGAATTTTTTTTAAATTTACAATCCGTGTTCCTTATAAACTGTGTGATATCTTTTAAAGGATTGTAAACTTTTTTTGTATGGTTAACATACTGTGAAGTAATCCAAAGCTAGCTACTACTAGCTTTAATATGATGGCATTTTTCACTGTAGTTTACAGATTAGGAGATTTAACTTTCAATGCATATGTTATGGATTCGAACCTCAGCTCATCTGCTTCTGTTTAAACATTAGTGTAACACAAATCATCAGCGTAAATTAAAAGTTTTAATATTATCTTATACTGTTCATTCTCTCATTACATCCCTTCTATTTGGAGCATATTCTGCATATTTTGTTTTCGTTACTATCGTTGATACTACTACTACTACTCATCTTATCAGTTTCATCTCTATGTTAATATGGTATGGTAAAGTAGAATGATACACATTTGTGCCAGGGCTTGTTTTGGTTATGATTGACCAGCTGATGACTCGCATTCACGTAAAATGTCTGATGCAAAGGTAAGTGTATAAACTTGTAGTTGATAATTGAGTAGCAGAAAAATAATCCTGTTCTCTACGTAACTTCATTGTTCAACTCAATTATATGATGCATATTTATACA
Source organism: Schistosoma margrebowiei (assembly GCA_944470205.2). NCBI lineage: Eukaryota > Metazoa > Platyhelminthes > Trematoda > Strigeidida > Schistosomatidae > Schistosoma > Schistosoma margrebowiei. The sequence goes on along the minus strand of OX104025.1, from coordinate 45,537,083 downwards.
CTTGTCTCTAAGCTAGCCACATGACGTGGGTATAAAGACTAGTGTTGCTACTCATCTGCCGAAAGTGAATCTGATATATGGTGCTTAAAAGTCAATTCATTATCTAGTATAAGACATTGTTCTAATTCAATATGCTGAACTATATAAAATGAACCGGAATAAGGTAGCTTTGCATGGTTAACTAATTTTGAATATAATTTTTTATATGTGTGTAATGAGCTGCATTTTTATGTAAAATTTAACTGTTCCTTCTGTTTATCAACCTCTTTTTTTCGATTGGATGTATGGATATATAGGACCTGTATCAAAAAGTTTTAAAAGATCCAGATCCTGTTGCATTTTGTGATCTTGCTGCTCGTATACTTCGGTTTTTAAATCATGACGATCCGGATATTTGTATGGCAACTATTGACCAAGCACTTGATCGTTTCGCAATTGATAAGCGTACTTCATATAGAATTAATATGCAACGTCATCGTAACGGGAAATTGGTGCATCAGTTGGGACCGGCAGCTAGAGCTGCATTATTGGATAATTTAATTGAATCAGTTTATGATGAACAGCCGGATTTCAACTTTACAACATGTTTCAATAGTTCCATATCTACAAATAGTGTTGGTGGTGGTGTTGTACGTGGTGGTGCTAATGGTTCCGGATCAACTGGTCTTGACCGAATCGATGCTCATGATTTATTTGGTTCTGGAGATTTAGGATCGGGTGATGGATGTAATGTTTTCGCTGAAACAGAAGATGTCAATGTACTTATTAAAGCTGGCCAGGATGCTCAAGGATGTAGTTACTATTATATGGATGGTAAGTGTATTTGCTTATTGTTCATCCATCATATATATACTTATAATTTCATGTTAAATGACTTTGACTTATATGCTTTTCTATTTATGAAAATGAGTATTTAATCTAAATCAAAATCATTATTTGAAAGTTGAAATTGTTTGGTATAAAAATCGTGGTTGTAAAATATAGGACATAGTGTTTTACAGTATCCCATGCACTAACGACTCAATAAATATACACCGAATTAGCCTTTCATATTGTCTTTGTGGTTTCTGAAGGCATCAGTCCTTGACTCTCGTCTATGTATAGACATTCTGGGTAGGTAAACTGAATAATATTCTTGATTATCCCACTGTCCAACCTTAGACTAAACACCGGTTCTATCACTAAGCACAAGTCAAAATCTATCATCACTTCGTTACGGTGTTTTTAAAGGCTGATGTTTGAATCCTTGACTTCATTTAAAATGACATTTGAGATGAATTTCAAAAACAATAAATTAGCAAATATCCTCAATAGATACCAGTTAAATTGCTCACTTCTAATGGTTACTTACCTCAACCTTTAATGTCACAACTACTACCCAATGAAAAAACACTTTGTTATGTAGTTTATATATCATAGTGATGAATTATAGGTTTCAAGAATGAAGAATTATAGGTTTATCAAAGATCTAGATCAAATAGCGTTAAGATGTATCTAGTAGATATATACACGCTTGACTTGAAATTGTCCATGTTTAATAAAGTGTTGAGTAACTCTGTCTTTCCAGATAATATAAACTATTTGAGTTAAGATTATTCTGTTTTTCTAAATCTGTCTTACTAGTGGTTAAAAATAATTATCCATTCATAAGGAATATGGAACTTGGCACATGTGTGCATCGATCCTTATGCCGTACGAGCACAAAAAGATTAAATTATAAAGACAACTCTTAGGGTAGTGGATAAAGCAACAGTATATGTGGTGGTTGAAAACAGTAGTCATAAACAGTGTGACTCGAGAGGAAACTATGAAATCTCGGAATAGAAAATCATAAGATAACTTCAAAACTGAAGACATAACGAAAGACAAAGAGTGAATAGGTCTGTCTTGTTAAGACCACTTTTGAGATATATCATCAAACACCTCCAACTATTGGTTACGATAGTCACATGGACCCTAACCAGATAGTCTTTACTTGTCTACTCGGATCAATTCAACAGTGGATGACTCCATGGACTGATATTATGTTTTGTTTTGACCACCATTAGTTTCCTTCCAACGTATTCTTACACCAGCCAATATTAGGCGTCAAGTTGGACGAAGGTTCGAGATACTCAATGCATTTCCCGACCAACTCTGTCAATAGGGATTTGCTATCACATCAAGGGATTTGCTATGTTTAACTAGTAACCTGTGTCTAACTTTAGCATTACATACTAATCGAAGAGGACTATATGGCATTTGTGAGCTAAGTATTATCTTGGTTATTGTTTCCTATAACCAGTAACTAATAAGTCACCTTAATGTATGTGAACTCGTTTGATATCTATCTAATACTCGTAATCAGTGATTGGACACATTGCATTATGACATGGTATGGGTACGATTTCAACCAGGTCTGTTGTGAGATAGTGATGGGTGTGTCGCTCAATTTCGTGAACTAGTTGAGGTTAGACGTTAACACCATTGGATACCGGCCGGCCCAGTGGTCTAGTGGTTAAGCGCTTGCGCGCGAGACTGATAGATCCTTAGGTTCGAATCTGGTGAGGAGGGATCATCGATGCGCACTACTGAGGAGTCCCACAATAGGACGGAACAGCCGTCAAGTGGTTCCATGGTGGTCTAGCTTTAATTGACTCATGGTCCCAACTATTGAAATTAATGTAATAATATTAATATTTTATTTTTCATTATTATCATTACTACTACTACTGTGATTATTTTTAACGTCTAAATGCATATCAATGGTAATAAGCTTATAGTCTTCTTTTTTCTTCAATGTTTACACTTCTTATTGAAAGTATTTGTGTTCATGTGTTAGAATGTAATACAATTAAAGAAGAAAAAAAATACTTCAATATAGTAGAGTAACATGTTTTCTCTTCATCGTCATCATCATCACCATGGTTGCTTTAAAATCTCTGTATTTTCGATTTTTGTTTATCTATGCATATTGTTGGTTTTTTTCTTCTCTCTCTCTCTGTCTACTTATATACTACTAGTTTGTCTAATATTATTACCATGTGCTTATTGTATTGTATTCTTTTCATTTATCAGTTGTTGATAGGTTTACTTTTTATTTACAATAATTTCAATATAAGTAGAGATGTATATATACAAATATTAATAATTGGTGTATCCATGTGTATAGAAACAATAGTCATCACTACAACACTCTTACTCATTTGTGTATTGCTTAGGTTTAAAATTTTAATTTGTAAATAGATGTTAGTGACTAATTCCTTGTTAAATTGATTGATTGGCTAAATGATTGGCCAAAAAAAACTGAGTGTTGTGGTAACTTGTCTGGTTTACCTAATTAATGATTGGTTAATAATAACAATATAAAAAAATTAGTTGTTGAGATTGTAGAAGTATCAATGTTAACATGAATAGTAATATTGTACAGTATCCTATAATGTATGACTCATTTTGTTGTTCTTCCCATTGTATATAACACCATGTATATACACACACACATTAAAACTGTCTGAATTTGTATTCATAATTCGATAAACATGTTGAGAAAATAAAAAGAAGAAAGTTTGAACTCTTAATAAAAGTTGATTCTATTTAAAAGAAACATAGAGATAAGTATTATTGATCAGAAAATAGAATAATTTCTGTACATATGACCTTGTGTCGTACTTTATGCGATAAATCGTTTCCCATCTTTAATGAATTTTATAGGGTAAATCAATTGAATTTGAGTTGTATAGGTCTATTGATTTCTGTTGCGTTACTTGTTATTAGACTTGTTCACAGCTTGATTGTTGTACAAAGTTGTAAAGATGTATTACGCCTAAATGCCCTGGTACAGCTGAGAGCGAGAAGAGTCAGCTCTCCCTCTTGAAATGATCTCACACAGTCACAAGTATACAGTCAATGTATATCACCAGTTATCTCACACAAATAGACACACAAAAACTGTATATTGTCAAGTCGAGTTAGTTGGTTTTAACATCAATAAACTATTGTTTACTAAATTGTTAATTAAAACACTGATCTATAAATTTGTTTCTTCAATCGGCAGTCTTGTTACGTTCATACACAATATAATTACATATTTCTACTTTCTCTTAATTCTTCACTTTTCAGATTTACGTCTTTATCGTGAACGTCCTCAAAATGGTATCTCATCACAATGGGATGTTGTTGTTGGTCCAACAGCTGATCAATGGTTAACATTTATTATGTCATTAAGTCGTAATGAAAAGGAATATGATTTATATTGTTTTTTAAAACAAGATTTGTTTGAATTAGTTAAAGAAAGTTTAGATGCATTAGAATTGCACACACCAAATAGTGAATTGGATTCAAATTATTTACGTACAAAAGAATTGAATGAATTAACTGAATTGAAACGACGTCAACTAGGTGTAAATCATAAATCACTAGTTGAAAATGATAAATTATCATTGAATAGTAATCATCATCATCATAATGCAGTGAATCATCTTAGTGTAAATGGTCCAAAAAGTGCATCACCTGCATTTTCCGGCGGTCATGGTATCAGTGGAATTGGAAGTTCCGGTAGTTCCACATCTGGTGCACCACTTACGCCTAGTTCAGCTCGTACACCAACATCTGCACCACCTGCATCAAGCATACAACAACAATTATCATTACCGCCTCCTTCAGATTGTTTAGAAACTTTACAAACATCAGTGAAAACAGAGTCTTCTTCCGGTACAAGTAAGTTATCCTTATTGTTGTATTATTATGATTATATATGTTGAAGAGTGTAACCTTTTAGCACTTACATTTTCGCTCTCATTGATTTCTCCGAATTTATTGATAAAAAGTGATCTTAAAGATCACATGCTTGTCGTAAGGCCTGAAGCTTTTGAGTTTGAACCCCGACGAGTTTGTATACAAAACACTGTTAGATATTCTTGAACAAGACACACTTATCCAATGATTCTTTCAGTTTTCAATGATCCTGCAACCAAAGTTTTTTTCATTTAAAGAGATTTTTGATTAATCACATTGGTTCACAATTAAATATCTCTTCCTGTTTGGTTTAATTAGTGTTGGATCCATTATACGTATATCTAAATAGTCGCGTATGGGTCTTATAGCTGAACAAACAAACTTGTTACTTAGTTTATTGAATTGAATTATTTCAGTTGATTGAATTGTTTTCAATTATTTTACGATATATATTAATGACATATTTTCTTTGATAGACACATTCCTACTGTATTTCGTTCTCTCTCTCTCTCTCTCTCGTAAACACACACACACATCTACAACCATCGTCTGACTACATTCGTTTTTCTCATGAGTAATTGATGTTACCATTGTGGTTATTTTTTGAATATGTATGCGCGTAGTTTCATTGAATATTTCCTTGTTGATGTATGAGTATATGTGTGTGTGTGTGTGTGACTAAGCCACGTGTTTCATGATGAAGGTCAAATTAAACAAGTATACAGGTTTTTCAACAACAATTTTTGCAAAAACTAAAATTTTCAATATTCATTTATATATAACAAAAAACACTTTATACATATTTTGCATAACATTTTCCAAGTGTAATCTAGTAATGTACTTGGCTTTAAGTCAGTCACACATGTATGTGAGAAAGAGCTCAATTCATAATAAACAACCCATCTAAATTAAAAGTGGAATGGAATCTGTGATCTAATGGTCGTAAGCAGAGTGTTTTTGTTTAAAACTAAAACTATTGTCCTACAGTTATTACTTTTTTCTCTTCATAAATTTCTTTACTTCTCAATATGTGTAAATCTCCACCTTTGGACTAATCGGTAAGGTAGTAAATTAGTGATTACCTTTTTGCAAAAACAAACTTATCTAACAGAACAATAGAAGATAGTTTGACGATCAACCATTGAATTATTATGGGATTTTGGAATTACTTTCACTTGGTGTGATTTTCTTAACTGAACAGTTAATATATCCTTAGTTCTTATACACAAAAATAACTTCTCTAACCGATTCAATGCACAGTGATGTGTTTTTTTAAATTTATTTGAACATAAATATTAGTACAAAGGGGCACCCAATACATATGCGCCACAAAAGTCATTGGATTTGTGTGTGGGCTGTGATACTGCCCGGGTGACCAGATCGAAGCAGGTAGTTTTCTTCGGGGACCACACCCGAAGTCTTCGACCTAAAGGTCTGATCCACAAGGCAATCGAGCAACGTCGAGAGATGCAGTCTCATGGTAGCCGGTGACCAATACTGTATTCATACACCATTTGTTCCCTTCAGGATGATGGAGGCTATGTGCACCATTGGTTTAGAATCAGGGTTTTTTTAGCTCCCCTACGTGGATCATCTATGTCCACCAACGTGGTCAAATCGCCTGTCATTCGGTTTTTGTCCTCTCAATTTCGTAAACAACCACCCGTGTTGCGAGAAGGCAGTGAGTAGGACTTCTCTGGCAGTGGTTGTATGCACGTGTCTTTGTGAGAGCATTTCGAGAGGAGAGACGACTGTACTCACTCTCGGCCATACCAGGGCATTTGGGGTATACTTAAATGTGCTTTTTAAACTAAAGTTTAGCGCATAAATATTATTATTAATCGTAGTATTTAACTACCTATTTCTCGGTTAGTGGTGTGTGTGTGTGCGTGCATATTTTGCAATACATTCAAAGTATACACCGGCCTACTACTTTTGTTGTTGTGTTATTTTATCTAAGAATCCCTGAATCTATTGCAAATAAATGAATTATCCACTCATTGAACATAAAATTTGTTCTAAATATTACAAATATAGCAACAATTCATTTAGATCTACAATAGTCAACTCACTGGTGATTTATTTTGACATGAAGTTTCTGAATTTGTAGTGGAAATTTCTGATTTCTAAAGTCCAGACTTGTACCACTGAATAATTCTAACTGTAAAAACTTTCACTATGTGAAACACGATACACTTGGGTTCATTCTCCGATGATGTTGTAGGTGAAAAAATTCAAATTAGGACATGAAACATGTGTCTAATACTTCCCAACTCTCTATGGTAATTTAATTGATATCAGTTTGTGAAATATATTACTTACAAACTAAAAAAGTATCTTTAGAAAATACCTTCTTTTAAACATTACAAATTGTTCATTTTCATGATAACTACTACTAAAATATACCTATCACATGTTGCGTATGCCTGAACACCAATTACCGCGACACGCAATGCCAACTACTGTTGGAGATGATTGGGAGAAAGTTAGTGGTGGGTAAACAAAAACGTGGCATCAATGTTTGAAGTCACTAACTTCTTGTCTGACCCATGTTGGTAGATGCAGACTACTTGGTTTGGCTCCGAGTGACTATCGTAAATAATGGTTGGAGATTCTGAGTGACATGGCTCAGAATCCATCACAATGGTGTATGTGTATACATTATCTGTCTTCCTTTAAACTATGAGATTAAGGTCGCTTCATATCTTTCATTCTACCAACTATTGCTTTCTTCCTGTATTATATCCTTTTATGCAATCTTTCTTTTATATGTTACCACCATTGAACTAACTAGTTCTGTAAATTCTATGTTCATCATGTTGTGCTAATGAGTAAGGTATGGCAACTTGAAGCGATGTATATATGTGCCTTATCCTACGTTGTATCCGACTCACTGACATATAAACAATGATAATAATAACAGAAACAGTTTTTTTCTCTATTTCTCTTTCTAATATTAACATGAAGTCGGTAATCTTAGTAGTGTTAGTAGTATTAGTAGTAGTTTTAGTTTTATATCAATGATCATATGACTCCCTAGGACACACTCAATCTAATTTATTTGTTTGTTTTTTCTATTCATTCATTATTTGAAAATGTACTTTATGTTTTTAATGTAAAAAAGAGATAAATATCATCATATGATAATACTAATGACATTGTTTATGCTAGTAAACTTCCTAACTAATGAACTAATCCACTCACTCACTCATTCATTCATCTATTCTGTACATAGAATAGTCAGCTAGTTTAATAAGTCTCATTCTCGAAAATATATTTTGTTCATATATCTTTTCAATAATTTCTGAAAAATTGACTTTATAAAATGGTACTATATTTTACCTAAACAAATAATATCAAAACTATTTAACCTCATTTTGGATTTCTCTTGACATGGGTTCAAATGTCAAATTTGTTTCACTTTTAGCGTAGGCAAGTTATTGATCTACCAACCCAAAATCGACTTTACTGCTCAACAGTTCACTTCAATGTGAAACATGGTCATTAAGAATAAAGGATATTTGTAGATTACTAGTGTTCGATAATAGGTGTCTTTGAAGCATTGTTCGTGTATTGTGGGATCACTGAGTAAGTAGTATCTGAGTTAGGAATAGGGTACCTTCTGAGGATGGAGAATTGATTGAGGAGATAGTAAATATTCACTAATTGAGGTAGTTGGGACATATGTTACGTATACCCAGTCACCAGTTACCTCGACGGATGATGTCTTATATGATAGTGCTCTAGAATTTGAATCGTTTACAGTTACTCAGGTGCATCCATTCCTTGTCTTTCCACAAATTATGAGATTTTGAATTCCGCATAATTTTTGTGTTTTTATTTCATTGATTTACAAACCTTCGATATTTTATCTTTCCTATTGCCATTGATAGTGTTACTGCCTTTACTATTTTGGAATTTGTTCTGACAATTTCATCTATCTGTGTTAATTGGTTATGGCAAGTAGAACTGATATTTCACATGTTGAAATCATGAGTCAGTTGAAGGTAGACCACCATTGAAGCCGTTACCAGTGGAGTTCAACCGGTCTGTTGTGAGATAACAACTCACTGAAGACAATGGTGTACGGTGGCGCAACTTCGTGGATTGGTTGAAGTTAGATATTAACACCGTTGAATGCCGGCTCAGTGGTCTGGTGGTTAAGTGCTCGCGCGCGAAACCAGTAGGTCATGGGTTCGAGCCCCGCGTGGTGCGGGATCGTGGATGCGCGCTGCTGAGGAGTCTCATATCAGGACAAAACGGCCGTCCAGTACTTCCAGGTTTTCAATGGTGGTCTAGCTTCAACTGACTCATGATTTCAACCTGTGAAATTTCTAAAACTCTCCACAAAACCCATTCTGATAGAACTGATATACCTACGTACGAGGTTCTACGATTTAACTGGCTGATCGTAGTGTAAAATAATTTTAGATTTATAATTTTTTAATTCAGGGGAAAAAAGGACTAAATTTTCAGTATGAATTTGTTATTTAAATCTATTCTTAACATTCTTGTACTTTTTCACATACTGTAACTTATTTCAATTTGTACAGTTAAGTGTTAAATTTCACAATACTTATGATAACTGCAAAGTCTGTCACAAAACTACTGATTTACAAAATGAATAACTAGTTGTCACGTTTAGTTTGTCAGTCAGTCAGTTAGCTACAACGTTTAGTTTTTAGATCTGACTGTGTCTTACATCAACTCCTTTGAATTGTTTTCAAATGAGTAGTAAATTTAGAAATATCTCATATTGTAACTTATTCATCATCGTCTACTACTCAATTTCACGTTCTACAGTTTATATGAGTCGGAGGAGTACAGTTTGAATCTGAAATCATCTTTTAGTTAAATACTGAATGCTTTAACCAGTAATCTATACCACTGCACTATTGTCAAATTATTATTATTATTATTATTATTATTATTATTATTATTATTATTATTATTATTATTATTATTGATGAACACTTTCCCCTTAACAAAAAAACATCATCATATTACAAGGATTAACACAAATCAATTGAGACGACCTACTACTATCATTATTCTTGATAAATAAATAATTTAACTATGAGTAATAGTTTACATATGGTAGATCTGATCAAAATATTGTCTGTAGTGTAAATAGGATTTAAACTTAGTGTACACATTAATGAGATGGTGGAGAAGATTTGTAGTTCAGATGGATAATTTTGATGGAGTTTTGTTCTTTGAGCACAACCAAAAACATCCAGTTCAAAGAACAAAACTCCATCAAAAACACATGAATGAGCAAATTTATTATTTTTACTATTATTTAATATGATTGTTTGCTACTAAATCAATTTGTTGTTCTCGTTTAGTTTTTCTCTTTTTTTTCGGAATAATTATTGCATGTGTGTGTGTTTGTGTACGTTTATATCTATTTGTATACTGTGTGTCTATCTACTATATTTGTGTTACAAATAAATCTATCCTTTATCATGTATATGTCTATCCTACATTGTATGTTATTCTAATAATTATGTTGACAGATTGATTTGATTGGTCTATTTATAATTCGTTTCGAGTCTTTCTCCAATCCCATTATATTAATTACTATGACAACATAATAGATATGTGTACATGTCCTGTAATTTGGATACATTTTCATGCATTGAATGAGATGATTTCAGCCTTAAGTTTCTAAATATATATATATATATCACTAACTTTAGTTGTTTTAGTAATAATAATAATAATAATAGCATGACCATCTTTTATTGTTTAGTCCGCTTTTCATGTCTTTAATCATAATCATAATAATAATAACTGGATTGTTAGTAAATAGTAATAGACTATTTGTGTATGTTTGTATGATAAGGGAAATTATTGTATACTCCATAGTTATATGAGGAAAGTAAGACAATTTATGAGTTGAACTTTACTAGCCTGCTATATATATATGCATGTCTATGTACTTATTCTTCTATTGTTCTACAGAGATTTAGCGAGAAAGAAAAAAAACAGTATGTGAATCAATCAAATAATTTTTATGTAGGTTGGTAGGTAGATAATGAGCGAAAAATAAATTGTCAACCTGAAAACATTGTAGGTAATTTTGTTAAGTTCCAGTGGACATATATAAATAAACAAACGTACATAGTCCTATTTCCTTTCATATATATATATATATATATTCTCATAGATTCATTAAGTATAATTTATTCTTTCCGTTGTAATCGTATATCTTACTAACTTATTTCCATGTTCTACCTATGGTTTCTGTATAAAAAATTCTACATAGGGAGTTTTACCTTTGGTATTTCTTTTTCTTGAAATATTATTTCGGTTGCTATGGCATTTATTATCTATTTATCTATCTAATATATAGATATCCGTACTATAGTCTTCTTATTACTTACTTATTTACACCTGTTACTCTCAATGAAGGATAGGCCGCCGACAAGCATTCTCCAACTCAGAGGGGTTCCAGGAGGAGTTTTAATCTTTTAAAGAAATATTACGTATTGAACTCAGTTTTTCTCTTTAGTAAATGATGAAAAGTTTTAATCTAAAGAGCTGTGTAGAGTTGTTTCTAAGATTTCACAGGACAAAGAGCCTTGTATTTATCTCACGACTGACAATATATCTAGAAATACCTTCATCTGTTTATAATCTATGTTAAAAGAAATTCTCTTACGTGAATATGCTTATTTTGTTAAAGCAAAACCTGAATCATTACTGATTGACAAGTCTAACTGTTTATGATCTTTCTTTTTTTCAAAAAACGTAATATGTTTGGTATAATTTTTCACACGTATCAGCTATTTCTTATTCACTTACCAAGTACATTGAGTTCTAAGACATACTTTAAATATGAGAGTCAATGATATCTTGTCTGATCATAAAGTATATAGAGTGTCACTGGGTTCGAACCCTCAAGATACTGATCAACAAATATCTATATATTTGAGCGGGTACTAAACCATCACCATCGATTTGTTTTTCCTAAAATGCGGTCAAATGAAATTAACCAAAAGGTAAAAAGATGGAAATCTTGCAATAACGAAGACCTCTGTTTAATTGCTAACTTATCTCAGTATATATTTGCATGCACTTATTCCGCACTGTCTAAAAATTTTCTCATCCTTGGAAACACATTTATATCCATTTCATTTAGTTCTTCAGTATAATTATTATGTAATTCAATAACTATGTTCAGGTTCCTATACTCATTTCTGTGATTTATGGTGTGTGTGCGTGTGCGAAATAAAGATAGAGGGAAACAATGCAATGTTGATACCACCCAAGCTACTCAAACTGAATCAGATAGGACCTAGATTTTAAATCTATAATTCAACACTTTGAAAACAAGTAATTTTCTGGATTAATTAAATACCACTATTCAAATGTTGTTAGTTGTTGTGTAAATAAACCAAGTTGATCATATGACTTGATTAATTCACATTTAAGCAGAATATTCCTTCTTTAAAAAAATTGCTAACTGTTCACTTGTAATGTTTAATTGTGCTTCTCTCTTTCTATCTCTTTACTAACCACGCTAATGTAACTTCATCTTTTTATATAATAATTACTATTAGTAATCATTACCATTCCGCCATCATATTCTGTTGCATAAAGCCACAACTTAATTCATACACACGTATCACCTTCTCTGTACTATGAAAATCGAAAATGATACAAGTAATTGTGGATTTTAATTATTGAATAATGTGCCTATTCTGTGTGCTTGTATGTTTGTGTGAGCATATCTGTAAGAGATTGCTTGTTTATATATAGATAAACTAGTATTGTTTACTGAAATCGATCAGTAATTTAGAGTACTTGCAATTGTTTATCTTTATTTCTTCATAAATATTATGTAAAGATATGTACATCCTTTTATGTTGTATGTTGTAGTGATGTAGAGTGAATGAGTTGAGTGCGAATGAAAATAAAATAAATAACTATATATACTACTACTACTACATACAAACCACATTTAATTATATATAAATAGAATTAATTAAGATTATTAATTAGATTCTATATCATTTTCATTAAGATGTGTAAAACAGTCAAAATCGCTTCATATCTTTCTTTCTACGAACTAATTCTTTCTTCCTTTTCTATATCCTTATATACATTCGTTCTTTTATATATTACCACCAATGAATTAATTACCTTTAGGAATCCGGTGTTCTTTTTGTTGTGTTAATGAGGTATGGCAACTTGGACCGATGTATATATGTGTCTGGTCCTACGTTGTAGCTGACTGAGAGGAGAAATATGTCTGGTGTTTGGAACTACATTTAATTATTGAAAGTTACAGTAACATGATCATCAAACGTACATAAATCAAAGCTGATAAATACTGAAGAAAACAATGATAATGGACAAAATGAGTCATATGTTGAAATGGATTTTAAAAAAGTCAATTAATGAAAATAGATGAATATAAAAATTGATTTGTAAAATTGGAATCCATACTTAGTATTAACTCATTTCACCAAAAGTTAGGTTAACAAGGCAGTGTTGTATTTTCTCGCGGTCTTCAAGAAATAGTCTAAATATACACACCAAGTCTATCAATCATTAGTTAATAAATGTAGTTTATCAACCGAGTATATGTTTTTGAACTGATATTTAGTAATACTTCCGTACTAACCGAATGAAGCTGAGACGATTCTGAAAAGCAAGAATAAAACAGATTGAATTCAAGTGCATCACTGTGGTCGATTTACAGTCAGTTCCTCTGTTATCTACTACGATAGAACAAAAGCTGCTCATGTCCCAGACATTAGAACCGATGAAGGTTTATGGTGATTGCTTAGCGTCGGCTTTAGTTAGTGGTGTTCTTCCAATAATGATTAGCTCCTCACTCTTAAACAGATATACTTTGAATTGTTAACTATTAAATTGTGGATTCGAACTACTTTCCACTAGATTCATTTTACTTTGTGAGTAAATTTTTGAATTCATTCAGTATCTTCAAACTATAATTCGTTTTATATTTGTAAGGTTTTGTATTTTCCTATTGTTGCTGTTAACAACTACAAGTGATCAGTATTTATTGTTGATTGTTTCCAAATTTGTTGGATGTTGTACCATAGAATCTAAATTGTACGTTTCATCTTATATCGGAACTGTACTTACATCCCATTTTCGTGGATATTCACCTTAATGACTTACTAATTAGTTAGTTTTGTACTTCGATTCAGGTTAAATGTTTCACTTCAATGACACTATATAAATTTCATAGTAATTTCTTCTATAAAGTATATTTTTCACATTTTGATGTCTTATTTTTCTCAGTAATCAGGTTGGTTTTCAATTTAGACAAATATAGTGTAAATTTACTTGGTATTGCTTACTTGGATTTTCCTATTGATGTTTAAGACTGTAATTGATCAGTTTCTTATTGGAATATGTACATCCTATGTAGATGGCCTATATATTTCCTTAATTTACTAGCTTTATAAGTGGTTATCAGGATTCACTAGCTAAGTGAATGACGCGATGGCGTTTGAAGCAAGCTGTACTGGGTTCTATTCCTGTCGTGAATATCAACTCTGAAATGCAGGTACATCTAGCCGACGAGTCCCAAATAGGACGAAACGTGTGTCCTAGTTTGTACTGCTAGTCACTATCCATCTTTGCTTACAAACATAGTATATGTTCATTTCTCTTTTTCTATAGTTAACACTAGCGCTTAACTCATGAAATATATTTATATTTTGTGCTGACCTATATTATACTACTTAAATGTGTTCTGGCCTCTTGTTGGATAGAACTTTTTCCTCTCTCTCTCTCTCTCTATATATATATATATATATATATATATATATATATATATATATAGTAGTGTATCATTAACTCATAAGAATAGTATACTTTATATTGATTTATTATTTATGTTTAATATTGTCTATGGACCATAAGTTGATTTCAACTATCAGTTTTTTTTCTTCACTGAACAGTGAATCAAACGATGATTTAATATAAATTAAATTACTGAAAATCATTTGAGCATAATTATATTTGTAATCTACCATTTTGTTTCTTATTGTTGACATTCATTTAAGTTGCTTTAAATGTTTCTCGTTAGTTTTGTCTTCTTAAATTCATAAGCATCACAATAGTTTTTTTGGTTATCTCGTCCATATATCTTCAGACTTTCTTCAAATGTTATCATCCCCTTTGAAATGTAAATTTATTTTAGATCTGTACACGTTGTTTTTTTCGTAACTTATATATTAAATTTATCATTAATATCAAAGGTTATTGATTTTATGTACTTCCGTTTTTTTTCTCTGTTGTCCTCATTTTAATCTAATACAATAATTTCAGTCTTGTGTCCTTGGGTAATGACAAAATTAGAAGTATTTATACGTTGTGATATATATGTATACGGAGAGAGAAACAAATTCTCTGAATAGTAATAATTATACTGTAATCAGTGACTAGTTTTGAAATAGGTTTGTTGGACTCCCTTAATGGAAATACTTTGTAACTTCTTTTATTTTTTTTAGCACATAAATCATTCGACTTGTGTAAGAGCTTGGGTACTACCCGGGTGCCCAAACCGAAGCAGGTGGTTTTCTTAGAGCATCACACCCCTAGCCTTTGACCTAAAGTTCTGATCCACAAGTTAGTGGAGCAACGTTAGGAGATGCAGTCTCATGGTAGCCGGTGACCAAGAATTGGTTAATATGCCATTTGTTCCCACAGTATACTGGAGCCCATGTGCATCATTGGTTTGGAATCAGGATTTTCTAACTCTTGTAGATGGATCTTTCATACTCAGCAACCCGGTTAAAGCTCCGGACAATTTCATAAACAACATCCGTTTTGCGAGAAGGCAGTGAGTAGGACTTCCCCTGGTAGTGGTTTTATGCACGTGACTGTGTAGGAGCATTTTGGGAGGGACAGCTAACTCTCTTCACTCTCGGCCATACCAGGGTATTTGTGGATCATTTCAATGAACAACATTATTCCTTATTGATCAAAATAATCATATTTACCTTTTTATTGTTTGTATATTAACTAGTTTAATTTATTAAATTAAAAATAATGATTTAATCATTTAGAAATCATTTTATTTTTAAAAAAATGTTATCAAATCTTAACTCTCTATATAAATTAATTATGATGAGAATGGTTGTTAATGGTTTGCTTTAGAATAATCATCATCTTCAATAAAATGACTTATACCCACCACCACCTCCACCAACACATGATATGTATCGATTTTTTTGTTGTTTAGTGTAATTTCTGATCAATCATGTTACATCATAACTTTCTATTTAATTTTTTTTACTGTAATTATTCTAGATCTAACAAAAATGCGATCGTTATCTGGTCAATCACCTTGTGATCCAGATTTAATGCATTTCCCAAAATCTGAGGTTAATACTTCGCTTGAATATACCAACATATCATCATCTGGATCAATTGTCAGTTGTAATCATCATGATTCTTTTATGAATAATACCACTCATTCTGTAACTTCTTCATCTACAAATCAATACAACTTACCTTCACCATCACCTGTAGTTGGTACTGCCACCAAATCTGGGTATACATCGTTAACTGGTGGCAGTATCAATAACAATATATCGAATAATAATGAAACAATAAGAAATTCAAATAGTGTTGTTGATCAATCTATTGTACCAATGCAAAATAATAATAGTTCAGTGGTTTGTGAATCTATCACATCATTGACTGGTACTAACACAATGTTTACTACAACTTCTACTGCTATATGTACAACGACAACCATGAGTACTACATCTATTACTGCTACTACGACAAATAATAATAGTAATTATACTTCCACTGTTAGTGGTATTCAGTTATTGCCTTCCTCTCCTAATATATCTACTAATACTACTGCTACACCTGGTGTTGTAGTTAGTGAATCATTGGCATCCTGGAGTTCACCCGGTCTTCCTAATTCCAATTCAAATATGACATCATCTCCATCATTCCATCGTAAGTGAATATGTTGATTAGAAAAGGAAATTTTTCTTCGACAGCAGTTTATTTTATTTTCATGATTTCTACTAATATACTATTTATATATATACTCGTGAACTGCGGTATCTTGTGCATCATAGACTTGTTTTGCTGACCGTTTTTTATCTACTAGAACAAGATTGTGGCACACACACACACACTGTAGCTACTGAGCTTATTGTGAATATAGACTACATATTTTTTTAACGAAGATTATCTCTATGTATTCGCATGAACACAGTTACCTCAATAAAAGTATTTATACTGAACTATTTATTGTAGGACTAATTCACTATTAAAATTAATGTAAATGACACATAGTTATGAACCTTTGATCGAATTTCTGAAGGTTGAGTGTTTCAATTGCTAAACCACCCATAAATATATATCTTAAATGTACTATTAAATATATTTTTTTAATTTATTTGGATTTATCATCTAAAATGGTTGAACTTAACATGTAGGTCATTAAATAACTAAGAAATGTTTCAATAATCCTAACACTTAACTTTCAACCATTAAGTATCCAATTCAAATCTTGTCCGATTGTCTATGATTTATGACATTGAATAATGTCACTAGTTTTCACACTTATTATCATTAAGTAGAACGTGTCATAATCAGTGGTATAGATCCAAACGTATTCATTTATTACCTTTATTTAGATCTTCAATTCCAGTATTCTTTTATACACGTACTTTTTCATTCTGTCTACTTGAACCATGCTCTCAATGTTTTGTGATTTTTACTACAGTTATTTCGATTCCATTGGTTATTTTGTAAATTATATCTCCTCGTATTCATTTTTAATTTAGCACAACTTGAGCAGATGAAGCGCATATGCACTATGCTGTATCAGTGATTATGAATGACTGCTTTTATGTATTCCTTTCATTTTATTTTCTCTTTTTATAAATACTGTTTACTTTGTTTTCAGAAAAAAGTAGACGAAATAGGAAGAATGAAATAATTTCGTTCATATGATATTTCCTGTTATATATAAAAAAAAACTTTATTTCAAAAGAAATTGATATGGGAATGGAGGTTTGTAGAGATTGTTGTGATTTTGATAGTTGAAATTCATGACTCGATGTAAGCTAAACCACCATTGAATACCTGGAAACACTGAACAGCCGTTTGATCTTAGTATGGGACTCCTCAACAATGTGCAAGGTCGATTGAAGTTAGATATGAACACCGTTTGATGCCGGCTCAGTGGTTTAGAGGTTAAGCGTTCACGTGCCAAACTGAAGGTCATCGGTTCCAGTCTCACATGTGGGATCGTGAATGCTCACTTCCAAGAACTTATTATGTTGAATAATTTCACTCTTTGATTTTCTTATTCCAAACCAACATATATGTGTAGTCCCTTATTCAGTGTAAACTCATACATTCTATATGGCCTAAACACGATTCCTTTGAATTACCTCTTCGATTAAATTGTTGTTGTATAAACACAATAGATACATAAAGTATCATATCCGATGTAGGCGTAAATATATACTCCAGTTTTAAGTCACTTTTCTATATGAAAGTTAATAATAGTGGTACTTTAGGGACTGCTTATATCATTATGAATAAATCAGAATTAAAACTTACAAGTCAATGCTTTGACTACAGATAAGCATTTTCCTACTCACAGTTCACTCTTCTTTTTTATTAGGGCGTTTCCTTCGAAAGTTTGAAAACAATCCTCTGCATCTTTTTAAAACCCACGATTAAAATGCATTAATGAATTATTGTTATAGATGTATATATCATATGTTTATAGTTCTTTGTGTATTTTAAATCTATTCCGTTTTTTTATTCATTTAACCGTAAAGAATTTTTCGTATTCACTTAGTGTATTTTATTATACTACTTATAATTAGGTGATCGCAAGTTACCAACAACCAATGATACTATTGCCATTTCAACACAACCACCATCATCTCAAGTACAACAACGATCAAATAATGGAACAGTTGATGAAAGAAACTATCGATCATATCCTTCATCTACTCAACAAATATCACAAAATCAAATTACTGGAAATGGCACCTCAAAACAAACATATCCCTTTGACTCATATATGACGATGAAAGGATCTCCAGTTGAAATTATCGATCCGATTAATATAAAACAATCCACTAATTCATCTTATTTTCGACATATGTGTACAGGACATCAAGATATTAATTCATGCAGTGGATTAGAACATTCTTCTGTTTTATCATCTAATTCAAATTCAAAACAATGTATTGGTCCAACTACTGCTTTAGTTTCACCGATAATTGGTATTCCAGATAGTGGTTGTATGTCTTTAACTCAAGAACAATGGGAGAATCGTAAGAGTAAAATAGCACAATTAGAAAAAATTCATTCAACATTGAGTAAAAGTAAAAGTGCTTCAACACCAGGTGCTATAACTGCAGCAACAGCTGGTGCTGTCTTACAACAGCGTTTAATGCGTAATTCTATTTCAATGCAGCCACAACAGCCATCCCATCACCATCATCACCACCACCACCAACAACAGCTGGAACAACAGTCGTTAGGGTTAGGGAATCCTTCAGCACAAGTACCACCTTCCGGTTAGTTATTCCTATTTTTAAATTATAAATTTAATAACATAATTCATTCAGTATTCTTCTACCTAATTCGACTCTATCATACAATTATAGGTTGGAGTAATAATAGTGACGTATTGTACTAGATGATCATTTGAGTAGAATGGTAACAACATTAGTTAAAGTGTCCAACCTTTAGTCATTAATTCTAAGGTTTGATCCCTGTTCTACTTCGTTTTGAGCAATTGGATAGTAGTATTATTAGCCTTCATTATCTAGAGTGTGATTTACATGCCAGTATCTGGTGAATAAGTCAATTTAATTCTTAAAAAAAAAGAAAGATGATATATACATGTATATATATATACCGTGAATAGTGTTTGTAAACAATCAACTGACAATATATCTAATATAATCTCTACCTCTTTTGTACAAAAACAAAACTAACTCATCATGTATACTTACATTTATAAACATTACTGTTCAGTAATTTCATTTATGACATAATCTTCTGTACATTGAACAAACTTGTTGTGCACAGTTAATAATTCCTTTCTTTTCACTAGTGAATGATAATAATAATTATTATTATTATATTATAATTGTATTATCTCATTGTTTATATATTGTGTAATATCTAATGCATTTATCAATAATTTTGTAATATAGATTAGATGACAACCAATTGTTCTATGCATATTTTAAAAGTACATTATTCATATTAAAATGGAAAAGTCGAAAACCAAACTGTGTGTGTGTTTGTGTAGGTGAGAGAAAGAGAAAAAATGCATATTAATTCAATTTTTCTAATTAGAAGAAAACCACATTTATGTAGTGTTCAACTAAAGAATAGTTCATTAGAATATCATAAATACTACTTTGTTTTTCACTCATAAATCTTCTTTTCTTTCTCTTTCTCTATTGTATTATAAAACAAGCTTTAAACTAACTTTTACTACTTTTTTTCCTTTGTAACTATTGAAACTGGTGTTAATTTAATCTATCTTCCAATGTCATTAATGGATAACTGGTTCACATATAACATTGTTAAATTTCACTACTCACTTTAACTCATTACTTAACAGATTGTAACTTATATCTAACAATCTTATAAAAGTTCTACAAATAATCATCTAACTTTCAAATACATTGAGTCGTAGGTTTAAACTATTCAATCTTTTTATTTTTCTGTTTGATGGAAATGGGACAGCATCAATAACTATAGAGATTTGTAAGTCAATCTAGTCAGCTACAACGTAGGATCAAGTACATATATTCATTTGTACAAATTGCTACACCTCATTAACTTAGCAAGCTGAATCTATAATATTTTAAAATGTGTAACTTCAAATTGAGTACATAAACATACATGCATTTGATAAATCAATGTAGTGGAAGGATACTCGTTAAATCCTAGAAAGCTCAAAAAAAATTATTTTTTACTGAACTATTAAACTACCAAAGGGAAATAAATATTCTTTATTATTATTAGTATTTTAGGGATATATACACTATGTAAAATGTTAATTTGACCATACTTATGAACATGATTCTTCCACTATCTTAACCTGATATTTTCCAAATAATTTTGTATCATTAATAATCTCATCTTTCTTTATTTCTTATTTATTTTCAACAATAGAATAATGGTAGAGTTGTTACATTTTCATGACATACATTAATAATATTATGTTATTTCTATAATATTGTACATTAATTTCTGGTTAGTGTTTTTTTTTAATCGAGTTGGTTTTCTACAGGATGGGGTCTCTAACCCCTATTCACAACTCACCTCCTTTATCCGGGCATGGGACCGATGATAGTAACTCCAGAGGTGCTCCAGGCGGAGTTAATATTTTTCATAGAATTAAATACTTTTAAAGTACTTTTTCATCTTAACTGTTCATTTAATTAATAAATACATACTGCTTAATGAATTTTTATAATATTTCTTTTCTTTTTAAACATTATTCAGCTATTAACAATTCATTACAATATTCTGAAGCTGTTGGACAACGTCCGGTAGATTTTGAAAACTATGGTGTATTTCGTCAGAGCGGTTTAGTTGGAGGACCATATGTTAATAATGAGTCAGCTCAACAAGAATGGGATAGATTATGTTCTGATTATCAGCGTGGAAAAAGTGATCCATCGATGATGCGTTATTCTGGACCTAGACAGATGGGATTTTTTGATATGTCCAACTGTGCAGTTCCTCCTCATGAAGTTAATCTTTCATCTCAGTGCCCTGTCCCACCTATGGCTACTGGAACTATGATGATGCCTTCAGAACAAGTGATGATGACTGACCAACAATCCTGCCAACCTCCGGCTTACCAAAGTGGCCCTCCAGTTGTAATGGTTCCACCAAATAATTCAAATATATGTTCTGGAAATCCTGGTTATCCGTCCTCTGACTCACTGACACTACCGACAGAATCTTGCCGGACACTAGGTCCTATCGGTGCAGCCGGTCCTGACCCAATAACTCCCGGTTTAGTCCCAACTACTGGGCAAAAACGTCCTTACCATTCTGCTACAAATAGTGATATTTGGTTATCACCCAACTCAATTCCTCTTTCTATGTCTCCTATTCAAAATAACGAAAATCCTTCTCTCGTTGGTCACATTGAACCGGGTTCAATACCATCTGTTTGTCGTGCTGGTCAAGCATTAAATGTTATTCAATCTCCTGTTGTTGGTTCTATTCCTCCTACATGTGTACCTATCACTAATACTAACCAATCAGTTGGTGGGCGTGGTTCTGGCGTCACAAAGCCAGGAACAAAAAAACGTAAAGCTGGTGCTGCATCCGGTAGATCTAGTGTTATTACCAATAGTGGTAATTATGCACAGTCTTTATCATCTACACATCAACAGTCATCACCTACCAATCAAAATGTTCACTGTGTTAAACAACCAATTCCTAATTGTGTTACAACTCCAAATAAACCAATGAATCCTTCCTATATTGGAGATGAATTACAAATGAATCATTTCCCACGTTCTACACCTGGTCATCCACGTCCTATGCATCAGGTACCAACAACAGGTGGTGGTCGATCACAATTTCAACCTACTGATCCTTGTATGATGCATTATTCAGTAAGTTCTTGGTTACAACCAATTAATTTTTTCTAATTTTTTCTTTCAAACTTTTTTTTCTATGAAATATATTTTTCAAGCCGATTTTAATGAATATTCTTTTTAAACCTAGTTGTGAACAGATTTGTTAATTATCATATAGGGTTTAATGAGTTTCAACTATCTTTTAGTGTAATACTTTTATTACATTCAATAATTCATTGTTTCATTTATAATCTGCATACTTAATTAACTTAATTCCAGTAAATATAAACAATGAATTGTTGCTCATTTACCAAATTCATTTACTTTTTTTTCACCTCGGAAACCGTTGTTTACCATCTCTATAAACATCATTGTCTATTACCGATTTATCTCAATTGTGGTATGCTCATTTACTTATAATGTCGGTAGTTTCATAAGTACGTAAATACATCTATATATAATCAGTTTATATTTCTATATCAATTATAATTTAATTTAGAATTTCTTTTCTTCATTGTCATTTTGATAATTTTCTCTGGTCTCCCTTTCATATTTTTCTATTGGGAAAAAAGAAAGAACTTAATCATAATAAATAACTGTATACATGCATTCTACCCTCACTCCCTCTCTCTCTCTCTCACTCTGTTTGTTTGTGTGTGTATGTATGTAAAGAAATGAGTGGGTGACTGACTGACTGACTACTAAATGAATGTATATAAATTATTATTCCAATAACTAAATAGCTAACAATATTGTCTATGAATGGAATGGAAATTGTTTTTCTCAAGGTCATTTTTATTTTAAACGATATCGAATTTCGTTTGTTAGCAAGCAACTTGAAAATACCCTTATATATATATATATATATATATATATATATATATATATATATATATATATATATATATATATATACGTATTACCTTCTCGCGTTTATGCTTACGCACCACTATACATGTACTGGATGTCTCAATGCATAAGTATAGTAGGTAATTACATTTTACCTTGTTTAATTGACCTGTTTCACTTCCCACTATATAGAGCATTGTATGCTACACGTACATATATATGTATCCCCTGTATATATGTTATCGATGTACACATGGTTTACTTCTCTTAGCATTGAATTATCTTACCACTTGCCAATGTCGTCGTCGTCATCTGTTCTTCCATCCTTTTTATGCTTTATAAAGGTTTGAACTTCGATATGTGTGTCTAGCTAACTCTATTGTAGGCTTAAATATTATTCTCTATACTATAATATCTCTTTTAGAGAAGAAAACCTGTACACCTTCTATTCTGATGTTTTTGTTGTTATTTTTCTCGTTGTTATTGGTGTTGTTTTTTTCTCTACGTCCTCCTATCTTTCCTACTACTAGTCTGATCATCATCATTACTGTCATATCGATAATAACAGTTTCAAGAACACACCACCACCATTTTCATGCTACAATTTATTCACTTATTTATTTACATATCTCACTGTTTCTCACACATACCTACATGCATACAAACATGTATTCATTTATTTCATGCTCTCTAAATGCTTTTTTTATTCTACTTTTAAATTAGTTTCTCTTCAAACTTTCCAAAGTTTGTTTCTAAGTACTTAGTAAGTTAGTTACCATAATAAAGTGACAATTTAGAGAAGTTGACTTTACGGTGACCGCTTTGATTTGTGATAGTCATCTACAAAACGGTTATTACTCATGTTTATATAACATAGGTGAACTAACATATTACCTTTGTTAAGTGACTGAAGAAGGACCTAATGTTGATCTTTGTGTGTAATCTTACATGACTCCCAAATGCTGTGATACAGTCGAGGGTAGAGAGTGTCCTCTTTCCCTCTAGAAATGCTCTCACATGGCCACGCGTATACAGCCACTGCCAGGGAAGTCCTACTCACTGCCTTATTGCACCACAGGTGTTGTTTACGAAATCGGGAGGACGAAAAGCAAATGTCTGGCGCTTTGACCGGGTTGGTGGACACGGAGAGTCTACCTAGGAGAGTTGGAAAACTCTGATTCCAAGTCAATAGTGCATATAGTCTCCAGGATCCTGGAGGAACAAATGGCGTATAAACCTATTGTTGGTCGCCGGCTACCATAGGATTGCATCTACTGATGTTGCTCAATTGCCTTGTGGATCAGAAATTTAGGTCGAAGGCTCCGGATGTGGTTCGCTAAAAAAACCCCACCCGCTTCGACTTTGGCACCCCGTCGCTATCATGAATCTCACACAAATCAATGATAATTACTACCAAACTCATTGTTATTGTGTGGCGCATATGTATTCGTTACGATATTTTTCATA
The DNA here is from genome assembly GCA_944470205.2 of Schistosoma margrebowiei. NCBI lineage: Eukaryota > Metazoa > Platyhelminthes > Trematoda > Strigeidida > Schistosomatidae > Schistosoma > Schistosoma margrebowiei. The sequence goes on along the minus strand of OX104025.1, from coordinate 45,512,448 downwards.
GAAAATAATAAATACATTTTATAATTAAGTTATATTGTATGTTTAAGGAAAACCATTTTAGTATTTTCTAGTTAAATTTATTCCCAAAATTACTAATAATTCATATACAATAATTCAGTATTTATTCTTAATTAAGTAGTATTGAAAATGTATTAAGGTTTAAAATATGATTTCGTAATCAGTATTTCATTTAAATAGAATCACTTGAAAGCAACTTATTCCCTATCTAGCTCTTCATCATACATACATATAGTAGAAATGTCTGTTTCAAGCAGCAACAACAACAACAATCGAAATAATTTCTTTAATCGCTTCATTCTTTTCCAAAATTCAATTTTAATGTTTCATGTCATTCAATGTTCACCTTTTCAAAGTAATCGGATTTAAGTTAACAACACCGCGCCTAAGGTTTACTTGTCATTATAAGACATACATACATATATTTAGAATTTTTGTGCTCTAATCATGTGATCAATTCTTTGTACAACTTTAAATTATCACTTATTATTGGATGAACAAACTAATGGTTGAAAAAAAATCCATTTTTCAATGATAATAATAAGTATAGGGTTGTGGAGATAGTTGAGTTTTAATTTAGATCATGAATCGATCAGTATTAGATTACCATTGAAAACCTGGCAACACTAGAAGGTCATTTCGTCCTAGTATGGAACTCCTCAGCAGTGATTTGAACTCAGAACCTTCTGTTTCGCGCATGAACGTTTAATTTCTAAATCACTGAGACGGCATCTAACGGTGTAAATGTTCAACCCACCAGAGACAATGAAAGATGTTCGCGCAATACCATGGATTGATTGAAGCTTGATTTTCACACTATTGGATGCCTGCTCAGTGGTCTAGAGCTAAAGCGTTCTAGGTTCGAGTCCCATTTGCGATGTTGAAAATTCTCATTAGTGAGAAATTCTATACCAGGACGAAACATTCTTCCTGAGCTTTTAGGTTTTCAATGATATTCTAACATTGGTGAATCCATGATCTCAACTAATAATACTAATAGTTATAAAATTAATGAATTAACTTGCAGAATGAAAGTTTAATGAATTTAAAGAGAAAGTAGAAGAATAAATAAATGAATTTCTACAACACTGTGATCATTCGAGGTAAAGCTAAAAAAACAAAACACGTATATTAATAGATAGTCAATTTTTGTATAAGAAACTAGTTACATGAAATTACAATAAAGCATTGATAATTATGTCTTACTTATTTGATCGAATTGTAATTGCACTATTATTTCTCTTTCACCCTATTTGACCCATATTTATTCTGATCATGGATCTTAACAATTTCACTTAGCATATACGCAGATTCAAGCAAACATTCTATATGAGTCATATTAACATTAACAATTTTATTGTATTTTATTTATCATAATCCTAAATTCACTTTAAATACTTTAAACGATGCACTTTGCCCTTAACCTGACCATTTTTTGGATTATTAATTTGGATATATAATTGTAGAACGTGAAGAGAATTCATGGAAAAGAATATTCTTCTTTCAAATACTAGTCCTTTAATATGACGGGGATCTTTAAACGATTTCAATAAGTCTTGATAAATTAGTTTACTTTCTGTTCTACATTTGATTATTTTGATGATTTAATTCAATAACATTGATTTTTACGGTGTTATTTATGTTCTCTGTTACGCTTGGTAGTTTATCGTTGTGAATGTTTCAGTGTTTTTCTAGACAACATCCGCTCATAATTAAAAAAAGTGAACTATTCGACTTATTTTCACGATCAATTAACAGATTTTTTTGTTAACTTGGAACACTTCATTGCATATTGTCTGTGGTTGAGTTACGTTCTTAAGTGTATATTGACGTTTTTGTTTAGAACGACCATTTAAGCACCACCATTAAATTATTCAAGTTGAAAAAAAAGAACAGAATGAGTCCAAAACTCTCATGCTGAACTACAACTATTCTCCATGATCTCAATTACATGGATTTCATATTGTTGTCAAGTAATTTACAGAATTTTTAAGCACCCTATGTATAAATATTTATAAATTCTAGTGAGTATTGATCCCCTGTTACCAATTATATTTTTCTCTGTCTTTAGTTCTCTCTTTTTTTTATTTCTTCTATTTGTGTATGCACATTCAAACTGGTTTAATTCATTTAAAACAACATAGAGCATATCATTTTCTTCCACACGTCCAAACATGCTGTTTATTGTGTACGATACGATGATAATGTGTTGATTTTTTTATATATTGCCTAGACTCGTACATACCGACAATTCATTTACTGATGTCATCTTTAAAAAAAAGTTGGTATACTCCACGATTAATGAAATGAAATAATTATGTAATAATTGAATTGTCAAGTGTTTCATTTATTTATTTATTTTAACGCATAGATATTGGTGCAAGGAGGCACCAAATACATACGCGCCACACAAATCTCATTTGATTTGTGTGAGGGCTGTGATACTGCCCGGGTACCCACATCGAATTTAGGTGGTTTTCTTAGGGACCCACACCTGGAGCCTTTGACCTAAAGGTCTGATCCTTAAGGCAGTGGAGCATCGTAAGGAGATACAGTCCCATGGAAGACGGTGACTAACAATTGGTTCATATGCCATTTGTTCCCGCAGGACACTGGAGTTAGCCCATGTGCACCATTGGTTTGGAATCCGGTTAAAGGGCCGGACATACGCTTTTCGTCTTCTCATTTTCGTAAACAACACCCATGTTGCGAGAAGGCAGTAAGTAGAACTTCCCTGACAGAGGCTATATATTCGTGGCCTTGTGAGAGCATTTGGAGGGGGAGAGCGGACTCCAACTAATTTCATGGTACTTCAACACCTAGCACGTATATATATATATATATATATATATATATATATATATATATATAACAGAGATGATTAGTTTTTATAAAAGACAGATTATTATTGTGAAATTGTCAATATTGTTCAACATTGCCTTACGAATACAAAATGACTTTAGGCTGTGTTAAAACTGGAACCCATTGTCAATATAGCCACATTGATATGAGAAATAACACACGAAAAAGCAATATGTAAAATTGATTTTGGAAGATGATTTCACTTTGAAAACGTTTCTGCAAGTGTAGTTACATATTTTCTGATGAATGAAATCTTCTAAACTCTATCTGTAATGGAGATTACATTCTTTAGAATGGTTTTTCTTATCCTAATCATTTTACTCCAATAGACAGATAAGTTATTTTGTGTTAAAATTTTATTCAGTTTGAATAAAACATTTACCATGGTCTGATATTGTTAGTTGTAGTGTTGTTGAAAACGAAATATACTTGGACATCACACTTTAAAAGTTTTCACTTGTATACATTAATCACGTGGAAGAAGATTGAACACAGAATCTACAACTTCGTTCAACTTATATCGGTTTGAATAACTACATAGTACCACTAACCCATACTCTTAGAGTATGATATGAAGGCAAGCTTACGAATCTGCGCTTAATAAGCACGTTTAAAAAAAAAAAACTATTCATTCCATTGACCATTGTATTTATTGAAGTGTATAACTACGTATATTTTGCCCTTGCGGCATATATATCAGTAGTAATATTATATTTAAGATGAATTAGTTTAGTTTACTCAACATCATGTACTGTCTATTGATTGCACAATCATTTAGTCATAAACTTTACCATGCTCAATCTCTTATATTTTAAATCATGTAAATAGTTATCTTTGCAAATAACCTATTCTGTAAAAACTTGTATATTACGAAACTCTCATTACATAAAAGATGTTTATACATTTAATTGTTATATTGAATGGATCAAGTTAAATAGATCCAAATATATTCATTTTTATTTTCACATCTGTTCACTTATTACTCTACTATTCTATTAATTTATCACGTTATTCATTTTTTCATTTATTATTAATGAATTCTAATTAGAAAATTGTGCATTCATAGTTTTTCTCATTATTTCTTACTTTTACTGTACATCAGATTTCCTTTTAATAAAACAACAACAATAATAATAATAGTGCTTGATCGAGTTCATGAGATTGTTTGAACATTCAAGTTTTTTTTTTTTGCGTGTTATGTTTATGTGCGTGTGTCTATACAGTTGGTGGCCAATCAGAAAACATTTTATTTTAACCAATGAAATTGTAATGTTAATTGTAGTGATAGTACAAGCCCCAGTAGTAGTTGTGATTAGTAGTAGTGGTAGCAACAGTAATAATAATAATGATCATAATAAAAAATAAATAAATAATGAAGTAACGATCCGAGTTCAGTTTGTTACTTTCATTTGGGTTATTTTTATCATCTTTTCTAGTTAACTAATATAGATTAAGATGAACTTAGTTTTCCCTGTTATTATGTTTCTAATAGATAGACAAATAAAGAGAAAGATTGTCCTTATTAACGTATTACTTGTATGCATTGATTTACATATGTTTATAATATAGTACAGTTCAGGGTGTTAGTAACATAGATATAGTTTTTTTTGTTTATCAAATTATTACGTTTACGCAAATGATATTTATTGTCTTTTCTTTTTGTAAATTTATGTTTGTGTTTCTACTTTGTTTGTTGTTGTTTATACTTCTGAATCTCTTTTCTATGAGATGACAACCCTGTATTTTGTCTCTATGATATATATATCCCTTTTATAAATTATTGAATGTTATTAGTAAAACCATTTATTCAGTGATCTGATTATATTTCTTCTGTAACGTTTTACTTCTGCTTATGAAGTAGATTTATTCCAATAGATTCAACTTTTACTTTTACTACTTTAATCCACTAACATGATGGATGAATTTCTCTGGTGTAGAAATATATTATATGAAAGCTTAAAGGCCACCAAACCATGAAGTCATTGGTTGTTCGTCTTAGTCATGTGCTTAGATCTATGATACCTGGTTGGGGTTTTGGTGATAACCACAATCATTGGTTCAACACTTTGGGTGATGTGGTTTACAATACTTCACATAAATCTTTTGAAATTCATCTCGTTAATTCCATGTCATCGTAAAACTATGGTTTGGGTAGAAATACATCTTTGCCAAGCTCTATGTTGATAATTATTTAATAAGTGGTTAAATACATAGATACTAGCATTCGAAGTAGCTTTGCGAAATGTACAGATGTGTCCAAACCAATGTACAGGATTAATCGCTAATTGTAAAACTTCTATATGATGTATGTAATCTCCGGTCAAATGACTTTAAGCGATTATGCCACGTTCAGCGAGATAGATTTCTTGATTCTCTTTATATTTGATTCATTTCTCTTGAAATGTATTTTCGATATATAGTATATCTATCACTATTGGTGTCATTATTGTAATTCTCCTTTTCATGCTTTTCTCAATTTCTTTGATTGTGGTGGCGTAAGAAGTAATAAATTGATTCGCTACATTTTCTCGGCAAATTTTATATTTGACTGGCTGACAGCAATTCATAGTTCATAATTTTAAGAGTAAAGGGAATTAATTCTCCTATTCAATTTACATTAGGGTGAGATGCTATCTGTTTACATATGTTCATGAATGGTTTTCAATAAATTATAAACAACTTAGATTGTCCCAGTGAACATTGTCCTCATTGCCAAACCTATTTTCATGCAACACAGTGACTAAATGAAATTTAAATACTCGTCTATAGATGACAATTATCGATGTTTATTTGGCTGTTCAAAATAACATGAATGTAGAGCGATGTCCAAACTTGTGAAACTGATGTTTAGAACGTGCATAGTTTGATCACCAGGTCATTACTTCATAATTCTATTCTGAGATTTAATCTTTTATGTATAGTTATAAGTACTCGATAATATTTATTGAAAACTGAGACTAAACTTAATAGAATTTCGAAATAACAGGGAATATTTACATGAATGCTATTGTTGTTGTTATTTTGTTTAACTGTCTAAGATACATACTTTGGTTATGTAGCTTTCTTTGTTATTCTGAACAATAACAACAACAACATCAGCGCTTCCGTCAGTCAAACTCAACTTAGAACCTGGTACATATACACATCATACGTATCATTACCAAGATTTGATTTGATAATTTCGAATAAATTGAACATTGGGTAAATTGTTGTAAATAAATCAATATATTTGTAATATCCCAATGAGTAGAAAAATTAGATTTTCTGACATCTCGTGACTTAATGTAAGTCACTTCTTTCTTTTATATATTACCACCTCTGAATTAACTACTTTTATGAATCCGGTGTCCGTCTTGTTGTGTTAATGAGGTATGGCAACTTGGACCGATGCATATATGTGCTTGTTCCTACGTTGTAACTGACTGACTGACTGTCTTCTCCAGAGAATAAATAACCCAATGAAGATTAATCCAAGTTTAAATAGTACAACGGAACAATAAGAAAATCTAATTTTTCTACTCATTGGGATACTACAAATATATTACTTATTTATGTGCACATCAGTTCAACTTTCCACACATTTGTATAGCCAGATGAAATTGTCAGGGAAAATCTCAGAGTACTAAAGATATTAAGAGTGTTAGTGGTAATAAAATAATTAAGCAGCCAAGATGTAAATTAGTGAAAAGCATTTATGAGGAATTTCGAAGCTTATGATCGAAGGGAGTGCACCTGAACGATTTAGGTTCCTGTCATTCAAGGTTTCTCATTAGTGGTTGCGATAATTTCACGGACCCCAACCAAGTAGTTTGCATGTACCTACATGGCTCAATTCAATTATCAGTGACTTCATGGGCTGATCCTACTTCTCTGTTTGGCCGCCCGTTAGCGTTCTTTTAACCTACTCTCACACTAGTCGTCATTGTGCTTCATGATAACCAGTTGATAGGGATAAATAACTCATGTTCTAATCATATCAGTCGGTAAAGTTTTACTACCTCGTCAATAATCAGCACTTCATCTTGCTTAAAGAATTGAACATCACTGATAAATGTAAACTATTGTTCAATCCTTTTTCCAGTTTTTTGGTTAATATCAAGCTGTGAGGAATAATTATTCTGAAATTACGCACTTATTTTTTACAATTCACCTATCGAAATCTTGAATGTTATATATGTTATGTCAAAAAGGTTTCCCATCTATTTATATAACTAAAAAACGTACGCCACTCAAAGTAAAATTTAATAACCTTTTAGGCAATCTACTATGTTACAGATCTTACAATTAAATAATAAAAATAACATTTATTGCAAAATACTGTCCGAGTAATAATAAAACTAGAGTTGATTCATAAGCAAAGATGGTGGCTAGCATTGGAATCGAGGACGCGCGTTTCGTTTTATTTGGGACTCGTCTGCTGGATGTACCTGCATCTCGGAGTTGATATTCACTCTGGGACTCGAATCCAGTACTATTCACTTCAAACGTCATCGCGTCATTCACTTAGCTACTGAGTCCTGATAGCCACTTGCTTGTGCAATGGGGTGAAGTTTAATTTCATTTGGTATTGTTTATTTGAGTCTACCCATTTCTTATAATACTTGTGACTTAAGGCAATATCAAGGCACTACGCACAGTATGCACATATGCCAATAGAGGCTGATCAATTGCGATTCGAAACATCAATGGGAAGACTGAAGTAAACAATATCAAATGAATTTGGAGTTGGTTTAATTATAGCTTAACATGGAGTCACTCCAATCCTTAAATTGACAAATACTTCACGGTTATATACACCTTATGTAAATGATATACTTAAAGCAGTCACCCAAGTCAATGTTTTATAATGATTATTTATATATTTATATTTATTTATTTGAACACAAATACTGGTACAAGGGGGCACCACATACATATGCGCCACACAAATCTCATTTGATTTGTGTGAGGGCTGTGATACTGCCTGGGGTAACCATACTGAACCAGGTGGCTTTCTTACGGAGCCATCGACCTGATCCATAAGGCAGTGCAGCAACTTAAGGAGATACAGTTGCATGGTAGCCGGTGACCAATAATTGGTTCATACATCATTTGTTCCCTCGGGATACTGGAGCCCATATAAATGATTGATTTGGAATCAGAGTTTTCCAACTCTCCTAGGTAGACTCTCCGTATCCACCCATTTGATTAAAGCACCTGACGTTCGCTTTTCGTTCTGTCTATTCCGTAAATAACACCTATGTTGCTAGTAGGCAGTGAGTTGGACTTCTCTGGCGTAGCCATGTAAGAGCATTTCGCAAAGAAGAGCGGACTCTCCTCACTCTCGGCTATAGCAGGACATTTGGAGGCACTAAATTAAAACACTTACTGTATCTAATAAATACATCGTATGTTATGATTATTTATTCATAAATTATTTGAGAATAATATCAAAAAATGTTATTTGTATTATTTATAGATAAACCAATAATTCTTATCATTTATATTATTATTATTCTAATCTCCTTTTACTCTACTAACTATACTGTTTATTATCATTATTACTTCAATGCCAAGATAGTTTTCAATTGTTTTTCTCATTTTACATACATACATATGTATCCACTTTCTCCCTATCTTTATCTATGATGCATATATTCGCGAGCGCACGCACACACGCACACACACACGCACGCACACACACAGAGATAACCTATTTATTAGACAAATGTTTTTGATACCTTTAAAATTAAATTGATTTTTGTTAATAACTTCAGTTTAGTTAACATAAAAATAGATACTTTCTTTTTTAATATGCTAAAATATAAATTTATCATTATACAAAGATTGAGTTGAATAGACTTTGCCGGGAATCAATTAATATGTTATATCACCAATTTCTAATGCTTTTCATCCTCTCTCTCTCTCTCTCTCGGTATTACCATGCATCCAAACATTTACACATCAATGATGTGATTATAGAATTTTCGAAATGAATTCAATGATGTAAATGGGTTGGAAAATCACTATATTTGACAGGACACATTTTGTACGATTGTCAAGTTTACCAGTTCAATCGAGTTTGAATTGTGTTAACCAGTGACCAGTCAATAATGCTCTGTCTCACAGAATAAATATAATCAAGGATTATCCCATTTAAATTGGTTATTACGGTTATAGAGTCGAAATTCTTATACCTATCTGTGATATATTTACTGTCATCAAATGATTAATTCGGTACATTTTTTCCATGGTGTGTCCTCTGTCTGAATAGATTATTTTAATGTTAGTAACTATAGTTATGTGCTGCATGTGTATGTGTTTTTTTACAGTCGCCAGTCTTGTTGATTTAGCCTTTCAGGTTACATATACATCAAATGTGAATAGTCGGTCTCTAAAAAAAGATGAAGTTAATTATTTATTTAGTTTCTTTTGAAGATATTCATCCCTCTTAGTTACTCATCAAACACTTTTCTATTTGTCTTATCTAATAGTTGCGGGGCAGTTTTGTAGTGATTAAGACATCGAATTTTCAACCGAGTTCAAGCCCCTTCTCACCTACTTCTTTTCGAACAACCGGATAGTATCAGCAGCCTTCACACCTGGAGTGTGACTCATACTCATGTATTTATTATCATTTTTTCAAATCATTTTTAATAAACACAGTGGTTGAAATTCTCTCGCAGATTCAAACTTCATTGCACCTACTTCGTTCGAATCAGTCCAATATCACCACTGAACCCACCTTCCACATACGCAAATAAGCAAGTCACAATACTTGAAGGTGATTGTGTAAACTATTTGGTAACTGAACTACACTAAATATTAAATGAGTATCCAAAATCTTAATGGATAACTCGGTAAAATATCTCATTTTACTGCTTGTTTTATAAACTCAGCTTATTACTGTACAAAAAAATTGGTGATCTTTTGTATTTCGATGGTAGAAACGAGCCCTATCACAGCAATAAGCTTTTAATTTCTTAAATGTTAACTAATCACTAGGTACAGATATATATATATATATATATTCTGGTGAGCGGCCTAAGCTCCTCGACGAGGGGTAACAGGCGTAAGTAAGTATGTACATAATGCTAGGAGTTTTATTTCATATACCTGAAGATAGAAAAATTCCCACCCAAATATTTATTGAATGTTGTCTATCAAATTCTATCTATAAATTTGCAATGTGATTTAATACTGTGTGGACAATGTCGAGGTGAATAGGAATTCTGTTGAGCGCCACAAACTACCATTTCATATTTTATATAATACATGAAATGACTACGAAAAAGTATAAACATTATAGAACGGAGAACGTTATACATAACATATATCATGTAGTCCATGTCTAATGAATGGTTAATTACAACAAAAGAAATATTTTGACACTTTTATGGATATCTACCCGTTGACATTATTTAACCTAACTACCAATGAGGTATATATATATATATATATATATATATATATATATATATATATATATAGGTTACTTAATGACTGCACAGTTTTGTGTAATAGCAATGAAGAGATTAGTTAACATTCGATCTTATATATAATGAAACTATAAAAATAAGACATAAGAAAAGACTGAAAGTTATCCGGTTTTATAAAGCTGTATTTTATTGATACAGTAAAGTAAATTACCTATGAGCATTTATGTTGTTCATGTGACATAAACTTTCTTGTATTACTGTCTAGTGATTTCATGATACCTAAAATGAATTCATGTGTTATTGCTTTCTAAAAATTTCATGACATTTTTATATATACTTTATTCAACATTTATTTCTTCATTCTATTCTGTGAATAATACACTCTTGAAATAACTGGTATCTATAGCTTTTATGTAACTCACTGTCAATATTTTGTTTTATTTGAAAAACCTTTGGTATAAAACCTTATCTTTATTTGTCATTCTCCTTCTAAACTTTGTTATCCATTATTTTAGGTTTTTTCAACATCGTAAACATATTTCATTAATCGATTACCTCATGTACAAACTGACAGTTTATATACTCAACTTTGAGTTATATCAGTTTTATGAGGAGGAGTGAAGATAATGGGTATTAATAATACTTTTATTAGTAATGTAGTGATTAAAAAAAATCAGGGACGGTAAACAATTTATTTTTTTAAAATGCAAAATCAAACAGTGACTTTGTAAAACACGAAAATCATACATTAAATACATCATTTGCGTTTGTCTTTTACATACTTCATCGTTCTTCCAACCTTGTTGTTATTTCAGAGACTTACCGCTTTCTTTCTTTCTTCTTCTCCTCCCCTTAATTTTAATCTGTTATTATTATTGATAGCTTTATTCAATATTATATTTTGGTACAATATGGAATTCTCATCACAAGGTATTTCAACAAGTTTCTATTACAAAAAAAGGATGGGAAAGGTGAAAAAAAGATTTGAATCTGTACAACTTTCCAAATTAGAGACATGTTAAGAATGCAGATTATTGACTAGGTTAACTGTAACAACCTGTTCGTCACAGAGTATATTTGTTAGGTAAGGTATTATAGAACTTTTATACTAATGCTTGCGTGCATGGATTTTTATGTAGTTACGTCTCGTTCTACCAGAAGATATACAAGGAGAAAGATATGAGTGAAGGGGATGGTTAGTATCTGATAAGATAACACTTGCCAGGAGTTTGCATGACTTTAGATGTCTATCCACAACCATATTAATTATAACCTCAAAAGATTCACCACACATCTTACTAACTACCTTCAGCACTCTCCGCAATTCAGCAAAGTCTTTACTCAAAAGCTCGGGCAAGGATAATGGAGAGCAGTAAAGAGTAATAGGTAACAGGAGTCGACAAAATGTAAGAGTAAATGACGAGTGATCCCAAAAACAAACAGTCTCTTTATGTAGTAAGTCAGACGAAAAACTTTGTTCGATAACAACAAAACATGAGAGGACCAAGAGAGATCAGAGGAAAACGTAACACTAAAATAATTGACCTTCCACGCTGTGTTTACCAAAAAGTCTCCAATGATGTTTTGAATACTGTTCATGTCTTATGCTGATAAATATTCCGTTTTCAATTCTTTCCACATATATTACTTATATCTTTTTCCATACCAAAATCATATCAAAAGGAAAGTAAAATAATAATAATAAGATAGCGAGACAAATATCACGTTGGATTGTTTAGAATGTCAATAAAAACATACAGTAAATTGTTTTTTATAGAATTTCAATCTTTGTATTCATTTCATTTTGTTGTGGTTGTTGTTGTTGAAAAACATATTGACTTATCTAATGAATAAATAATGATACTTAAGGATAAAATACATTATCAATCTTACTTTCACTTATCAACTTGTTCCTATTCTATGTTATTATTACATTAATCATGAATAAAGTTACATATTTATATATTTTATTTTGTATTTTAATGTTAATAACTTAATTAGGACAATTTTTCTTTGAGAGTAAAAAAAAGGTTGGCCAAACCAAAACGTGGCATCAGTGCTTGAAGTCACTAATTTGTGGTCTGAGCCATGTTTGGTAGATGCAGACTACTTGGTTTGGTTCCAAGTGACTATCGTAACCAATGGTTGGAGAATGTGGATGATATGGCTCAGAATCGATCACAATGGTGTAGGTGTGTGTACACTCTCTGTCTAAGAGATTAAAATCGCTTCATATATTTCTTTCTAATAACTAATTCTTTCTTCCTGTATTATATCCTTATATGCTATGTTTGTTTTATATGTTACCACCATTGAACTAACTAGTTCTGTAAATTCGATGTTCATCATGTTGTGCTAATGAGTAAGGTATTGCAACTTGAAGCGATGTATATATGTGCCTTGTCCAACATTGTAGCTGACTGACTAGGACAGTTTTTGTTTTGAACCTATTAAAGACTACATTGAACATATCCTCTATGTACGAGTTGATTAGATTTTGTATTATCTAGATTTTACATTCTATTGGTAATTGATCAACTAAAGATTAATACATTACTAGTCATTTTAAAACTTAACTCCTTCATCCCCATCTCATTTCATTCCATCACTGTCTCCTCATTATTTCTTGATTTCAATGTTAGAAATATGTTATCTATCTGTACATCACTTACTGATTTTTATAACAGTTATCAACTTTTTTTTCCAATAGATATGATATTTAATATGTTTATTTATAAAAACAACATTCAACTTTTCAGTCAGTCAGTTACAACGTAGCACCAGGCAAATATATACATCGGTCCAAGTTGCCATACCTTATTAACACAACAGGATGAACACCAGATTCATAGAAGTAGTTAATTCAATGGTGGTAATATATATAAAAGAAAGATTGCATATAAAGATATCTTATAACCACAAAATCATTGGTATTAACTAATGAGCAACAGTTCTAACTCGACTGGTCGTGTTCAAGTTAAAAGCCTTCACAAGGTTTATATACTTCTTTCAATGTACACCTTTCGATGACAGACACTGTCTACAGAATTAAATGCTTTTTTTAAGTAAAAAGAAAAAGATCATCATTATCGGATACCGATAACCATGCATGTGTTCAACGTTTATTATTTGTTAAAATGGATAAAAAAATGGATCATTTTGAATGATTACTGATACTTTATAATTCACATAATAGAAATGGGAACAACTTTAAATAAATACGAACTAATTTTCTATAGGAATAATGGTAAAATTGTCAGTATTATTATGAACATTTATCAAAATGAAAATGTTCGCTTTTTATATTCTGAGAAAAAGAGAAAGAAGAAAAAGAAGAGAATTTCTCTATCTTTTCCCTTTTTTTTACCCTAAGTGTTAACATTTCTCTTTATGGTGGACATATTCAGTTTCTTTGGAATAATATGTGTTACTATGTGTACCATGTGTATTTTTATTTACCTGTCTATATTGTAAATGAATTCTTCTATGAATGTACACAGACATGTATTATAGTACGTATAGAATTTCATATTTATATACACCTGATATTCTATTAGTTTTAAACTATTTTCTTTCTCCTATTCGTTGTCTTTTGGATCGATGTGGGATTTTGCTTGAAAACATTACCGTTACATAAATATATATATATATGCAAGATAATTGAAAAATGGATAAGAGTAGTAGGGATGATCAACTCTTGAATTGTTGTTATTGGCCTAAATTAGAACATAATGCATGTTAGACTTTTTTTGTGAAGAAGCGATATAGTTTATTCTTTTATATATAGGGCAAGCTGTGAATCATATGTGGAGAAATTCGAACACTTCATTTATATCTGAAGTTTGTGCTGATGATATCCTTCAGAAGACCAATGGAAGCTCCACGACTAAACCATTCAGCCTAGAGAACAGAACTCCATCATATATATATATATATATATATATATATATATATATATATATATATCTTCAAACTTAAAATGTTTACAACTTAACATGAGGGAAATGAAAAATTCCCACTGTTAATTTGTGATTTTAATAGTTTTTCAATAATTAGTGCTTATTTTTCTGAACTCACTGACCGTATATATACACACCATATTCATTTTTATTTAACCTTGTAAGTGATTACGGAATCTGAGTAACATGGCTCAGAATCGTTCACAATGGTGTAAGTGTATACACTCTCTGTCTTCCCTTAAACTATGAGATTAAAATCGCTTCATATATTTCTTTCTAATAACTAATTCTTTCTTCCTGTATTATATCCTTATATGCTATGTTTGTTTTATATGTTACCACCATTGAACTAACTACTTCTGTAAATTCGATGTTCATCATGTTGTGCTAATGAGTAAGGTATTGCAACTTGAAGCGATGTATATATGTGCCTTATCCTACGTTGTAACTAACTAACTGACTATTGAAATGACGATATTTTTTTGAAAATCCAATAACATGTGCTTGGATTTTTTCAAATATTTGGATAATATTATTAGTTTTAACATTCACAACATATTACTTACGCCTGTTACTCCTCGTAGAGGAGCATAGTCCTCTCACCAGCATTCTCCATCTAACCTTGTCTTGGGTAATCCTTTCCAGCTCTTTCCAGTTGTTATTCACAATATATTACATATATTTATATTAAGTTGAATAAATAGATCCCAAATTATATAGTGTAATTGATAAAAATTATGTAGTTAAACCTGTCCATTCTTCTATCAGATTGACCATAGTTACTTCTAATCTAATTCTCTAGTTAGATGAAATAGAAAGCATAGTTACTGTCAGGTGAATTTTCAAGTTATTTTTTGTTTTAATCATAAATGTTTGTACAAATATTACTAGAAGTTCTCCTAGTGTTATTGTTTTGATTACATTCTGCGAAGTATACACATTCCAAGCATAGATTGCTTCATCAGTTTTTCAATTTATTTAGTTCTAGAACAATTTTGTAGATCATATTTAAGAAGTTATTTAAGGAAAAATATTTAAGTTTTTGATCGAGATCATGAGCCGATTGATGTTAGACCACCTTTGGAAACCTGGAAGCACTGGACGACCGTTTCGTCCTATTGTGGGACTCCTCAGCAGTGCACATCCACGATCCCAGGGTCTTCGGTCTCGCGCGCAAACACTTAACCTACTGGACCACTGAGCCGGCATCCAGTGGTGTTAGTGTCTAACATCAACCAATCAGTGGAGCTAATCCATGTCGGGTACCTTAGTAAAAATGGAAGTTGGTCTCGCAATTTCGTGGATTGGTTGATGCTAGACACTAACACCACTGGACGAAACGGTCGTCCAGTACTTCCAGGTTTCCAAAGGTGGTCTAACATCATTCGGTTCATGATCTCAATCAAAAACTTGATAATCTCCACTACCCCTATAATAAAAATATTTAAAGTGGTTATATGGATATACGATTTTTCTGTATCATTTCTATTCTTAATGCTAAAACGACCTACTGTTACCCTCCCCCCCCAAAAAAGGTTCATCAGTTTGAGCATCACCTTCCTCACTTCATCTTATCCTATATTAAATAATATGTTGGTGTTACTAGTAGTTATCCCGTAGAAACATGTGACTTAAAGTCAAGTATATAAGCATGCACTTGTTAAGTGAACTTTATTATTATTAATAGTAATCATAATCATAATAATCCTAATAGGAGCATGTGAGTCCTGAGATCTGTTTTTATTCATAAACCAATGTGGTTTGAGTGTGTATTGCGTATGTTGAGTTATCACAAAGCGCGATGTTTCCTGGTACAGAGGAATAGGTTAGGCAGCCAAAAAAAGACGTAGCATGAGTTCATAAAATTATTCATTGTTAATAATAAATACAGACTACCTGATTAGGATTCGCTTGATTATTATAACCAATGATTAGAAATGATGAATGACGTGGTTCAGAATCCATTGCAATGGCACAGGTGCATCCACTCTTTGTGTTCTCCTAAATTCTAATCTCCTGAATTCTCCTTGTCTCTTTTTTCTCTTTTCCAATTTATTTCACTGGATTATACTCCTTGAATAACATCTTCAAATCCTAATCTTTCCGATTACTGCTTATACTCTTACTACATCTTTACCACTATGGGATTTGAATCGACAATTGTATCTCTATGCTAATGTTATACGGCAACTTGAACTAATGTGCTTAAGTACGAAGTTCGACAGTGTTGCTAACTGACCTACATATAATTCCGTTTCTTATTAATACTTTGTTCTCTCTATCCATCTATCTATTCATTTCCTTCTTTCTTGCTGTATTGATGATGATAATAGTTGACAACAAAGTAGTATTAATGTTTGCCTTCATCTACTTTTTTAATATTTCATAAGACAATTTCACTAGACAAATAGATAGATAAATATTTATAAGTTATTAATTATTAATAATGTCTTATTGTTTAATCTTTTTTGTATCTAATATACATTTTCATTCGATTCAACACCTACAATACTTAATTGTTTATTTTATTTATGATGAGCATAATTCTTGGTGGAATCCTACTTGTTATATTCAAGAGAGAGAATGATAATTTTTTGTCTATCAGTATATTCTTTATTTTATTTGAAATCATGAACTGATCTAAGTTAGACAGTCAGTAAGAACCGAAAAACATTGAACGATTCAGTTCACTTGGTATTGTGTACTTGAATCTTCCTATTGGTGTTTAGGACTGTAATTGATCAGTCTCTTATTGGCATATGCGCATACTGTACAGATTGCCTTAATTCATAAGCATTATAAACAAAGATGGATAGTGGCTAGCGGTGAAATTCAGGATGTTTTTCGTTCTATTTGAGACTCATTAACTGGATGTGCTTGGATCTCAGATTTGATCAATGGCAGTCCTAAACAACAATGAGGGGATTCAAGTAAACAATACCAAGTGAATTTAAACTTCACTCCATTGCATGAGCAAGTGGTTATCAGGACTCAGTAGCTAAGTGGATAATGCGATGATGTTTGAAGCGAACTGTACTGGGTTCGAGTCCCAGAGTGAAAATCAACTCCGAGATGCAGGTACATCCGGCCGACTAGTCCCAATTAGGACGAAACGGGTGTCAAACTGGATCCCACTGCTAGCCACTATCCGTCTTTGCTTATAGCATTGGTATGGGTAAATAAGTGGTCAATGGAGCGTAAATTGCATTAGGATTGTAATTATACCTTTCTGATGAATGCTAACTGTTACAAAACCTATGTTCAAAGCTTCTTGATGAAAAAGGTGTTTGACTATTTGAATCTAAGATCAATTTTTATAACACTCAATTCATTTCATAAAATTGAATTCAGTTTTGTACTTTTTTTTCTCTCTACAAGTTTCCAAGCGTCTTTCTTTATGATGATGATAATCTGGAATGTGTATAACATTCACGTGGTAGTAGTTTATTTTTGGATCACTTTCAAATTGATCATTTAGTTAGTTAATATATAAACGTATGATTCTATTGTTGAGATTTAATGTATAAAACTTGTTTCAATTAAATCTTTAAGTATGTTTATTTATTTGATTATATTGATCCATTGTGACCTTGTTGTTGAATGAATATTTTTATGCAAGCAGTCCTATGTATATATATAGAGAGAGAAAGAGTTGATGTATGTAAAGATAAAGAGATACACTTTCTTCTATGTGAACTATGACATTTAAGACCACCTACTGTTATAGAGAGAGAGAGAGGGAAAAAATTTCCTCAGGTCAAGTTTACTGTATCCTCCAATCATCCACCCATACACATCCCACTTCCTTATATTCTTTGTTATGTCCACTTATTGTTATCTTTCCTTTATTTATTTTTCTTTCTGTTATGACTTTCTTGTTGTTTATCTTTGGTTTATTTTATACAGATTATATGCATATATTTCATTGTTGCACTATTTATTGACTACATTATTGAGACTAGAAGTAGTAGTAGCTTTCCTTTGTTGTCTGAACTGTTGGTTATATTTGAACCTTGTGTTTACTTATTAAATCAAGAGAATGAGAGAGAGAGCGAAAGAGAAAGGTATCCAGATGAATTAGGATAGACATGGATTTTAATCAATTTGTTAAAATCTTGTCTGGGGCAGAATAATAATAATCATTTGTGGGAATAAAATATTGTCTTGTCTATGTATACACATGAACGAACATGCAATAAAGGTAAATTAGAGGAACGTGATTGTTGTTTTTTTTCTTTCATTAAAGGATTCATGTTACAGTATCTTGTGTTCATCTTTTTTATTGTTTTATTGTAGTCTCGTATGTTATTTATGAAACTTAGAAAATAAAACCGCATGATAGCAATAATAATAAGTAATAATAATGGGTAGATTTTAAGGTGATACTTTCTATGTCTGATATCAGATGAGACAGTTAAACGCAATTTTGATTACATCACATTATTTACCTGTTCCTTATTTAGTAATAATAAAATAATCTTAACATAGAATAGCCAATATTGTAACAAATCCCTATATTATATCCAGTTTATTATTATTATCTCATTACCAGTTACAGATATGTGTATTTTTCTTTCTGCTTCATGTTATTTTTGAGAACTAGTTAAAATGACCTAATCGCTCCTTCTGGTCTGAGCCATGTTGGTAGATGTAGACTACTTGGTTAGGGTCTACGTGACTATCGTAACCAATGGTTGGAGACTGTGGGTGTTATGGCTCAGAATCGATCACAATCGCACATGTGTACACACTTTGTTTTTCCGTGAACCGTGAGATTAGAATCGCTTCATATCTTTCTTTCTAAGAAGTAATTCCTTCTTCTTGTACTATATCCTTATATGCAATCTTTCTTTTATATTTTACCACCATTGAATTAACTACTTCTATGAATCCGGTGTTCATCATGTTGTGCTAATGAGTAAGGTGTGGCAACTTGAGCCGATGTATATATGTGCCTTGTCATACGTTGTAACTGACTGATTCAATTTCTCAAAGCTAAATAGCTAGAGCGAGATTCGAACCTCTAACTGTAGTAGTTGAAGCTTAACTACTAAACCATATCACTATGTATTTAATTTCTTATTTTTCAAAAGAATTTATATAAAATTTTGGTCTAGATTGTCAAGTGAAATGTTGGATTCATTTAAAATTTAATTACTGAAATCTTACTAACATAAGTATTCTCCTCAATGTTTTATATATAAAGAAGTCCAGTTTTACTATTATATGTCTTCTATATATCGCTAGATTCGATGCGTGAATCTGCTTGTAATCATTTTCTGAAGTTACAAACTAATTTCTAGTTAACTTATCGAGTGGATAATATCAGTGTTATCATTAATTTTCATGAATTGAATGTTATATACTATTGGTTACATCGAGAAATAGGGGGGTAGTGGTTAAATGATTCGACTTTCAAGTGATATGTTGTAAGTTCGAGTCCCCACTCCACATTGGTACTGGAAACTGGTTAGTGTCGCTATACATCGCACAATAGTATATATGTATATATAATCGTTTTCCGTAGATTCATTCTTATTGCTTGCTGTTACTGTGGTTATTTCACAGGTGATAAATGGTAATGCATAGGAAGAGAGAATTGTTGATTAATAATTTGTCCTAGTTATTGGTTAAATCATTAAAAACGTAAATGAACCAAGAAATTAATTTTACTCATCTTAATTTGAATTTATCTATGGATGTTATAATTATGTATATTTCTCCCTTCTACTTCCCATTACTTTTGTTTGATCTTATCCCTATTTTACAACTCTTCATACCACCTAATCACATCCATGCATCCAATGTATATTGGCGTGCGTGCATTGACATGGGTTCGCATCCTGGATATATATATATATATATATATATATATATATATATATATATATATATATATATAACGCTTCTTTTAATTGTGTTCACTGTTTACCCATTATTATTACTAACTGTAGTAAATAGTACTAGCGTGTTTACTTCTTTGTTCCCTTCTTAGCCCATTATTATTATTATTATTATTATTATTATTATTATTATTATTATTATTATTATTATTATTATGGCCTTATATCCATCCATCTAGTGGTTGATTCATTCGTTTACAACAATCTCTATCATATTGCCCTTCAATTTTTTCTGTTTTTCTTTATTGAACATTTTCTCTATGGAGTTGAAAAGGCGTTTTTTTCGTTCGTTTTGTTCGTTTCTGCTTATACTGTTTTTATTTATTTGTTTATTTATTGCTATTTTCTTCTAAAAAATTGTTTACAAATGAAGAGACAGTAATAGAGAGAGGGAGAGAAGTATCAGATAGTAGTTAGGATGGAAGAACAGCAGAAATAAACGTGATACAGTTTTCCTTGTATGTGTATGTGTGCGTTGGTGTATGGTAGAATCACTCATTCACATGCGTTCTTTTCTCTTTAGCCTTGACTTTAAAAAGAATCTGACCTATTGTATATATTAGTTGGGAGATGTATGTCTGTGCATGTGTACTTTACGCTACTATGTGTGTATGAGTGGTAGATATTGTTTATTTCTATTTATTCTCTGATTAATTTGTTTTTTGTTGTTGTTCGTTTTCATTTTTCTAGGCTGTTTAATCTGTAAATAAATATACATTTTGTTTGTTCATTGAATTAAACGGCATTACACACTATGTGCCTTAGATATGTTTAAAAATCAGTGTTTCTTCATCTGTTTTGTGATGTTTACATTATCATTTAGATTTGTAGCTGTTGTTTATCTGCGTATATTTTTGAGATATCAGAAAGACAGGGCTATTAAGCGGTGACTATCATGGTATATCGCTGGAGTTAGAAATGTGAACTCGTTACACTCCAGTTCAATCGCATTTATACGACACTTGATAAGTTTTAAGTTAAGATGAAACATTCATTCAATGTTCTATACACGTTTCTTAGATTATTTCCCAGTCTATGGTAGAAATTAACAGTCGTTGCAAAAGAGATCTGTATATAAGTGCTGTTAATAATCAGATATGATAGAATGTGTTTCAGATTGTTTTGCATTTCTTTGATTTATTTGGATAGTTCATCCCGGTTATTATTAGTGAAAAAGTTAATTAATACCTCGTTGTTAAATTCTGGTGCTGAGGTATAGCATTTCTCTGTCTATCGTACTCTCTATTACTTGATGTTGTCAAACTTCTTAGAATGGTGTCAGTACTTAAATAAAGCACAGTTCATTACTTTAAAAAATAAAACATTTTTAATCCAGTAAAAAGAGAACAGTACAATGCATAGACCCGTACAAATGTTTTTCAACGTACTCCATAAACGGATTATTATACTCAGATGCAAATAGGTTTGTGTGCTTTACATCTTTCAAAGTAAATTTTATGTAAAACAAATTGGCTTTATAATATCAGTCAGTGGGTTCATCGGTAAATCACTTGACTTTTTGACCATTGGATTTCAGGTTTAAACCCTACTTTATACACTTCAGTTTGACATCCCGGATGTTATTATTATTAGCAGCAGTAGCAGCTTTCTCTGCTCCTTGAAGTGTGGTGTAATCTTTGGTGAACAAACATTGTACACTAAGTAATTAAATGGTATGACGATTCTTTTCACCTTGATAAATAATTAAAGTCAATATTTAATATGACTGGAATTACTCATTTTAAGTAATCTACAATTTGATAAAGTTATTTGTTTGATAGATCATCATATTTAAATGATTTCATATTATTCTTATTTTAAGGACGTAATATGTGGACCGAATTCCGGACAAATTCCAATTGAACAACAATCTGGGAATATGGAAATGATGATGTTAGTTAATTCTCGTCATTCTGGTACACCAAAAAGTAGTGGTGAACCATTTCCTAGTGGTACTGTCAGTCCAAGTGTATCCTGTTCCATCTCAAATCTTGGAAGTCGTACAGGTTTGAATTGCAATACAAATTATGGTCCAATTAGTAATTATGGGAACAGTGCTAATAAACCGATGAATCATCCATATTTCAATTCATCCGATATGATGGGACCAAATCCAGATTCTATTACTATGAGAACAACTCCTAGTAGTACTCCATGCACACAGCATTTAACTTCTGCTAGTTTAGCTAGTTTAGCACGATTATCTCAAATGTCTGGACCTGAAGGTCCGTACATTCCATCGTGTTCAGCCTCATTTTATAATCCAACCATTGGGAATAGTCTTGGATCAATGCCTGGTCATGCTGTTCACTCAAATCGTAGTGGATCTTTACCTTCCTTTCATCTAGACGGAAGTCCCGTTATACCAACGCCACCTCAAGGAGCACATCATATTATATCTCAAGGTGCACGCAATCATAACTCAAGTCCTGGAAATTGTGGCTCGAAATCACATTTATGCAATCCTAACCAATCATTATCATCGAATATGACTCCTAATAATTGTAATTTACCTCATTCTTTATCATCCCAAACTATTCCAATAAATTCTAAATTTAATTCCCAAGGCTATCCCCATACAAATCCACAGCTTCAACCAACATTACAGCAACCACCACAAAATCCTATGGGCACTGTCACTAATTGTGGCTCTTCACTTCCTTCTCCAGTTCCCAATTTACCAACACCATCTCAGCAACAGCCTCCTTCGATTCAAGTAAGTACCATACTTTTGCTCTGTCTTTTTATATTTGGTGTTTTTTGCGGAAATCGTTCAACTTGAGAATAATTTTTATTGTAAAGTGGAACTCACCAGGTTTTCGCTAAACTTGTCCCCGGTGGTCTGTCGGCTCCTGCTTCTCCGTAGGTTAGGATGATATTTATCCTTGAGAGATTTGAAAAAACTGCCTTAATAATAATGGTTTTGTTCACCACGGAGTCCAAGGGATAACTGGATGTATCCGATCATCTACAACATTTTTGTGAGTAGTTCTAGTTGTACTAGGTTCCTACCATTCAGGTTTAACTGCTAGCGCTATGTCAGTTATATCATTTATCTCACTGACATTACGTCGTAGTGCGACTTTACCCTGAAAGTTTGAATTTGTTACGCTCATTTCTTTAAAATTACTTTTCAACCGTTCTACTTGAAATAGTAAAACCTTAATTATGATGTATTTCAACGATAGAAAAGGTCGACCAACGCTTCATGGTATCATTTACATTCCTGTTAATTTCAATTGGTACTTAGCAACACATCGAAGTATTAAGGGGGATTGTTAATTCCCTTACGATTGTAACTTTCATCATCCACTGTCATATTTCAAAAGGTTATTGTGTTTGCTATAAAACTTTAAAGTATAAGTATCTACTTCTTTAAAAGTGTTAAATGTTGTATATTTGTTAAGAATTCTAAAATAGAACAAAACAGTCATCGATCATTGACACAAGTCAATAATAATAATTATTATTATCGTTACTATTATTCAAAGTTTTTTTTTATAATAAAGAAAAACAACTAATGAAACATAATTGAATAAAATGAAAGTTTAGGATGAATTTTGGTTACTTAGTTAGTTCATTAGTTAAAGGTGAATAATTTTCTATTGATTTATTCTAAATCACATAGAAACTAATATGTTGATTTTAAACAACAACTAAAAAAAATACCCCTCCCACCACCATCACCACCAAGGTCATTCTTTATTTCTTAAAAATGTTTAACGAAATAAAATGTCATTAGAAAATTAGAAAATTTTATCAATAACTATTTAGATATTCATGATGATTACAAGTCAGTCTATTAAAGTTACTATATTTAAAAAGAAAAATAATAATCCCTAAAGTGTTGAACATATATATGACATCATCAGTTTGTCTATGAAATAGGGGTGTGTTTATTTTATTTATCTATCTTGTACTCCAAAGGTTGTTGTTGTTGTTGTTGTCTTATTCCTATGTCACCATGTATACAAGGTAAATGTTTAGTATTATTTTCAAAAGTTTACACTTACTTTTATAATTGTCACTTGTTTATAATATTGAGAAATAAATTTTTCTATCTATCTCGATTACTATCTAATGTTTAAACATTTGAAATAAATATTGGATTTGAGTCTTACTGTTTCCACATTAGAATGCCCGGGTATATTCAACTGACGATTTGTAAATTGGGACAATATATACGTTCTTAATTTCAAGTTTAATCGTTATGTAATAAGTTAATTATTTGGTAGATTATTTTTTTCGTGATTAAATTGATTTAGTGGTCGTAGGATATATTGTATTTATTGCCATACCAGAATACTTTAAATGAAGATTCAATGATGAGTGAAGCGGATGTGCTACTAATTTAAGGAGCCTTAAAATGAAATAGCTGTTTAGTAGTAGTTATTCTCTGTTTTCAATAATGTTCTTCAGCTGACGACATGATTTCATAAAATTAGTCATTGTCCACATAGCATCTGGTACAAATATGTGTCGGTTAAAGTTGTTACATTTTGCATCGATAGAGTGACTGAACAAGTTAAAAAGATGACTAGCTAAAGAACTGAAATAATTTCAGTTAAAAATGTTTATGAAAGAATACTGGAACTCAAAATCTACTTAGGGAGATATTGAATGAATGGATCTACACTATTGTGACTACTAACTCTGAATCACTTCATGCAATATCTTCAAATATTGAATAAGATTATTTTATAAAACTTAAACAGTTAGCCTGTATCAAGTAACATTACTTTTTTAAACTATCAGTGATTTTATGGACTGATGTCACGTCTTACTTCGAAAGCGAATGTCCGGCGCTTTAACCGGATCCCAAACCGATGGTGCACATGGGCTAACTCCCAGTATCATGCGGGAGCAAATGGCGTATGAACCAATTGTTGGTCACCGGCTACCATGGGAAGGCATCTCCTCACGATGCTTCACTGCCTTGTGGGTCAGACCTTTAGCTCAAAAGCTCTGGGTGTGATGCTCTAAGGAAACCACCTGTTTCGGTTTGGGCACCCGGGCAGTATCACAGCCCACACACACACACACACACACAAATATGGTGTGGCGCATATATATTTGGTGCCCTCTTGTACCAATATTTATGTGTTGGAATGAATAAATAAATAAATCACTTCGAAAGCCTGTACCTTTCCAACTTTCTTCTACTTCACCCCCAACTTAGGACATGACATCGTATTAACTGATAATCGGACGATTAAAATCAATTTTGTAGTAACATTAACTACATATATTGTTATTATTATTTTTTCATATTTCTTTAAACAACAAAGAACCTAGTTTATATGTTTATATATTCCAAAGGAATTTGTCATTAACATTAAGCATTGTTTAGATAGATGGTTTTGTGTGTGTGTGTGTGTGTTGATTTTCTCTCTATCCAAGTTGTTTAAATAAAATGACCAAATAATTATGTGAATAGTATTAATTTAATTAAATGATTTTTGAATGATAAGAAAAATATTCCAATTGAATTTTTAATTAAAAAACAACAACAAACAAAGTTTTTGTTACTACTTAACATTGATTGTATTCATTTATATTTCTAGGTAAATAATACATTTTTTAATGCACAATTAAATGTACAACAAATGAATTATCAACATGTTAGTGCACCTGGATCAACTGGTCAAATGCAAATACATTTTGCACAACAACAACAACCATCAACAACACAACATCCAATTCCACCACCATCATCTCATGAACATTTACGTTCAGTTCGACAATCAGATAACAATAATAATAGTACAGTTCGTATGACAAACTCATCAAATGAATATAATTCAAACAATCATCCATTGTTATACAATACTGATGGAATTAATCATCATTCTCATCATCAACGTATTGTTGATTGTCCATCAAAATCTGAAATTCCTGCAGTTATTCCGTCTAGTTCAGTAATTACTTCATCTGTTGTTTGTACACCTTTAGGATCTTCAGTTGTTGGCGGAGGTAATGCTGGTTATGGTAATGCAAGTATTCAAATTACTCCTAGAACACCACATACAATTCAATATCTTCCAACTGTTGCTCCTCAAGTTTCTAATAATCAAGGACCTTCAGGTATATCACCTGGGCCAAACCAAATGCAAAGATCTAATTCTGTACGTAGTTATCAATATATGCCATCTGATATAGATAGCAATAATAATAACACCTCACATGTTACAGATAACGCTATTCGTCATCCTACCTTTCAGTCAAATCATCAATCCTATGCTACTAATCAAAATATTCCTGGACAATTTTATAATTCAAATCAACACCATTATTCATCATCCTCACAATCGGTTATTCCACAAACTTATCCATCTAGTCTTCAAGGTCAAAGTAAGCATTCTCAAATTACTGGTCAATTTACTGCTGGGGGAAGGCATAATGCTAATAACAGTAATAATAATAATTCAACATTTGGATGGAGTGATACAAGTTTCGAGTCAAATCCATTAGGTCCAAATTCATTGACAGCATCGTCAACTAACGAAACCAATTTAAATAGTTTTAAATCTTCAAATTGTAATCATCAAAGTGAGTTTATATGTTTTTCATGTTACTATGAGTTCCTTTGAAAATATAATTTTTATGTTAAATCCATTTTCATAATCAATTCTATCTAATTTAATTGATTTTTATCGCCCTATGAAATTTGTTTCCTTTGCATCATAATAATAAACAGGTCAATTATGAAGGAGGCCTAAATGCCCTGGTACGGCCGAGATTGGGAAGAGTCAGCTCTCCCACTCGAAATGCTCACATGGCCACGCGTTTATAACCTCTGTCAGGGAAGTCCTACTCACTGCCTTCTTGCGGCATTACTGTTGTTTACGAAGTTGAGAGGACGAAAAGCGAATGTCCGACGCTTTAACCGGGCTAGTGGATGCGGAGAATCCACCTAGGAGAGTTGGGAAACCCTGATTCGAAACTAATGGTGCACATGGTCTCCAGTATCCTGAAGGAACAAATGGCGTATGAACCAATCGTAGGTCACCGGCTACCATGGGACTGCATCTCCTTACGATGCTCCACTACTTTATGAATCAGACCTTCAAGTCGAAGGCTCCGGGTTCGGCCCCCTAAGAAAGTCACCTGCTTTGGTTCGGGCACCCAGTCAATATCACAGCCCACATACAAATCAAGTGAGATTTGTTTGGCGCATATGTATTTGGTGCCTCGTTGTACCAATATCTATGTGTTCAAATAAAGTAAATGAAGGACGAAAAGTGGACATCTCAATAATTAACTGAACTCCAAGTATTATAAAATTTGTTACATAGAAAAAGATAACTTCCCTTATTCAACTCCATCTCCTCACAGATACACAATGAATATAAGTTATTATAGACTATTTGTACATCCAGTTAGCTTACCTTACTTACACAAAATACAGTCAAGAAAAATTGTGCAAACGGAAAAGTGAATAAGATAGTGATACTAGGACGAAACGGTCGTCCAGTGCTTTCAGGTTTTCCATGGTGGTCTAGCTTCAATTGACTCATGATTTCAACTATTGAAATATTAATTGTAGTAGAAAACATAACATGAAGTATATAATGGGAAATTAATCGTGAAAATTGACTACTTAATGAATAAAGTACCTAATTTCGATTTAGTAGATAGATCACCGTTTTTTTTAAAAATATTTATCTCAAAACATTTGTGATTTAAAAAGTCGATTAGTATTACTAATTACCATTCAGCCGATATGGTTTAAAGTCGATTACATAAGATTATGTTCATTTTAAATTAGTTACAATCAGTTGAAAAGTACGGAATAATATTAATAAAGCTGGATATCTTGAAAATAGGACTAAGAATAAAGATGACTTTGTTGTTCAAATCGATTTCGGATGGTGTTGTCATGTAAGATCAAGATCATCAAGTAGAAAATTCTGATGATCTGGAATTTTGGAATTTATTACACGATTTAAACCAACTGTATATTTTAAGTTTTACATAAAAAAACTGACTATAGTTAGCCAACGATTGTTAATCAGGAGGAACTGAACATCTGTTGCGTGTTAGTGTAGAACTCAGTAGTATGGGTCTATAGCCTCACCAAGGATTGGACTCAGAAAATACAGGCCTGATGGTTATTGAATTGACATCTAATTCTTTTTTTTTTACATCTGTAGCTTCATTCCAATTCACGAGGTTGTTCACATACCATACATTGACAATAGTGGTATTTTTCTGATATTATTATTATTATTAATGGCTTTATTCAATATTATATTTTTTGTACAATACAGAATTCTTAGCACAAAGTATTTCAATAAATTTCCTTTTCTTATCTCTTGATCGATCCTGAAGATATATTTTGAGCGATTGCCAGTTAGATGTTAGCAGTTCAGGAATCGACATCTTAATAATGTTCATTCTTTGCAATACATATTGCCTGTCAGCCATCATGATGTCTCTGATTGGGTTCTTTTTTTAAAAACTTATACAGCAAAATGTCGTAAACTTTCCATAAACGCACCTGAATAGGTTGTGCGACTGATAGACATAATGATGTGTTAAAACAAACAAGAAAACAGATAACTTGTTGAAATATTCAGATGGAAGGGACAGGTAGTCCAGATATTCAAGTAGACCGCCAAAGTTTTTTTAACGTCGTATCTAAACTCCCCTGGTTACGGCTTTTAAGCATATAATTATCTCTATTGTATGATGAAGGTCATGGGTTCCATCGCTCATGGAGCTGTGGATGTGAACTTACGGTGAGTTCCTTAGACAGGGTGAAACAGCTATTCATTGCTTCCTAGTTTTCATTTTTTTATCTTACCAAAGTCAGTTCATGATGTGAAGCTTCGAATTCAACAGTCATCATCTTGTTTAAAAAAAATGATATCTCTATTATGAATTGGTTGTTCCGAACGTTTTTGTTCCAACTCAATAGCATGCTAGTCAGCTTAGTGCATTGTGACTAGGGGGGGGGGTACTGGTTTGTCCCATGTATCGTTATCCATAGAGATATACAGTCCTTCATCAATCAATTTTTGTCTTACAAAATGTTATGTTTGATATTAATGTTTTTAAAATACCGTATATTTTTTTAAACCTTAGGTCAACCCACTGATAATCGTTTGGGTAGAAATATTAATCACCCAGTATTACGTGATGCTCAAATGAATTACTCAGCTTGTAGCAATAATAATAGTAATAATAACAGTGATACATTATCAACATCTATGTCTACTAAGATGGATCCATCCACTGATATCATATCTCATCAAATGTTCGCAAATTCATCCGATATGCCATCAGTACAACAACGTGTTCATGTGAATCAGCACTCACAACAATATCTCCGTCAATCAACTGTCAACGATGGTGCTAAACCTCAATCCTACTCCTCATCATCTACACAACAGCCACAACATCATCAAACAAGTCAACTTCATCAACAGTATTATCATCATCATCAACAACAAAATCATCAAATGATGATGTCTTCATCGTCCATGTGTGATTATTCCGGTAGTAATAATAGTGATTGGAGTTCTACGAATCAAGTACAGTTTTTAATGTCGAATTCTACGGTGAATTCTACAATGTATAGTAGTCATAGTAATAATATTGTAGATAATATATCTGTTAGTGGTGCTGTTGGTAGTATGATGGAAAATTCTACAAATATAGGACATACTACTAATGCTAATAGTAATAGTAGTAACGCAACACCTACCACTAATAATAGTAATCATAAACGTCCATCAATAGTAAATCCTATGAATGGAGAGATGAAACATAATATTTCATTGAATCCCCATTCACAACATCATGCCTTGCCGCCTCATCCACAGCAATCTCAACAAATGATGATGGTCAACAACAATAATAATAACGGTAGTAATAATAATAGATCAAACTGGTATCCTCACCAATCGATTGGGAATCAAATGACGTTCACTTCAATGTCCTCATCATCAGCACCAACAAATGCAAGTCGAGAAATGTATTCCAGTCAAATGCATAATACTAATAATGGTAATAATGCTAACTTTTCATTAAATACATTACCACCGGTTACTGGTGGTGGTCATCCATCGGATACATCATTAGGAACAATTGGTATGGTGGATAATACAAATAATGTTAATAATAATAATAATAATGGAAATAGAAGTATACTTAGACAATCACAGGATCCTTATGATAATTCATTACCTATATCTTCTATATCATCATCAACATCTTCAGCACAGCCTTATTCATCATCAGTTGTTTGAAGAGAAAGGAAAAAACAAACAATTATTATTGATCACTTAATTTGAAGAATCATACATTAAAATGAAAACTTCTACTAGAATAACAACAACAATCATAATGAATTTTGGATCTCATTCTTTTCTTTAATCAAAAATACATCTATCTATATATATATATGCATATTGTCTCATAATGAATAATAATGCTATCAACAAACTGTATTTGATTTGTTTCTTTTCTTTTTCTAAAACAAATAAAATCAACTTATAATTGGGAAGTAGTTGATTGATGTATTCTCCATTCTTCTAGTTTTGTTACTCTCTCGCTCTCTCCATATGTGTGTTCTATCATGGTCATGATCTCTATCTCTCTCTTGATTGTTCATTTCCAGTTTCTTCTTCTTTGTATATAGAAATACATTTTTAACTGATATTGATCATGAATAAGATAAATTGTAAGACAAAACTCATTTGTATTTAATACATACAATATATTTTAATTAATAATAATTATTATTATTCATATAATTCTTTATTATGATAAATGATAAGTTTTCATTCCTTAGTCCTCTATTCGTTTTTATACTTTAGCATGAATTCTATTTTCATTCATGTATACCTTCATTTTTATTTCTTGACTTTAAATTTTAATCTTATTTCTATTTCATTATTATTGTCATCATTATTATTGTTTTCTACTTTGTTTCCTATACAAAATAATCGTTGTGCTTTTTTTTAATGGAACGGTTGGGGGTGTGTGTGTATAGGATGAGGCGATTTCCGATATTGATTTCTTTTGTTTACTTTACTTCAATATTGTTGTCTACGATCATTACTTTCCTTATTGATATTGGTTAATGTTTATATTAATGAGGAGAATGTAAAATTCTTGTAGTGTTTATTAATTATACATGTATATCATCCCTCGCTCAGTTGATTACCAACTACCACACTGTTACTCTTCTCTCTCTCTCTTCATTTTCATAACTGCCCTAGTTACAAAATAAACTGATCTAATTAAAAGAAGTATTGTTTCTTTTCTAGTTCCAGTATTCATGTACTTGTACATGCATGTATGTGTTTGTTTGTTTGTTGACCAAAATGTTATTTGCCTTCTGAATTTGATGATTTCTATTCCTTTAATTTTTGTCTTATTACCTTTATAAGAATACTAAGGTAGAATGAAATCACGTATTCCTTACATGTGTGTACATGTTAAAACTAGGATTATTATTATTATTGGTAGTGTTGTCATTGTTTTATGCCCAGTTACTGTATAATACTTATGATACACGTGTGTGCGTGTGTCTCTATCTCTTTCCCTCTATCCTTTTCTTTAATACCCAAATATATATGGACTTATGATTCATTTATTCTTTCTCCTATTCTCCTCTCACTCTTTTTTTCTCTTTCTTGTATTATATTTTTAATCTATATCTACTCTTGATTATGCAGAAATGAGAACGTATCGAATTGATCATTAATTGTTTATTCATTTCATTTCTTTCGAATCGATTTATAGAGATAAATCAATAATTGAATGAATGAATTGATTGATTGATTGATTATTGTTAATTTCATTTGTTTACATAATCATTATTTTATCATGTTTAGAGTTTGTTGTTCGGTTTACTATCCATGGATACTTTTAATTTGAAGACATGCAAATATATATATATATATATACATACATATTGGTTCATTTATACATATGATACTTTATGAATTGTTTTATAAACATTCAGAACCTTTTATTTGCCATTGTAATGATATTCTTCATTATTATTATTATTATTCGTATAATTTCGGCGTAATTACATTCAAACGTTTACTTCTTGATATTAATTTCCCTTTTCTGAATCATTAAAAGTTGGCTAATTCTCCTTTTTGTTCTCTTAACATAAATGAACTCATTGTATGTATGTATAAAATATGATTGGAAATGTATGTTTAAACACAAAAATGCCAGTAATAAACAGGTACTTCGTATTTCTCTTACTCATTACAATGATTCTTATTCTTTCATCTAACATATATAATAAGTAATATTGATGTTGTACACAAGCAAATGTGTTTGTGTACACTTGAATGAATGATGCAGCTGATCATCATCATCATCACTTTTTTTTTCTCATTCTCTGATTCGTAAATAGTTCAGTGTTACACACATATTCACGGATTAACATAATCTTTCTTCAATTATAAAGAAGTTTAAACGGTAGTTCTTATACGCGCACACAATCTCTTATATCTATTCTGTTGTTTTCATTTCCTCCACTTTTCTTGCATTCTATCACCTTTACATATTTATATACAAATACAATCCATATTCATATGCACATGCACACACACACACCACACTTTTACTTCATTATCAATCTTGTTTTCATAAAATTTTGACAAGAGAGACAATTTTTTTGTTATCACATTCTAATACCTGTATTATATAAGAAAAACGATTATAACATGATTTTGTTGTTTAATTTTTAACTTGCCACTGAATATAAATGACGGGTGTTTTTTTCTCTCTCTCTAGTTTTGTTTGTTTACCTCTTGTTTATTTAATGGGGTTTTCTTTACACATAACAGGATAATGATACAGTAGTACGACCGAGGGTGGAGAGAGTTAGCTCACCTTCTCGAAATGCTCTCATATGGTCACAAGTAATACAGCCACTGTCAGAGAAGTCTTATCTGCTGTCTTCTTGTGCCACGAGTGTTGTTTACGAAATTAAAAAGAAGGAAAGTGAATGTCCGGCTGTTTGATCCCGTTGGTGGATACGGAGGATCCACCTAGGAGAGTTAGAAAACTCTGATTCCAAATCAATCATTCATATGAGCTACAATATTCTGATGGGACAAATGGCGTATGAACCTGTTGTTAGTCACTAGCTACCATGGCACTGCATGTTGTGATGTCGCTCCACTGTCTTGTGGATTAGACCTTCAGGTTGAAGACTCCGAGTGTGGTCCCCTAAGAAAACCACCTTCTTCGGTTTAGGCACCCAGGTAGTATCCCATCCTACGCACAAATCCAGTGACTTGTGTGGCGCATATGTATTTAGTGAGCGCTTTGTACCAATATTTATGTGTTTAAATAAGTAGAGAGGAGAGAAGTCGAAAACTCGTGGTCTTAGTAATCAAGTGTCTAGCCACTTGTCACTAGTTACTCATTCACTCCAAAGTTGAGGCCAGGTCTGTTGCATTGTGACACTATTTGAAGCATAACATGTTTATTAGCATAGATGGTACGAAGCTAGTTGACATCATGTATTAGCTTTAGCTGGGTACTGATTCAGCGACCTACGATCAACCACATAGTTCTTGCATTCGATTCCTGATAAAGTTGTGGATATGTACTATCGAGAAGTCCCATAGCAGGAAAAAGTACTTTTGTAATGTCCTTCACCTACTAATGGTTGTCTGACTAGGTTTTTTCCATGATATAAACTATCTTTATATATCGATGTTTTACAGTGCATTCAGCTGACTAATCCTGAGTATGAGGGAACGCGTTCTAGACATTACCCAGAAACATGATTAAATTTGTCAAAACTGATAGTGAATATTTATCATTCTTATGGAAAAGCAGTATAAATGGAGCAGGAGTAAAAAGTAATGATTTAACTTTTCTGACTTCCATAATTTAACAGTAGTCTACAAATTACTTTAACCAGATATGTTCAATCGCACAAAAGATTACAACTAATTCATAATTGTCAAAGTGTAGTGAACAAGAAAACAAGTGGGGACAATCGAATGTATTTGGACATGAAATTACAGAACATCCTCAGATTTCATTGCATTTTCACATCAACTGCTTTCTGTTCCCGTTTTTTCCTTCTCGATCTTCCACTGAAATATATTCTATTCCTGACTATCTTCATATACTACTTATGTGGAAATAAGTAGCTCACACCACAAAAGTACCAAACTATGATGCTGTTAATCGTAATTCAACGAGATTAATTCATAGACAGTTCTGATCTAAATGGAGTGTCACTATTTATGCCCACGTGAATACGTAGAAGTTGGTCGGTTTCTTTTAGTAAATCTCGAATAACTTAGCCTGCGATTTCATTTGTGAATTCTTATCTGATAACACATCATAGTTTGGAAGTGAAAGATCAGTCCAGTCATCGAATTATTTAGCCTATACCCCAGTTCTGTGATTGAGATACTAACAATTATTTCGTACAATTAAATGTTTGTATATTGGTTTCTAAAATCATTCAAACTAATCTCTCGATCGGGTCATTTTTGAGCAATCATGGCTCTCAATGCACTGATAACTTTTCTTAACATACAACTGACTAACTTTATCTATTCTAAGTATTCTGACTTACATAACTACATAGGTAGCACAGCATATTTCGGTCTATAGATTAATGGTAGCGAGGATTTCCGAATTAGGATGAATATAAGAAACACTGTGATGCGTAGGTGAGAAGATAATGATTGGTTATTTGCTTATTTAGGCTTGTAGATAGTCTGACAGGCGTTAGATGAGTTATATATTCTCATGTGTTTATTATTATTGTTATTGTTGTCGGTTTTTGATGGAATATATTTACGTTCTAATCAGGCTAATCACCTGTTCTTGATCCCAGTTGTGTTGAAGTCCTATAGAATAGACACTGAGAGGGGATCTAGTGTAGATATTCGTGAAAGGTAAATTAACGTCCCATTCATGTAAACGTGGAAATGCGAGCGTTAGAACACATTGAATGACATCCTCTTCACGGAGTTTCATGATCATACTCGTAAGGTTTGTCAGTATTTCCTACGACTAAAAAGCTGATGTATCAGTGACATGCTATATATACATTAGTTACTAGGCATTCAGTACTGTAAATCATGGGTTTAGTCAGTTAATCTGAACAGCGCCTCATGAAACATGCTAAAGAAGTGATTACTGGTTTCGCTTTGTTGTTATGCATATTATATTCGTAAAATAATTAAACGATAATTTTAAATGATGAAATTGTAAATGAACAGTTATTTTTAGGCATGCAAAGCAGTTCAGTCAGTCAGCAACAACGTAGAACTCCTTACGTAAACACATCAGTTTGAGTTATCATACCACATTAGCACAGAAATACAATTGTCAATTCAAATCCCATAATGGTGGAGGTAGTAGAAGTATAAGCAGTAATTGGAAAGCTTATGGTTTGAAGATGTTATTCAAAGAGTATAATCCAGTGAAATAAATTTGGAAAGGCACATTAAGGATTTGGAAGATTAGGATTTGAGAGAACACATATAGTGGGTGGACCTGCGCCATTACAAATGATTTTGAGCCATCTCATTCGAGGTCTCTAACCAAAGTGGTTTTCGATATAAGTTTAAGTTAATGTTAAGCCCGAAATCCTCTATAGTTGTGAAACTACTGTATATGGTTCGAAATAATTATGTGTCACATTTGTAAGAAGAGAAAGAACGATTAATAGATAATTCATTTTTCATAGTGATTCATATTTTAAAACGAAGACGGTGAGATTTATGGACGAACCAATTACCTATAAGATAACAGGTCTTGGATTTTGGCGCAAAATTCAGTTTTGGCATTACAGCTGATGTTAGTTCGTGGTGAAAACTCTAAATCTAATTTCTATCCTTAATCGTTAACTGTATATCATAATTCTAATTCCTCATGCTGGTTTACAACCCTCATTTGGTCTTAGTTATTAGGTGGACACTCTCAAAGTCACGTTAGCGTCACTCAAAGGTTGTCTCACCACGAAGACTAGTCAACATAATATATAGGACAATTTTATTCGCCTTGAAGTACACTGTAATGAAGATAGAAGAACTCAGGGTCATTATGAGAAATCCGAAGATAAAACTTGTTACATGAGATAAAAATAGATTGTTATACTCATTGTAATGAATTTAAATAAATAGACTGGCAATAACGATTGCATTCATTTACTCTTACAGTATTGTGATAAGCTTGATGTTAGCCAAAAACAAATAGGATAAAGAAACTTCTTTTGTTATATCGTAGTGAAGAATAAATTACAGATAACTTCCGAGGATTATTAATGGAGTAATATTCTATAAATATTCTTATCGTATAACCATTCAGTAACTAGATTATGTATATCTATATTCCTCTTATTATAAGCTTCATTTTGACCTATAGATTATTATTATACGATTTACTGTTCTTCAGTATTTGCCGTCTACCACGTTCACAGTAACTTTTCGGTTTGATCTTGGATAAATGTTATTTCCTATTTTATGATGTGATGTGATGCGTTTTGACTTGTATATAAGCCAGGTATGTTTGAAATAAATGATTCGTATAGTGAAAGCTATTTATTTATTTGTTTATTTATTCGGACACACAAATATTGGTACAAAGCGCGCACTGAATGCATATGCGACACATAAGTCACTGGATTTGTGTGTGACAGGGGATACTACCTGGTTGCCCAAACCGAAGAAGATGGTTTTCTTAGGGGACCACACTCGGAGTCTTCAACCTAAAGGTCTAATCCAAAAGAGAGTGGCACAACATCACAAGATGCAGTGTCATGGTAGACGGTGACCAATGATAGTTTCATAAGCCATTTGTTCCTCCAGGATCCTGGAGACCATACGCATCATTGGCTTGGAATCAGGGTTTTCCAACTCTCCTAGGTGGATCCTTTTTATCCATCAACACGGTTAAAGCGCCGGACATTCGCTTTTCGTCTTCTCAGTTTCGTAAACAACATCCATAACGCGAGAAGGTAGTGATTAGGACTTCTCTGACAAGGGTTGTAAACGCATGGCCATGTGAGAGCATTTTTAGAGGGAAAGAGGACACTCTCTACCATCGACTGTACCACAGCATTTGGGAGTCATGTAAGATTACACACAAAGATCATCATTAGGCCCTTCTTCAGTCACTTAACAAAAATAATATGTTATTATTTGAGGAGAAACTAATTTAAAGGTAAGATAAAAAAGAATTTGGAGAACATGGAGAGTTAACTCTTCCCAATCTCTGCCGAACCAGGGCATTTGGGGGCAGTGGAAGCTGGTATTCATGTTCTGAACTCAACTGGCAAAGCTAGAAGTAAAAGGACTAATAAGGACGTCAGGCTGTTCATACCGGTTGAACATCATTAGTTTGGCACAGGTATGGGAATCCATTTAAGCTAATGTGATATTTAGTATTTATAAGGTTATGTAAAGAGTTCTGAATGGTGAGAATAAGCCAAGTGATGAGGCCTTCAATTATGTAAGTGTCTAGAATATGTGTTGGTTATAAGAATGCCAGAGCTGATAAAATATGTAACAAATTCAAGATTTTTAAACTTTGTTTAATGGAAGTAGCGAATTGGTTATCCCTTTAGATTTAGGTCTGTGTAGTTAAAAAGCGTTTTGGTTACGGAGAGGTATGGGTTTTACTTTTCACGTCCCGGACCCGAAAAGTAATAACATTAGTTAATAGTGGAAGGGATGGTCGAGAAGCAGGGTCTATAATGACCTCTGTCCACTAGTAAGAAACTGTGACAAACGTAGAGCCATCTTTCGTAAAACTTTACTGAATGTTCTATCACAATCGACTAAGGTGCAGAATCCCTCACTTTATCAATTCCAACTACAAAAAGGAGTACGATATTTCACACGAAACCCATCTTTTGTTCCGAATGAATGTTCACTAAAGTGTAGTTTTGTAGGGACAGTGAAATGTCACTGAGTCCTAGCCAAATCACTGAATATCGAAAATATCATCGTTCCCTGTCGAAGTCAAGGACAACCAACGCACATAAGTTAATCGCACGCCATGCACTGACGCATGCGGTGGTGGTTATATTTTCGCTTGTACGTACTTTGTAATAACGTCCCTTGTGTTGTACGGTCTTCAAAGCATCCATAGTACTTTGATACGACTAAGGGGTAATCCATGTAAGGTGCTGACCGCAAGCTGTGACTGCAACGTTGGCTGTCGGTCACACCATCCCCGTCTAGATCGAGTAGGCCCCCAATCATTCGACATCGATTATCTACGTTAGTGATCTACAGTTTTATACTGCGTCTGATTTCTGGTCTGTTAATATCAAGGGGATTGTGGAAAAAATGATGAACATAGACTTTCTTTCCTGTAATCTTCCTTTAGTGAACAAGTTACAAGTTTGATGTTTCTAGGAGAGGTAATCAAGGATAGTACTTTAATTCAAGTCAAGTACCTTTAAAATTCCTCTTCTTTGAGCTCGTTTGAAAAAGGCTATATCTTTTTTAAGGTATAGGGAAATTATCCCAGAATATTTTTCGATGAAGTTGTAGAAGTAGGTAAAACTCTAAAATAAATAGATTTGCATGTCTTAGACACTAATCTTAGCATTATTTGTTCTTATGGATTCATTCCTGGTTGAAGACTTATGGTCAGGCGTTTGCACAAGATCACGTTTGAGTATGCCGTGCTGCGCATCTCTTACGGCAATTTGTCAGTCACCTTATATTCCATACACTGTGGCACATCAATCTACAATTCACTTATATATTACCACATCGTTATTCTAGACTTCTGATTTGACTGACTTTGGGGTCATCATATACAGCGGATTTCGGATAGCAGAGTTGTCAAACTCTGTTACCGTGACATCACCACTAATGAGCCTCGATGTGATCTGATGCACCAAACTACATACATTTTGTTCCTTGTGACATTTTACGCACATTATTACACATCGTGTATTTTTTTCTCATTTTTAAATATTTATTGTTATTATTATTATGCCAGAATACATACCTAATCTTATAGTGGTAAAGACTATCTCCTATTTTATAAATTATACTGCTCTTGCCTAATAATATCAAAAGCTGGTTCTCTTATGTAAAAGTCGAATTCCTCGAGGACAAATGACGGATTGACATGGATAGTTCTTGACACTAGTAAGGATGTTACTGAGTTAACTGAACAGATACTGTACACCTTGTTAGTGTGATGCTTTGGGACGCTACGAAATCTGGAAAGGGCTGTTGTTAAACGCAAAAACTTAACCAATCGACAAAGGTCACGTGAGATCTTCCACAATATAAAATTAGGACACAGATTTACAACAGAAGTGTCATTGCAAATGCGGAGTCACTGGCTAAAGGATTTCCGACAAAAACCAATGTATGATCCTCTTTGGAATCTTGTGTCAATGGAAATGAAAATCACTCCACATACACACCTTTGTAAAGTAACCTCTTGAATCACCCTTATGTGCGAAGTTGATCTTCATGATCGTTACCACTAGAACTACGTTTTGGTTATGGAAGCTGCTATATTGATTGGTTTTTCCTTTTGACTATGTTTCTTGAACTGACTGGAACTGTTCACTTTCTGATAGTGAACAAAAGCACAGAACTCAAAACACCTATTGTTTCAGTGAAGTCAAATATTATTGCCTTTGAGCAAACAGTAAATGATCTATCCAGAAAGGATAGAATAATATTCCTACATTAAAAGAAGGCTTGTATTGTAATATTATGTTATATTGAGTCCCTTATCAGTTTCTCTATTTGATTATTTGGGCTTGTTTAACAATTATTTGTTAAATGACTGGATGATAGTTTTTGGCAAGAACGCGAGTTTCTGAAATAATCGCCACATTCATTACCTATTGAAAAAACCTAAAATTAACAATCATCTAAGGCAAACCTTCCTAATTAAACTTGCAAGGCAAGTTAGAACTATTCTTGTTTTGCTTTGAAATAACTCTAGTGACGAAGGTTGTTGACTTTTCAGATTTATTTTATGCAAGATCCATTTTTGTATGCTCATTTGTAAATATGGGGAAATCTCTCCATGTCTGTTTTTCATTACTAGTCTTTTGCATTTCTCTAGTATTTACTGTTTTACTTGTTGTTGTTTGTACTTTGTATATTGATTCCTATTATTGAGATTGACCACTATTATTGATATTCTATCATCCACAATTTCTGAATCGTCCGTCTATCAACCAAATGACGTGTTTTCGTTCCGTCCAACTAGTATTTGATAGTAGGTGTCTTCAAAACAAATCCATGATGTCGCTGACAAGTGGACTGAGTCATGTTGCTAGGTGTCGACTACCTGGTTAAGGACTGCGAGATAATGGCAATCAATGGTTAGGGACCCTGAATGACGTGGCCTAAAATCATTTGTAATGGCGCAGGTGCATTCACTCTTTGTGTTCTCCGGAATTCTAATTTTCTGAATTCTTCATGTCCCTTTCTTTTTTCCAGTTCCAAATTTATTTCACTGGATTATACTCCTTAAATAATATTTTCAAACCTTAAACTTTCCAACTACTACTTATACTTTTACTACCTCCACCATTATGGGATTTGAATCAACAATCATATTTCTGTGCTAATGTGGTATGACAACTCGAACTGATGTGTGTACGTACGAAGTTCAACTTTGTTACTGACTGACTGAATCTTTTAAATTTTTTTAATCTTTTGTCCTTATAGGTCTCTCGATATTGGACTGTCGTACTTTAGTTGATAATTTGTGAATTGATTGGCTTTGTTTCGTGAACTTGATTTCGAATTACGTTCACTATTTGTTTTTATTGGCGTTTGCGATTTTTAATTGGTAGTTAATTGTAATCATCCTGGATTCAATTGTTAAACAGATTCCTTTGTTTCCATGTCAAGTTAACTCTGAGGGATAAAAGATAGATTTTCATTAGCATTCTTTCGGGTGACAGGCCAAATATCTACCAAACGTATTCTGGAAGCATCGATAACAAGAATCCATCTCAATACAGCAAAAACGTGACTTGGTTAAGTTACAGGGGGGAGGGATAGGGTGGAGTGGTTGTGTCATAGTAGGTCGTGAATTCGTTGTTTCAGATTTAGTCCAGTGAGTAGTCTCCAGTCATGAAGAGTTAGCTAGAAATGTGGAGTTATGGACCGTAAAAGGTCATAATAAAAGTTATGCCTCCTAGATAACGTAGATGATAGATGATTTTGTAGACCATTAGCACTTCTGAAGCTCTTTTGAAAAAAGCTTCATTAGACTCTCTCAAACTGGATTCATGATAAGACGCTCGTACTACTCATCCTACTTAGAATTTTCTGATCAAATCCGCAGAAAATAAATGTTAGTAAAACGATGTTCATCCTATATTTCGACTTGTTAAGGCATTTGTACCTCACATTTCCTTTGAAAATCTTCTTGATTTTCCATACTAGATCCCTCGTCCCGGTTTAAATCTCTCATAACTCGACTTCGCCAAGTTGTTAACTTCGGATCTTACTACTGCAAACCTATGGATATAACCACTGGGGTTATACGAGGAAATGTGTCTGTTTCAGCAATCTTAATTTTTTTCTTAGTGAGTTTTTGATCGTAGAATTTGGGTCAAGGTTATCTGTGCTATTAGAACAATGGACCTGATCCTGTATCGCGGATTCGTCATGATATGACTATCCTATACATAAGATCCTGAGTCGAAGTCACATAATTGTCTACACTGACTTGTCCTACAGTTACGGTCAGTATTGAGTTTTCTCAAGACCTATTAAGTTCGGATTTAGGCAGGGAATAAAATGTTATATCTGATTTAAAAACGTAGATGTTTCCTGGAGCGATCACTCCAGCAAGGAAGAGTCACGGCGTTACTTTAAGTGTTCCTACCCTCATATTTTCTGACCTTATCCGAGTGTTCCATGTTTGACCGTATTTTTTTTAGTTATTGTTTCAAGGATCGTCTGGTGAGGAACCAAGGCTATAACAAGGTCACAAAAGTGTGATGTGCACGACATGAAATATCCCTTGCATTTCTTTCGACTAAGCGGGAAAAATGCGAGGAAAAAGAAGGGAATTTTGAATATAGGGACAAACCGAATCTTTGCGATGTAATAATTTTCCACCGAATAACCATCTTTTGGAACCCACTACTGGATGAGGTAGTACCCACACTCACTTGATTCATTCAAAGTAGATTCAAACACAAACTGAAGTATAATGTATATTTATTTACAAAAGCCTTCGAACTTCTGTTTTAAAGCATGCATCTGGATATGAGATATAGTGAAGGTCCAAAACTTTGCTTTTAGTACATCGATTGCTTGTCTGAAGGTCAAATACACGTTAACACCGCGATGAACTGGGTCTTGGTTGGTTTCTTGAGCGTGTTTGTGAAGCTTGGTATGCACTCTCATAATTGTACAACAAATAACGCATTCTTCAAGCCCTTTCATGTGACGAGTTCGACGTCAGGCCGGTTACTTACTCTTCAAGCGAAGCAGTTCTCTCCACTGAAACCGTAATTTTAATTGAAGGTGAAGCTAAATGTAAAGAAAAAGGAGTAAGACTTCATATTATCTGATGATTGTTTACAGTCATCAAATTTGTACGCTGAGTTAAATGGAGTACTTCAACCAGTTGCCCGTCATATTGAAACTGACAACTTTCAAGTAAATTCTTAACATTTTGTTTATAATATTACCTTGATTACGATAGGTATCGTTCGTCTTCAATCACAAAGATGTGCCTAAAGGAGAATATACTGTCCGGTTTTATAATGAAAAAGGTGTAACGGCTTACCTGAGATCTTCGAAGGGTGGTTTTGTATCCGACGTACCTCCTGTCTTCACAGTCACCGTTCGACATAAAGTATAGAAATATTCACTAATGCTTTATTTTGTAGGGAATCTCGTTCAAGCCTGTTGTTTATTCCGAAACGGTGGCACTATTAACGATTATGTTGATAGCATTTGGAGCTATAATTACGAAAAACAAATTCTAGAGCTATTTTTGATACATTAAGTATTTCACTATACATGTACATTGGTTTTCCCACCAAACAGCCGTTGTATAGTACTTATAAACTTTCATTTATAAATGTTTCTGGATTTCTTGGATTAATTATGGGGTGTAAAGACAACAGCTGAGTAGAGGGTTAGTAGTATTCATGTGGTCATTTATTTATTTTATTTGAACATATAAATATTGGTACACAGGGGAACCGAATACATATGCGCCATACAAGTCACTATTTGTGTGTGTGAGTTGTGGTACTGTCTGGGTGATGATGATAAGCGTTAGCAGTTCCAAAGTATCTTAATGGTGAGCAGAGTAGTATCGCTAGTCTTCAAGCGAAAATCTGCAATTAGGAACCATTTACATAAATTTATATTTGTTAGCGGGGTTGCATCTCTAAGAGAGTGAATATTTTAATAATGTGAATATTCCTGGGCAATATGTAAGAATTAATTTGCCGTTGCCTATCAAGATCCTCTACATTATTTTTTCTCTCCTAATTAGTGCAGTGTAAATAATTTATGGAAAAACAATATCCGAACGAATAAGCAGTCTTGCTATAGCAATGTGCTCAGTTTGTAAAAAGTCCCATCTTCGGCGATCTCGAAGAATATTTCACAAACATTTCGACTAATTGAAGTGTGTTTAACTAGATGGGATGATCAAACCATGATATCCTGTCGGACTATGAAATCCTTAGTACTTGCCTAGAGATGGAAAAATTCCCGTCTAGGTTCCATAAGATAATAAAACTTGTGGTCAGAGATACTTTAGCGATTAACTTCAAATTTAGTGTCCGTGAAATACATACTTTAGATCTTCAACATAGTATTATTTCCTATCCACTTGTTTCTCTATTTCATTAGTTTATTCTCAAATAAACCATGTTTCTAGAGCCATGGTTTGGTGGCTAGATGACTTCTAAACTGCATATCCTAGGCTCGAAACTGGCTGGGTATGCTTTTTGTAGGCGTCGTAGACATGGTTTAGGTTTTCATGTTCATTTTGGATACTTTTATTATCCTCTTAATCTTAATCATTTTACTAGCCTACCTCGTTACTCATTGGTTTCCCCCTATTGATTCCCAATCCTCTAATTGTTGTATTGATACGAGGTGTACAGGGACAAATGCCGTGGTACGGTCGAGAGTGGGAAGAGTCAGCTCTCCCTCTCAAAATGCTCTCACATGGTCACTTGCATACAACCACTGCCAGGGAAGTCGTACTCATTGCCTTCTCGCAACACGGGTGTTGTTTACAAAATCGAGAGGACGAAAAGCGAATGTCTGGCGCTGTAACCCTGTTGGTGG
This sequence comes from Schistosoma margrebowiei, assembly GCA_944470205.2. Taxonomy (NCBI): domain Eukaryota; kingdom Metazoa; phylum Platyhelminthes; class Trematoda; order Strigeidida; family Schistosomatidae; genus Schistosoma; species Schistosoma margrebowiei. Next base: position 45,468,007 of record OX104025.1, on the reverse strand, counting down.
ATATGGACGATCCAGATAGGGGAGTTGGAATACCCTGATTCCGATCCAATGGTGCACATGAGCTCCAGGGTCCTGATTGAATAAATAGTGTGTGAACCAATTATTGGTAACCGTCTACCATGTGACTGCATCTCCTGACGTTGCTCAATTGCCTTGTGGATTAGACCTTTAGGTCGAAGCTTCCGGGCATATGCCCCTAAGAAAACCACCTGCTTCGATTCGGGAACCCAGTCAGTACGACAGCTCACACAAATCCAGTGACTTTTGTGGCGCATATGTATTCCGTTCCTACTTGTACCAATTTTCATGTGTTTAAATAATAAAAATAAATACGGGAACACTAGCCAATACGTTATTCTAACATATTTTGTACTACGTTTGTCTGCCAATAACTAAATATACGATAAGGTTTTAGTGTTTTGATCAAATCTAACCTGGTAATATGTCCCATTATTCATCCCTATTTAATTTATTATATAGTTTTACTGATGAAAGAACTAGAATATTTGGTTTTGATTTATCTGATGAATCACACACATTACTGTACTTATCCATTGTTTATATTGAAACGATCTTATGATTCAACATTCCAGTCGGTGATTTTAAAACCTATAAAGTTGTGAATGGAGTAGATAGTTCCAAAGATTTAAGATATCTATCCACAACTATATTTTTTTGTAACATTAAAATATCCGTCTACTAATAGCCTTTAAAGGTCTAGGAAAAGGTGGGGAACATATAATCTACACAAATGGACAAACCAAAATCGCGAATGTCGAGTAACCGTGAAAACGCATAAAATCTTCATATACCGTTGCTTTTTTCGATATTGACGAAATAAATGAAGGCAAAGAAAGATTGATGGAAGAAATCACGTTTGTTATAGGTTTCATTACAGAAGTATCAACAGTAGAAAAAGCTTGTAACTCCTCTGGAGTGTTTAGTTGCTTCTCGTGCTTAAAGACAGATTTAATGTCTTTAAACCTTATCAGATTGAGTGTAAAATAACTCGACAATGACTAAATCTCCCTATTTACTAAAACCCCATTTATTTAAAAGCAATCAGAAGAGGAAGATACATGTGTACATTCAGTCATGGTAAAAATGCTTTTCTTCAAAAGTAACTTATAACTGTTATATCCCGACAAGAATAATGACTTTGGGATCCTTTTATGAACCAATAATGCGCGTATATTTTTATTGTATCATTGTTAAGTAACTAAACTGTTCATATTCATATCCCCCTTATTATGAGCCTTATTTTGATCTATGAACTATTATTCTACACTTTACCATTCTTCAATTATGCCCTGTCTATGAATCACTACCTCCCACATTCACAGCCATATTCCACCAAATCTTGTACAAATGTTGTTTCCTATTTTATGCTATGATGTGGTCTGTTTGATTGGTATATAAACGCCGTATGTTTGAAATAAATGATTCATATCACACAGGCTGAGATTGGTTTTCTGGACTTAATTGGCTGGGTTAGTCAGGAAGCAGGACCGATAAGAACTCTAGGCTGCTCGCACGTGTTTTAAGCGTCACCGGTTCGATCAATAGTTCGCTGCCCTCTGATTGGCGGTATCATTGCGTTATACAATAAACAGGGCACACAGGTTCACAAGTTATAACAATAACTAATATTTCTCAAGTTTTTTTATTATTCTTGTAGATGATAGTGTAGTCGATTCAGTGTAATTCACCTTCTTAATGAGAATAATGAAACTACTCTCTTCCCTATCTGTTTAAAAACGTGAAACTTATAATTCAGAAAAGTATTTCGAAATAATTATGTGGTTACTTATGAGTAGTTAAATGTTTTTTTATGAAAAAGTTCACTTATCAGCATGCTCAATATGGACGTTTGACTTTCAGATGTTGTTAAATTTGCTAAGATCTCATTTTTGGAAGCTGGAAATATATGCCAAATAAATAATCCGATGGAAAAAATCTTCCTATTTCCTAGTAGGCAAACTTATATTGAGTGGAATTTATAACATGAAATTGGTATTAAGGGATAAAACAAATCAATAAATGAATCATAAGATCTTGATGCAGTTTTGTTCTCTGAGCTGGATGGTTTGGTCGTGGAAATTTCATCGTTCTTCTGAACGACATCACCAGCACACCATCTCAGAATCATAGGATCAACTATGAAGTATAAGAAACTAAAAGTCAAAGACATAACGACAAAGTCAAGTATTATAGAGTGATTACTCAAGTGCGTCAATGAAGGTCCCTGTTAAAAAGTATTATCAGTAATAGAATTAGTGTAGTTTATAAACTTTGATTGAGAATATACATATTTTGTTATTTAATAATTGAATTCATGAACCAATTGAAGCTAGACCACCATGTAAAACCTGGTAGCACTGGATGGCCGTTTCGTCCTAGTATTTTATGTTGTTTATTAACAGCGAACTCAAATTATACGTCGTTAACATGACATTAAAAAGCCATCCATTGAATTTTATGTTGAAAGTTAAACATAATGTTGAAAATTTATCTTATGGCAACGTAGAATTGATCAGTCAATGTAACAGTGTTTTTTTTACAACATTGAAAACTATCGGTTAAGTAGTATGTAAATATAATTTTATGTTAACGTTTGATTGAATCACTACTCACATCTCCTGGGATCACTGGGTAAGTAATAGTGAGTTTAGACGCAGGATATTAGAGAATGATGATAAATCAGTTGATGAGGTTGTAAGTCTTCATCGACTAAGATGGTCGGGCCACGTGTTACGTACGCCTGAACACCGATTACCACGACGTGCAATGCCAACTGGTGTTGGGGATGGTTGGAAGAAAGTTAGGCGCGGCCAAACCAAAACGTGGCATCAGTGCTTGAAGTCACTAACTTCTGATCTGAGCCATGTTAGTAGATGCAGACTCCTTGGTTGGGGTCCGTGCGACTATCGTAACCAATGGTTGGAAACTGGGATTCATAGCTCACAATCGATCACACTGGCGTAGGTGTATACACTCTTTGTCTTACCGTGAAGTATAAGATTAAATTTGCTTTATCTTTCTTTCTACGAACTAATTCTTTCTTTTTGTATTATATCCTTATACGCAATCCTTCTTTTATATATTACTACCATTGGAGTAACTACTTCATTCCCATTGCATTGGCAATACTAAGAAACAAGATGCAATTTTTAAATGTTCTCTTCTTTATTACTACATAATTCATACTCAACCGTCTTAAGCAGTCTAATTCATTTCATATTTGTTTGAAAGGAAGGTAATATTTATGACCAACGTTCTGTTGTAGTTTTGTAATAACAAATACAAAAAGTAATATTGTGATGCGTGCTACCTATATTGACTTAATTTGTATGTAACGGGAGTCAGGAATATGATGTCTGGCAGCAGAAGATTTGGAAGATCAAGAAAGGAAGAACGAGAATAGAAAGCAATCAGTATAGAAATGCAAGAACAATCAAGTCCAAGACAATTATTGAACATTTTGCAAATTAGGTATTATAGAATGGTTTTTCTATTTTACCAAAAAACTCTGTAATGTTGTGCTTAATGTAATTCGATTGTCCTCATCTGTGTTCTTCACTACAATACCATTTGGATAATGGGTAATCAGATATAAATATATCTGAATTACTTTTGATAATTAATAACTGGTGTGTGGGATTCGAACTTCAATTACGCTGACTATTACATCCATAAACAATTGTAATAAGCCAAAGAGTTGTATTTAAATTTATGGTTCATATTCCAAAGAATTACAGTACAGTATCTATCGTTCTCCTTGGAAAATATAAATGCTAGATAACTGTATTTTGATGAAGTACTAGGTGAAATAGCCTTATAAAGTTATTACACTTACCTCCTTCTTTGAAGACGATATGGATTTCTTCTGGTACCGTTATGATCAGTTCCACAGAATAAAAGCTTAAGGTACAGTTTCCGACTTCTGTTAAACTGGAAATAACGAACAGTAAAATGTTGCCTGCGCTAGTTCTATCATCATATTATTGAGCGCTTCCAGTAATGGGAACATTAATAGAAATAGCAATCATTACGCACATCAAGACAGTCTTAGTGTACGGAGCTGAAACTTGGAGAACTACCACAACTATCATCAAGAAGCTACAAGTATTTATAAACAATTATCTACGTAAGATACCGAATATCTGCTGGTTGGATGCCATCAGCAACAGCCTACTGCGGGAGAGAACAAACCAACTACTAACTGAGGAGGAAATTAGGAAAAGACGTTGGAAGTAGATAGGACATACATTTCGGATATCACCAAACTGCATCACAAGGCGAGCGCTAACTTGGAACCCTGAGGGGAAACGGGAAAGTGGAGAGCCAAGGAACACACTGCGTCGAGAATCGAAAGTAGACATGAAGAGGATGAATAGCAACTGGAAAGAATTGTGCATGACAGAGTCGGATAAAGAGGGCTGGTGGGTGGCGTATGCTGCTTCACGAGGGGTAACAGGAGTAACTGAGTAAGATAGTAAAATATAAATGAACGATTTGTTAGATCACAGTTCTAAATAATGTAACGAACTTGCACAAGTGCGAAAAGACCGAATTTACCAACGAAAATCAACCTACCACGTGAGTACTTTAGTAGCAGTAATATATAAGCGACAGTAGATAAGTAAAAGAGTCGAATTAATAGTATTAGTTTAATTAATACTATTCGTATTGGTAGCAGTATTAGTAGACGTAGTAGTGTGAATCATGTTAGTAATGTGGTGTGTTCTACCGATATTGACAGACATATGTAGTATGTATCACTAATCGAAAGTGGAATGTCTGGAGGGAGAAGGTTGAGAAAATCGAAGAGAATGAGAACAATGAGTGAGTAGTATGGAAACGAAAGGACAACAAATTCTGAGACAAATGATGGATATTATGCAAATGAAGTGTATACTTTAAGGTTGTAGCGGCAAATAAATCCCCAAAATAAATAGCTCTGGAAGTTTTCGACATTGGGTGCTAACCACGTTAGTTTTAATGAACTCACCTAGCTGAAGGCGCTCGGTTATGCATCTGCACCAGATCACGAGTGGGAACGCTGTGATCAACAACCCCTGCAATCGTCAGGTAGATTAGATCAGACGATCCTCGATATATATCTTCGAACCTCCTCGCTTCTGTCTTTTGATTTCACTTGGTGGGTACGCTTCATATTAGAAGGTGTTATTGGTTAAAGCGTTGTCAAACTCCGAATACCTGTGGTATCTTCAAGGTTACTAGGATATTCTGTAATGTTGTATTAAAATGCATTTAGTTATCATTAGTGTTCTTGTTCACTACACTAACAGTAGTAGTATGTCTTGAAATATTAAAAAGGGTATTTGAAAATATGATGAAACAAATAATTTTATTGATTGAGATCATGAACCGGTTGATGTTAGACCTCCATTGAGGACCTGGAAGCACTGGACGGCTCAGTGGTCTAGTAGGTCAGGGGTTCTCGAGCAAAACGGAAGGCCCTGGATTAGAATCCCGTGAGTGGGGTCGTGGATACACGCTGCTGAATATTCGCACAATAGGGAGAAACGGCCGTACAATGCTTCCAGGTTTCCAATGGTGTTCTAACATCAATCTGTTCATGATCTTAATGAAAAACTTAATAATCTCCACAACTGGTATGTTGATAAAGAATTTTATATTTCACTTTTGAACTCTAGGGTTACATGTGAATTTATATATTGTTAAAGCATCTACGGTGCACAGACTTATGACTTGAAATCTAGTTTAAACACTTTGATCAACTATTTATTTACGTGACTAGATTTGTCAGGACGTTTTACGAATGAAGCTGTTAACTGACCAATGTTCATTTTTAGACAATTATGTATAATGGTGAAGGATTTTTCAATTCGGTATAAATAGTTCCATGAAAGTGAAGAAATTAATAGGTATACATTAAAGTAGTCAAATAAATAAATTATCCTAAGATAAATTACACTGTTAGTATTCTTTGTTATCATAGACATTAAACTAAGATATATATCCTGGAGTTCTAGTGAGAAGCAGTGACGAATGGAGTTCAACCGGGTCAGTTGTGAGACAGGAACTCACTGATGAAAATTGTGAATGTGTCGGTCAATTTCGTGGTTTTAGTTGAAATCATACATTAACATTGTTGGATGCCGACTGGATTAATCGTCTAGTGGTTAAGCGCTCGCGCGTGAGATTGATAAATTCTGGGTTGGAATCTCGCGAGGTGGCAACATGGATGAGCACTGGTGAGAAGTCCCACGATAGGACGAAGCGGCTGTCCAGTGCTTACAGGCTTTTCATGTTGCTCTGGCTTCAATTGATTCATGATCTCAACTATCGAAACATAACTTTTACCATTTAGTTATACATCTAGTTAATTTTTTTTGTCATTTTACTGAACTCCTGTTACAACATAATCTAATTCCTATTTAACCCTTGTTTTATTTTGTTTTAACTGATTGTAGATGCGACTAATCACTGTTGAAGTACATATCCATCCATTTACTTTTCAGATTTTGTACGTAGTGTATTGCAGTGTAGTGATTGTTTTTTTTTTTGTTGCGTCAAATGTGTTTGTAAAAAAAAAGTTATCCCTAATTTTGATTGCCTTGTATTCAATTTGTTTACCTGTGAACAACTTTAGTCACCGATGACCTTGAGAAAGAATCAAGGCTATGATTAGATTTATTTCATTCTTAAAAATGATTGGTTATATTAGTAGGGCTATCATATATTGGACCAATAAGAATCAAGATAAAAGTAGCCAATAGCGTGTGTCCTATATATATATATATATTCATGTTTGCACTTTTGTTTGTAAATTGATAAACTTTTTTTCTCCTTTTGTATCCATGGCATTTCCACAATTTTATTCCATTATCCTTATTTTATTTTGTTTAAATTTATATAAAACACATAAGACATATGTATATTATTATACAACAAATATCACAGAGAATTCACATAAAGAAATGATTTTACAAAGTATATCAGGTGATGTTTATATTACACCAATAATAATTAAAGAAATGAATGATACAATGAATGAACTATATAATAAAACATTATGGTATATCACATTGAATATTACTACTAATAATAATACTACTACTAATAAAGATCAATTCATAGATTCATTCATCACTTTAAATGGTTTAATCTTATTTGATTATAAAGGATTGATTGATAGAATTTATATTCCACAATTTAAATCTATCATGTATCATATACAATTGAATTTATTCAAAGGATTATTAAGTTTATTCAATATACATAATACATTTGAACCAGGTTATGAAATAGATAGTTCTGGTAAATGTTATGTAACTTATGCAATTCTATCATCAAATTTAACAACAATTAATGATAATCATAATTTTATTATTATTGATAAAGAGAAGAAATTTTGTCAAAGATTATCATATTCCATTGATATATGGAATGAAAATTTATTAAAGATAATACAATTAAAAGAAATAAGACAATTAATCACACGTTATATCTATGATAAATTCACTTATCAAATCTATAAAATACAAGGATATGAAAGACAAATTTATTCCATGACTAATGATACATTAGATAGTAACTATGGTGATTATAATGGACAATATAAACAATTTATTAATTCTACTGGTATTGATTTAATTACATGGCAACAATTAGAATTTATACATGAAATGGATACCTATAACCATTATCTTCATCATCATAATAATAATAATAGAATAGAAGAAATGATTAAAAAACAATATGATTTAACATTAAATGAAGTAAGTGAAATGGTTCATTATGAATAGAATTTATTTTATGAATCATATTCGTGGATTGGTTGAGGTTAGATATTAACATCATTGTATGCCGGCTCAGTGGTCTAGTTGGTTAGGCATCTGGTACGAGACTGTTAGGTCCTGGGTTCGAATCTCTCGGGGTGCGGGATCGTGGATGCGCACTGCTGAGGAGTCCCATGCTAGGACGAAACGGCCATCCAGGGCTTCCAGGTTTTCCATGGTGGTCTAGATTCAATTGACTCATGATTTCAATCAAAAACATATTTGGAGTGTTCAATCGAAAGATATGACTTATAAAACAGTGGAGTAACGTCAGGAGATGCAGTCATATGGTAGTCGATAACGAACAATTTGTTCATATGCTATTTGTTCCTTCAGGACCTTTGTCCTATTTATTTATTTATTTGAATACATAAATATTGGTACAAGGAGGCATTATAAAGATATGCGCCATACTATTCATTTGATTTGTGTGTATGATGGGATGCCCAAACTGAACCAGGTGGTTTTCACACTAAAAGTTGTCGACCTATGGGTCTAATCCCATGGTAGCTAGAGACCAACAATCGGTTCATACACCATTTGTTCTTTCAGGGTCCTGGAGATCACGTGTATCATTAGTTTACCCAGGTGCCCCCAAATGCCCTAGAATGGCCGAGAGTGGGGTGGGCCCGCCCTCCCTCTCGAAATCCTCTCACACGGCCACGCGTATATAGCCTCTGCCAGAAAAGTCCCACTCAATGCCTTCTCATGACGGGGGTGTTGTTTACGAAATTGAGAGGACGAAAAGCAGTGATACACATGGTTTCCAGTATCCTGTGGGAACAAATGGCGTATGAACCGGATACCGGTACTATGGGACTGCACCGGATACCATGGGATTGCATCTCCTCACGATACTCCATTACCTTGTGGGTCAGACCTTTAGGTTCAAGGCTCGGGATATGGCCCCCTAAGAAAACCACCTGCTTCGGTCAGGGCGCCCGGGCAGTATCCCAGCCCTCATAAAATTCGAATGATTTATGTGGCGTATATATATTTGGTGCCTTCTTGTACCAATCTTTGTGTGTTTAAATAAATAAAATAAAATAAAAGTGGATCGTCCATATCCACCAACCTGGTTAAAGCTCCATAGATTCGCTTTTCGTCGTCTCAATTTCATAAAAAACACTCGTGGTGCGAGAAGGCAGTGACTAGGACTTCCTTGATAGTAGTTGTATGCACGTGGCCGTGTGAGAGCATTTCGAGAGAGAGAGAGAGAGAGAAAGAGGTGACTCTAATCACCCAAGGTCGTACCATGGTATTTGGTGGCACTTTTGTTCCATCTTTGTCTTGATTATTCAGGAAACTATTAGAAGCTGTCGAAAATCAAATTGTTTAGTTTTTTCGTCGTGTCTCTTTAGGGGAGTAATAAATAGAAGGTGCGATCAATAAAGAGACACCTACAGGGCTTTCGTTGGTTCAATTGATCATCAGCAATCTGGATAACGAATCGGTTGTCAAAAAAAGAGGCCTTACTTGTTCAATGTTTATTCACACAAATGACACTAACTCTCGTCCCGGACTTGTGTCATTTTTGCAGCCTCCATAGCCTTCTATAAGACACTTAGTTCTTTTTAAACAATGACGTTTTCTAAATGAGTTATCTTTGCAAGAAAAAATCCGACATTTTATAAATACCCTAAGAGGCTTTCCTCAGTTTAACCAAGACACTTGAGCAAATCAGTTCATGTAATCACTGAACAGATCGCATAGTGGACGAAAAGTTCTGGTTAAAATTTCATTTTAGTCACGTAAACTCAACTGACGAGTTCTCAATAGGATAAAACATATGACACCTATTTTAATACTTGACACTATCTAAAATATACATATTTTCTATCGTAAAATTTTCAAATTATATTTTACAGATCATTATTAGTAGTATCATTACTTTCATTATAATTCATGCAACTAAGTAAGTCCAGGCATCATCAATTATTGATTGTAGTGCAGTATATATACACATACATTTGTACCTGTCTATCTAACTAGGTCTGATGGAAGGTACTAGTCACAGGGGTTAAACCCATATATCTTGATGTATGTATTGTTTACCTATTTCTATCAATGTTAATCAATATAATTCATCTGTGTATATCTGTAGTATTGTGTGCATATATGATTATACCAATGCCTAAATGATGAAAATAGGTTATCATAAATGTATATATAGGTTGTTTGCCAATTGATTAAGTATCAAATTGATATGAGAGTCTACCATTTTATCAATCATCATTAAAGTGAAACTTGAGATAGATGTGAATTAATCGAAGTTGCCATATTGCACTGTCATGACGCAATAAAATTAATATGATGATTAATAAAACAAGATCTTAATAATGAAGTGGCGATAATAGTTAAACTCCGCCTGTAGTTACTGCTGGTCCCAAGCCCGGATACAGAAAGAGGGTTGGGTATGTAGTTAGCGACCTCATCCAGTAGAAAACTAACTCGCTAAAAAAACGCTAACCAAAAAAGTAATAATAGTTAAACAGACTAAGTATTGAGTAACGGTAATTGATCAGTCTCTGATGACATATTTATATTTACAGAGGATTACTTCAATTTAGCCTTTTATCACAGGTTTTTAGTGTATCATTTAATAGGTAACCTTCAGTGGGATTGAAGATGCACGTTTAGTTTAGATGACTTCCATCATGAACCTAAATGAACTGAATTACCATTTATTAGTTATGTGAATATATACATATAGCTTTTAACTAAATAGTCTAGTCTTCACCTGAAATGACCTACATTTTTTTACATATTGTAATGTATGTTTACATAAAAAAAAACATAATTAACAATAATGTAAACAAGTTTATGTTCATTAAAGTTAGATAGTGGCTAGTACTCGCTTCGTTATATTTCGAAATCACCAGCTAGTTGTATTAGAATTCCACTTTTACTGCTCGTATTTATAACTTAATCCTAGTAACTTTTATTTGAAAAGTCGACTAGTTATCCAACGATCAAACGAGTTCAATGATAGATACCAACTTTAGTGCAACAAAGAATACAAATACATCCAATTGACGAGTTATGTATCTAATGAAACTCAAGTCCTACATTCTGTTGTTCATCAGAATTTAGCTTTACCTAAAACTTGTGAATAAATGATAATATAGAGGCAATCCTCTCAGGGTATATATGTTATTAAAGACTGGCTGCTTATAACACATAACATCAACAACTCTTAGAAGTAAACTTTGGTCTACTCAAAGCTGAGTTGGATATGATCGATAACAGATTCTTGTTGAAATGACATTGAAATAAAAATGCTAACCTTTTGTAAGATTCCAGTCGAACCGGTCGGTACACAAATGAAAACTAACAAAAACACTGAACTGAGGAATTTTAACAATGAGAAATTTTATAGCTCAATTATCCAGTGCCAATTTATTCATTTAACTAAACCAAATGGTTTGTTTAAATACTATTTGTACAATCCCACTGCTGGGATCAAACTAATTAAAAGGACTTTTATAGAATGAAGCACGAAGTGAATTTAGTTAGACAACTATTGAAAGCCAGGAAGCACAGGATAGTGACTTTGAACTGGTACTAGTAAACCTCAGTATTGTGCATCAACGACCCCCCAGGGGATCATATTCAAGAAATTTTGGGCTCGGGGAGAGCGTTTTCGATAAGTGAATCGACGCTTAGTTACTTATATTTGTAACTTCAGTTAGGGTTTTCCAACTACGCTTTATGGATACTCCATATTCACCGACCTGGTTAAAGCGTTAGACATTCGCTATTCATCCTCTCAATTTAATAGAAAACACCCCTGGTATGAGAGGGAAGTGAGTAGTGTTATACCCCGATGAGAATAATGAATAGTAACTTTTGGGATCCATTTATGGACCAATACTAAACGTATATTTTTATTGTATAATTGTTAAGTAATTGACTTTCTCATATTAGTGTTGCTCTTAATATAAGCTTTATTTTAACCTATAAACTATTATTATACAATTTACCGTTCCTAAGTTATATCCAGTCTATCAATTACTATCTTCCACATCCACAGCCACTTTTGGCTGGATCTTGTACAAATGTCGTTTCGTATTTCATGGTACGATTTGGTCTGTTTGATTGGTATATAAATCCTGTATGTTAAAAATAAAGAATTCATATTATAGAGGCTGAGATTGACGTTATGAACTCAACAGGCAGTGCTAGTCTGGAAGCAGGAACGATAAAAAGACTAGACTGCTCTAACGAATTTTATGCATTATTGGTCCTATCGATAAATCAATTTTCTCTCATTGGCGATATCATTACGTCATATATTATTAGAACATAGGGCACAATTTATAACAAGTAGGTGTTCCGTGACAATGGCTGTATACACGTGATCATGTAAGAACTAACTCTCCCCACCCTTAGCTGTACCATGGCATTTGTTGTTGCTGTGGATGGGTGGGTGGCGAGAGGTAGTATTCATTTCCAAGCTAAATCGACATGATAACCTATAATATAAAAAAATATTAATTTCTTTTCTTTTCTTTTTCTTTTTTTTTGTCATTTAAGATCATTGAATTATTATTTGATTCGAATTATCAAATGATTCATTTAGGTCTTATTTATCCAATTACAAAATCAACTAAATGTAGTTTAAATGTCAACTTATTCAATCATTCCAGTGACAACAATGATGATAATGATAATAACAATTATCATGAAGAATTGATCCATTTACGTCAATCAATTGAATCCTATCGTGATTCTTTACAAACTGATCTAATCGGGACAATTCAATCCTCTGAAGCTGTATTACATTTAATTGATCAATTACGTTGTCTCCCTAATACAAATCAATCGATTACAATGTTAAATAGTGTAACTATGTTATCACCACCATCTATTGATACCCATTTAATTTATCGTCAATTGAATACATGGAAAGATCAATTAATCGATATATTGATTAATTGTGGTACCAATGTATGTTTAACTATTGTATTCAATCGATTAAATGCTTTAACACAATTTATTGATTTAAATAATCCTAATCAATATAATAAGAATTCAATCGAAATCATTAAAACAAAAGAATTATTATATAAAAAATTATGGCCATCTTTATCTCATATGAATCAATTAAATATTGAACAAATCAATCAATTATATCAATTCTGTGAAAAATCAATCAATATCGATCAGAATTATGTCTGTTTAATGACCTTGGTGAATTTAAATTCCCGCATTGAAAATTATGAACAATTTGATTATTTTAAACAAATTATCAAACATATTGAACATTTATTAAATCTATCTAATCATAATCATAATTTATTATTAACAATAGGAATATCATTAAGTAAACAATTACATTATCCGAATTTAACAAATTCTTTATTAGAATTATTGTTTAATGATCAATTACCATCGATTATACATACATTAATTATTCAAGCAATTGGTGAAATACATTTTTCAAAAGATTCTAATCACCATAGTAACAAAACACAACTTATTGAAATTACAACAAAATTAATTGAAATCTTTTTAACTATACCAATTCATTTTAATAATGAAATATTAATTAATTATGAAATATTTAAATTATTATTATTATCATCAACCTCTTATTTATCTTCCATAGAGATTACTTATTTATTACGTCAATTATCTAAACAACAGAGATGGACATTAATTAAATTATGTCGTCAATTAATCAATCATTGGTGTCAATTACAAGTATTGAATAATCATGAATGTGATTGTTTAAATGGTTTATTACCGAAATGTCAATTATATTTAGCTGGTAGTTGGTATGGTTTAATTGGTGATCATAATTATAATCAACAATTAAAATTGATTGGTAAATCAATATTATTACATAATGAATTGATTCATATTAATAATCAATTATTGATTGATTATCATTCATATCTTGTATATGATTCATATAATGGATTAAAATTATCAAATTTTATGATGAATTTAATCAGTAAAGATGATGAAATATTATTATTTAATTTTAATATACAAGCAAATGAATTAAATAATTTAATTAATTTATCATCCCGTAAACAACAACCACCATCTTCATCTTCATCATCGACGAAAACATTGACGACGTCGACCTCGACGACGACGACAACTGGAGAGACATGGGTGAATTATGATTTAAATTATTTAGGTATATCATTATTACCAAATGAATTATTTTCTGGTGGATTATCAAATTTAATGAAATTATTTTTATCAATAACAAATCAATTTACATCTTTATTGAAAATAATTCAATTACCAATAGATCAAAGAATTCAAACAACTATATCTTCTGGATGGTTAATACAAATTGATCATTTAACTATATTTACAATGAATATATTAAATGCCATAGAAACTAATTTATGGTATTTCACAGGACGTAATAATCTTAGAAGTAAAATTGGTTTAATCAATGATATAAAAATTCATTTAGTTCAATTTTATAATGAAGATAATACAATGAATATGCCTAGATCCCAATTGTATATTCATAAAGGTAATGCTATACAAGGTTATATTGATTTTATTACAAATATACATATTAATCATTTACCTGATAGTATTTGTTTATCAATGAATCAAGGTGTGAATACATTTATTGTACAATGGTATACAATGAATAATACTACTACTACTCAATATTCATCATCGACTACAATACAAAATCCTTCTTCTCCGCCTTCTTCTTCGCCTTCTTCACCTTCTTCTTCTACGTATCATTATATATCGAATTATACATTACAACCTGTATCCTATTTTCTAGGTTATGATAATTCATTACAATGTAATAAAATGAAAGCAAAAACGATTTGGTGAAAGGGTTTTTACCACTAAAAATCAAATTTGTTTATTTTTTCAAATTTCTTTCATGTTTTCCTTTTTGCTTCTTTCTTCTCTATCTCCTTTTTCATTCAGAATTGTAATTTGTGTTTCTAGGAGAAAACTTACTCACTTACTTACGCGTGTTACTGTTCGTGAAGGAGCATAGATCGTTCACCAGCATTCTCTATTGGTAGTTCATCTAAAGTTATTGCCGATTTTAAGATCGGTTAAAAAAAGAAGAAGGTTGACCATAGGATTAACAACTCCATCCCGTAGTAAATTAACTTGATGAGATTATAATTGATAAATGAACAGAATAGATTTAATGCGTAATTCATTCCTTCATTTAACTAATTCATTATGGAAATATGATATTGAATTCCTAATTTTAGTAACTAAGTAGATATCTTTATGATCGATCATGTTACCATGGTACAAATCTTGTCCATAAATTATAATCTCTTATCACACTTAATCACATAATTAGAAATATTGATTTTTCTAAAATCTCTATGTCAAATTATATATCTTGATTATTTTGTTATAAATCAATAGAATGGGATGTTATTGTTTAAGTTGCATAATCTAGTCATAGATTTTCCATTGTTTATCTGAATCCCATCATCATTATCATCATTCTATGGATCAATATGCAATTGATTTAATTAAATACAATGTAATTTAAGAATAAATTGTTTAGCATTTAACTTTTTTGTTGTTGTTTGTGTCTTACACTGTACTCCAAGTTTAATAGCATATGTTTATTGTGTTATTTGATTCAATTCACAAAAAACTTAGAAGTCGATGTTACCAAGAATCAGTGAATCGATGTTAAAAGTTAAATGTAAATATCGAAACCATTAGGAAATCAATCAGTAACTAGATAAACACTTTTTTTTTCAAAAAAGGATACGGATCTTCACGGTAAAACGTTGTTATAAATAAATTTACTTGGTTTTGTTTTACTTGTATCGTCTCATTGTTATTTAAGACAGCAATTGATCAGTCTCATGTTGGCATTTGTGCATTCTGTGCGGATGGCTTCGATATTGACTGAAGTCAAGACTCAGTAACTAAATGGATAACGCGATGGTATTTGAAGTCAATTGTACTGGGTTCGAATCCCAGTGTGAATATCAACTCTGGGATGCAACTACATTCAGCTGACGAGTCCTAGATAGGGCGAAACGCGCGTCCTGGATTCCACTGCTAGCCACTATCCATCGTTGTTATAAATACTTCTGTAAAATCATTTAGAACAGTAAGTCATTGTAAGAAGGCATCCTTCAATAAGTTCAAGGAACAAAACGTCGGTTTACTAGCATAATGTAAATCTTATTTAGGTTTGTAAATTTTGATAATACAGATTAACATGTCTAAATGAGCAAATTCAAATTGAGTGTTTTTCTGAGTAAATAGTTTACTGTCGATCGGTTTTATTAATCTTCTAAATCTAATTTAACGAGTGCTAATACCTCCCTGTATTTCTTAGTCCATGCTACTGCTGAATACTTACAATTAACTGTTTGATTTTCAACGCAATTCAAGTTTGTTCCATTATTAAATCATTACAGTCGCATTACATGTAGATAATAGAATGAATGAATTTGGATTTAACAAGGGCATTTGATGGTAATGTTGTATTCTGTGAATTATCTGTGTCATCAGAATCACGTTTGGAAGTTGAGCTGAAACGGTATACAACAAGCTGGCAGGTGCAGAGTCTTCTTTTATGGAATTTAGAGCAATTAGTCCCTTTGATAGATTTCGACAGTGTAATAAGAAGACGAAGATTATCAGAACTATATGATGATGGACTAGCGCAATCTGATCATACATATACTTGTCATAAAATTGATCTTAACTCTGCCTTTGTGGCTATCCAGACCGTTTCATAGATAAGGATATGAAAACAACCAAACGCGACAAGAAATCTGGTTGTTCCGTTCCAAAGAAAAATCTCTATATAAGTTTGGAATTTAAAGGGTGATCGGACATCTGATGTAATCAAAAATCGTTTAATGACAGCGATTAAAAAGATATTTAATGCAGCAAAACTGCGAATAACGTTCACTAGTAGGAACTTATTTTCTGTATTCATAAAAGATAAGCTTCCCCACCTGGTCACCTTCATGGGTATCTGTCAGTTCATCTACTCTTGTGGAGTAAAGTACATTGGCCATCGACAGCGTTTGCTTTCAACTCTGGTACGGGAACAGGTCGCAGTTTGATTCTATAAGGGTGAAAGGAAAGCAGTTAAGAGTTGTATAATTGAACATCTAATCGACTGTAATCATTCTATGGATTTGCAGTTTCCTTTTAAGGTTGTATATATCGTTCGTACAAATCTATCCAACTCCTAAAACAAGCCGAAGCTCTTACCATCCATGGGCTCAGTTTGGAACCATGCATACAAAAGAATTACGTTCTATGGTTATTGTTACTTTGGTATTATTATTTTTCCAGCATATTTCTCCCTTGACTTATATTTCATATTCTCATTCATTTATTCATAATTACTCATGATATCACTTTATTTATTTCGCATCTCTATTACCTTTAATTACCTACAATGATTGTAACAGAAACATTTTAATCATCTTAACACATTCACATTATAATTCGTTATTAACTTATTAAGTCTATTGTTATTACTTATATTACGTAATCTAGTAGTAGAATCTTTCTATTACATCATCTTAGTTAAACCTTGTTGACATTTCCTCACGGAACTAGTACTTTAACAGAAAAAAAAACTGTTCAGATCTATAAACGATTGTACAGCTTGGTAAGTAATTGATTGACAAGATCCCTTCACTGAACTTCGTGTTTTTAATTTTTGTGGTGTTGTACAAAATGGCATATACTAAAGTTTATTAAAGCATTAGCCATACGAAAATTCAAACTCCCTTTGTGTAGTCAAAAACGATCTGTTCTCATTTTGAATCTACCATGGAAATATTAATTCATTATCCAGAGTGATAAAGTTTCAAACTGTTTTCTTTATTATCCTTGCCTCTTCATACTCTGCATTTCTAGTGTAGTTTAGTTCTTAACAAGTATATTATATGTGATCAAATTGTTCGAAATGTATTGCATTAATCCATTATCACATACTTCTGATAATCTTCGTCTTCTTCTTATTACACTATTGAAACTAGCAGGTGTTACGGCTATGATGTGATGTGTTGCTCCCATCAATAAGCCATAGAAAACAATAACTTTAAATTGTATGTATCATTACTAAGATTTGATTTGATAATTTCAAATAAAACTTGGATTAATTTTGATTTGGTTATTTAGCTTGTGAAGTAGTGATTTAAACTGAGTTACTGTTATAATGGTTGAGTTTACAACGTTTACATGAATGGGACGTTAATTTACCTTAGAAGAATATCTTCACTAGATTCCCCTCCCAGTGTCTATTCTACAGGACTTCAACACAACTCAGATCAAGAACACGTGATTAGCCTGAGAAGAACGTAAATATTTTTCCACACCAAAAACCCGACATATTCCAACAATAATAAACAACCAATAATTATAAGGATACGAGAATATATAACTCATTTGACACCTGTTGTTGGACATATGTAATACATGTCGCAGTCATCTCAACTGATGAAGTTTCACTATTTCATCAATTGATTTTACCATCCTTACCTAGTACCCATTTTCTAACAAGTGCATTACTCGCTTGGTGATCCCAGGATATACATGCAATGCTTCGAAAACACCTATGATCGATTACTCTTATCGGCATAGTAATAAAAGTATCAAATGAATAGTTTTTATGTAATGAATTTACAATACTGTGATAAATATCCTCAACAACTATTCCTAGAATATAAATATCTAGTTTAATTGTATTAGTTATGTTGGGGTGATCCAGAAAATTACTTGCAAAAGACAAGCAAGCATCAGGAAACACTAAAGAGCGTTTCATCCAATCAGCGTTCACTTGAAGTTTTAGCCCAAAATATCAAGGAAGCGAAACGTCACATGCAGAGGCTCTGATTGGTTGATTGCTACACTGCTACTATGTTGAGTAGCATTCCAGAATCTTCTAGCAACCCAAGGATATTTAAACTATTATCAAAACCCTATATTTTCTGTATTAAAATGAACCTTGGAATAAAGTACTTCTGGCATTCTTTGAATCTTCGCTCTCGTGTTAAGGTCACTGTATAGTTCTAGGTTGGGGGGTTACAGAATAGCTTAGGATACGAATATAGCGTTCGATCCGTAAGACTTATCAAGTTATCAGATCTGATGAAAACAAGTAGTCGTTTTGTTCTTTGAGATGAATAATTTAGTCGTGGAGATCTCATCCTTCTTCTTCTTCTTCCTTTTCTTCTTCCTCTTCTTCTCTTTCTTCTTCTTCTTCTTCCTCTTCTTCTTCATACTCTTCCTCTTCCTTTTCTTCTTTCTCTTCTTCTCCTTGCTCCTCCTCTTGTTCTTCTTCCTCTCCTTCTTCTTCCACTTCTTCGTCCTCTTCTTCTTCTTCTTCTTCCTCTTCTTCTTCTTCTCCATCAAGATAAACTTCAACCATCTAGCTCATAGACACAAAACTCTATCAAAAACTCAATATATTACTACACATGATGAAAGAAACAAAATGATCAATCTAAATTTTATGTAAAACGGTAATAATAAACAAACAAATCAATGTGGTGAATCGTTTATTTATCTTTTGATCATCACCTTTTTTGCTTATCAAAATGAAAAAATAAGTTGAAAATAAATGTTTACAGGAAATCAACAGATTCCGAGAGATACTTAGATTTTAATTCAGCCCATGAACCGTGCACGAAAATTAATATTGTATAAAGTTTAATGAACATAAGTACTAAGCTTGTTACAGATAAGGAAGATCAACCAACTGAATTAAATAAAGTATTTTCTACTCTTAGGAAGCAAGAGCAGCATATTTACAACTGAAGAACATTTGGAACTCAAAGTAACTGTCAACCAACACCAAGGTCAGGATTCTCAATACAAATGTCAAAACAGTATTACTGTATGGGGTGGAAACTTGTAGAACAACGGAAGCCATTATCCAAAAGATACAAGTGTTTATTAACAATTGTCTACGCAAAATACTTTGGATCCGTTGGTCAGACATTATCAGCAACAACCCACTACTATGGGAGGAAACAAACAAGATCTCAGCGGAGGAAGAAATTAGGAAGAAGCACTGGAATTGGATAGGACACACATTGAGGAAAGCACCCAACTGCGTCAAAAGACAAGCCCTTGCATAGAATCCTCAAAGCCAACGGAAGAGAAGAGGAAGACCAAAGAATATATTACGCCGGGAAATGGAAATAGACATGAGAAAAATGAACGAGAATTGGATGGAACTAGAAAAGAAGGCCCAGGACAGTGTGGATTGGAGAATGCTGGTCGGCGGCCTATGCTCCATTAGGAGTAAGTAAGTAAGTAAGTATTTTTAAATGTCACATATAATCGTCATGATATATATTCTTATTATTCTAATGGAATATGTCATGGTCAGTGATGAACAGTAAATACAATTGAATTTATATAACAATTTGATTATTATTCCATTTCATTATTCATTCAGCTTACTATAGTAATAAGATAATGAGATAACTTGAACGGATGCCTGATCCTACATTGTAACTAACTGACGGATTCCATAAAAAAACCGGGTTTTTTTGTTTTTTTGTATCATTTTGTAGCCAACCGTTTTTTTTTCATACGAATAGTCGTCAACATTAAAACGAATAGTTTGACAGAAATTGGGTACCGAGTAAAGAGAAGTCATTATATGTGAAAATTAGATTTGAAATAATTTCAGAGATTGATGTTTCGTCCAATTAACTTGTCTGAACTTCTTCAGGATAGAATAATCAAACTCAAAATCATCAAAGACATATATAGAGAGAGAGCTTTTTTAACAATCATAACTTAACTGTGTTAAACCAATGAAATTTGGATGTTGATTTTTGTAAAATTAGGATAACACGGATGAGTTTACACGGTAATCATGTGGATTGTTCTACGACATAGAGACAATTGACTGAAAAACAAATTGTATGTGTTTGAGTGTGTCATTATGTATGTATGTATGTATGTATGTGTGAGAATAATTATTGATATTCGGTGTTGATATTTTATATATGAAGGAATAAATAAATAATTAAAAGTGCAAGTTCAAGGTTGAAAAGTTGTTTCTGAATCATCGATGTACATGTCGATTTGAGAATCATCAAATACGAGACCGATGCGAGACTGATAGGTCCTGGGTTCGAATCACGTGGGGTGCGGGATCATGGATGCGCGCTACTGAGGAGTCACATACTAGAGTGAAACGGCCATCCAATGCTTCCAGGTTTTCCATGGTGTTCTAGCTTCAATGGACTCATGATTTCAATTAGTGGAATACATATTTGTAACTGCTAAAGCACATTAATTTCCATCAAAAATAACGATGCATGTGAAATAAATAGGTTGAATAAAGAGAGGGTTGAAATTACTTGTCAAGTAATATTTTCTAGGTAGTTGCTAGTTGAATACCATCCTTTCGGTTCAGGCTTTTCTTGTTTGCCCACATATACAGCGCTTCTGCTGTTAATCTCTCTTTATGAGTGTTAAACGCTTTCTGAAGTATTTTGGTTTCATTAAAATTAATCTTTTGTCCTGTTTCTAACGCATGTATCGTTATCACAGACTTATTCTAAAGTTTCTTCAAATCAACCGAGGATTCGGGAACATTTTTCAAACACTGTTTGTGTTTTTTCGATCTTACATTCAGTTGTCTGGATGTTTCTCTCACATAAGCTGCATTACAATTATGACAGTTGATCTCATACACAATATTTTGTTGTTCTTCCTTTGATAACTTGTCCTTAACTTTCACTAACATCGATTCTAAGGTTTTATTCGCTCTAAAATACACTCTTATATCATGTTTGCTTAGAATCCGCTTGATTCCTTCCGATGTTTCACTACTGTATGGTATGACTACGGTGTACTTCCAAACTTTTCGTATACATTCTAGTTTAGTTTTTCTTTCATTTTTAATAATCTTCTTTAAAAACTCTTTTGGATATTTGTTATAGCTTAGAGTACTTACTTACTTACTTACTCCTAATGGAACATAGGCCGCTGACCAGCATTCTCCAACCCACTCTGCCCTGGGCCTTCTTTTATAGTTCCATCCAATTCTCGTTCATTTTTCTCATGTCTATCTCCATTTCCCGGCGTAATGTGTTCTTTGGTCTTCCTCTTCACTTTCGTTGACCTTGAGGATTCTATGTAAGGGCTTGTCTTATGACGCAGTTGGGTGCTTTCCTCAATGTGTGTCCTATCCAATTCCAGTGCTTCTTCCTAATTTCTTCCTCCGCTGAGATCTTGTTTGTTTCCTCCCATAGTAGTGGGTTGTTGCTGATAATGTCTGACCAACGGATCCAAAGTATTTTGCGTAGACAATTGTTAATAAACACTTGTATCTTTTGGATAATTGCTTTCGTTGTTCTGCAAGTTTCCACCCCATACAGTAATACTGTTTTGACATTTGTATTGAGAATCCTGACCTTGGTATGTTTGATATGTTTGTTTATTATTACCGTTTTACATAAAATTTAGATTGATCATTTTGTTTCTTTCATCATGTTTAGTACTATATTGAGTTTTTGATAGAGTTTTGTGTCTATGAGCTAGATGGTTGAACATTATAAGCAGATATGGATAGTGGCTAGCAGTGGAATCCAGGACGCGCGTTTCGTCCTGTTTGGGACTCGTCAGCTGGATGTACCTGCATCTCAGAGTTGATGTTCACTCTGGGACTCGAACTCAGTACCGTTCGCTTCAAACGCCATCGCTTTAGGACTGCCACTATCCATCTCTGCTTATAATGCTTGTAAATTAAGGCAATATCGAGGCATACGCACAGTATGCACATATGTCAATGTTAAATGTACCTGCATCCCAGAGTTGATGTTCACACTGAAATTCGAACCCAGTACAATTGACTTCAAATACCATCGGGTTATCCATTTAGTTACTGAGCCTTGACTTCAGTCAATATAGAAGCCATCCGCACAGAATGCACAAATGCCAACATGAGACTGATCAATTGCTGTCTTAAATAACAATGGGACGATACAAGTAAAACAAAACCAAGTGAATTTATTTATAACAACGTTTTACCGTGAAGATCCGTATCGTTTTTTGAAAAAAAAAGTGTTTATCTAGTTACTGATTGATTTCCTAATGGTTTCAATATTTACATTTAACTTTTAACATCGATTCACTGATTCTTGGTAACATCGACTTCTAAGCTTCATGTGAATTGAATCAAATAACACAATAAACATATGCTATTAAACTTGGAGTACAGTGTAAGACACCAACAACAGAAAGTTAAATGCTAAACAATTTATTAAATCAATTGCATATTGATCCATAGAATGATGATAATGATGATAATGATGATGGGATTCAGATAAACAATGGAAACTCTATGACTAGATTATGCAACTTAAACAATAACATCCCATTCTATTGATTTATAACAAAATAATCAAGATATATAATTTGACATAGAGATTTTAGAAAAATGAATATTCTTAATTATGTGATTAAGTGTGATAAGAGATTATAATTTATGGACAAGATTTGTACCATGGTAACATGATCGATCATAAAGATATCTACTTAGTTACTAAAATTAGGAATTCAATATCATATTTCCATGATGAATTAGTTAAATGAAGGAATGAATTACGCATTAAATCTATTCTGTTCATTTATCAATTATAATCTCATCAAGTTAATTTACTACGGGATGGAGTTGTTAATCCTATGGTCAACCCTCTTCTTTTTTTTTACCCGAGTTTAGAATCGGCAATAACTTTAGATGAACTATCAATAGAGAATGCTGGTGAGCGGTCTATGCTCCTTCACGAACAGTAAAAAGCGTAAGTAAGTGAGTAAGTTTTCTCCTAGAAACACAAATTACAATTCTGAATGAAAAAGGAAACAGAGAAGAAAGAAGCAAAAAGGAAAACATGAAAGAAATTTGAAAAAATAAACAAATTTGATTTTTAGTGGTAAAAACCCTTTCACCAAATCGTTTTTGCTTTCATTTTATTACATTGTAATGAATTATCATAACCTAGAAAATAGGATACAGGTTGTAATGTATAATTCGATATATAATGATACGTAGAAGAAGAAGGTGAAGAAGGCGAAGAAGAAGGCGGAGAAGAAGGATTTTGTATTGTAGTCGATGATGAATATTGAGTAGTAGTAGTATTATTCATTGTATACCATTGTACAATAAATGTATTCACACCTTGATTCATTGATAAACAAATACTATCAGGTAAATGATTAATATGTATATTTGTAATAAAATCAATATAACCTTGTATAGCATTACCTTTATGAATATACAATTGGGATCTAGGCATATTCATTGTATTATCTTCATTATAAAATTGAACTAAATGAATTTTTATATCATTGATTAAACCAATTTTACTTCTAAGATTATTACGTCCTGTGAAATACCATAAATTAGTTTCTATGGCATTTAATATATTCATTGTAAATATAGTTAAATGATCAATTTGTATTAACCATCCAGAAGATATAGTTGTTTGAATTCTTTGATCTATTGGTAATTGAATTATTTTCAATAAAGATGTAAATTGATTTGTTGTTGATAAAAATAATTTCATTAAATTTGATAATCCACCAGAAAATAATTCATTTGGTAATAATGATATACCTAAATAATTTAAATCATAATTCACCCATGTCTCTCCAGTTGTCGTCGTCGTCGAGGTCGACGTCGTCAATGTTTTCGTCGATGATGAAGATGAAGATGGTGGTTGTTGTTTACGGGATGATAAATTAATTAAATTATTTAATTCATTTGCTTGTATATTAAAATTAAATAATAATATTTCATCATCTTTACTGATTAAATTCATCATAAAATTTGATAATTTTAATCCATTATATGAATCATATACAAGATATGAATGATAATCAATCAATAATTGATTATTAATATGAATCAATTCATTATGTAATAATATTGATTTACCAATCAATTTTAATTGTTGATTATAATTATGATCACCAATTAAACCATACCAACTACCAGCTAAATATAATTGACATTTCGGTAATAAACCATTTAAACAATCACATTCATGATTATTCAATACTTGTAATTGACACCAATGATTAATTAATTGACGACATAATTTAATTAATGTCCATCTCTGTTGTTTAGATAATTGACGTAATAAATAAGTAATCTCTATGGAAGATAAATAAGAGGGTGATGATAATAATAATAATTTAAATATTTCATAATTAATTAATATTTCATTATTAAAATGAATTGGTATAGTTAAAAAGATTTCAATTAATTTTGTTGTAATTACAATAAGTTGTGTTTTGTTACTATGGTGATTAGAATCTTTTGAAAAATGTATTTCACCAATTGCTTGAATAATTAATGTATGTATAATCGATGGTAATTGATCATTAAACAATAATTCTAATAAAGAATTTGTTAAATTCGGATAATGTAATTGTTTACTTAATGATATTCCTATTGTTAATAATAAATTATGATTATGATTAGATAGATTTAATAAATATTCAATATGTTTGATAATTTGTTTAAAATAATCAAATTGTTCATAATTTTCAATGCGGGAATTTAAATTCACCAAGGTCATTAAACACACATAATTCTGATCGATATTGATTGATTTTTCACAGAATTGATATAATTGATTGATTTGTTCAATATTTAATTGATTCATATGAGATAAAGATGGCCATAATTTTTTATATAATAATTCTTTTGTTTTAATGATTTCGATTGAATTCTTATTATATTGATTAGGATTATTTAAATCAATAAATTGTGTTAAAGCATTTAATCGATTGAATACAATAGTTAAACATACATTGGTACCACAATTAATCAATATATCGATTAATTGATCTTTCCATGTATTCAATTGACGATAAATTAAATGGGTATCAATAGATGGTGGTGATAACATAGTTACACTATTTAACATTGTAATCGATTGATTTGTATTAGGGAGACAACGTAATTGATCAATTAAATGTAATACAGCTTCAGAGGATTGAATTGTCCCGATTAGATCAGTTTGTAAAGAATCACGATAGGATTCAATTGATTGACGTAAATGGATCAATTCTTCATGATAATTGTTATTATCATTATCATCATTGTTGTCACTGGAATGATTGAATAAGTTGACATTTAAACTACATTTAGTTGATTTTGTAATTGGATAAATAAGACCTAAATGAATCATTTGATAATTCGAATCAAATAATAATTCAATGATCTTAAATGACAAAAAAAGAAAAAGAAAAGGAAAGAAATTAGTATTTTTTTTATATTATAGGTTATCATGTCGATTTAGCTTGGAAATGAATACTACCTCTCGCCACCCACCCATCCACAGCAACAACAAATGCCATGGTACAGCTAAGGGTGGGGAGAGTTAGTTCTTACATGATCACGTGTATACAGCCATTGTCACGGAACACCTACTTGTTATAAATTGTGCCCTAATGTCCTATTAATATATGACGTAATGATATCGCCAATGAGAGAAAATTGATTTATCGATAGGACCAATAATGCATAAAATTCGTTAGAGCAGTCTAGTCTTTTTATCGTTCCAGCTTCCAGACTAGCCCTGCCTGTTGAGTTCATAACGTCAATCTCAGCCTCTATAATATGAATTCTTTATTTTTAACATACAGGATTTATATACCAATCAAACAGACCAAATCGTACCATGAAATACGAAACAACATTTGTACAAGATCTAGCCAAAAGTGGTTGTGGATGTGGGAGATAGTAATTGATAGACTGGATGTAACTTAAGAACGGTAAATCGTATAATAATAGTTTATAGGTTAAAATAAAGCTTATATTAAGAGGAACACTAATATGAGAAGGTCAATTACTTAACAATTATGCAATAAAAATATACGTTTAGCATTGGTCCATAAATGGATCCCAAAAGTTACTATTCATTATTCTCATCGGGGTATAACACTACTCACTTCCCTCTCATACCAGGGGTGTTTTCTATTAAATTGAGACTGAAATCTTCCAAAAGGTTAGCATTTTTATTTCAATGTCATTTCAACAAGAATCTGTTATCGATCATATCCAACTCAGCTTTGAGTAGACCAAAGTTTACTTCTAAGAGTTGTTGATGTTATGTGTTATAAGCAGTCAGTCTTTAATAACATATATACCCTGAGAGGATTGCCTCTATAGTATCATTTATTCACAAGTTTTAGGTGAAGCTAAATTATGATTAGCAACAGAATGTAGGACTTGAGTTTCATTAGATACAGGACTCGTCAATTGGATGTATTTGTATTCTTTGTTACACTAAAAGGTGGTATCTATCATTGAACTCGTTTGGTCATTGGATAACTAGTCGACTTTTCAAATAAAAGTTACTAGAATTAGGTTATAAATACGAGCAGTAAAACTGGAATTCTAATACAACTAGCTGGTGATTTCGAAATATAACGAAGCGAGTACTAGCCACTATCTAACTTTAATGAACATAAACTTGTTTACATTATTGTTAATTATGTTTTTTTTATGTAAACATACATTACAATATGTAAAAAAATGTAGGTCATTTCAGGTGAAGACTAGACTATTTAGTTAAAAGCTATATGTATATATTCACATAACTAATAAATGGTAATTCAGTTCATTTAGGTTCATGATGGAAGTCATCTAAACTAAACGTGCAACTTCAATCCCACTGATGGTTACCTATTAAATGATACACTAAAAAACCTATGATAAAAGGCTATATTGAAGTAATCCTCTGTAAATATAAATATGTCATCAGAGACTGATCAATTACCGTTAATCAATACTTAGTCTGTTTAACTATTATTACTTTTCTGGTTAGCGTTTTTTTTAGCGAGTTAGTTTTCTACAGGATGAGGTCGCTTATCCCATGCCCAACCCTCTTCCTTTATCCGGGCTTGGGACCAGCAGTAACTACAGGCGGAGTTTAACTATTATCGCCACTTCATTATTAAGATCTTGTTTTATTAATCATCATATTAATTTTATTGCGTCATGACAGTGCAATATGGCAACTTCGATTAATTCACATCTATCTCAAGTTTCACTTTAATGATGATTGATAAAATGGTAGACTCTCATATCCATTTGATACTTCATCAATTGGTAAACACCCTATATATACATTTATGATAACCTATTTTCATCATTTAGGCATTGGTATAATCATATATGCACACAATACTACAGATATACACAGATGAATTATATTGATTAACATTGATAGAAATAGGTAAACAATACATACATCAAGATATATGGGTTTAACCCCTGTGACTAGTACCTTCCATCAGACCTAGTTAGATAGACAGGTACAAATGTATGTGTATATATACTGCACTACAATCAACAATTGACGATGCCTGGACTTACTTAGTTGCATGAATTATAATGAAAGTAATGATACTACTAATAATGATCTGTAAAATATAATTTGAAAATTTTACGATAGAAAATATGTATATTTTAGATAGTGTCAAGTATTAAAATAGGTGTCATATGTTTTATCCTATTGAGAACTCGTCAGTTGAGTTTACCTGACTATCCGTTTGTTGATGTTACTTACTTAAACCTGTCACTCCTAATGGAGCATAGGCCACCGATCAGCATTCTCCAACCCACACTGTCCTGGGCCTTCTTTTCTAGTTCCATCCAATTCTCGTTCATTTTTCTCATGTCTATCTCCATTTCCCGGCGTAATGTGTTCTTTGGTCTTCCTCTTCTCTTCCGTTGGCCTTGAGGATTCCATGTGAGGGCTTGTCTTGTGACGCAGTTGGGTGCTTCCCTAATGTGTGTCCTATCCACTTCCAGCGCTTTTTCCTGATTTCTTCCTCCGCTGGAATCTGGTTTGTTCTTTCCCACAGTACTTTGTTGCTAATAGTGTCCTGCCAATGGTACACATTAGACTGTCAATTTATGAGTCACCAGACTATTCAACTGGTATAATATATATTTTATCAGTTGAAGAGTTTGTGTCTTCCTATCATTCATATTCAGCCTATATTTGTATATCGTCTAGTTCAGAAGGTGCTTCAGTCTAGAATATGCCTTAATGTTTATTATCGACTAGATGAAAAACTCAGTACAAATCATCAAAAGAAAACGAAATCAACCAAGTGATCCACACTGTCAGGACTAAAATAGACTTCCTACTCATATGTTCCTCCCAAAATGAAATTGTAACCAGAGCCTTTCGTCCACTATGCGATCTGTTCAGTGATTACATGAAGTGATTTGCTCAAGTGTCTTGGTTAAACTGAGGAAAGCCTCTTAAGGTATTCATAAAATGTTGGATATTTTTGCTTCGAACGGACCATGTCGATCGTGATACTGCTGAAAACTGTATTCAGTAGTATGGAGTGTACATTGATGAGAGCATTGAAAGACATTATAATCAGTGTGTACGAGTTTGTTGACTAGTTGGTAGATAAGCAGTTAATTGCATAAGGATGCAAATGAGGAAGGAATAGATGAAGTAAGGATGGACGAATGTTCCAATTCATTCGAGTTGAGCATGTCGATCGTGATATTACTGACTACTGTATTCCGTAGTATGGAGTGTATAGGTGCATGTCATCGACACATGCTTCGACGTTGGTTCCTCCAGTTTCGACAGTCACGTGACCTCGACGTTTCCACCTCAAGGTCACTAGCCACGACCTTGACACCTCGAGAGCTCCTGATCACGTGACTTCAAACTCACATATCAAGGTCACTTGGCTCGACCTTGAATCGTCGCACTCTGCTGTCCACGTGACTCGGCCTAGTCGTTCTCAAGGTCATTTGCAACGACCTTGATTGCCGTCGGTCGTTGGTCTGGTGTCACGCACGACCTTGTCCATCTCAAGGTCATTTGCTTCGAACGGACCATGTGGATCGTGATACTACTGACAACTGTATTCCGGAGTATGAGTGTATAGGTGCATGTCATCGACACATGCTTCGACGTTGGTTCCTCGAGTTTCGACAGTCACGTGTCCTCGACTTTTAACCTCACGACCTTGACATCTCGAGAGCTCATGGTTTTAAATTTACATAAGGAATAGAATGATTCGATTTTCTCCGCGATATACCTATATTCCAAGAGAAAAATCTCAATGTTCAATATCTAGTGTTGATGAAAAGAGGTCAACAGAAATATGTTCTTTAAAAAAAAGCACACGTTGTTTGCACTGAAATTAAAGAAGGAGTAATCAATTCTACTTTGAAAATGTTATCGGATGTTAGAGAAATGATGATAGAACGTGGTGTGATGTTGTATTCAATTCGGTGAATTTGACAGCATTCCCGAATTACCATATCATATTCCTAAATGCACACAGTTCAGAGGTGTTTGTTTCATTAGCAGGAGTGACATATATAAAAAGGTCAGTGTGTGCTGCTTCGACCTCCGGTGGACTAAACAAAGCTGTTCTATTCAAGAGTTGCTTGAAGTGTTGCACCCATCTATTCATCTGATGTTCAATCTCATTGATTGACTTGAATACTTTGTTCTTTACCGGTCACCATGGTTTACTATATTTTCCTGCCAGTTTCTTTGTCGTTTCGTATAGTTGTTTCATGTTGGAGATTTGTAGCTCAGGTGGATGATCTTGGTGGAGTTTTGTTGTCCGAGCTGGATGGTTTGGTCGTGGAGCTTTCATCGTTCTTCTGAACGACATCATCAGCACTTCAAATAGAAGTTTGTGCTGATGATGTCGTTCAGAAGAACGATGAAAGCTCCACGACCAAACCATCCAGCTCAGACAACAAAACTCCACCAAGATCATCCACCTGAGCTACAAATCTTCTCCACCATCTCAAAATCATATGAGCGTCATACGCTTCTCGTTGTTCGAAAATGGGAGAATTTCGCCAAAAGGCAGGCTTCCACTCGAGAACAACTATATTTTCTCCATGACACGACCAAACCATCCAGCTCAGAGAACAAAACTCCACCAAAATAGTTGTTTCATGTTTCTTGCAGCTACGGCTTCATCTACTCTGGTTGCCGGGTGCTCCACGTACTTTTGCTTGTTGGCTGTAATGCTCCTCTTCACTTGCTATTTTGCTTGCTTTTATTCAGCTAGGTCATTGATTTCCTATGTTATTGTTCGGCTGTTGTTGGTTGGTTTCTCACCGTTTTTTATTGATCTGTCTGATTCTATGCAGTGTGATCCGGTGAGAGCCGTGAAGCTTTGTGCATGCATTTGTGGTGTGATGTTATGATGTCTATAATTAATTTGTTGAATGTACATAGATACAGAAATCGCTTTCCATCTTGGTTTCTTACTCCTGAGATATACACTTCAAGTTTTACGCTATGCAACTCATCCAGTATATGTAAATCTACCAGGAGTGTGAGATAACAGGAATCACAAAACGACTTATTCTTATCATAAAACATGAAGTTAGTTGAACAATACAACGGAGATACTCGATGATTGAAGTGTTTAATCATAGCTGAAGCAAGACTATTTATGAATTGACAACCAGAACATTTGCTTTCATTTCATCTTCTTTTTAGCAAAGTAGTAATTATATGTAAAATGAGAATTTCACTCATCTTTGATGTCACTCAAATAAACAAACAACATTAATATGACACCCACGATACACAATAGAGAATACCATATTATCTTTTGATTAATGAGATAGACTGAGGTGATCAATGATAAAGAAAGTATAATCATAAACAAGAAAGAGGTCAACACAAATATGTTTTTGTTCATTAGACAAACACGTTGTTGACACTGAGATTGAAGAAGGAGCAATCAATTTACCTTTGAAAATGTTATCAAATGTAGAGAGAAATGGTGATAGAACGTAGTGTTATGTTATATTGAATGCAATGAATCAGAAGGAATTCGCGATTGTTTTGCAAATCTTATTCCTCACTCCATACGATTTACAGGTTTGTGGTGTTTGTACAATTTAATGATCCTTTTATACTTGGAGACTGTTTGATTTCGAATTTCGAACACAATAATTTCGTCTGTTCTCATCTAGCTGTCAAGCAATATATCTCAATCTTTATCAGGAAAGATGACTGGTGACTAGCGATGGAATCCATGATTCGCTTTGCTCCTTATTTGTGAATCATCAGCTGGATATACCTACATCCCATAATTGATGTCACCTCTGTGACTCGAACCCAGTATCATTCGGTTCAAGCGGCATTGTCTTATACATTTAGTTTGATTTGGCAAATATTTCATTGTAAATTGAACACGAACATGAAGTCCGGCTTCAGTTACTTCTGTTGGACATTACTGATTGATTTCTTTACTACTTATACAAATATCAGTAGCTTCAAACAGTGCATCAAAACACCATAGTACAATGCATGGTCTAATGCATACGAATGTTCAGATTAACTCAACTATACTATTAACATGTCGTGTTCCTGTTCACATTCAAAAAGATCTTGGGGAAAATCATTCAGAATATTAAGTGGAGTAGTGCAGCATACATGTCACAAGTTTCTTCATCATCATCATCTACGGCACCAGGAGCAGTTTTGCAAAATATCAATCCATATTGATTGCCACATAATTTGAAAATCATTGTTAACTAGGTGAAATATGGTTTCTGGTTATGATCAAGATACATTGAGACAAATATTTGATGAAAAGTATACACTGGTTGAATCTGAAGACGAATGTTAGTGATTAAATATGGCCTTACCTTCCCGCAACAAAATACCTTTTTACAATGTTGACTGGTTTGTTCAAATATTCATTGTACTCACTTTTATTGTAAGTTTAGTTAGTTCGATAATTGTTTTTTACTTTCTCCAATATGATGAATTAATGTATATATCGATGGGATTGAAGCAAAGAACAAATTCTTAGTTGAACCCAGAATGAACTGTATTTCAACGAGTGGTGAATTCTGAGTTGAAATGTATATGTAACATTCACTAATTTGATTATCATAAAGCTTTTCTTCCAGTGAATTGATTTCTGATGATCACATTACAATTCACTTGATAAGACGATATTCAACATTAAAAA
Source organism: Schistosoma margrebowiei (assembly GCA_944470205.2). NCBI lineage: Eukaryota > Metazoa > Platyhelminthes > Trematoda > Strigeidida > Schistosomatidae > Schistosoma > Schistosoma margrebowiei. The sequence goes on along the minus strand of OX104025.1, from coordinate 45,435,191 downwards.
CTGTGATCAAATATTGAGATTGTAGAGTGAAGATCAGTTGCTCAGAATGTTGATGTTGTATCTTTTCAAGTGACTTATTTAATAGTTGCTCTATAATCATGGTCTCTTCCATGTTCTATGTGCCGTGTGCTTGACTTCTCTATTGGAGCTCAGGTAATTCAAGTCCATCATAGTCATCATTCATCATCAATCATTGTTCATCTGTGTTGCTCAGTATAATCATTTCGTTTTGACTGCAGTTATTTACATTGTTACTGTAAACAATGATATTTCCATGCATTTTAAGGTCAAACTATTCCATCACTAAATATCTATAGATATACTTAGAATATATAACACTATCATTCAAGTTTATTTGAGATTCAATAATTCTTGATAATCAAGGGATTATCTTAGTTATTTTACAAATAAATGTAAACCATGAGTTCATTAATCCCATGTGTGAACTGACTGATTACCTGAGTCATGTTTGTTTAATGTTTTCATTGTAGCGTCACCACCAGTCTTGTCGTTGCATATTATAAGGTTCAATGTTCAGTAATTGAAAGCAATCGAGAGGAGCCTATAAACGTGTGCATCGTGTTAGTTGACAATGATCAAAACGATTGATCACTTAACTTTGGGGAACTAACGGTGGTTGTGAGATGAGAATGAAAGTCTCTTTCCATCTGGAACTAGATCATTAGGTGTTTCGAGAATTATCTGAACTCTAAAGAATGCACAAACATAACATTGATGTAACTAATCTCACTCACACAGAGAGCTTAATTAGCTCGGTAGTAATTCGTATTCAGAACCTCTTATCCAAATTATTTTTATGTTTATATCTTTCTTAAATTTCCAATTCATCCTTCCCAATTCAGATTGATTCCTCTTCATCGTAATTAACTTGACTATACCGCATTTATTACATACTGAATTCACACAACGTTGGTATTATCACTACTACTAATATTATTATATTGATAAAAACCTTACTAAAACTCATTCTGACCTTCATTAACTGATTTGGCTTATTTACAAATCACATCATCTTCAAGTAGTTCTATAGAAACAGATGAGAATGATCATCATTTTTCACATATAACATTGATAATTTTATTCATGCCTGCCTTATATTGTCATACTCTTTAGTTGTGCACAAATAGATTTAAACTATTTATCGAATGGACTAGTTTATTAAAGAATCCTTACAAAGGCTCTCAAAAGTGAAATATCATTCTCACCTCTACTCTGACTTGCAAAATGACAACCATACTAATAAGCTCGACAATAAAGCTTCACTTGACATTTGTGAAGACAACAATCCATCAAAAGAAATCCATCAAAAGAACAAAATATACTACTTATTTGAGGATTATTTTTAAAACAACCACATCAAATAAACAATATAAAAATTTCGGTAGGTGGGAAAAACAGTGAGAAGATTAAATAAAAGGAGAAAATGGTGAATAGAACAAAACAACAAAGATGATGACGATAATGACAACATTGACACATGCACACACAAACACTCACAACAGGCTTATTTACATGTTACCAGATTTTAAAGATTGTCAGTGTTCACTAATTGTAGGCAAATATATCAGTCTCTGTGTGTTCAAGCAAAGAATCTCGACAACAACTTCACATCAAACTAAAGTGTACTAATACATGAAATCAGTCAGATAGGAGACTAGTTGAAAAATCAGACGTGATATCAGGTCCTCCGTTGAACTGTGTTGGTTGACAAGTCATGCTGATGCTACAATGTGGAATATTGGTACGTAAATGTTTATATAAGTCAAACGTATTGAGAGAAAATGACATGACTAGTCAGCAATCAAACAAGTTCAAAATATATCCTAACTGACCTGCTCTTTTAAGTGAAACTTGTATTTTGTTTACTACATTTTGTTTCATTTTGTTTCATCATTTTGTTTCATCATTTTGTTTCCTACAATGTCATATCATTGTATTAGACCTGTCATTGTCTTGTATTTACGAAAAGTCAATGTCGCAGTTGGTATCAGATTTATTTAAAAGATGAACTATGTAGGTTTGTGTCTGGTTTGACGGTATATTATTGTTGAAGGAGTGTGTTGTATCCGAGCAAAGATTAAATCATGAGTTATTTCGGAGACAGATTAATGGACTAATATACATAAGCCACAACAATTGCCGGTGATTTTGGAGTTAATATTATTATTAGCAGAAAACAAAATGGCGATTTCTTTAGAACAGTTGCAGTTAAAATTGCAACAGCAACAGCAACAGCACCAACAGATGTTAACAGAGTGTGAATGAAATCATGTATGAGGAAAATTGGAAGTGAAAATCGTCAGAAAGACAGCAAACTGATGGCTCGATAAGGCACGGGAAACATGTACGTTTAGAGATAAGAGTCATCAATGACAAACACTCAAACATGAGCGTTGATACATGAGATTCGATATTGGAAGTAGTTGAAGAGAGATATCCAAAATGTTGAAGAGATGCTCCTACTGAAGCAACGTATATTCTAATGCCCAGTTGTATTTGAATTCTGTTAAGTATAAGCTATATGGGATTACGAGTAATTGGACAGTTGTTAATTCCATCACATTACCAAACGAAATATAACCTACTTCATTGCAACTAGAAACGGATAGAGTGGAATTACTTACGAAATAGAAATTTTCACTAGATAACTGTTGGTCAACAAAAGTAGTTTACATAAATTCATTAAACAAGCAGGATCAGAGATGCAGAACGGTATTTATATGTGGAGTAGTAACAACATGATAAATTGGTTGAAGTTAGAGTAGTAAATCAAGTGGTGCACCGTACAAAATGGCTGCAGATCTTGGTTTTGTTGTAGTAGTAATAGTAGTAGTAGTAGTTGTTTTTGTTGTTGCTTTGCTTAATCGAAGTCGAGGTCTCTTGACTGTCCTTACTCGAGAATTCAACGTTGAACCAAGAGTCTATGACATGCACCTATACTATCCATATTACGGAATACAGTTTCCAGTAGTATCACGATCGACATGCTCAACTCGAATTAATTGTTACATTCGTCCATCCTTACTTCAACTATTCCTTCATCATTTGCATCTTTACTCAATTACCTGCTTTTCTACCAACTAGCCAACAAACTCGTACACACTGATTATATGGTCTTTCAATCCTCTCACCAACGTACACTCCACACTACTGAATATAGTTGTCAATTGTATCACGATCGTCATGCTCAACTCGAATGAATTGGAACATTCGTCCATCCTCACTTCATCTATTCAATCATCATTTGCGTCTTTACTCAATAACCTGCTTATCTACCAACTTTTTGACAAGAAGGATATTCTTAAAAGTTCCTATCTGACATCAATGAGTGTTAAAGATGTAGTATTCATTACACGACAGACCATATGTAGAACTATGACATTCATACTAAGTGATGGAATAAAATCATATCAATCAAAAATATATATAAGAAGAATTCCTTGTGGATATTAGAGAAGTTTCAATAGTTCAATTCATGAATCAATTTAAGTTAAACCTCCACGAATAACATGAAAGCATTGGATAGTCATTTTGTTATATTATGGGACTCCTTAACACTGTGTGTCCACAATCCAGAGATTGATATGTCCTGGGTTCAAATCTTAGTAGTAGTAGTAGTAGTAGTAGTAGTAGTAGTAGTAGTAGTAGTAGTAGTAGTAGTAGTAGTAGTAGTAGTAGTAGTAGTAGTAGTAGTAGTAGTAGTAGTAGTAGTAGTAGTAGTAGTAGTAGTAGTAGTAGTAGTAGTAGTAGTAGTAGTAGTAGTAGTAGTAGTAGTAGTAGTAGTAGTAGTAGTAGTAGTAGTAGTAGTAGTAGTAGTAGTAGTAGTAGTAGTAGTAGTAGTAGTAGTAGTAGTAGTAGTAGTAGTAGTAGTAGTAGTAGTAGTAGTAGTAGTAGTAGTAGTAGTAGTAGTAGTAGTAGTAGTAGTAGTAGTAGTAGTAGTAGTAGTAGTAGTAGTAGTAGTAGTAGTAGTAGTAGTAGTAGTAGTAGTAGTAGTAGTAGTAGTAGTAGTAGTAGTAGTAGTAGTACTACTACTACTACTACTACTACTACTACTACTACTACTACTACTAAGATTTGAACCCAGGACATATCAATCTCTGGATTGTGGACACACAGTGTTAAGGAGTCCCATAATATAACAAAATGACTATCCAATGCTTTCATGTTATTCGTGGAGGTTTAACTTAAATTGATTCATGAATTGAACTATTGAAACTTCTCTAATATCCACAAGGAATTCTTCTTATATATATTTTTGATTGATATGATTTTATTCCATCACTTAGTATGAATGTCATAGTTCTACATATGGTCTGTCGTGTAATGAATACTACATCTTTAACACTCATTGATGTCAGATAGGAACTTTTAAGAATATCCTTCTTGTCAAAAAGTTGGTAGATAAGCAGGTAATTGAGTAAAGATGCAAATAATGAAAGAATAAATGAAGTAAGGATGGACGAATGTAACAATTCATTCGAGTTGAGCATGTCGATCTTGATACTACTGACAACTGTATTCAGTAGTATGGAGTGTAGGGTAGTGGGAGAATGGAAAGACCATCTAATCAGTGTGTGCGAGTTTGTTGGCTAGTTGGCAGTTAAGCAGGTATTTGAGTTAAGATGCAAATAATGAACGAATAAATGAAGTAAGGATGGACGAATACAACAATTGATTCGAGTTGAGCATGTCGATCTTGATACTACTGACAACCGTATTCAGTAGTATGGATAGTATAGGTGCATGTCATAGACTCTTGGTTCAACGTTGAATTCTCGAGTAAGGACAGTCAAGAGACCTCGACTTCGATTAAGCAAAGCAACAACAAAAACAACTACTACTACTACTATTACTACTACAACAAAACCAAGATCTGCAGCCATTTTGTACGGTGCACCACTTGATTTACTACTCTAACTTCAACCAATTTATCATGTTGTTACTACTCCACATATAAATACCGTTCTGCATCTCTGATCCTGCTTGTTTAATGAATTTATGTAAACTACTTTTGTTGACCAACAGTTATCTAGTGAAAATTTCTATTTCGTAAGTAATTCCACTCTATCCGTTTCTAGTTGCAATGAAGTAGGTTATATTTCGTTTGGTAATGTGATGGAATTAACAACTGTCCAATTACTCGTAATCCCATATAGCTTATACTTAACAGAATTCAAATACAACTGGGCATTAGAATATACGTTGCTTCAGTAGGAGCATCTCTTCAACATTTTGGATATCTCTCTTCAACTACTTCCAATATCGAATCTCATGTATCAACGCTCATGTTTGAGTGTTTGTCATTGATGACTCTTATCTCTAAACGTACATGTTTCCCGTGCCTTATCGAGCCATCAGTTTGCTGTCTTTCTGACGATTTTCACTTCCAATTTTCCTCATACATGATTTCATTCACACTCTGTTAACATCTGTTGGTGCTGTTGCTGTTGCTGTTGCAATTTTAACTGCAACTGTTCTAAAGAAATCGCCATTTTGTTTTCTGCTAATAATAATATTAACTCCAAAATCACCGGCAATTGTTGTGGCTTATGTATATTAGTCCATTAATCTGTCTCCGAAATAACTCGTGATTTAATCTTTGCTCGGATACAACACACTCCTTCAACAATAATATACCGTCAAACCAGACACAAACCTACATAGTTCATCTTTTAAATAAATCTGATACCAACTGCGACATTGACTTTTCGTAAATACAAGACAATGACAGGTCTAATACAATGATATGACATTGTAGGAAACAAAATGATGAAACAAAATGATGAAACAAAATGAAACAAAATGTAGTAAACAAAATACAAGTTTCACTTAAAAGAGCAGGTCAGTTAGGATATATTTTGAACTTGTTTGATTGCTGACTAGTCATGTCATTTTCTCTCAATACGTTTGACTTATATAAACATTTACGTACCAATATTCCACATTGTAGCATCAGCATGACTTGTCAACCAACACAGTTCAACGGAGGACCTGATATCACGCCTGATTTTTCAACTAGTCTCCTATCTGACTGATTTCATGTATTAGTACACTTTAGTTTGATGTGAAGTTGTTGTCGAGATTCTTTGCTTGAACACACAGAGACTGATATATTTGCCTACAATTAGTGAACACTGACAATCTTTAAAATCTGGTAACATGTAAATAAGCCTGTTGTGAGTGTTTGTGTGTGCATGTGTCAATGTTGTCATTATCGTCATCATCTTTGTTGTTTTGTTCTATTCACCATTTTCTCCTTTTATTTAATCTTCTCACTGTTTTTCCCACCTACCGAAATTTTTATATTGTTTATTTGATGTGGTTGTTTTAAAAATAATCCTCAAATAAGTAGTATATTTTGTTCTTTTGATGGATTTCTTTTGATGGATTGTTGTCTTCACAAATGTCAAGTGAAGCTTTATTGTCGAGCTTATTAGTATGGTTGTCATTTTGCAAGTCAGAGTAGAGGTGAGAATGATATTTCACTTTTGAGAGCCTTTGTAAGGATTCTTTAATAAACTAGTCCATTCGATAAATAGTTTAAATCTATTTGTGCACAACTAAAGGGGATGACAATATAAGGCAGGCATGAATAAACTTAACAATGTTATATGCGAAAAATGATGATCATTCTCATCTGTTTCTATAGAACTACTTGAAGATGATGTGATTTGTAAATAAGCCAAGCCAGTTAATGAAGGTCAGAATGAGTTTTAGTAAGGTTTTTATCAATATAATAATATTAGTAGTAGTGATAATACCAACGTTGTGTGATTTCAATATGTAATAAATGCGGTATAGTCCAGTTAATTACGATGAAGAGCAATCAATCTGAATTGGGAAAGATCAATGTGAAATTTAAGAAAGATATAAACATAAAAATAATTTGGATAAGAGGTTCTGAATACGAATTACTACCGAGCTAATTAAGCTCTCTGTGTGAGTGAGATTAGTTACATCAATGTTATGTTTGTGCATTCTTTAGAGTTCAGATAATTCTCGAAACACCTAATGATCTAGTTCCAGATGGAAAGAGACTTTCATTCTCATCTCACAACCACCGTTAGTTCCCCAAAGTTAAGTGATCAATCGTTTTGATCATTGTCAACTAACACGATGCACACGTTTATAGGCTCCTCTCGATTGCTTTCAATTACTGAACATTGAACCTTATAATATGCAACGACAAGACTGGTGGTGACGCTACAATGAAAACATTAAACAAACATGACTCAGGTAATCAGTCAGTTCACACATGGGATTAATGAACTCATGGTTTACCTTTATTTGTAAAATAAATAAGATAATCCCTTGATTATCAAGAATTATTGAACCTCAAATAAACTTGAATGATAGTGTTATATATTCTAAGTATATCTATAGATATTTAGTGATGGAATAGTTTGACCATAAAATGCATGGAAATATCATTGTTTACAGTAACAATGTAAATAACTGCAGTCAAAACGAAATGATTATACTGAGCAACACAGATGAACAATGATTGATGATGAATGATGACTATGATGGACTTGAATTACCTGAGCTCCAATAGAGAAGTCAAGCACACGGCACATAGAACATGGAAGAGACCATGATTATAGAGCAACTATTAAATAAGTCACTTGAAAAGATACAACATCAACATTCTGAGCAACTGATCTTCACTCTACAATCTCAATATTTGATCACAGTTTTTAATGTTGAATATCGTCTTATCAAGTGAATTGTAATGTGATCATCAGAAATCAATTCACTGGAAGAAAAGCTTTATGATAATCAAATTAGTGAATGTTACATATACATTTCAACTCAGAATTCACCACTCGTTGAAATACAGTTCATTCTGGGTTCAACTAAGAATTTGTTCTTTGCTTCAATCCCATCGATATATACATTAATTCATCATATTGGAGAAAGCAGAAACAATTATCGAACTAACTAAACCGACAGTAAAATTGATTACAATGAATATTTGAACAAACTAGTCAACATTGTAAGTAGCTATTTTGTTGCGGGAAGGTAAGGCCATATGTAATCACTAACATTCGTCTTCAGATTCAACCAGTGTATACTTTTCATCAAATATTTGTCTCAATGTATCTTGATCATAACCAGAAACCATATTTCACCTAGTTAACAATGATTTTCAAATTATGTGGCAATCAATATGGATTGATATTTTGCAAAACTGCTCCTGGTGCCGTAGATGATGATGATGAAGAAACTTGTGACATGTATGCTGCACTACTCCACTTAATATTCTGAATGATTTTCCCCAAGATCTTTTTGAATGTGAACAGGAACACGACATGTTAATAGTATAGTTGAGTTAATCTGAACATTCGTATGCATTAGACCATGCATTGTACTATGGTGTTTTGATGCACTGTTTGAAGCTACTGATATTTGTATAAGTAGTAAAGAAATCAATCAGTAATGTCCAACAGAAGTAACTGAAGCCGGACTTCATGTTCGTGTTCAATTTATAATGAAATATTTGCCAAATCAAACTAAATGTATAAGACAATGCCGCTTGAACCGAATGATACTGGGTTCGAGTCACAGAGGTGACATCAATTATGGGATGTAGGTATATCCAGCTGATGATTCACAAATAAGGAGCAAAGCGAATCATGGATTCCATCGCTAGTCACCAGTCATCTTTCCTGATAAAGATTGAGATATATTGCTTGACAGCTAGATGAGAACAGACGAAATTATTGTGTTCGAAATTCGAAATCAAACAGTCTCCAAGTATAAAAGGATCATTAAATTGTACAAACACCACAAACCTGTAAATCGTATGGAGTGAGGAATAAGATTTGCAAAACAATCGCGAATTCCTTCTGATTCATTGCATTCAATATAACATAACACTACGTTCTATCACCATTTCTCTCTACATCTGATAACATTTTCAAAGGTAAATTGATTACTCCTTCTTCCATCTCAGTGTCAACAACGTGTTTGTCTAATGAACAAAAACATATTTGTGTTGACCTCTTTCTTGTTTATGATTATACTTTCTTTATCATTGATCACCTCAGTCTATCTCATTAATCAAAAGATAATATGGTATTCTCTAATGTGTATCGTGGGTGTCATATGAATGTTGTTTGTTTATTTGAGTGACATCAAAGATGAGTGAAATTCTCATTTTACATATAATTACTACTTTGCTAAAAAGAAGATGAAATGAAAGCAAATGTTCTGGTTGTCAATTCATAAATAGTCTTGCTTCAGCTATGATTAAACACTTCAATCATCGAGTATCTCCGTTGTATTGTTCAACTAACTTCATGTTTTATGATAAGAATAAGTCGTTTTGTGATTCCTGTTATCTCACACTCCTGGTAGATTTACATATACTGGATGAGTTGCATAGCGTAAAACTTGAAGTGTATATCTCAGGAGTAAGAAACCAAGATGGAAAGCGATTTCTGTATCTATGTACATTCAACAAATTAATTATAGACATCATAACATCACACCACAAATGCATGCACAAAGCTTCACGGCTCTCACCGGATCACACTGCATAGAATCAGACAGATCAATAAAAAACGGTGAGAAACCAACCAACAACAGCCGAACAATAACATAGGAAATCAATGACCTAGCTGAATAAAAGCAAGCAAAATAGCAAGTGAAGAGGAGCATTACAGCCAACAAGCAAAAGTACGTGGAGCACCCGGCAACCAGAGTAGATGAAGCCGTAGCTGCAAGAAACATGAAACAACTATTTTGGTGGAGTTTTGTTCTCTGAGCTGGATGGTTTGGTCGTGTCATGGAGAAAATATAGTTGTTCTCGAGTGGAAGCCTGCCTTTTGGCGAAATTCTCCCATTTTCGAACAACGAGAAGCGTATGACGCTCATATGATTTTGAGATGGTGGAGAAGATTTGTAGCTCAGGTGGATGATCTTGGTGGAGTTTTGTTGTCTGAGCTGGATGGTTTGGTCGTGGAGCTTTCATCGTTCTTCTGAACGACATCATCAGCACAAACTTCTATTTGAAGTGCTGATGATGTCGTTCAGAAGAACGATGAAAGCTCCACGACCAAACCATCCAGCTCGGACAACAAAACTCCACCAAGATCATCCACCTGAGCTACAAATCTCCAACATGAAACAACTATACAAAACGACAAAGAAACTGGCAGGAAAATATAGTAAACCATGGTGACCGGTAAAGAACAAAGTATTCAAGTCAATCAATGAGATTGAACATCAGATGAATAGATGGGTGCAACACTTCAAGCAACTCTTGAATAGAACAGCTTTGTTTAGTCCACCGGAGGTCGAAGCAGCACACACTGACCTTTTTATATATGTCACTCCTGCTAATGAAACAAACACCTCTGAACTGTGTGCATTTAGGAATATGATATGGTAATTCGGGAATGCTGTCAAATTCACCGAATTGAATACAACATCACACCACGTTCTATCATCATTTCTCTAACATCCGATAACATTTTCAAAGTAGAATTGATTACTCCTTCTTTAATTTCAGTGCAAACAACGTGTGCTTTTTTTTAAAGAACATATTTCTGTTGACCTCTTTTCATCAACACTAGATATTGAACATTGAGATTTTTCTCTTGGAATATAGGTATATCGCGGAGAAAATCGAATCATTCTATTCCTTATGTAAATTTAAAACCATGAGCTCTCGAGATGTCAAGGTCGTGAGGTTAAAAGTCGAGGACACGTGACTGTCGAAACTGGAGGAACCAACGTCGAAGCATGTGTCGATGACATGCACCTATACACTCCATACTACGGAATACAGTAGTCAGTAATATCACGATCGACATGCTCAACTCGAATGAATTGGAACATTCGTCCATCCTTACTTCATCTATTCCTTCCTCATTTGCATCCTTATGCAATTAACTGCTTATCTACCAACTAGTCAACAAACTCGTACACACTGATTATAATGTCTTTCAATGCTCTCATCAATGTACACTCCATACTACTGAATACAGTTTTCAGCAGTATCACGATCGACATGGTCCGTTCGAAGCAAAAATATCCAACATTTTATGAATACCTTAAGAGGCTTTCCTCAGTTTAACCAAGACACTTGAGCAAATCACTTCATGTAATCACTGAACAGATCGCATAGTGGACGAAAGGCTCTGGTTACAATTTCATTTTGGGAGGAACATATGAGTAGGAAGTCTATTTTAGTCCTGACAGTGTGGATCACTTGGTTGATTTCGTTTTCTTTTGATGATTTGTACTGAGTTTTTCATCTAGTCGATAATAAACATTAAGGCATATTCTAGACTGAAGCACCTTCTGAACTAGACGATATACAAATATAGGCTGAATATGAATGATAGGAAGACACAAACTCTTCAACTGATAAAATATATATTATACCAGTTGAATAGTCTGGTGACTCATAAATTGACAGTCTAATGTGTACCATTGGCAGGACACTATTAGCAACAAAGTACTGTGGGAAAGAACAAACCAGATTCCAGCGGAGGAAGAAATCAGGAAAAAGCGCTGGAAGTGGATAGGACACACATTAGGGAAGCACCCAACTGCGTCACAAGACAAGCCCTCACATGGAATCCTCAAGGCCAACGGAAGAGAAGAGGAAGACCAAAGAACACATTACGCCGGGAAATGGAGATAGACATGAGAAAAATGAACGAGAATTGGATGGAACTAGAAAAGAAGGCCCAGGACAGTGTGGGTTGGAGAATGCTGATCGGTGGCCTATGCTCCATTAGGAGTGACAGGTTTAAGTAAGTAACATCAACAAACGGATAGTCAGGTAAACTCAACTGACGAGTTCTCAATAGGATAAAACATATGACACCTATTTTAATACTTGACACTATCTAAAATATACATATTTTCTATCGTAAAATTTTCAAATTATATTTTACAGATCATTATTAGTAGTATCATTACTTTCATTATAATTCATGCAACTAAGTAAGTCCAGGCATCGTCGATTGTTGATTGTAGTGCAGTATATATACACATACATTTGTACCTGTCTATCTAACTAGGTCTGATGGAAGGTACTAGTCACAGGGGTTAAACCCATATATCTTGATGTATGTATTGTTTACCTATTTCTATCAATGTTAATCAATATAATTCATCTGTGTATATCTGTAGTATTGTGTGCATATATGATTATACCAATGCCTAAATGATGAAAATAGGTTATCATAAATGTATATATAGGTTGTTTGCCAATTGATTAAGTATCAAATTGATATGAGAGTCTACCATTTTATCAATCATCATTAAAGTGAAACTTGAGATAGATGTGAATTAATCGAAGTTGCCATATTGCACTGTCATGACGCAATAAAATTAATATGATGATTAATAAAACAAGATCTTAATAATGAAGTGGCGATAATAGTTAAACTCCGCCTGTAGTTACTGCTGGTCCCAAGCCCGGATAAAGGAAGAGGGTTGGGCATGGGATAAGCGACCTCATCCAGTAGAAAACTGACTCGCTGAAAAAAACGCTAACCAGAAAAGTAATAATAGTTAAACAGACTAAGTATTGAGTAACGGTAATTGATCAGTCTCTGATGACATAGTTATATTTACAGAGGATTACTTCAATTTAGCCTTTTATCACAGGTTTTTAGTGTATCATTTAATAGGTAACCATCAGTGGGATTGAAGATGCACGTTTAGTTTAGATGACTTCCATCATGAACCTAAATGAACTGAATTACCATTTATTAGTTATGTGAATATATACATATAGCTTTTAACTAAATAGTCTAGTCTTCACCTGAAATGACCTACATTTGTTCACATATTGTAATGTATGTTTACATAAAAAAAAACATAATTAACAATAATGTAAACAAGTTTATGTTCATTAAAGTTAGATAGTGGCTAGTACTCGCTTCGTTATATTTCGAAATCACCAGCTAGTTGTATTAGAATTCCAGTTTTACTGCTCGTATTTATAACTTAATCCTAGTATCTTTTATTTGAAAAGTCGACTGGTTATCCAACGAACAAACGAGTTCAATGATAGATACCAACTTTAGTGCAACAAAGAATACAAGTACATCCAATTGACGAGTTATGTATCTAATGAAACTCAAGTCCTACATTCTGTTGTTCATCATAATTCAGCTTTACCTAGAACTTGTGAATAAATGATAATATAGAGGCAATCCTCTAGGGTATATATATGTTATTAAAGACTGACTGCTTATAACACATAACATCAACAACTCTTAGAAGTAAACTTCGGTCTACTCAAAGCTGAGTTGGGTATGATCGATAATAGATTCTTGTTAAAATGACATTGAAATAAAAATGCTAACCTTTTGTAAGATTCCAGTCGAATCGGTCGGTACATAAATGAAAACTAACAAAAACACTGAACTGAGGAATTTTAACAATGAGAAATTGTATAGCTCAATTATCCAGTGCCAATTTATTCATTTAACTAAACCAAACGGTTTGCTTAAATACTATTTGTACAACCCCACTGCCGGGATCAAACTAATTAAAAGGACTTTTATAGAATGAAGCACGAAGTGAATTTAGTTAGACAACTATTGAAAGCCAGGAAGCACAGGATAGTGACTTTGAACTGGTAATAGTAAACCTCAGTATTGTGCATCAACGACCTCCCAGGGGATCATATTCAAGAAATTTTGGGCTCGGGGAGAGCGTTTTCGATTAGTGAATCGACGCTTAGTTACTTATATTTGTTACTTTAGTTAATTTAGGATGTCGTACAACCATCTAATAATAACATCAATGGGTAACTGGCTCACACTCAGCAACAGTGAACTCCACTGATCACAACATCTAAGCAAAACCTCGGGAGGTATGAAACTGAACCTACCTCCCACAGTGACTGGGAATCAATTATTTTGGCACCTAAGAAAGGGTGCACAATAAAAACAAAGTTTATAATCAGTTTTTTTATTACTAAAGGTCAATATCTCTACGAAAAAATGATAAACAACAACTGAGATTTTAATATACTTAAATAATCGATGTAGCTACTTTTTCTGGTTAGCGTCTTTTTAGTGAGTTATTTTTTTACGGGATGGGGTCGCTAACCCCATACCCAACCCTCCTTCTTTATTCGGGCTTGAGACCGGCAGCAGCCCCAGAGGGGCTCCAGGAGGGACCAGACAAAATTCCAACAGAGGCACTGAACCCCAGATGTAGCAGTAACTGAAAAGATACTCCACATTCTCTTCAATAAGATTCGGGATAAAGAACAAGTACCAATAGACTAGAAAGAAGGACACCTGATCAAGATACCAAAGAAAGGCGATCTCACCAACTGTGATAACTACAGGGACATCATTCTTTTCTCAATACCGAGAAAAGTCTTCAACAGAGTATTGTTAAACAGAAAGAAGGACTCTGTAGACGCACAACTTCGAGATCAACGGGCTGGATTGCGTAAGGATCGATCGGGAACAGAGCAAAATCGCAATACAACGGATCATTGTGGAACAATCAATTGAATGGAATTCGTCAATCTATATCAACCTCATTGACTACGAGAAAGCATTTGATAGCGTGGACAGAACAACACTATGGAAGCTTCTTCGATACTACGGTGTGCCTCAGAAGATAGTCAATATCATACGTGATTCCTATGATGGATTAAACTGCAAAGTCGTGCATGGAGGACAATTGGCAGACTCGTTCGAAATAAAGACCAGTGTCCGGTAAGGTTGCTTACTCTCGTCCGTTCTCTTTCTCCTGAATCCGTTGACCGATCATTATCAGCAAAAACTTACTGTGAGAGATAACAAACCAAATTACAGATTTGTATTATTATTGTGTCTCTATAGTTATCATTAAAATATTTCCCATTTCATTCAGCATTATATTTCAAAGTAAACAGTTTGATAAAGTTTTTCAAACATACCTCATTAATTCAGAATTCACGATGTTGTTGATGTTTATTCATGGTAATGATAATTTAGTATCTTATGACGCTTTCTAAATATAAATAATTTAGTTGCTAAGCTGTCATTGTCACATTGTATAATATTATCAATTATTATTCTTAAGACGACTGAGGTTATCTTCAAATATTTCAATGTTGATTGTGTCAAATCTAATAATTTCGATCATTTTATAAAAACTCATTTTAATAGTTGAAATCATGAGCCAATAGAAGCTAGACAACGATGGAAAACCTGGAAGCACTGGACGAACGTTTCATCCTATTGTTGGACTCCTCAGCAGTGCGTATCCACGATTCGTAAAATGTTAAAATTCATTTCGAGTTTAATATCAATTATTTGAATACTTAAATGTTAGTACAATCGGGCACCGAAAAGATATTCGTCATACTAACCATTTGATTTGTGTGAGGTCTGGGATATTACCCGGTGCCAAGATCAAACCAGGTGGTTTTCTAAGGAGCCTTTGACCTAAAAGTCTAATCCACAAGGCAATGGAGCAACGTCAGGAGATACAGTCGCATGGTAGCCGGTGACTAACAACTAGTCCATTTGCCATTTGTTCCTTCAGAATTCTGGAGCCGATTTTCACCATTGGTTTTGAATTAGGGTTTTTCAACTCCCCTTTATGGATACTCCATATTCACCGACCTGGTTAAAGCGTCAGACATTCGCTATTCATCCTCTCAATTTAATAGAAAACACCCCTGGTATGAGAGGGAAGTGAGTAGTGTTATACCCCGATGAGAATAATGAATAGTAACTTTTGGGATCCATTTATGTACCAATACTAAACGTATATTTTTATTATATAATTGTTAAGTAATTGACTTTCTCATATTAGTGTTCCTCTTAATATAATCTTTATTTTAACCTATAAACTATTATTATACGATTTACCGTTCCTAAGTTACATCCAGTCTATCAATTACTATCACCCACATCCACAGCCACTTTTGGCTAGATCTTGTACAAATGTTGTTTCGTATTTCATGGTACGATTTGGTCTGTTTGATTGGTACATAAATCCTGTATGTTAAAAATAAAGAATTCATATTATAGAGGCTGAGATTGACGTTATGAACTCAACAGGCAGGGCTGGTCTGGAAGCAGGAACGATAAAAAGACTAGACTGCTCTAACGAATTTTATGCATTATTGGTCCTATCGATAAATCAATTTTCTCTCATTGGCGATATCATTATGTCATATATTAATAGGACATTAGGGCACAATTTATAACAAGTAGGTGTTCCGTGACAATGGCTGTATACACGTGATCATGTAAGAACTAACTCTCCCCACCCTTAGCTGTACCATGGCATTTGTTGTTGCTGTGGATGGGTGGGTGGCGAGAGGTAGTATTCATTTCCAAGCTAAATCGACATGATAACCTAAAAATGTCAATTTCTTTTCTTTTCTTTTTCTTTTTTTTTGTCATTTAAGATCATTGAATTATTATTTGATTCGAATTATCAAATGATTCATTTAGGTCTTATTTATCCAATTACA
Source organism: Schistosoma margrebowiei (assembly GCA_944470205.2). Lineage (NCBI taxonomy): Eukaryota > Metazoa > Platyhelminthes > Trematoda > Strigeidida > Schistosomatidae > Schistosoma > Schistosoma margrebowiei. The sequence goes on along the minus strand of OX104025.1, from coordinate 45,418,708 downwards.
AAATCAACTAAATGTAGTTTAAATGTCAACTTATTCAATCATTCCAGTGACAACAATGATGATAATGATAATAACAATTATCATGAAGAATTGATCCATTTACGTCAATCAATTGAATCCTATCGTGATTCTTTACAAACTGATCTAATCGGGACAATTCAATCCTCTGAAGCTGTATTACATTTAATTGATCAATTACGTTGTCTCCCTGATACAAATCAATCGATTACAATGTTAAATAGTGTAACTATGTTATCACCACCATCTATTGATACACATTTAATTTATCGTCAATTGAATACATGGAAAGATCAATTAATCGATATATTGATTAATTGTGGTACCAATGTATGTTTAACTATTGTATTCAATCGATTAAATGCTTTAACACAATTTATTGATTTAAATAATCTTAATCCTAATCAATATAATAAGAATTCAATCGAAATCATTAAAACCAAAGAATTATTATATAAAAAATTATGGCCATCTTTATCTCATATGAATCAATTAAATATTGAACAAATCAATCAATTATATCAATTCTGTGAAAAATCAATCAATATCGATCAGAATTATGTGTGTTTAATGACCTTGGTGAATTTAAATTCCCGCATTGAAAATTATGAACAATTTGATTATTTTAAACAAATTATCAAACATATTGAACATTTATTAAATCTATCTAATCATAATCATAATTTATTATTAACAATAGGAATATCATTAAGTAAACAATTACATTATCCGAATTTAACAAATTCTTTATTAGAATTATTGTTTAATGATCAATTACCATCGATTATACATACATTAATTATTCAAGCAATTGGTGAAATACATTTTTCAAAAGATTCTAATCACCATAGTAACAAAACACAACTTATTGTAATTACAACAAAATTAATTGAAATCTTTTTAACTATACCAATTCATTTTAATAATGAAATATTAATTAATTATGAAATATTTAAATTATTATTATTATCATCACCCTCTTATTTATCTTCCATAGAGATTACTTATTTATTACGTCAATTATCTAAACAACAGAGATGGACATTAATTAAATTATGTCGTCAATTAATTAATCATTGGTGTCAATTACAAGTATTGAATAATCATGAATGTGATTGTTTAAATGGTTTATTACCGAAATGTCAATTATATTTAGCTGGTAGTTGGTATGGTTTAATTGGTGATCATAATTATAATCAACAATTAAAATTGATTGGTAAATCAATATTATTACATAATGAATTGATTCATATTAATAATCAATTATTGATTGATTATCATTCATATCTTGTATATGATTCATATAATGGATTAAAATTATCAAATTTTATGATGAATTTAATCAGTAAAGATGATGAAATATTATTATTTAATTTTAATATACAAGCAAATGAATTAAATAATTTAATTAATTTATCATCCCGTAAACAACAATCACCACCATCACCACCATCTTCATCTTCATCATCGACGACGTCGACCTCGACGACGTCGATGACAACTGGAGAGACATGGGTGAATTATGATTTAAATTATTTAGGTATATCATTATTACCAAATGAATTATTTTCTGGTGGATTATCAAATTTAATGAAATTATTCTTATCAATAACAAATCAATTTACATCTTTATTGAAAATAATTCAATTACCAATAGATCAAAGAATTCAAACAACTATATCTTCTGGATGGTTAATACAAATTGATCATTTAACTATATTTACAATGAATATATTAAATGCCATAGAAACTAATTTATGGTATTTCACAGGACGTAATAATCTTAGAAGTAAAATTGGTTTAATCAATGATATAAAAATTCATTTAGTTCAATTTTATAATGAAGATAATACAATGAATATGCCTAGATCCCAATTGTATATTCATAAAGGTAATGCTATACAAGGTTATATTGATTTTATTACAAATATACATATTAATCATTTACCTGATAGTATTTGTTTATCAATGAATCAAGGTGTGAATACATTTATTGTACAATGGTATACAATGAATAATACTACTACTACTACTCAATATTCATCATCGACTACAATACAAAATCCTTCTTCACCTTCTTCTTCTTCGCCTCCTTCTTCGCCTTCTTCACCTTCTTCTTCTACTTATCATTATATATCGAATTATACATTACAACCTGTATCCTATTTTCTAGGTTATGATAATTCATTACAATGTAATAAAATGAAAGCAAAAACGATTTGGTGAAATGGTTTTTACCATTAAAAATCAAATTTGTTTATTTTTTCAAATTTCTTTCATGTTTTTCTTTTTGCTTCTTTCTTCTCTATCTCCTTTTTCATTCAGAATTGTAATTTGTGTTTCTAGGAGAAAACTTACTCACTTACTTACGCTTTTTACTGTTCGTGAAGGAGCATAGACCGCTCACCAGCATTCTCTATTGATAGTTCATCTAAAGTTATTGCCGATTTTAAGATCGGGTAAAAAAAAAGAAGAGGGTTGACCATAGGATTAACAACTCCATCCCGTAGTAAATTAACTTGATGAGATTATAATTGATAAATGAACAGAATAGATTTAATGCGTAATTCATTCCTTCATTTAACTAATTCATCATGGAAATATGATATTGAATTCCTAATTTTAGTAACTAAGTAGATATCTTTATGATCGATCATGTTACCATGGTACAAATCTTGTCCATAAATTATAATCTCTTATCACACTTAATCACATAATTAAGAATATTCATTTTTCTAAAATCTCTATGTCAAATTATATATCTTGATTATTTTGTTATAAATCAATAAAATGGGATGTTATTGTTTAAGTTGCATAATCTAGTCATAGAGTTTCCATTGTTTATCTGAATCCCATCATCATTATCATCATTATCATCATTCTATGGATCAATATGCAATTGATTTAATTAAATACAATGTAATTTAAGAATAAATTGTTTAGCATTTAACTTTTTTGTTGTTGTTTGTGTCTTACACTGTACTCCAAGTTTAATAGCATATGTTTATTGTGTTATTTGATTCAATTCACATAAAGCTTAGAAGTCGATGTTACCAAGAATCAGTGAATCGATGTTAAAAGTTAAATGTAAATATCGAAACCATTAGGAAATGAATCGGTAACTAGATAAACACTTTTTTTTTCAAAAAAGGATACGGATCTTCACGGTAAAACGTTGTTATAAATAAATTTACTTGGTTTTGTTTTACTTGTATCGTCTCATTGTTATTTAAGACAGCAATTGATCAGTCTCATGTTGGCATTTGTGCATTCTGTGCGGATGGCTTCGATATTGACTGAAGTCAAGACTCAGTAACTAAATGGATAACGCGATGGTATTTGAAGTCAATTGTACTGGGTTCGAATCCCAGTGTGAATATCAACTCTGGGATGCAACTACATTCAGCTGACGAGTCCTAGATAGAGCGAAACGCGCGTCCTGGATTCCACTGCTAGCCACTATCCATCGTTGTTATAAATACTTCTGTAAAATCACTTAGAACAGTAAGTCATTGTAAGAAGGCATCCTTCAATAAGTTCAAGGAACAAAACGTCGGTTTACTAGCATAATGTAAATCTTATTTAGGTTTGTAAATTTTGATAATACAGATTAACATGTCTAAATGAGCAAATTCAAATTGAGTGTTTTTCTGAGTAAATAGTTTACTGTCGATCGGTTTTATTAATCTTCTAAATCTAATTTAACGAGTGCTAATACCTCCCTGTATTTCTTAGTCCATGCTACTGCTGAATACTTACAATTAACTGTTTGATTTTCAACGCAATTCAAGTTTGTTCCATTATTAAATCATTACAGTCGCATTACATGTAGATAATAGAATGAATGAATTTGGATTTAACAAGGGCATTTGATGGTAATGTTGTATTCTGTGAATTATCTGTGTCATCAGAATCACGTTTGGAAGTTGAGCTGAAACGGTATACAACAAGCTGGCAGGTGCAGAGTCTTCTTTTATGGAATTTAGAGCAATTAGTCCCTTTGATAGATTTCGACAGTGTAATAAGAAGACGAAGATTATCAGAACTATATGATGATGGACTAGCGCAATCTGATCACACATATACTTGTCATAAAATTGATCTTAACTCTACCTTTGTGGCTATCCAGACCGTTTCATAGATAAGGATATGAAAACAACCAAACGCGACAAGAAATCTGGTTGTTCCGTTCCAAAGAAAAATCTCTATATAAGTTTGGAATTTAAAGGGTGATCGGACATCTGATGTAATCAAAAATGGTTTAATGACAGCGATTAAAAAGACATTTAATGCAGCAAAACTGCGAATAACGTTCACTAGTAGGAACTTATTTTCTGTATTCATAAAAGAAAAGCTTCCCCATCTGGTCACCTTCATGGGTATCTGTCAGTTCATCTACTCTTGTGGAGTAAAGTACATTGGCCATCGACAGCGTTTGCTTTCAACTCTGGTACGGGAACAGGTCGCAGTTTGATTCTATAAGGGTGAAAGGAAAGCAGTTAAGAGTTGTATAATTGAACATCTAATCGACTGTAATCATTCTATGGATTTGCAGTTTCCTTTTAAGGTTGTATATATCGTTCGTACAAATCTATCCAACTCCTAAAACAAGCCGAAGCTCTTACCATCCATGGGCTCAGTTTGGAACCATGCATACAAAATAATTATGTCCTATGGTTATTGTTACCTTGGCCTTAATTTAGTATTATTATTTTTCCAGCATATTTCTCCCTTGACTTATATTTTATATTCTCATTCATTTATTCATAATTACTCATGATATCACTTTATTTATTTCGCATCTCTATTACCTTTAATTACCTACAATGATTGTAACAGAAACATTTCAATCATCTTAACACATTCACATTATAATTCGTTACCAACTTATTAAGTCTATTGTTATTACTTATATTACGTAATCTAGTAGTAGAATCTTTCTATTACATCATCTTAGTTAAACCTTGTTGACATTTCCTCACGGAATTAGTACTTTAACAGAAAAAAAAACTGTTCAGATCTATAAACGATTGTACAGCTTGGTAAGTAATTGATTGACAAGATCCCTTCACTGAACTTCGTGTTTTTAATTTTTGTGGTGTTGTACAAAATGGCATATACTAAAGTTTATTAAAGCATTAGCCATACGAAAATTCAAACTCCCTTTGTATAGTCAAAAACGATCTGTTCTCATTTTGAATCTACCTTAGAAATATTAATTCATTATCCAGAGTGATAAAGTTTCAAACTGTTTTCTTTATTATCCTTATCTCTTCATACTCTGCATTTCTAGTATAGTCTAGTTCTTAACAAGTATATTATATGTGATCAAATTGTATAAAATGTATTGCATTAATCCATTATCATATACTTCTGATAATCTTCGTCTTCTTCTTATTACACTATTGAAACTAGCAGGTGTTACGACTACGACGTGATGTGTTGCTCGCATCAATAAGCCATAGAAAACAATAACTTGAAATTGTATGTATCATTACTAAGATTTGATTTGATAATTTCAAATAAAACTTGGATTAATTTTGATTTGGTTATTTATCTTGTGAAGTGGTGATTTAAACTGAGTTACTGTTATAATGGTTGAGTTTACAACGTTCACATGAATGGGACGTTAATTTACCTTAGAAGAATATCTTCACTAGATTCCCCTCCCAGTGTCTATTCTACAGGACTTCAACACAACTCAGATCAAGAACACGTGATTAGCCTGAGAAGAACGTAAATATTTTTCCACACCAAAAACCCGACATATTCCAACAATAATAAACAATCAGTAATTATAAGGATACGGGAATATATAACTCATTTGACATCTGTTGTTGGACATATGTAATACATGTCGCAGTCATCTCAACTGATGAAGTTTCACTATTTCATCAATTGATTTTACCATCCTTACCTAGTACCCATTTTCTAACAAGTGCATTACTCGATTGGTGATCCCAGGATATACATGCAATGCTTCGAAAACACCTATGATCGATTACTCTTATCGGCATAGTAAAAAAAGTATCAAATGAATAGTTTTTATGTAATGAATTTACAATACTGTGATAAATATCCTCAACAACTATTCCTAGAATATAAATATCTAGTTTAATTGTATTAGTTATGTTGGGATGATCCAGAAAATTACTTGCAAAAGACAAGCAAGGATCAGGAAACACTAAAGAGCGTTTCATCCAATCAGACTTCACTTGAAGTTTTAGCCCAAAATATCAAGGAAGCGAAACGTCACATGCAGAGGCTCTGAATGGTTGATTGCTACACTGCTACTATGTTGAGTAGCATTCCAGAATCTTCCAGCAACCCAAGGATATTTAAACTATTATCAAAACCCTATATTTTCTGTATTAAAATGAACCTTGGAGTAAAGTACTTCTGGCATACTTTGAATCTTCGCTCTCGTGTTAAGGTCGCTGTATAGTTCTAGGTTGGGGGGTTACAGAATAGCTTAGGAGACGAATATAGCGTTCGATCCGTAAGACTTATCAAGTTATCTGATCTGATGAAAACAAGTAGTCGTTTTTTAAGTACACTACTACATAAAGTAATCTGATCAATAACAATTCCAATATTGAATACAAGAGAGAAGATTTTTTAACTCATGTGAATGATTTTGATAAAGTTTTGTTCTTTGAGCTGAATAATTTAGTCGTGGAGATCTCATCCTTCATCTTCTTCTTCCCTTTCTTCTTCCTCTTCTTCTCTTTCTTCTTCTTCTTCTTCTTCTTCTTCTTCCACTTCCTCTTCATACTCTTCCTCTTCTTCTTCTTCTTCTTCTTCTTCTTCTTCTTCTTTCTCTTCTTCTCCTTGCTCCTCCTCTTGTTCTTCTTCCACTTCTTTGTCCTCTTCTTCTTATTCTTCCTCTTCTTCTTCTTCTTCTCCATCGACATAAACTTCAACCATCTAATTCACTTGATATTGTTTTATTTGAATCTTCCCATTGATGTTTTAGGACTGAAGTTGATCAGTCTCTTATTGACATATGTGCGTACTGTGCGTATGCCTCGATATTGCCTTAATTTACAAGCATTATAAGCAGAGATGGATAGTGGCAGTCCTAAAGCGATGGCGTTTGAAGCGAACGGTACTGAGTTCGAGTCCCAGAGTGAACATCAACTCCAAGATGCAGGTACATCCAGCTGACGAGTCCCAAACAGGACGAAACGCGCGTCCTGGATTCCACTGCTAGCCACTATCCATATCTGCTTATAATGTTCAACCATCTAGCTCATAGACACAGAACTCTATCAAAAACTCAATATATTACTACACATGACGAATGAAACAAAATGATCAATCTAAATTTTATGTTAAACGGTAATAATAAACAAACATATCAATGTGGTGAATCGTTTATTTATCTTTTGATCATCTTTTTTGTTGATTAAAATGAGAGAAAAAAATATGTTGAAAATAAATGTTTACAGGAAATCAACAGATTCCGAGAGATACTTAGATTTTAATTCAGCCCATGAACCGTGTACGAAAATTAATATTGTATAAAGTTTAATGAACATAAGTACTAAGCTTGTTACAGATAAGGAAGATCAACCAACTGAATTAAATAAAGTATTTTCTACTCTTAAGAAGCAAGAGCAGCATATTTACAACTGAAGAACATTTGGAACTCAAAGTAACTGTCAACCAACACCAAGGTCAGGATTCTCAATACAAATGTCAAAACAGTATTACTGTATGGGGTGGAAACTTGCAGAACAACGAAAGCCATTATCCAAAAGATACAAGTGTTTATTAACAATTGTCTACGCAAATTACTTTGGATCCGTTGGTCAGACATTATCAGCAACAACCCACTACTATGGGAGAGAACAAACCAAATCTCAGCGGAGGAAGAAATTAGGAAGAAGCACTGGAATTGGATAGGACACACATTGAGGAAAGCACCCAACTGCGTCAAAAGACAAGCCCTTGCATAGAATCCTCAAAGCCAACGGAAGAGAAGAGGAAGACCAAAGAATATATTACGCCGGGAAATGGAGATAAACATGAGAAAAATGAACGAGAATTGGATGGAACTAGAAAAGAAGGCCCAGGACAGTGTGGATTGGAGAATGCTGGTCGGCGGCCTATGCTCCATTAGGAGTAAGTAAGTAAGTAAGTATTTTTAAATGTCACATATAATCGTCATGATATATATTCTTATTATTCTAATGGAATATGTCATGGTCAGTGATGAACAGTAAATACAATTGAATTTATATAACAATTTGATTATTATTCCATTTCATTATTCATTCAGCTTACTATAGTAATAAGATAATGAGATAACTTGAACGGATGCCTGATCCTACATTGTAACTAACTGACGGATTCCATAAGAAAACCGGGTTTTTTTGTTTTTTTGTATCATTTTGTAGCCAACCGTTTTTTTTTCATACGATTAGTCGTCAACATTAAAACGAATAGTTTGACAGAAATTGTGTACCGAGTAAAGAGAAGTCATTATATGTGAAAATTAGATTTGAAATAATTTCAGCGATTGAAATTTTTAGAAAAAAAATAATTCTGATGTTTCGTCCAATTAACTTGTCTGAACTTCTTCAGGATAGAATAATCAAAATCAAAATCATCAAAGACATATATAGAGAGAGAGCTTTTTTAACAATCATAACTTAACTGTGTTAAACCAATGAAATTTGGATGTTGATTTTTGTAAAATTAGGATAACACGAATGAGTTTACACGGTAATCATGTGGATTGTTCTACGACATAGAGACAATTGACTCAAAAACGAATTGTATGTGTTTGAGTGTGTCATTATGTATGTATGTATGTATGTGTGAGAATAATTATTGATATTCGGTGTTAATAATTTATATATGAAGGAATAAATAAATAATTAAAAGTGTAAGTTCAAGGTTGAAAAGTTGTTTCTGAATCATCGATGTACACGTCAGTTTGAGAATCATCAAATAGGAGACTGATGCGAGACTGATAGGTCCTGTACGATGTGCTTACTACTAATATTGCAATATAAAATACTACTAATGAGTCATATCTATATATGTATACCAATGACAAGTTCAATGTGTATAAATCTTATTGACATTAGGTATCACATATTATGATTGTTATATCCGGACATAGAATAATTGAATAGTAACTGCTAAGATCTATTTATAAACTGTTATTATATATATATATATACTCTGAGTCTATAAAGATTAAGTAACTATATTGTATGTATATTCGTATATTCCTTTTCTTTTTATAAGCTTACATTTGACCTATTTCCTACTATTATACGATTTACTATTCTTAAGTTTCACTGATTGAAATCATGAGTCAATTGCAGCTAGACCATCATAGAAAACCTGAAAGCACTGGACGGCCGTTTCGTCCTAGTATGGGACTCCTCAGCAGTGCACATCCATGATCCCACACTCCATGAGATTTGAACCCAGGATCTATCGACCTCATGCCAGGCACTTAACCAACTAGACCACTGAGCCGGCATCCAACGCTGTTAATGTTTAACTTCAACCAATCCACGAAGTTGCGCTCCCGTACACCATTGTCTTTGGTGAGCTGATATCTCAAAACAGATTTCGTTGAACTCCACTGGTAACAGCTTCTCACTAGAATTCCAGGAGTATCTCTTGAAATCAGTCACTAGTGAGCAGATGATTATTATCAGAAGGGGTTTTGTGGAAATTGTAGAAATTTCACTGATTAACAACATAAGTCAATTGAAGCTAGACCATCATAGCTTTAATTGACTCACGATGTCAATCAATGAAATTTCTAAAATCTCCACAAAACCCCTTCTGATAATATTCTTAAGTTATTCTTAATTTATTAATTACACTATCCCATACTCACAGCCACTTTTGGTCTGATCTTGGATTAATTAAAGTTAGACATTAACACCATTGGATGACAACTCAGTGACCTAGAAGTTTAAGCGTTCGCGTGCAAGACTGATAAGTTTTGAGTTTGAATCTCGCGAGGCGAGATCATGGATGCGCACTGTTATGGAAATTCATAATGAGGCGAAATAACCATTCAGTGCTTCCAGGTTTTCCATGATGGTTGAGCTTTAATTGACTCATGATCTCAACTATTGAAATTTTCTTTTATAATTGTTAGTTTCTATTTTACGGTACATAAACTGCGTATGTCTAAAGTACATGATTCATATAGCCGAAACTGATCATGATATTCTGAATTTAATCAGCTGGGTTAGATCAGTAGCTACTATCTCAGAGGACTAATAAAAACTCGAAGTTGACTCTAGGCTGCTCGTACTAGTTTATAGGTTATTGTTCTGGTCAATAAGTCGGTGTTCTAACTGGCGATCTTATCACGTGTTAATAACAGGCCATAAGAACACAACAATGATGTCATGAGGACACAAGGCTAACAAAGAAAACAATTCACGTAGTAGTACATGAGTGAAGATGGTTTTGAAGTTTAATCACGAATATACTTCAGTCAGTAAAATGATAACCGGTAGATGATTCTAAAGAGGCCAAACTATCGACGAATTCTTCCCACTTTTATCTTTCTCTCTCTCTCACACACACACTATAACATGCAATATAATTGAGCTAGAGAATATGTAAAATGACCACATATACAAAAATATTAAGCACGAAAGACTAGACATGATTTTATTTCATTAAACATATTTGTAAGTGTTGGATACCAGTTTCTTTTCAAGTAATTCATCTTCATGTCTTTTTCAAGTCACTACTCATCTCGGTTAAATAAAGTACTTAGTGAATGGAAAAGTGGTGGAACAATTTTGTGCATATGACATCTACCTAAAATACTTTACCTATATCCCATGCCCAGTAACTCCTTTAGCAAGGGATAATATTAGGATCGGACCTACGCCATGCATGCCGCTGGATGACTTGGTATTTAATTTAATAACCAGTTTCACATAAAGATCCATTAGTATCGATAACATGAAGAGTGAATTAGACAGTATATATAGGCAATCAAGCGATATACGTTCTAAAGTGGAGTCTTTTGCGTGCTCTTCATCAATGCATGATGATCGTAAGCAAGAGCTAAAGGCCTTATACCTCCTCAGCTACTATTGTCAAAGGATGTGGTTCCTGAGGGACTTACAAAAATTATTAAAGCAGCATATATTATCGATTTCAACTCTCGAAATAACGTGATTATTTATAGCATACTTGACAAAATCGCGCTTAAACCTGTGAGGATTTCGATACTGAAGGAAGCTAACCTCCAAGATAGTTTATGCCAGTGAAATCGTCTCAATAAAAAGCACCAGAATTTCTCGCGCTTTAGCTTGTTTCGATTCGATTCACATTGCCTGAACACCTGAAGAAATCGGTACGGTTGATCTGGACAATTACAAAGCTCAGAAATACCCGTATAGTTACAAATGAAACCAAAAATCAAAGGCTTAAGCAAAAGAGTACCTTAAACGAAAATAATGATGTAGAAATTACGACGAATCCCGTTACCTCATCAACAGGACTCACTCACGCGACTAACATATAGTCTGTCAGCCAATACTCCAATTTATCAATGAACAATATTAACTTGCCACTTAAGCCTGTAGCGACCTCAGATAACCAATGTATATCTAAAGTAGACATACATCTTGTACCTTTAGATCAGACATCTCCCGACGTAACTTTAAAAGCGCATGCCTAAATGCCTAGTTCTAACGTGAAAGCTCTTCCAAACATTGTTAATATTAGAAAATTCTAAACCACATGATAGGAAAGTATAAACAGAAGTATCCAGTTTCAAGAATAATACCAAAACTCTTACAAAGACTTAACCATACAAAAATATACCCCCCCAGCACCATGTTCGACCTTACTAATCGTAGAGGTGGCTATAGGGGCACACAGACAAAGTCCTACTCACTGCCTACTCGGCGCCACGGGTGTTGTTTACAAAATTGAGAGGACAGAAAGCTAATGTCCAGCGCTTCAATCAGGTTGGTGGATACAGAGAGATTCGAAAACCCCTGATTTTAAACCATTGGTGCACATGGACTTCAGTAACCTGATGGAACAATTGGCATATGAACCAATCGTTGGCCACTGGTTAACATGGAACTACGTCTCCTTACGTCGCCCCACTGCCTTGTGGATCAGACCTTCAGGTCAAAGGCTCGAGGTGTGGCTTCCAAAGAAAACCATCTTCTTTGGTCTTGGAATCGAGCAGTATCCCAGCCCTTACATAAATCGAATGATTTATCTGGCGCATATCTATTTGCTGCCTCCTTGTACCAATGTTCATGTGTTTAAATAAATAAATAAATAAATAATAAATAGTTCGAATATCGATACACAAAACTGTCGGACATTTATTTGTCATAGAGACTTCGTTTATAAATCATTTAATACTGTCAAGAATTCTATTTCTCAAAAATGGGTAACATAAAATTCCCGTAAAATGCACCTCCCTTACATTTGACACTTGTCCAGCAAATAATACTTTAATGTTCTGTGGTAATAATGTAGTTATATTTAAGTTGTATTGAGAACACCAATATGTGATAACAAAATATATAATGAATTCAGTCAATAACTATTACTAAGATCATCTGAACTTATAATTTGATGACATATTCGAGTAGATAATTGATACTACAAAACGGATGAATACAGTAACGGGAGATGTGTTTGCACTGGTTAATAGACAAAATAACAACAATACAATCATAATCTCCAGTACTTTCATATTCTACTGAGCTGAAAGAATATCAAAAGATAACAGCTGACCTGTAATTATGAATTATTATTTAGCAAAGATGCTATACATGACTGTTAAGTTTGTCTTTGTTCCTACTCGCTCCTTTTCCACTCTTTTGTATATTGTATTATACTACTTATTTACATTGAGTAAGCAGTGGTATACCTAACAATTTTCGCACTTATGTTGTAACGCAAGTTATACTGTTCGGAAATGTTGACATACAGTTATAACTTTTATTGTACTTATCATTGTATTTATCATTATAATTACTGTATCTTAATCACTGTAGTGGTTATCCACAGTTTTGTGCATTTGTTTAAAAGCAACAGTTTCCATATTGTTTTACACTTGGTTCGGGTTTCGATTTTTCGTAAACTGTTATCAAATTTAGACACAGCTATCAGCTGTCTTTTGTACTATCGTATGTTATAATTATTCTTTATGTTACTGTTACAGGTAGCCTTTTTTATTTTCATACATGGAGGACGCGTTTAAAAGCCCCAGACATCTCACAAGTTGAGGTTTGTAACTAAATTTTGTGTATTATTCAATAAAGAACCGGCTATTGTAGACAAATCGTTGTTTTAGAAACTTCGGTTTTGCGCGTATCTCAATCGGGTGATTTGGAGGCTTCGATAGATCTAACAATGACATACATTTTTAGAATACCTAAAAATACAACAAGGAAATGATTAGATGGTTTGTGTTGTTTGATTTAATTGTATAATAAGTTATTCAGTAAAATTATTTTGGTTACTTACCAACATAAATTAGACTATGAAAAGGAGGGGAGAATTTTCATCTCATCAATTAATACTGTAAAATTTTGATTGCACATTGAATGACTTTCTATCAACATTAGCCCTGGATTTTGGATGCTGTGGTTCTTTAAGCTGAAACCATCAATTTGTCGAGTTTAAAAAAAAATTAATTTAATTTGAATAGGACAGATAGAATAGCTAAATTTTCTCACAATAGATATGATATATAGTACTGTAAATATATATTTATACAAAGTAAATGATAAGTTATGCAGATTGAATGCTTTATTCGTCTCCTAAGCTATTCTGTAACCCCCCAACCTAGAACTATACAGCGACCTGAACACGAGAGAGAAGACTCAAAGTATGCAAGAAGTACTTTACCCCAAGGTTCATTTTATTACAGAAAATATAGGGTTTTGATAATAGTTTAAATATCCTTGGGTTGCTAGAAGATTCTGGAATGCTACTCAACATAGTAGCAGTGTAGCAATCAACCAATCAGAGCCTCTGCATGTGACGTTTCGCTTCCTTGATATTTTGGGCTAAAACTTCAAGTGAACTCTGATTGGATGAAACGCTTCTTAGTGTTTCCTGATCCATGCTTGTCTTTTTGCGAAACGTTTGCTGGATCACCACAACAGTAAATAAGGTGCATAATGAAGAGCTCAGGATGAAAACCAATGATTAATGCTCCTAGTGTTTTCACTTTAAGATGAAAAAGAGAGGGATTATGGGACAATTCAAAGGGAGATCTAATTGTGATAAATCGTTGACAAAAGGAATAACTTATGATTCAATAAAAAGGATAATATTCTAAAAATTGGCTAAAAGATATTAGAAAGAAAAGAAAAATTAATGAAAATAATGTTTCGTTTGAAGTTACAAGTTCCTATGTCGCTTACTATTTGTATTACACGATATAGTACTCATTTTTAATAATAAGTAGTTTGAGTTATATTTAATCAATTTCAAACCTAAAGAATCTTTTCCCGTTGGGACGGAATAACTTAAATTTCAATCTATAGGATTATTTAAGATATAATCTTTAAATTATGTGAGTACGGTATCATTGACAAGATATTTAACTTATCAAACAAAAGTGCATGACATGGATGTACATCCATTTCTATGGACATGCAGATACAGATGTGATGTTTTTTATACTAAATTTTTACGGGTCAGCATTGTGAAAGATAACTATCCGCTTAACAGATATGAAGAGAAATGTCAAGCAAACAATCGTCTCATGTAATTCTGACCCGTAAATTATTTTCATCCTCTTATTCTTCATCAGATGCGATTATCCAATGATAAAGAGACTCTCGGTGTACAATGAGTTGTAACTCTGATGATAAGCTTCCTCAAGCAATAACAAACATACATTGGAAACTGAATGAAATAATCCCTAACTATTGGACAAGCTAAACATATATTGGTTCATTACCTACTAGATAACAACATAAATGTTGAAGCGTCTTGACGAAGAAAAAAACTCTAACATTGATAATCAATGTAAAAATTTGGAGAACCAATATATACATATTTATCAAATGTTTGTACTTTAATTTTGCACGGATTTATACCATGTTATGCTTTTAAACACATTGGACAAAAGCCCGATTCGCATTTAGGATAGCGGCCAAGATTTTTAGAGTCCAAAATCACTGGGAATTCACATTGTGGTCTAGGACAATAGACTATATCTGGGATAATATCTGTTATAACTTGTGACTGCCGATTAGAGGGAAGTGACTTATCGATCAGACCAAGAACGCGTAAAACACATGAGAGCAGCCTAGAGTTCTGATCAGTCGTACTTTCTGCCTAGCTCAGCCAGTTGAGTCCAAAACATCAATCTCAGCCTCTTAGATATGCATCGTTATATTACAAACATTCTGCGTTTATGTACCAATCAAACAGAACACAACGTACCAATATAATATGAAACAATATGTGTACAAGAATTAGCCAGATGTGACTGTGAATGAGAGAGGTAGTAATTAATATCTTGGGTATAACTCAAGAATGGCAAAACGTATAATAATAGTTTATGGGTCAAAATAAACCTTATAATATGAGGAATATGAATATGAATAGTTTAGTTAATTAACAATTATAAAGTAAAAATATGCGTATAGTATTGGTCCATAAATGGATCGCAACAGTTATCATTTATTATTCTTATCGGGGCGTAACAATATTCAAGCCTCGTTTTAATACTTAAGATTCGTATTTGTTGTATATATCTTCAGGTAATGTCTAACAAATCTATAGTTCAGGGAATAAGTACAAACAGCTTTAATGGTTAAAAATCATAGCAATATAAGAATTATTTATTACAGGTAATAAAATGGCAGTGAACTATTAGGTTGCATGATTATTCAGTAGTATTTATCAATTTTCGACATACTACTAATGAAATTGATGGTCGTGTTATTTATCGCGAACCGATTAAAGTACGGAACGTGAACCGGCAGGGGAAAATTTGGGGAAAAACGGAAATTTTTTTTTGGTAAATGTTGGGGAAAAACTCGAAAATCAGGGAAATTTTGGGGGAAGCTCAAAATTCAGGGGACATTTTAGGGAAAAAAACCCTACTGTCAGGGGAAATTTTGGCGAAAAACCCAAAACACAGGGAAAAAGCGCAAAATTCAGGGGAAATTTGGGGGAAAAGCGTAAAATTCAGGGAAAATTTAGGGGAAAAACCAGATTGTATAAGTCGTATTTTGATTAGTGGATATATCACGTGATAAAAAAGCCGGACACAAAGTCATAACAATCTCCATCAGCTTTTGTACAGCAAGTATGATAGTACGAATTAACTCGGTACGAATTAAGTGTATAATTACAACCGAGGAAGCTCAGAGAAAATGTAAACCACATTTAGCTCGGGAAGGCTAGGAGACATTTCACGTATATAAACTACCTAACAAGGATGCAGCATTGGATTCCTAGCCTAACTATGGAAAGGAGTAGATTTCAAATATTATAGAGTGACCAGGACAAAGAAGAGGCTATGTCAAACTATTTTGGGACGGTTTTCACTCGGGAGCCCCTTCTAGATGAAGAACTAGACCCAAATAATGAGCCAGCAAACCTTCTGTACTTTAGGCTTTTAGCTTTTTAGACACGGAAATATAGACAAGACCGGATGAACCACATCAAAAATTCTTGAGGCAAATCGCACAATCCATTGCTGCCCCAGTGACTACGATATTTCTATCAACGTGGTCAAGTGTGTCTGCATTCAATTTTAGGATACAATGGTAAATATGTACATCAGACGGGAAAAGTCAGTGCCCGTAGTCCGACCTCGCAAAAATCTTGGAGCTGCAGTGACCCATGATCTGAAAACCTATCTGGAAGTTGCAGGGGATTTAGAACCCCATGGGCTTTAAGATGGGCATTCAACTCACCAATTTTTAAAAGCCTTTGAATTTACTCATTCAACAAAAGAATAGACACTCTCGGAAGTTTACTAGGAAAGGACTAAAGAATGCCGTAGACCTTCTGTCCTCAATACACAAGTATGAAACTGAATCTGAGTCTATGCGACTCCGGTTTTTACAACGATGGCTTCGGCGAAGTTCGGCCTGTAGCGGTAAATATATCAAAACAAATCGCTCTGTTATCTCTAACGTTGATTTTGACCTTATTAACTCTGCCGGACATATAACTAGCTAAAAGAGCCGGATCAAGCATTTCAACTATTACCGGTCGTCTTACATTTCGTGCGCAGTGATATATCGACTGATAATTCCAACGAAGGTTCATATCTCATCATTAACGACATAGGTGCATGTCATCGACACTTGCTTCGACGTAGAATCCACAAGTTTCGACAGTCATATGACCTCGAAGTTTCCACATCAAGGTCACTTGCAACGACATTGACATCTCGAGAGCTCGTGGTCACGTGAGTCCAAATCAACATCTCAAGGTCACTGGGCTCCACCATGATTGTCCGCTGCCGTTGGTCACGTGACACGCACGGCCTTCTCCATCTCAAGGTCATTTCCTTCGAAAGGCCCATGTCGATCGTGATACTAATGACAACTGTATTAAGTAGTGTGGAGTGTACGTTGTTGAGAGGATTGAAATACAATATAATCAGTGTATGTGAGTTTGTTGGCTAGTTGGTAGATAAACAGGTAATTGAGTAAAGATGCAAATGATGAAGGAATAGATGAAGTAAGGATGGACGAATGTACCAGTTCATTCGAGTTGAGCATGTCGATCATGATATTACTGACTACTGTATTCCGTAGTATGGAATGTATAGGTGCATGTGATCGACACTTGCTTCGGCCTTATCCATTTCAAAGTCATTTGCTTCGAAAGGACCAAGTTGATTGTAATAGTACTGACAGCTGTATTCAGTAGTGTGGAGTGTACGTTGGTAAGAGGATTGAAATACAATATAATCAGTGTATGCGAGTTTGTTGGCCAGTTGGTAGATGAGCAGGTAATTGAGTAAAGATGCAAATGATGAAGGAATAGATGAAGTAAGGATGGACTAATTTTCCAGTTCATTCGAGTTGAGGATGTCGATCGTGATATCACTGACTACTGTATTCCGTAGTATGGAGTGTATAGGTGCATGTGATCGACACTTGCTTCGACGTTTGTTCCTCGAGTTTCGACAGTCATGTGACCTCGAACTTTCCAACACAAGGTCACTTGCCGAGAAATTGATATCTCGAGAACTGCTGTTCAGTTGATTCCAAATCTCCATCGCAAGGTCACTCGGCTCCACCATGATTTTCGGCTGCCGTTGGTCACGCGACACGCACGCCCTTGTCAATCTCAAGGTCATTTGCTTCGAACGGACCATGTCGATCGTGATACTACTGACAACTGTATTCAGTAATGTGGAGTGTACGTTGGTGAGAGGATTGAAATACAATATAATCAGTGTATGTGAGTTTGTTGGCTAGTTGGTAGATAAGCAGGTAATTGAGTAAAGATGCAAATGATGAAGGAATAGATGAAGTAAGGATGGACGAATGTACAAGTTCATTCGAGTTGAGCATGTCGATCGTGATATTACCGAATACTGTATTCCGTAGTATGGAGTGGACGTTGGTTAGAGGATTGGAATACAATATAATCAGTGTATGCGAGTTTGTTGGCTAGTTGGTAGATAAGCAGGTAATTGAGTAAAGATGCAAATGATGAAGGAATAGATGAAGTAAGGATGGACGACTGTACAAGTTCATTCGAGTTGAGCATGTCCATCGTGATATTACTGACAACTGTATTTATTACTATGGAGTGTACGTTGGTGAGAGAATTGAAAGAGAATTTATTCAGTGTATACGAGTTTGTTGGCTAGTTGGTAGATAAGCAGGTAATTGAGTAAAGATGCAAATGATGAAGGAATAGATGAAGTAAGGATGGATGAATTTACCAGTTCATTAGAGTTGAGCATGTCGATCGTGACATTACTGACTACTGTATTCCGTAGTATCGAGTGTGTAGGTGCATGTCATGGATACTTCCTTGGACGTTGGTTCCTCGAGTTTCGAAAATCATGTGATCTCGACATTTCCACCTCAAGTTCACTTGAAACGACCTCGAGATCTCGAGAGCTCCTGGTCACGTGAATACAAATCTCCATGTCAAGGTCACTTCGCTTCACCATAATTGTCAGCTGGCGTTGTTTACGTGACACACACGGCTTTGTCCATCTCAAGGTCATGTGCTTCGAACGAACCATGTCGATCGTGATACTACTGACAACTGTATTCAGTAGTGTGGAGTGTACGTTGGTGAGAGAATTGAAAGAGAATTTAATCAGTGTATACGAGTTTGATGGCTAGTTGGTAGATAAGCAGTTAATTGAGTAAAGATGCAAATGATGAAGGAATAGATGACGTAAGGATGGACGAATGTACAAGTTCATTCGAGTTGAGCATGTCGATCGTGATATTACCGAATACTGTATTCCGTAG
Organism: Schistosoma margrebowiei; assembly: GCA_944470205.2. Classification (NCBI taxonomy): domain Eukaryota; kingdom Metazoa; phylum Platyhelminthes; class Trematoda; order Strigeidida; family Schistosomatidae; genus Schistosoma; species Schistosoma margrebowiei. The sequence goes on along the minus strand of OX104025.1, from coordinate 45,399,233 downwards.
TACGGAGTGGACGTTGGTTAGATGATTGGAATACAATATAATCAGTGTATGTGAGTTTAATGGCTAATTGGTAGATAAGCAGGTAATTGAGTAAAGATGCAAATGATGAAAAAATAGATGAAGTAAGGATGGACGTATGTAACAGTTCATTCGAGTTGAGCATGTCGATCGTGATAATTCTGACTGCTGTATACCGTTGTATGGAGTGTATGGGTGCATGTCATCGACACTTGCTTCGACGTTGGTTCCTCGAGTTTCGACAATCACGTGACCTCGACGTTTCCACCTCAAGGTCACTTGCCACGGCCATGACATCTCGAGAGCTCCTGATCACGTGAATCCGAATCCCATCTCCAGGTCACTCAGATCTACCCAGAATTTTCGGCCACCTCTGATCACGTGACAGGCTCTACCTTGTCCATCTCAACGTCATTTGCTTCGAACGGACCATGTTGATTGTAATACTATTGACTACTGTATTCAGTAGAGTGGAGTGTACGTTGTTAAGAGGATTGAAATACAATATAATCAGTGTATGTGAGTTTGTTGGCTAGTTGGTAGATAAGCAGGTAATTGAGTAAAGATGCAAATGATGAAGGAATAGATGAAGTAAGAATGGACGAATTTAGCAATTCTTTCGAAAGGAGCATATCAATCGTGAAAATACTGAAAACTGTATTAAGTAGTATGGAGTGTACGTCGGTGAGAGGATTAAAATACAATATAATCAGTGTATGCGAGTTTGTTGGCTAGTTGGAAGATAAGCAGGTAATTGAGTAAAGATGCAAATGATGAATGAATAAATGAAGAAAGTATGGACGAATGTTCCAGTTCATTCGAGTTGAGCATGTCGATCTTGATATTACCGAATACTGTATTCCGTAGTATGGAGTGGACGTTGGTTAGAGGATTGGAATACAATATAATCAGTGTATGTGAGTTTGTTGGCTAGTTGGTAGATAAGCAGGTAATTGAGTAAAGATGCAAATGATGAAGGAATAGATGAAGTAAGGATGGACGAATTTACCAATTCATTCGAGTTGAGCATGTCCATCGTGATATTACTGAAAACTTTGTTCAATAGTATGGAGTGTACGTTGGTGAGAGGATTGAGAGACAATATAATCAGTGTATGCGAGTTTGTTGGCTAGTTGGTAGATAAACAGGTAATTGAGTAAAGATGCAAATGATGAAAAAATAGATGAAGTAAGGATGGACGAATTTACCAATTCATTCGAGTTGAGCATGTCGATCGTGATATTACTGAAAACTTTGTTCAATAGTATGGAGTGTACGTTGGTGAGAGGATTGAGAGACAATATAATCAGTGTATGCGAGTTTGTTGGCTAGTTGGTAGATAAGCAGGTAATTGAGTAAAGATGCAAATGATGAAGGAATAGATGAAGTAAGTATGGACGAATGTACCAGATGATTCGAGTTGAGCATGTCGATCGTGATATTACCGAATACTGTATTCAGTAGTGTGGAGTGGACGTTGGTTAGAGGATTGGAATACAATATAATCAGTGTATGTGAGTTTGTTGGCTAGTTGGTAGATAAGCAGGTAATTGAGTAAAGATGCAAATGATGAAGGAATAGATGAAGTAAGGATGGACGAATTTACCAATTCATTCGAGTTGAGCATGTCAATCTTGATAATACTGACAACTGTATTCAGTAGTATGGAGTGTACGTTGGTGAGCGGATTGAAAGAAAATATAATCAGTGTATGCGAGCTTGTTGGCTAGTTGGTAGATGAGCAGGTAATTGAATAAAGATGCAAATGATGAAGGAATAGATGAAGAAAGGATGGACGAATTTACCAGTTCATTCTAGTTCAGCATGTCGATCGTGATATTACCGACTACTGTATTCCGTGTTATTGAGTGGACGTTGGTTAGATGATTAAATACAATATAATCAGTGTATGCGAGTTTGTTGGCTAGTTGGTAGATAAGCAGGTAATTGAGTAAAGATGCAAATGATGAAGGAATAGATGAAGTAAGGATGGACGAATGTACAAGTTCATTCGAGTTGAGCATGTCCATCGTGACATTACTGACTACTGTATTCCGTAGTATGGAGTGTATAGGTGCATGTCATCGACACTTGCTTCGGCCTTGTCAATCTCAAGTTCATTTGCTTAAAACGAACTTTCATTATTGAAATACTACTGACAACTCTATTCAGTGGTGTGGAGTGTACGTTTGTAAGAGGATTGAAATGCAATATAATCAGTGTATGCGAGTTTGTTGGCTAGTTGGTAGATAAGCAGGTAATTGAGAAAAGATGCAAATGATGAAGGAATAGATGAATTAAGAATGGACGTATGTAACAGTTCATTCGAGTTGAGCATGTCGATCGTGATAATACTGACTGCTGTATACCGTTGTATGGAGTGTATAGATGCATGTCATCGACACTTGCTTCGACGTTGGTTCCTCGAGTTTCGACAATCACGTGACCTCGACGTTTCCACCTCAAGGTCACTTGCCACGGCCATGACATCTCGAGAGCTCCTGATCACGTGAATCCGAATCCCCATCTCCAGGTCACGCAGATCTACCCAGAATTTTCGGCCACCTCTGATCACGTGACAGGCTCTACCTTGTCCATCTCAACGTCATTTGCTTCGAACGGACCATGTTGATTGTAATACTATTGACAACTGTATTCAGTAGTGTGGAGTGTACGTTGGAAAGAGGATTGGAATACAATATAATCAGTGTATGTGAGTTTGTTGGCTAGTTGGTAGATAAGCAGGTAATTGAGTAAAGATGCAAATGATGAAGGAATAGATGAAGTAAGAATGGACGAATTTAGCAATTCTTTCGAAAGGAGCATATCAATCGTGAAAATACTGAAAACTGTATTAAGTAGTATGGAGTGTACGTCGGTGAGAGGATTAAAATACAATATAATCAGTGTATGCGAGTTTGTTGGCTAGTTGGAAGATAAGCAGGTAATTGAGTAAAGATGCAAATGATGAATGAATAAATGAAGAAAGTATGGACGAATGTTCCAGTTCATTCGAGTTGAGCATGTCGATCTTGATATTACCGAATACTGTATTCCGTAGTATGGAGTGGACGTTGGTTAGAGGATTGGAATACAATATAATCAGTGTATGTGAGTTTGTTGGCTAGTTGGTAGATAAGCAGGTAATTGAGTAAAGATGCAAATGATGAAGGAATAGATGAAGTAAGGATGGACGAATTTACCAATTCATTCGAGTTGAGCATGTCCATCGTGATATTACTGAAAACTTTGTTCAATAGTATGGAGTGTACGTTGGTGAGAGGATTGAGAGACAATATAATCAGTGTATGCGAGTTTGTTGGCTAGTTGGTAGATAAACAGGTAATTGAGTAAAGATGCAAATGATGAAAAAATAGATGAAGTAAGGATGGACGAATTTACCAATTCATTCGAGTTGAGCATGTCCATCTTGAAATTACTGAAAACTTTGTTCAATAGTATGGAGTGTACGTTGGTGAGAGGATCGACAGACAATATTATCAGTGTATGCGAGTTTGTTGGCTAGTTGGTAGATAAGCAGGTAATTGAGTAAAGATGCAAATGATGAAGGAATAGATGAAGTAAGTATGGACGAATGTACCAGATGATTCGAGTTGAGCATTTCGATCTTGATATTACCGAATACTGTATTCCGTAGTATGGAGTGGACGTTGGTTAGAGGATGGGAATACAATATTATCAGTGTATGTGATTTTGTTGGGTAGTTGGTAGATAAGCAGGTAATTGAGTAAAGATGCAAATGATGAAGGAATAGATGAAGTAAGGATGGACGAATTTACCAATTCATTCGAGTTGAGCATGTCCATCGTGATACTACTAACAACTGTATTCAGTAGTATGGAGTGTACGTTGGTGAGCGGATTGAAAGAAAATATAATCAGTGTATGCGAGCTTGTTGGCTAGTTGGTAGATGAGCAGGTAATTGAATAAAGATGCAAATGATTAAGGAATAGATGAATTAAGAATGGACGTATGTAACAGTTCATTCGAGTTGAGCATGTCGATCGTGATAATACTGACTGCTGTATACCGTTGTATGGAGTGTATAGGTGCATGTCATCGACACTTGCTTCGACGTTGGTTCCTCGAGTTTCGACAATCACGTGACCTCGACGTTTCCACCTCAAGGTCACTTGCCACGGCCATGACATCTCGAGAGCTCCTGATCACGTGAATCCGAATCCCCATCTCCAGGTCACGCAGATCTACCCAGAATTTTCGGCCACCTCTGATCACGTGACAGGCTCTACCTTGTCCATCTCAAAGTCATTTGCTTCGAACGGACCATGTTGATTGTAATACTATTGACAACTGTATTCAGTAGGGTGGAGTGTACGTTGGTAAGAGGATTGAAATACAATATAATCAGTGTATGTGAGTTTGTTGGCTAGTTGGTAGATAAGCAGGTAATTGAGTAAAGATGCAAATGATGAAGGAATAGATGAAGTGAGAATGGAGGAATTTACCAATTCTTTCGAAAGGAGCATGTCCATCGTGATATTACTGAAAACTTTGTTCAATATTATGGAGTGTACGTTGGTGAGAGGATAAAGAGTAAATATAATCAGTGTATGCGAGTTTGTTGGCTAATTGGTAGATAAGCAGGTAATTGAGTAAAGATGCAAATGATGAAGGAATAGATGAAGTAAGTATGGACGAATGTACCAGTTCATTCGAGTTGAGCATGTCGATCGTGATATTACCGAATACTGTATTCCGTAGTATGGAGTGGACGTTGGTTAGAGGATTGGAATACAATATAATCAGTGTATGTGGGTTTGTTGGCTTGTTGGTAGATAAGCAGGTAATTGAGTAAAGATGCAAATGATGAAGGAATAGATGAAGTAAGGATGGACGAATTTACCAATTCATTCGAGTCGAGCATGTCAATCGTGATAATAATGTCAACTGTATTAAGTAGTATGGAGTGTACGTTGGTGAGAGGATTGAGAGAAAATATAATCAGTGTATGCGAGTTTGTTGGCTAGTTGGTAGATAAGCAGGATATTGAGTAAAGATGCAAATGATGAAAAAATAGATGAAGTAAGGATGGACGAATTTACCAATTCATTCGAGTTGAGCATGTCGATCGTGATATTACCGAATACTGTATTCCGTAGTATGGAGTGGACGTTGGTTAGAGGATTGGAATACAATATAATCAGTGTATGTGAGTTTGTTGGCTAGTTGGTAGATAAGCAGGTAATTGAGTAAAGATGCAAATGATGAAGGAATAGATGAAGTAAGGATGGACGAATGTACCAGATGATTCGAGTTGAGCATGTCGATCGTGATATTACCGAATACTGTATTCCGTAGTATGGAGTGGACGTTGGTTAGAGGATTGGAATACAATATAATCAGTGTATGTGATTTTGTTGGGTAGTTGGTAGATAAGCAGGTAATTGAGTAAAGATGCAAATGATGAAGGAATAGATGAAGTAAGGATGGACGAATTTACCAATTCATTCGAGTTGAGCATGTCCATCGTGATACTACTAACAACTGTATTCAGTAGTATGGAGTGTACGTTGGTGAGCGGATTGAAAGAAAATATAATCAGTGTATGCGAGCTTGTTGGCTAGTTGGTAGATAAGCAGGTAATTGAGTAAAGATGCAAATGATGAAGGAATAGATGAAGTAAGGATGGACGAATTTACCAATTCATTCGAGTTGAGCATGTCGATCGTGATATTACCGAATACTGTATTCAGTAGTGTGGAGTGGACTTTGGTTAGAGGATTAAAATACAATATAATCAGTGCATGCGAGTTTGTTGGCTTGTTGGTAGATAAGTAGGTAATTGAGTAAAAATGCAAATGATGAAGGAATAAATGAAGTAAGGATGGACGAATGTACCAATTCATTCGAGTTGAGCATGTCGATCGTGACATTACTGACTACTGTGTTCCGTAGTATGAAGTGAATAGGTGCATGTCATCGACACTTGCTTCGGCCTTGTCAATCTCACGTTCATTTGCTTAAAACGAACTTTCATCATTAAAATACTACTGACAACTCTATTCAGTGGTGTGGAGTGTACGTTTGTAAGAGGATTGAAATACAAAATAATCAGTGTATGCGAGTTTGTTGGCTAGTTGGTAGATAAGCAGGTAATTGAGTAAAGATGCAAATGATGAAGGAATAGATGAATTAAGAATGGACGTATGTAACAGTTCATTCGAGTTGAGCATGTCGATCGTGATAATACTGACTGCTGTATACCGTTGTATGGAGTGTATAGGTGCATGCCATCGACACTTGCTTCGACGTTGGTTCCTCGAGTTTCGACAATCACGTGACCTCGACGTTTCCACCTCAAGGTCACTTGCCACGGCCATGACATCTCGAGAGCACCTGATCACGTGAATCTGAATCCCCATCTCCAGTTCACTCAGATCTACCATGAATTTTCGGCCACATCTGATCACGTGACAGGCTCTACCTTGTCCATCTCAAAGTCAGTTGCTTCGAACGGACCATGTTGATTGTAATACTATTGACAACTGTATTCAGTAGTGTGGAGTGTACGTTGGAAAGAGGATTGAAATACAATATAATCAGTGTATGTGAGTTTGTTGGCTAGTTGGTAGATAAGCAGGTAATTGAGTAAAGATGCAAATGATGAAGGAATAGATGAAGTAAGGATGGACGAATTTACCAATTCTTTCGAAAGGAGCATGTCAATCGTGAAAATACTGACATCTGTATTAAGTTGTATGGAGTGTACGTTGGTGAGAGGATTAAAATACAATATAATCAGTGTATGCGAGTTTGTTGGCTAGTTGGTAGATAAGTAGGTAATTGAGTAAAAATGCAAATGATGAAGGAATAAATGAAGTAAGGATGGACGAATGTACAAGTTCATTCGAGTTGAGCATGTCGATCGTGATATTACCGAATACTGTATTCCGTAGTATGGAGTGGACGTTGGTTAGAGGATTGGAATACAATATAATCAGTGTATGTGAGTTTGTTGGCTAGTTGGTAGATAAGCAGGTAATTGAGTAAAGATGCAAATGATGAAGGAATAGATGAAGTAAGGATGGACGAATGTACCAGTTCATTCGAGTTGAGCATGTCCATCGTGATATTACTGAAAACTTTGTTCAATAGTATGGAGTGTACGTTGGTGAGAGGATTGAGAGACAATATAATCAGTGTATGCGAGTTTGTTGGCTAGTTGGTAGATAAGCAGGTAATTGAGTAAAGATGCAAATGATGAAGGAATAGATGAAGTAAGGATGGACGAATTTACCAATTCATTCGAGTTGAGCATGTCCATCGTGATATTACTGAAAACTTTGTTCAATAGTATGGAGTGTACGTTGGTGAGAGGATTGAGAGACAATATAATCAGTGTATGCGAGTTTGTTGGCTAGTTGGTAGATAAGCAGGTAATTGAGTAAAGATGCAAATGATGAAGGAATAGATGAAGTAAGGATGGACGAATGTACCAGTTCATTCGAGTTGAGCATGTCGATCGTGATATTACTGACAACTGTATTCCGTAGTATGGAGTGTAGGTTGGTGAGAGGATTGAAAGATAATATAATCACTGTATACGAGTTTGTTGGCTAGTTGGTAGATAAGCTGGTAATTGAGTAAAGATGCAAATGATGAAGGAATAGATGAAGTAAGGATGGACGAATGTACCAGTTCATTCGAGTTGAGCATGTCGATCTTGATATTACTGACTACTGTATTCCCTAGTATGGAGTGTATAGGTGCATGTCATCGACACTTGCTTCGACGTTGGTTCCTCGAGTTTCGACATTCATGGGACCTCGACCTTTCCACCTCAAGGTCACTTGCCACGACCTTGACATCTCGAGAGCTCCTGGTCACGTGAATCTTAATCTCCATGTCAAGGTCACTGTGCTCCACTATGATTGACGGCTGCCGTTGGTCACGTGACACGCACGTCCTTGTTCATCTCACGGTCATTTGCTTCGAACGGACCATGTCGATCGTGATACTACTGACAACTGTATTCAGTAATATGGAGTGTACGTCGGTGAGAGGATTGAAAGACAATATAATCAGTGTATACGAGTTGTTGGCTAGTTGGTAGATAAGCTGGTAATTGAGTAAAGATGCAAATGATGAAGGAATAGATGAAGTAAGGATGGACGAATGTACCAGTTCATTCGAGTTGAGCATGTCGATCTTGATATTACTGACTACTGTATTCCCTAGTATGGAGTGTATAGGTGCATGTCATCGACACTTGCTTCGACGTTGGTTCCTCGAGATTCGACATTCGCGTGACCTCGACCTTTCCACCTCAAGGTCACTTGCCACGACCTTGACATCTCGAGAGCTCCTGGTCACGTGAATCTTAATCTCCATGTCAAGGTCACTGTGCTCCACTATGATTGGCGGCTGCCGTTGGTCACGTGACACGCACGTCCTTGTTCATCTCACGGTCATTTGCTTCGAACGGACCATGTCGATCGTGATACTACTGACAACTGTATTCAGTAATATGGAGTGTACGTTGGTGAGAGGATTGAAAGACAATATAATCAGTGTATACGAGTTGTTGGCTAGTTGGTAGATAAGCTGGTAATTGAGTAAAGATGCAAATGATGAAGGAATAGATGAAGTAAGGATGGACGAATGTACCAGTTCATTCGAGTTGAGCATGTCGATCTTGATATTACTGACTACTGTATTCCCTAGTATGGAGTGTATAGGTGCATGTCATCGACACTTGCTTCGACGTTGGTTCCTCGAGATTCGACATTCGCGTGACCTCGACCTTTCCACCTCAAGGTCACTTGCCACGACCTTGACATCTCGAGAGCTCCTGGTCACGTGAATCTTAATCTCCATGTCAAGGTCACTGTGCTCCACTATGATTGACGGCTGCCGTTGGTCACGTGACACGCACGTCCTTGTTCATCTCACGGTCATTTGCTTCGAACGGACCATGTCGATCGTGATACTACTGACAACTGTATTCAGTAATATGGAGTGTACGTCGGTGAGAGGATTGAAAGACAATATAATCAGTGTATACGAGTTGTTGGCTAGTTGGTAGATAAGCTGGTAATTGAGTAAAGATGCAAATGATGAAGGAATAGATGAAGTAAGGATGGACGAATGTACCAGTTCATTCGAGTTGAGCATGTCGATCTTGATATTACTGACTACTGTATTCCCTAGTATGGAGTGTATAGGTGCATGTCATCGACACTTGCTTCGACGTTGGTTCCTCGAGTTTCGACATTCATGTGACCTCGACCTTTCCACCTCAAGGTCACTTGCCACGACCTTGACATCTCGAGAGCTCCTGGTCACGTGAATCTTAATCTCCATGTCAAGGTCACTGTGCTCCACTATGATTGGCGGCTGCCGTTGGTCACGTGACACGCACGTCCTTGTTCATCTCACGGTCATTTGCTTCGAACGGACCATGTCGATCGTGATACTACTGACAACTGTATTCAGTAATATGGAGTGTACGTTGGTGAGAGGATTGAAAGACAATATAATCAGTGTATACGAGTTGTTGGCTAGTTGGTAGATAAGCAGATAATTGAGTAAAGATGCAAATGATGAAGGAATAGATGAAGTAAGGATGGACGAATGTACCAGTTCATTCGAGTTGAGCATGTCGATCTTGATATTACTGACTACTGTATTCCGTAGTATGGAGTGTACGTAGGTGAGAGGATTGAAAGAAAATATAATCAGTGTATACGAGTTTGTTGGCTAGTTGGTAGATAAGCTGGTAATTGAGTAAAGATGCAAATGATGAAGGAATAGATTAAGTAAGGATGGACGAATGTACCAGTTCATTCAAGTTGAGCATGTCGATCGTGATATTACTGACAACTGTATTCCGTAGTATGGAGTGTACGTAGGTGAGAGGATTGAAAGAAAATATAATCAGTTTATACGAGTTTGTTGGCTAGTTGGTAGATAAGCTGGTAATTGAGTAAAGATGCAAATGATGAAGGAATAGATGAAGTAAGGATGGACGAATGTACCAGTTCATTCGAGTTGAGCATGTCGATCTTGATATTACTGACTACTGTATTCCCTAGTATGGAGTGTATAGGTGCATGTCATCGACACTTGCTTCGACGTTGGTTCCTCGAGTTTCGACATTCATGTGACCTCGACCTTTCCACCTCAAGGTCACTTGCCACGACCTTGACATCTCGAGAGCTCCTGGTCACGTGAATCTTAATCTCCATGTCAAGGTCACTGTGCTCCACTATGATTGGCGGCTGCCGTTGGTCACGTGACACGCACGTCCTTGTTCATCTCACGGTCATTTGCTTCGAACGGACCATGTCGATCGTGATACTACTGACAACTGTATTCAGTAATATGGAGTGTACGTTGGTGAGAGGATTGAAAGACAATATAATCAGTGTATACGAGTTGTTGGCTAGTTGGTAGATAAGCAGATAATTGAGTAAAGATGCAAATGATGAAGGAATAGATGAAGTAAGGATGGACGAATGTACCAGTTCATTCGAGTTGAGCATGTCGATCTTGATATTACTGACTACTGTATTCCGTAGTATGGAGTGTACGTAGGTGAGAGGATTGAAAGAAAATATAATCAGTGTATACGAGTTTGTTGGCTTGTTGGTAGATAAGCTGGTAATTGAGTAAAGATGCAAATGATGAAGGAATAGATTAAGTAAGGATGGACGAATGTACCAGTTCATTCAAGTTGAGCATGTCGATCGTGATATTACTGACAACTGTATTCCGTATTATGGAGTGTACGTAGGTGAGAGGATTGAAAGAAAATATAATCAGTTTATACGAGTTTGTTGGCTAGTTGGTAGATAAGCTGGTAATTGAGTAAAGATGCAAATGATGAAGGAATAGATGAAGTAAGGATGGACGAATGTACCAGTTCATTCGAGTTGAGCATGTCGATCTTGATATTACTGACAACTGTATTCCGTAGTATGGAGTGTATAGGTGTATGTCATAGACACTTGCTTCGACGTTGGTTGCTGGAATTTTCGATAGTCACTTGACCTCAATGTTTCCACCTCAAGGTCATTTGCCACGACCTTGACATCTCGAGAGATCCTGGTCACGTGAATCTTAATCTCCATGTCAAGGTCACTGTGCACCACTATGGTTGGCGGCTGCCGTTGGTCACGTGACACGCACGTCCTTGTTCATCTCACGGTCATTTGCTTCGAACGGACCATGTCGATCGTGATACTACTGACAACTGTATTCAGTAATATGGAGTGTACGTTGGTGAGAGGATTGAAAGACAATATAATCAGTGTATACGAGTTGTTGGCTAGTTGGTAGATAAGCTGGTAATTGAGTAAAGATGCAAATGATGAAGGAATAGATGAAGTAAGGATGGACGAATGTACCAGTTCATTCGAGTTGAGCATGTCGATCTTGATATTACTGACTACTGTATTCCGTAGTATGGAGTGTACGTAGGTGAGAGGATTGAAAGAAAATATAATCAGTGTATACGAGTTTGTTGGCTAGTTGGTAGATAAGCTGGTAATTGAGTAAAGATGCAAATGATGAAGGAATAGATTAAGTAAGGATGGACGAATGTACCAGTTCATTCAAGTTGAGCATGTCGATCGTGATATTACTGACAACTGTATTCCGTAGTATGGAGTGTACGTAGGTGAGAGGATTGAAAGAAAATATAATCAGTGTATACGAGTTTGTTGGCTAGTTGGTAGATAAGCTGGTAATTGAGTAAAGATGCAAATGATGAAGGAATAGATTAAGTAAGGATGGACGAATGTACCAGTTCATTCAAGTTGAGCATGTCGATCGTGATATTACTGACAACTGTATTCCGTAGTATGGAGTGTACGTAGGTGAGAGGATTGAAAGAAAATATAATCAGTGTATACGAGTTTGTTGGCTAGTTGGTAGATAAGCTGGTAATTGAGTAAAGATGCAAATGATGAAGGAATAGATGAAGTAAGGATGGACGAATGTACCAGTTCATTCGAGTTGAGCATGTCGATCTTGATATTACTGACTACTGTATTCCGTAGTATGGAGTGTATAGGTGCATGTCATCGACACTTGCTTCGACGTTGGTTCCTCGAGTTTCGACAGTCGCGTGACCTCGACCTTTCCACCTCTAGGTCACTTGCCACGACCTTGACATCTCGAGAGCTCCTGGTCGCGTGACACAGAATCCCCATTTCAAGGTCACTGTGCTCCACTATGATTGGCGGCTGCCGTTGGTCACGTGACACGCACGTCCTTGTTCATCTCACGGTCATTTGCTTCGAACGGACCATGTCGATCGTGATACTACTGACAACTGTATTCAGTAATATGGAGTGTACGTTGGTGAGAGGATTGAAAGACAATATAATCAGTGTATACGAGTTGTTGGCTAGTTGGTAGATAAGCTGGTAATTGAGTAAAGATGCAAATGATGAAGGAATAGATGAAGTAAGGATGGACGAATGTACCAGTTCATTCGAGTTGAGCATGTCGATCTTGATATTACTGACTACTGTATTCCCTAGTATGGAGTGTATATGTGCATGTCATCGACACTTGCTTCGACGTTGGTTCCTCGAGTTTCGACATTCATGTGACCTCTACCTTTCCACCTCAAGGTCACTTGCCACGACCTTGACATCTCGAAAGCTGCTGGTCGCGTGACACAGAATCCCCATTTCAAGGTCACTGGGCTCAACCACGATTGGCGGCTTCCGTTGGTCACGTGACACGCACTACCTTGTCCATCTCACAGTCATTTGCTTCGAACGGACCATGTCGATCGTGATACTACTGACAACTGTATTCAGTAATATGGAGTGTACGTTGGTGAGAGGATTGAAAGACAATATAATCAGTGTATACGAGTTGTTGGCTAGTTGGTAGATAAGCTGGTAATTGAGTAAAGATGCAAATGATGAAGGAATAGATGAAGTAAGGATGGACGAATGTACCAGTTCATTCGAGTTGAGCATGTCGATCTTGATATTACTGACTACTGTATTCCGTAGTATGGAGTGTATAGGTGCATGTCATCGACACTTGCTTCGACGTTGGTTCCTCGAGATTCGACATTCGCGTGACCTCGACCTTTCCACCTCTAGGTCACTTGCCACGACCTTGACATCTCGAGAGCTCCTGGTCACGTGAATCTTAATCTCCATGTCAAGGTCACTGTGCTCCACTATGATTGGCGGCTGCCGTTGGTCACGTGACACGCACGTCCTTGTTCATCTCACGGTCATTTGCTTCGAACGGACCATGTCGATCGTGATACTACTGACAACTGTATTCAGTAATATGGAGTGTACGTTGGTGAGAGGATTGAAAGACAATATAATCAGTGTATACGAGTTGTTGGCTAGTTGGTAGATAAGCTGGTAATTGAGTAAAGATGCAAATGATGAAGGAATAGATGAAGTAAGGATGGACGAATGTACCAGTTCATTCGAGTTGAGCATGTCGATCTTGATATTACTGACTACTGTATTCCGTAGTATGGAGTGTATAGGTGCATGTCATCGACACTTGCTTCGACGTTGGTTCCTCGAGTTTCGACAGTCGCGTGACCTCGACCTTTCCACCTCTAGGTCACTTGCCACGACCTTGACATCTCGAGAGCTCCTGGTCACGTGAATCTTAATCTCCATGTCAAGGTCACTGTGCTCCACTATGATTGGCGGCTGCCGTTGGTCACGTGACACGCACGTCCTTGTTCATCTCACGGTCATTTGCTTCGAACGGACCATGTCGATCGTGATACTACTGACAACTGTATTCAGTAATATGGAGTGTACGTTGGTGAGAGGATTGAAAGACAATATAATCAGTGTATACGAGTTGTTGGCTAGTTGGTAGATAAGCTGGTAATTGAGTAAAGATGCAAATGATGAAGGAATAGATGAAGTAAGGATGGACGAATGTACCAGTTCATTCGAGTTGAGCATGTCGATCTTGATATTACTGACTACTGTATTCCCTAGTATGGAGTGTATAGGTGCATGTCATCGACACTTGCTTCGACGTTGGTTCCTCGAGTTTCGACATTCATGTGACCTCGACCTTTCCACCTCAAGGTCACTTGCCACGACCTTGACATCTCGAGGGCTGCTGGTCGCGTGACACAGAATCCCCATTTCAAGGTCACTGGGCTCAACCACGATTGGCGGCTTCCGTTGGTCACGTGACACGCACTACCTTGTCCATCTCACAGTCATTTGCTTCGAACGGACCATGTCGATCGTGATACTACTGACAACTGTATTCAGTAATATGGAGTGTACGTTGGTGAGAGGATTGAAAGACAATATAATCAGTGTATACGAGTTGTTGGCTAGTTGGTAGATAAGCTGGTAATTGAGTAAAGATGCAAATGATGAAGGAATAGATGAAGTAAGGATGGACGAATGTACCAGTTCATTCGAGTTGAGCATGTCGATCTTGATATTACTGACTACTGTATTCCCTAGTATGGAGTGTATAGGTGCATGTCATCGACACTTGCTTCGACGTTGGTTCCTCGAGTTTCGACAGTCGCGCGACCTCGACCTTTCCACCTCAAGGTCACTTGCCACGACCTTGACATCTCGAGAGCTCCTGGTCACGTGAATCTTAATCTCCATGTCAAGGTCACTGTGCTCCACTATGATTGGCGGCTGCCGTTGGTCACGTGACACGCACGTCCTTGTTCATCTCACGGTCATTTGCTTCGAAAGGACCATGTCGATCGTGATACTACTGACTGCTGTATTCCGTAGTATGAAGTGAACGTTGGTGAGAGGATTGAAAGACAATATAATCAGTGTATACGAGTTGTTGGCTAGTTGGTAGATAAGCTGGTAATTGAGTAAAGATGCAAATGATGAAGGAATAGATGAAGTAAGGATGGACGAATGTACCAGTTCATTCGAGTTGAGCATGTCGATCTTGATATTACTGACTACTGTATTCCCTAGTATGGAGTGTATAGGTGCATGTCATCGACACTTGCTTCGACGTTGGTTCCTCGAGTTTCGACATTCATGTGACCTCGACCTTTCCACCTCAAGGTCACTTGCCACGACCTTGACATCTCGAGGGCTGCTGGTCGCGTGACACAGAATCCCCATTTCAAGGTCACTGGGCTCAACCACGATTGGCGGCTTCCGTTGGTCACGTGACACGCACTACCTTGTCCATCTCACAGTCATTTGCTTCGAACGGACCATGTCGATCGTGATACTACTGACAACTGTATTCAGTAATATGGAGTGTACGTTGGTGAGAGGATTGAAAGACAATATAATCAGTGTATACGAGTTGTTGGCTAGTTGGTAGATAAGCTGGTAATTGAGTAAAGATGCAAATGATGAAGGAATAGATGAAGTAAGGATGGACGAATGTACCAGTTCATTCGAGTTGAGCATGTCGATCTTGATATTACTGACTACTGTATTCCCTAGTATGGAGTGTATAGGTGCATGTCATCGACACTTGCTTCGACGTTGGTTCCTCGAGTTTCGACAGTCGCGCGACCTCGACCTTTCCACCTCAAGGTCACTTGCCACGACCTTGACATCTCGAGAGCTCCTGGTCACGTGAATCTTAATCTCCATGTCAAGGTCACTGTGCTCCACTATGATTGGCGGCTGCCGTTGGTCACGTGACACGCACGTCCTTGTTCATCTCACGGTCATTTGCTTCGAACGGACCATGTCGATCGTGATACTACTGACAACTGTATTCAGTAATATGGAGTGTACGTTGGTGAGAGGATTGAAAGACAATATAATCAGTGTATACGAGTTGTTGGCTAGTTGGTAGATAAGCTGGTAATTGAGTAAAGATGCAAATGATGAAGGAATAGATGAAGTAAGGATGGACGAATGTACCAGTTCATTTGAGTTGAGCATGTCGATCGTGATATTACTGACTACTGTATTCCATAGTATGGAGTGTACGTAATTGAGAGGATTGAAGGACAATATAATCAGTGTATACGAGTTGTTGGCTAGTTGGTAGATAAGCAGATAATTGAGTAAAGATGCAAATGATGAAGGAATAGATGAAGTAAGGATGGACGAATGTACCAGTTCATTCGAGTTGAGCATGTCGATCTTGATATTACTGACTACTGTATTCCCTAGTATGGAGTGTATAGGTGCATGTCATCGACACTTGCTTCGACGTTGGTTCCTCGAGTTTCGACATTCATGTGACCTCGACCTTTCCACCTCAAGGTCACTTGCCACGACCTTGACATCTCGTGAGCTCCTGGTTTTAAATTTACATAAGAAATAGAATGAGTTAATTTTCTCCGCGATATTCCTATATTTTCACTATTTACAATATCTAGTCTTGATGAAAAATTGTCAACAGAAACATGTTTGTTAAGAAAAAGCACACGTTGTTTGCACTGAAATTGAAAAAGGAGTAATCAATTCTACTTTGAAAATGTTATCGGATGTAAGAGAAATGATGATAGAACGTGGTGTGATGTTGAATTCAATGCGGTGAATTTGACAGAATTCCCGAATTACCATATCAACTACAGGCACCCAAGCGAATGAAAAGTCATGAAGATTGAACACAAGAGTTTTATAAGTACCCCAACATTGATTGGTTTCATATAGTCCTGTTTGGTGAAGACACTTGCTGATTGGAAATGAAATGACCGAGCGAACGGCGATCGTTCCACTGAGATAGGAGATGTAATCGGTAGTCCGTTTCTATAAATTTAGCTGTAGCTAAAATACAATGTGATACATATATATATGTCTGTTACCAGTGTTTGACCAGCTGCAATGTGACGGTACAATAATGTAGATCAATGATGCACAGTTGAACAATATAAAAATTATTGTGTATCGCGAGGTGACTACTCTAATTTCTACCGATCGACTAGCTTCAGATATCCCAGTTCGACCCCAATACTGTTCCCAATCTCCAATATATCAGAACACGAACCGTAGATGAAAAATTGTTTATGGGGTCAGAAGCCGAATAATGATTTACAAACAAATGCATATTTATACAGTTAGGATTACTATAAATATTGACCAACAGAAAGATAACACGTGAAATAATATTGACCAATGGGGAAATGACACGCGAAATAAATATTGATTAGTAGGGAAACGACCAATAGGAAAATGACACCATTAACGTTCAAGGGTAGCATTAGACTTAACCGGATAATTGTTTTTGGGATATTTTTCTGAATATCCCAACACCTCCCCTTGGAAAAGTTAATAGCGACGTAATCGAGGATTTACTTGAAGTTTCTTTGGGTGTCTTCTTTTGCGATCCGACCTCCGAGGCAACCACACAGAACCAGAAGGATGTTCTACTTGAGTAGATGACTTAGTCGTCTCTGTTGGAGGTATTGGCGGAAGTTGAAACGTGTCCAACAGCAAGTCGAGTGGAACGCTTTTTGTAATTGCTTCTTTCTCCTTCGCTTCCCTTGGCCTGACTTGATTGTGGTGCCTGGTACAGATTTCTTGGTTCACTTTGACATCATACATGACGTTCCCGTGTTTCTTTGTGATTTCACCCTCTACCCATCTATCACATCCGTGTCTATAGTCTCGCGCATACACTTTTGTACCAACATCGTAGGGAATTCGAGTATTCTTCATTTGCGGGTTTTGTTGCGCCACTTGCTTAGGTTTCATCGCAAAATGAACTGTCCGTAGCTTTCGCCCCATAAGCATCTCGGCAGGAGATTTGGAGTTTGGCAATAAGTCATGCGGGGTCGTCCGGTACGCAACTAGGAATCGTTCTATGATATCGTCTGTGGTCCCCTCCCCTCGTGATTTAAGCATAGCTCGTTTAAATGTATCAACGAACCTTTCAGCTTGTCCATTAGATTGCGGGTGATATGGCGGAGAACGGACATGGTTGATCGAATTTTGCAGGCAAAATTCTCGGAATTGGCTAGATGTGAATTGTGAACCATTGTCTGTTACTATTGTTTCTGGAAGACCATGCTGAGCGAAGATCCGATTAAGGAGTTTGATGGTTCGAGTTGTAGAGGGTGGCGCAATCGGCAATATCTCCGGCCATTTGGAGTAGGAGTCAACCAGTATCAGATATGTGGTACCATCTAGGGGTCCGATGAAGTCAATATGCACTCGCGACCAGGGTTTTTCTGACTTTGGCCAGGGTACTGGAGGCAACTTAGGAGGATTTTTCGCAGCTTTTTGACAATGCGTGCATCTTTTGACGAAGTCGACAATCTGCTTGTCCATATTCGGCCAATATGCATAACTGCGAGCGATGGATTTCATACGGTTTATCCCTGGGTGTCCAGAGTGGAATTGGTGTAGGATCTTGGAACGTAGGGTTGTTGGAATTACTACGCGATCACCGAACATCAGACAATCGTTAACAATACAGAGCGCACTGCGACGATTCGCTAGCTGTTGCATATCACCACTCAGCTGCTTAACTGGCCATCTACTCTGAACATAGGTGATCGCTTTTTGGATAATCGGGTCCTCTCTGGTAGCTTCCCGAACATCTTCAGCGGTAACAGGCATTGCTCGAATGGCATTCGCTAATACAGTAGCACCGGAATCCTCTTCGGTTGATACTATGGCTATGAGTGTGTCCTCATCGGTAGTAGAATGGTTACTGATAAGTCTGGACAGTGCATCCGCTTGACCAAAATCTTCGGAACGTCGATACTGGATGTCGAAGTCGTACCCCAATAACGCCAACGCCCAACGTTGAAGACGATTAGCAGAATGGGCAGGAATGCCTTTCTTTGATCCAAAGATTGATAACAAGGGCTTGTGGTCTGTGAGCAAGGTGAAACGGCGTCCGTAAATGAATTTGTGGAATCGCCGGACAGCAAAAATTAGGGCTAACGCTTCCTTCTCTATCTGACCGTAGCGTTTTTCAGCAGGTGTTAGTGTTCTCGAAGCATGCATCACCGCTTTCTCTGACCCATCGGGAAAGACATGTGAAAGTACGGCACCCAGTCCATGTGTTGAAGCGTCAGCAGCAATCACAATGGGTAGTTTCGGATTGTAGTGGGTTAGCAGAAGATTGGAACTTAGCATGGCTTTAAGTTTTGAAAAGTCTGACTCACATTGCGTTGACCAATTCCAAGTAGCATTCTTTTCGAGCAGACGATTCAGTGGATATCGTACATCATGCAGTGATGGAAGAAATGCTGAATAGTAGCTAATCATTCCCAAAAATGATCGCAGTGAGGAGACATCAGTGGGAGCAGGCATTTGTTGGATTGCGTAAGTATTTTGAGGATCAGGATGTCGTCCGGAAGCATCAAAAATAAACCCCAGGTACTTAACGAAACGTAAGAAGAAATGGCATTTTTCTGGGCGAAGGCGGAAACCATTATCCTGGAGGCGTTGCAGAACTAAGTGAGTTCTGGTATTCAATTCATCAGCAGTTGAGCCGACAATGAGGACGTCGTCAAGGTACGTAGCAACACCAGGAACATCTGCTAGAATAGTGTCCATGATCTGCTGGAAGATCGCTGGAGCAGTCTTGATACCAAAGGGTAACCGGGTATACTGAAAAAGTCCTCGGTGAGTGTTGATTGTCAACAACTCTCTGGATTCTAGAGCGACTGGAATTTGAAGGTAAGCATCTGCCAGATCCAGCTTAGCAAAATAGGTACCACCATTTAAAATAGTAAATAAGTCATCTGGGATCGGCAGCGGATAGTGATGCTGTTGTAGAGCCGCGTTGAGTCCTGTGGAAAAGTCTGCACAGATGCGTATGGAACCATTAGATTTTTTTACAACCACAATTGGTGCAGCCCAAGATGAATAAGAAACAGGTACCAGAACACCCTCGGTTTCTAAACGTTGAAGTTCAGCGTCAACCAGAGGTAAAGATGCGTATGGGACTGGACGCTTTGGGCGAAAAACTGGCGTAGCTTCTGGCTGCAGTCTTAAAACAGCTTCAGTTGTGGTACAAAGTCCGAGACCAGGCTGAAATAGTTCAATAAATCGTTTTCGAAGGTCTTCAGCATGCTGTTGTGTCGATGCAGTAGTTTGAACTTGATTGCAGATAGCGTTAATAGGAAGATCAGCGAGACCAAGTTCTTCGAACCAATCTAAACCTAAAAGGTTGAGCGGAGAATCAGTGATGTAGCATGTCCCATCGAAGGTTGTACCTCTGAATGAAATGCAACAACGGAGTTCACCATGAAGGCGAAGATGACCCCCACAGGCACTGACGGCTGTCTGAGAGGATGGTTTGATGGGAGGTTGACCCAAGCTTCGCCAAGTCTTTTTCGACAGAATGGTGATATCTGATGCAGTGTCCAACTGCAAACGAACTGGCTGACCATTGATTGAGAGGGTCAGAAATTTGCGTCGAGTCGCGGCATGAGTATGGAAGACTGCTGCTAAACTCCTTGATGAGGTAATCGGCTTTTTGTGAAAACGACGCTGCGTCTGTGCATTTCGATGGTTATTGGATCGGTTGGATTTGCAAAAGCCGCTTTTGTGACCAACTTTCTGACAACGATCGCACACATGCTGTTTGAATGGACAAAACTGCACATAATGCCAGGCTCCACAGTGCCAACATGGAGAGGGAGGCTTCTTCTGAGCCGATTTAGAGTGATTAGAGACAGAAACAGCGCTGGCGTTCGAAAGACTCGAGGTCGTCGATCTCGAAGATTTTCTTTGGTGCTGAACAGCATGAACTTCGGAACCACCCTGGCCACCAGATTGAACCAAAGTGGTGTCACGCTGCAGATTGATGATGCGCTGGTACTCGTCTATGATCGCATTGAGTGTCAGTGTTGGATCTTGTTCAAGGCGGTTAAGCAAACGAGTTCTGATGTCGGAGAATTTGGGTGACTGAAGACTGCATATGAGTATTAGGGACTTGAATTGGTCTTCAGTGAGGGATCTGAGCTTGAATCGTTCGCACTCACGGTTAACAACGCCGACGTGGGTCAGGAAGTCATCGGACTCATTCATGATCAGTTTTAAGCAGCGATATCGAGTACTGAAGAGTGAGTGATGATCACCAAAAAGTTGGCTAAGGGACTGAATAGTGGCGTCGAATGAACGGTCGCGTGGGTTCTGCGGTAGAATAAAGTTGCAATACTTATCCAGCTCGGATGGACCAAGTTTACGAAGCAGGAGACGCACCTTCCACGCATCATCTCTGTCAGCAAATTCAACTTTGAAAAGGTCTTCATAACGTCTGAACCAGGTGTCAAATGTAATGTTGGCATCAGGATCATAAAGGAATTCTGAAATACCACTGGTAATACCATCAACTGATTCAGGAATTGTCGGTGTAGTTGGAACTCGAGAAGATATGTGCGTGTGAGCAATCATCTCCATCAGCTTCAACTGCTGTTCGAACAATTTTTCTAGTTTGGCTGGATCCATGGTTTATCACCAAATTCTTTGCTGAATCTCCGTCGCCAAATTATTGTGTATCGCGAGGTGACTACTCTAATTTCTACCGATCGACTAGCTTCAGATATCCCAGTTCGACCCCAATACTGTTCCCAATCTCCAATATATCAGAACACGAACCGTAGATGAAAAATTGTTTATGGGGTCAGAAGCCGAATAATGATTTACAAACAAATGCATATTTATACAGTTAGGATTACTATAAATATTGACCAACAGAAAGATAACACGTGAAATAATATTGACCAATGGGGAAATGACACGCGAAATAAATATTGATTAGTAGGGAAACGACCAATAGGAAAATGACACCATTAACGTTCAAGGGTAGCATTAGACTTAACCGGATAATTGTTTTTGGGATATTTTTCTGAATATCCCAACAAAAATACAGGTAACCACGCGAATGAAAAGTCATGAAGATTGGACCCCAGAGTTTTATAAATAACACAAGAGTGATTGGTTTCAATTGATTTTCCTTAAGAGAAGTAGTAATCTTCTATAACATCAGAATTCTAATCATTTTGTCAGTCACATGAACAGATTATTACGAAGCGAAATATTTCATTCTAACTCAGATTTATATTACACCCACTAAGCAGAATAGCGTATAGACAATACCATATGATCTCATTATGAGATGGAATGAAGTGATAATTGACAACAAAGTATGATCATTAGTGTTTCTATAAATAAAAGAGGTCAACACAGATATGTTTGTTAAGAAAAAGCACACGTTGTTTACACTGAAATTGAAGACGGACTAATCAAATTTACTTTGAAAATGTTATGGGATGTAAGAGAAATGATGATAGAACGTGGTGTGATGTTGTATTCAATGCGGTGTTTTTGACAGAATTCACGAATTGCCATATCATATTCCTAAATGCATACAGTTCAGAGGTGTTTGTTTCATTTGCAAGAGTGACATATATAAGAAGATCAGTGTGTGCTGTTTCGATCTCCGGTGGACTCAATAAAGCTGGTCTATTCAAGAGTTGCTTGAAGTATTCCACCCATCTATTCCTCTGATTTTCAATCTCATTGATTGACTTGAATACTTTGTTCTTTACCGGTCACCCTGGTTTACTATATTTTCCTGCCACTTTCTTTATCGTTTCCTATAGTTGTTTCATGTTTCTTGCAGCTACGGCTTCATCTACTCTGGTTGCCGGGTGCTCCACGTACTTTTGTTTGTTGGCTTTGATGCTCCTCTTCACTTTCTATTTTGCTTCCGTTTATTCAGCTCGGTCATTGATTTCCTATGTTATTGTTCGGCTGTTGTTGGTTGGTTTCTCACCGTTTTTTTATTATCTTGATCCGTCTGATTCTATGCAGTGTTATCCATAGAGATCCGTGTAACTTTCTGAATACATTTTTGATGTGATGTCATGATGTCTATAATAAATTTGTTAAATGCACATAGATTTACAAATCTCTCTCCATTTCCATTTCTTTCTCCCGGTCAGTCAATGTCGTTCCATGATATTTTCAAAGCCGGTGTTATACATTCCTACTTTGGCGTTCAGGCCTCCAATGAGGATGATTAGGTCTTTTGACGAGAACTTCTCCATGATCGATTGCACAACATCGAAAATTCGATGTTTGTCGTTGTCGTTGATATCATTGCTGTGTGCATAACATTTAGTAGCATTCATTATGAATCCCTTCTTCTTTGTTTTGAAGGATGTTTTGTTGTTTCTAGGTTCATGAAGTTCGCATCTTACAAGTGCGTTGCGTGCTTCTTTACACGGCATCAGAGCATCTCCACCGAATCCAAACCATTTGTATAAGTTGTGTCCAATGAGTTTTGCTGATATCGAGCACTGTCAAGTTGCACTTCCTCATTTACATAATGATTGAATAGTCTTCTTGGTCTCACATATTGTCCGGACGTTCCATGTATCTACATTAATTAAGTGTTGTTTTGGTTATTAGAAGGGAGTTGGTGTTTTGACGTCCGAATATTCTCGGCTTCGCCAAGAAGCAGCAGAGTTGTGGTGTAAGAACATCCTTTAAATTCCAGGTCAGAGTTCGTATGCTATAATTCATTTTGTATGTTTGGCATATTTTTAGCGACGTTGCATTCTGAGCTATTGAAATGCCGACTTTATATAAAACCCTCATCATTAACTTGGATATATGATCGGTAATAACCTTAGATGAGCTACAGGAATGACTTGAATAAAAATTTATGTGAATTGTCTAGTCAAAGCAGTTACATGTTAACTGCAGTCATCTGTTGCTAGGTCTCAAGTTATTACGAGTTCACTTAATCTACGAACGAGAACAAAGACTCAGTGACCAAAGACCGATAAACTAGATATTCTAATGCGCATCAGATACACCAAACGTGATGTTGATTATTTAATCAGGATTATTCTCCACAGTCTCCTTCACCAATGATACACAGAACGTGACAACTAGTCGAGTTTTAAAAAATCAAATTTAATAATGGATGTTTCACAGATTGATAAATCATGGACGTGAAACTGGATGATTTTGTGAGAAAAAACGACCACCACGCCAATCATTTGAAATTAATTGGTGAATGGTTACAGCGTTTATTCTTAGCTGAAGCAAGACCATTTATGAATTGACAACCAGAACATTTGCTTTCACTTCATCTTCTTTTTAGCAAAGTAGTAATTATATGTAAAATGAGAATTTCACTCATCTTTGATGTCACTCAAATAAACAAACAACATTCATATGACACCCACGATACACAATAGAGAATACCATATTATCTTTTGATTCATGAAATAGACTGAGGTGATCAATGATAAACAAAGTATAATCATAAACAAGAAAGAGGTCAACACAAATATGTTTTTGTTTATTAGACAAACACGTTGTTGACACTGAGATGGAAGAAGGAGTAATCAATTTTACTTTGAAAATGTTATCGGATGTAAAGAGAAATGATGATTGAACGTGGTGTTATGTTATATTGAATGCAATGAATCAGATGGAATCCGCAATTGTTTTGCAAATCTTATTCTTCACTCCATACGATTTATTGGTTTGTGGTGTTTGTACAATTTAATGATCCTTTTGTACTTGGGGACTGTTTGATTTCGAATTTCGAACACAATAAGTTCGTCTGTTCTCATCTAGCTGTCAAGCAATATATCTCAATCTTTATCAGGAAAGATGACTGGTGACTAGCGATGGAATCCATGATACGCTTTTCTCCTTTTTGTGAATCATCAGCTGGATATACCTACATCCCATAATTGATGTCACCTCTGTGACTCGAACCCTGTATCATTCGGTTCATACGGCATTGTCTTATTCAATTAGTTTGATTTGGCAAATATTTCATTGTAAATTGAACACGAACATGAAGTCCGGCTTCAGTCACTTCTGTTGGACATTACTGATTGATTTCTTTACTACTTATACAAATATCAGTAGCTTCAAACAGTGCATCAAAACACCATAGTACAATGCATGGTCTAATGCATACGAATGTTCAGATTAACTCAACTATACTATTAACATGTCGTGTTCATCTTCACATTCAAAAAGATCTTGGGGAAAATCATTCAGAATAGTAAGTGGAGTAGTGCAGCATACATGTCACAAGTTTCTTCATCATCATCATCATCATCATCATCATCATCTACGGCACCAGGAGCAGTCTGGCAAAATATCAATCCATATTGATTGCCACATAAGTTGAAAATCATTGTTCACTAGGTGAAATATGGTTTTGGTTATGATCACGATACATTGGGACAAATATTTGATGAAAAATATACACTGGTTGAATCTGAAGACTAATGTTAGTCATTACACATGGCCTTACCTTCCCGCAACAAAATAGCTACTTACAATGTTGACTAGTTTGTTCAAATATTCATTGTAATCAATTTTACTGTCGGTTTAGTTAGTTCGATAATTGTTTCTGCTTTCTCCAATATGATGAATTAATGTATATATCGGTGGGATTGAAGCAAAGAACAAATTCTTAGTTGAACCCAGAATGAACTGTATTTCAACGAGTGGTGAATTCTGATTGGAAATGTATATGTAACATTCACTATTTTGATTATCATAAAGCTGTTCTTCCAGTGAATTGATTTCTGACGATCACACTACAATTCACTTGATAAAACGATATTCAACATTAAAAACTGTGATCAAATATTGAGATTGTAGAGTGAAGATCTGTTTCTCAGAAGGTTGATTTTGTATCTTTTCAAGTGACTTATTGAATAGTTGCTATATAATCATGCTCTCTTCCATGTTCTATGTGCCGTGTGCTTGACTTCTCTATTGAAACTTAGGCAATTCAATTCCATCACAGTCATCATTCATCATCATTCATTGTTCATCTGTGTTGCTCAGTATATTTATGTCGTTTTGACTGCAGTTATTTACATTGCTACTGCAAACAATGATATTTCCATGCATTTTACGGTCAAACTATTCCATCACTAAATATCTATAGATATACTTAGAATATATAACACTATCATTCAAGTTTATTTGAGGTTCAATAATTCTTGATAATCAAGGGATTATCTTATTTATTTTACAAATAAAGGTAAACCATGAGTTCATTAATCCCATGTGTGAACTGACTGATTACCTGAGTCATGTTTGTTTAATGATTTCATTGTAGCGTCACCACCAGTCTTGTCGTTGCATATTATAAGGTTCAATGTTCAGTAATTGAAAGCAATCGAGAGTAGCCTATAAACGTTTGCATTGTGTTAGTTGACAATGACCAAAAAGATGTATCACTTAACTTTAGGGAACTAACGGTGGTTGTGAGATGAGAATCTATGTCTGTTTCCATCTGGAACTAGACCATTAGGTATTTCGAGAATTATCTGAACTTTAAAGAATGCACAAACATAACATTGATGTAACTAATCTCACTCACACAGAGAGCTTAATTAGCTCGGTAGTAATTCGTATTCAGAACCTCTTATCCAAATTATTTTTATGTTTATATCTTTCTTAAATTTCCCATTCATCTTTTCCAATTCAGATTGATTCATCTTCATCGTAATTAACTTGACTACACCGCATTTATTACATATTGAAATCACACAACGTTGGTATTATCACTACTACTAATATTATTATATTGATAAAAACCTTACTACAACTCATTCTGACCTTCATTAACTGATTTGGCTTATTTACAAATCACATCATCTTCAAGTAGTTCTATAGAAACAGATGAGAATGATCATCATTTTTCACATATAACATTGGTAATTTTATTCATGCCTGCCTTATATTGTCATACCCTTTAGTTGTGCAAAAATAGATTTAAACTACTTATCGAATGGACTAGTTTATTAAAGAATACTTACAAAGGCTCTCAAAAGTGAAATATCATTCTCACCTTGGCTTATTTACAAATCACCAAAAAGATGTCCTAGTATGAGACTCACAAGAACTGTGCTTCCAGGATCGCACAGTAATAGTATTAGTAGTATTAGTAGTATTAGTAGTAGTAGTAGTAGTAGTAGTAGTAGTAGTAGTAGTAACGAAATATAGATTTATAGCAATTAATCCGTTTTATAAATTTCGATAGAACAATGAGAAGATGGAGTTGATCTATACATTTCGAACAATCTCGTCGCACATTTACTTGTCAGGGCATTTTTATATGGAAATTAGTAAAGTTCAAACACTACCAGTCACAACATTTGTTGGTATCACACAACGGACGTACGGCAAACAAGCTAGAAAATGTACTCCGCTTTGTAACTTTGCAAGCACACAGAAAAAGGAACGTCAAGACTGCCCTTTATTGACTACTGCAGTCACTGACCACAACCCTCAAGACTGTCGTCTTTTATATGTTGCAGACATAAGAACCGGCACAAAGTTTTTAGTTGACAATGGGGCAGGTGTTGGTGTTGTGCCACCCAGTGCACTCGAGAATAACACACCTGACCCAAAACTAAAACTAGAAGCATGAAACAGGTCTGACATTAAGACGTACGGCGAAAGGAGGGAACAATTAAATTTTGATCCTAAATCTAATTTTTCATGGAGTTTCATCATAGTAGACGTCCTCGTTCCTATAATCGGCACTGCTTTTCTGCAAATCCACAAAATATTGGTTGACGTCAGAAATAAGAAAACTTGTCCTTGCCGAACGGAGTAGAGAAATTAGAAGTATTATACCCTCGCTCACATTTGCACGACTTCACTCATAGCATACCTGACGTGTCGATTTTTTCAAAAATTGATCTCCTTCGCGCTTACCATAACATTCCAATTCATCCGGACGATGTTTTTTAAACAGCCAATAATACCCCCTATGTACTATACGAATTCGTTCGCATGCCTTTCGGACTGAGGAATGCTGCACAAAGTTTCCAGCGTTTAATTAAATAAGTGGTATGGGGCTTACCGTTTGTATATGCTTACATAGATTACCGACTTATACGAAGCAAAGAGGAAAAAGAACATCCAACTCATCTGAAAATGTTTCTTGAGAAGGTACACGAGTATGGGTTGGGAGTCAACTCTGACAAATGTGAGTTCGGAAAACAATCCCTCACGTTTTTAGGTCATGTGCTTGATAATGAAGGCATTAAACCGGTTCCTGAGGAAACACAAGATATCAGAAATTATCCTTTACCTGATTCATTCAAGAAACTACGACGTTTCCTTGGGATGATCAACATTTACAGACGTTTTATCCCCAAATGTGCAGACATAACAAAACCGCTAACTGATTTCTTAAGGGGACGAACTGAATCATTGGCAATGACACCACAAGCAATTCAAGCATTTGACCAGTTGAAAAGCGCTTTTAGCACAGAGGCTTTACCCGTACGACGAAAGGTTGATGCACCTTTGGTAGTAATGACCGACGCTTCTAATGTAGCAGTAGGTGCCGTACTTCAGCAACGTGTCAATCAACAATGGCAACGCCTTGCATTTTTCTCAAAGAAGCTAAACGCAACGCAAACAAAATATAGCACTTTCGGTAGAGAACTGTTGGCTATCTACTTAGCCATAAAACACTTCCGCTATATGTTAGAGGGTAATTCTTTCATGATATGTACTGTTCATAAACCTCTAACGAAGTCCTCGATGCACAATCATGATAAATGCAGTCCGAACGAAATTCGTCAACTAGAATTCATTTCACAATTTGCAGCTGATATACCCTAAATTAAAGGCAATGTATATCAGGTAGCAGATGCACTATCAATATCAATGCCTCCTCGATCCCTGATATAATTATCAAGAAATGGCAAAGCATCAAAAGAAATTATTATTTTAAAACATCCCCATAAACAACAAGGGCACTTTAATTTGTGATACCTCAACAGGTAAACTCGCCCCTTTGTACCTTATGGTATGAGACGAAACAGTTTTGAGAAATTACACAATATATCTCATCCAGGTATAAAAGCCACTGTAAAGCTTGTCTCTGATAGATTTGTATGGCCAAACATAAAGAAAGACGTACGAAAGTGGTCGCGGGAATGCATCCAATACCAAAAGTCAAGAGTACATAGGCACATCATACCCCCTACAGGAAGTTTACCCGCCGCTAGCGCCAGGTTCGACCACATTCATATCGACATTGTTTGACCGTTACCAATTTCTAATAGTTACACGCATATATTAACATGTATAGATAGATTTAGGAGATGGCCCTTAGCTGTTCCGTTAAAAGACACGTCAGCATCAACAGTGGTGAAGAAGCTGGTGAAACACTGGATTACAAGCTTCGGTGTCCCTACAACAATTACGATCGGCCGTGGAACGCAATTCGAAAGAAAACTATTTCAGCAACTTACGGATACTTTCTGTATAAAGAGAATTGGAACCACTGCTTAACATCCGTCTGATAACGGAATGATAGAAAGGTTCCAAAGACAGTTAAAAGCCTTTTTGACGGCCGCACGAGGGGATTACAAATGGGTTGTCAAGCTTCATTTGATACCATTAGTCATCGGCTCAACCATCAAACAAGACCTTGGTTGTTGTGCAGCTGAGTTGGTTTCTGGAACAACGTCACGTTTGCCCGGTGAGTTCTTTGACCGTGCAACAGATATTCCAGCAGATATAACCAACTACGTGCAACAATTAAAACAGCCGATGGAATCCATTAGCTCCGTTAAACCACGAACTGAAAAGGTGAAATCATTCGTACACAATGAATTAGACAAATGCTCACATGTATTCGTCAGAAATGATAGAGTACGACTCTGTTACAGACTCCTTATGACGGATCTTTTGAAATCATCCGAAAGGACACTAAAACGGTTACAGTTGAAAGAGCAGGTAAACAAGATACTGTTAGCATCGACAGAGTAAAAACCAGCATTTTTCGAGAACACTGTAAAACAGACAACTGTAAAACCGTCTGAACCCGTAGCAGAGTAAGCACCATTCAAACTACCTGCAACAAACAATACTTTATATCAAACTTCAGCAGCAGCAGAAACCACAACAAGATCAGGAAGAAGAGTACACTGGTCAGATAGGTATGTAGCAACCACCATATTTATGTAGACCAAATCCTGAGATTGCACTCATAACACAAAAGAAATCCTACTTCATTTGGATTATAATTTTCTTTCTTGGCCTCACGGATCAACATTATGCTTACATTTTAACTTTATACACTTCGTTAATGTTAAATATACACTTGTATATACATGATATTAAACGTTTAAACACACAAGCTGTTGTTATTCAAACTTAACTTGTAACACCGATCAGAAGTGAAAAACCTGACAGCAGAACGTTAAGAAGATCGAGTTGAAGAGAATATAAGGGAAAGAAGAGAGTAAAGTCTGGAAGGATTATACAGAATGTGATGTACAATGATGGAAATTCACAAATGAAGTATTCAATGCAATGGCTATGATATCTTATCAAGCTGCCAAATGCCCTGGTATGGATGACATTGTTAGTATGAATGTATGAAAATAACTAACACTTTTATCATTTCGAAGTTACTGTCTCAATTAATATTCATTGAACCGTAGATAAAGTGGCTTTATGAAGTGAATTATTACGAGAACTTATCAATTTACAAACCTACTTCATACAAACACCACAAACCTGTATATGGTATGCAGTGAGGAATAAGATTTGCGAAGACCATTGCGAATTCTATCCGATTCATCTCATTGAATATAACATAACACCACGTTCTATCATCATTTCTCTTTACATCCGATAACATTTTCAAAGTAAAATTGATTAATACTTCATCAATCTCAGTTTCAACAACGTGTTTGTCTAATTAACAAAAACATATTTGTGTTGACCTCTTTCTTGTTTATGATTATACTTTGTTTATCATTGATCACCTCAGTCTATTTCATTATTCAAAAGATAATATGGTATTCTCTATTGTGTATCGTGGGTGTCATATGAATGTTGTTTGTTTATTTGACTGACATCAAAGATGAGTGAAATTCTCATTTTACATATAATTACTACTTTGCTAAAGTGAAGATGAAGTGAAAGCAAATGTTCTGGTTGTAAATTCATAAATGGTCTTGCTTCAGCTATGAATAAACACTTCAATCATCGACTATCTTCGTTGTATTGTTAAACTAACTTCATGTTTTATGATAAGAATAAGTGTTTTTGTGATTCCAGTTTTCTCACACTCCTGGTAGATTTACATACACTGGATGAGTTGCATAGCGTAAAACATGAAGTGTATCTCTCAAGAGTAAGAAACGAAGATGGAGAGAGATTTGTAAATCTATGTGCATTCAACAAATAAATTATAGGCATCACAACATCACCCCACAAATGCATTCACAAAGCTACAAGGGTCTCACCGGATCACACTGCATAGAATCAGACAGATCAAGATAATAAAAAACGGTGAGAAACCAACCAACAACAGCCGAACAATAACATAGGAAATCAATGACCGAGCTGAATAAACGGAAGCAAAATAGCCAGTGAAGAGGAGCATTACAGCCAACAAGGAAGCGTACGTGGTGGACACAGTAACGAGAACAGATGAAACCGTAGCTGCAAGAAACATGAAACAACTATACAAAACGACAAACAAACTGGCAGGAAATTATAGTAAACCAGGGTGACCGGTAAAGAACAAAGTATTCAAGTCAATCAATGAGATTGAAGATCAGAAGAATAGATGGGTGGAATACTTCAAGCAACTCTTGAATAGACCAGCTTTATTGAGTCCACCGGAGATCGAAACAGCACACACTGACCTTCTTATATATGTTACTCCTGCTAATGAAACAAACACCTCTGAACTGTGTGCATTCTGGAAATATGATATGGTAATTCGGGAATACTGTCTGATTCCCTGAATTGAATATAAAATAACACCACGTTCTATCATCATTTCTCTTACATCCTATAACATTTTCAGAGTAAAATTGATTACTCCTTTTTCAATTCAACTGACTTCAGTCATATCTTCATTAAAAATCATAAAATCTCTTCTATCCAATCATATATCGATCATATCAGTATGGGTTTGCGAAGATTATTAAGTTTTTGATTGAGATCATCAACTGATTGATGTTAGACCATCACCAGAAACACTGGACGGCCATCCAGTGCTTCCAGGTTTTCAATGGTCGTCTTACATCAATTGATTCATGATCTTAATCAACATAAATCGATAATTTCTCTTCACAGACTGTCAATTCGAACGATTGATCTAATTTGAAATGAATGAAGAGACTGCTTGTATTTGACTAACATTTCTAATGAAATGTCATTGTGTTGTATCTCGATAAACATAATGAATGGTAATCAATTGAGATCCATTTATGCATCAATACTATACGTATAAGGTTATTGTATAATTGTCATCAAACTAAACTACTCATACTCCTGTTCCTCTTATTATGAGCTTCATTTTGTTCTATGAATGATTATTATACGATTTACCATTCTTGAATTATGACCAGTCTATCAATCACTACCTCCACCACTCACAGCTACATTTGGCCAATCGTGTACAAATGTTGTTTCCTATTTTTCATGGTACGATGTGGTCTGTTTGATTGGTAAATAAACTCAGTATGTTTGGAATATAAGGATTCGTATTGCAGAGGCTGAGAATGGTGTTCTGGACTAAAATGGCTGAGTTAGACAGGAAGCAGGACCGATCACGACTCTACACTCCTCGTACGTGTTTAAGGCGTCACTGGTTCGATCGATAATTCACTGTTTTTTAATTGACGGTATCATTTCATTGTACATGACCAGGGCACACAGGACACAAGTGATAATACATTCAAATCATTTATAATTTACTGCTGTTTTATCCAAGGCTATACAGTCAGATAGGTGATGGATAGTGTTTATTTATACCATGTGACCTCTGATGAGGAGGCATAAGTCACTTATCAGCATTCTTCATTGAACTCTAACCTGAACAATCTGTTCCAGTTGTTTTCAGTTGCTGTTCATCGTTTTTTTTTCACGTCTGTTTTCAATTCTTGATATAATGTGTGTACTCTGGTCTTTCACTTTCCCGTTTTCCAGATAATAACTAATAATACTTATTGAATGTCACAAAAATCTCCATTAACTTTAATGAACAATTCAGTTCATTAGTTTTCTATATTCGTTTACTTTGTATCTGAACGTAGACTGGCAAGATATAAGATAATAGATCTCGGATTTTAACGTGAAAGCCTTTCATCAATTTGGCTAAATAAATTGCTGGCATTAGAGTTGATGTCAGTTCGTGATGAAAACCCTAACTAAGACAAATTACGACAATTATTGAGAACCGGATAGTAAAAGCATCAGTGGCACTGGCTGCAACCAGGTACTACAGTATATACGGATGTTTGGAGAGCGTACAGACTCGTACATAGACTTGGTTATGTGCATCTTGTCGTTATCCACAAGTAGCATTTCATGCACTCAACAACCAGAGTGCACATAATCAATATTGAATCTATGTGGTCGAGGCTTCAAATGTCGACTATTCTGTAGCCGTATGGATGATTTCCTCTACTGTATGCATCACGGTTTTAGAACCTCTGAACCTCTTTCTAACCTTGACAAGTTTTTGAACCATGTAGAAGACGTGTATCCACTTTATTTCTTTGGTTTTGTATATATAATGTTAGTTATACTGTGTTTTAAGCTTACATAACTTATTCTATCTTGTCGATAGACCGACTAATTCAACTGTTCTTCTTCAGTCAGATATCTTGATTTTATTCATTATTCACTTATTAATCTTGATTATCTTTGTGTAAGCGCTGGTGTGTATATTGTCTATTCTACTCGTTACATATCTATAGCTTAATTTTATTTAGCGATAAATATTGATTAACTCTAGGTTGAATAGAATTGGCTTACATGGAATCTCCACTACTCGTCATTTCATATCTCTCCTATTCCGTTTATCACTTTGTTTGCTTATCCAGATCAGTGAGAGTACAAAATATACGCATTTAAGAATTCATTCTCGTATTTGACTTATTTTGATTCCATAATACACTAACGCCAGTTAAGTCGATGATTCTATACGAGATAAACCAATAGGTGATAATATGTATTTCAATAATAATCATTCATATGATCTAACTGGAGTCAGATCGTGGGTGATTGAAGATAGTTGAATTATTATCATTATTATCAGGAGGGGTTTTGTAGAGATTGTAGTAATTTCAACAGTTGAGATCATGAATCAATCGGAGCTAGACCACCATGGAAAATCTGTAAGCACTAGACGACCGTTTGATTATATTGTGGGACACCTAAGCAGTGCGTATCCACGACACCACCTCGCGGGATTCGAATTCAGAACATATCAGTTTCGCGCCAGGTGCTTAATCGACTAGACCACTGAGCTGACATCGAACAGTGTTAATATCAGAAGGGGTTTTGTGGAGATTGTAGTAATTTCAGCAGTTGAGATCATAAGTCAATTGAAACTTGACTATCATCATTATTCATTAAAAGTTTGGATCAAATTTTAAAAATGAAATATGATGTGTAGGTGAGAATGATAAAGATTAGTTGTCTGCTTAGTCAGATATGTAGATAATCTGATAAATGCTAGATGAGTTATATATACCCCTATTCACCTCAGTACAATGAAAGATGATCGCGCAATTTCTTGGTTTGTTCGAGGTTAGACATTAACACTATTGTATGGTGAACATATCTGTGGTCTAGATGTTAGGCATTTGAGCGCGATAATGAAGGCCCTAGAATTGAATCCTGCGAGCGGGAGTATGGATGCGCACTACTGAGCGCCACAATAAGATGAAACGCCTTCCAATGCTTCCAGGTATTTAATGGTGGTCTAACATCAATCGATTCATGAATGCAATCAATGAATTAATAATCTCCACTACCCTTATACTGATAATTAAGCTGATGTAACATATTTTATATTTTGGATGAACAGGCCATTCATACCTTGTAACTTTTTGACTTAAAAACCTTGACTGATTTTATATGAGCGTATGTGTCTGCATTGCTTATCTTATTCATCACATGACTGTAGCTTATTTTTGTGTAACTATAAATATTGATTAACGCTTGGTTAAATGGAGTTGACTTACACTCCTTCTCCACTGTGTGCCATTCCACTTCATTCTCTTCTATTTGTATCGTTCCTCTGAATGTCTGTCCAGATGAACGATTGTATGAAATATGCATGTTCGAAATCCTTTCTCGTTTTGGACTTATTTTAATTCCATTATTCACTAAATTGTTAATTTTTCACGAGGAAAGCCAGGATAACATTTTTAGTGGCCGGAGATCTGACTCCAGTTGGAACGTATGATTGAATGCTGTAGAAACATACATGATGTCAATTGTCGTGTATAATTATTGACTTCACATATGTTTGTGAATAACAGAATAACTGAATAAGTCAAATATGTGAATGAATTTTGAACATAAATATTTTGTACACTCACTGATCTAGGCTGACAATCAGAGCGACGAAGCGAGATGACGAGTAGTGGAGAATGCACATAAGCCAACTCTATTTAGCCAAGTGTTAATCAATATTTATAGTCACACAAAAATAAGCTACATACAAACGATGAGTGGGATAAGAGGTGTACTCACACACGCATACACTCATATAAAAAGTCAAAGTTGTTAAGTAAATAATTAACAAGTTGAAAACGTGACTAAAGGAGAGCCGTTGAATCGGCCTGTCCAGAGGATAAAATAAGCTACGTGGGCTTGACATAAGACCAGCCAGTACACACTCATACGATTCAACAGGTGTTAGAACCTGGACCACTAAAGGTAGTTGCTAAGTCATGAGAATGGATTAGATATGGAAATGCGTACTGTTGTCACTTTCTAGGTTCCATTGCCAACTATTATATAACATTATTTCAATCCTGTGACCAAAATAGAACTATATAAGAAGTTCTCTGAAGATGTACATACTTTAAAAGAGATTGATCAGTTTGATGCTTAACATAAATGCCAACGAGAGAACATAAATACTTACAAATATTATGCGTTAGATAGTTTATCTTTATTGTTCTAACGAACAATTGAAGCATGACCAACCAGCTGAAAAACCACAAAACATCTTATATAAATGGTAGATACAAGCAAGCACTGAATTAGATATTCTAGTTAAATTTGAAGTTCATTCCTAGTCTTTATTTTAACCTATTTAAACATTTGTATTATCATTTTTAGCTATATTTGGAGCAATCCTACAGTTAACTGCATCTCTGTGATAATATGGCGTGGCAACTCGAACTGATGTACGTACGTACGAAGCTATGCGTTGTTACTGACTGACTAATTTTATTTATTTGAACACATAAATATTGATGCAAAGGGGCACGGAATACATATATGCCACACAATCACTTGATTTTAGTGTGAGCTGTGATACTACCCAAGTGCTCAGACCGTCGCTTCTCTGAACGTTATCATCAGTTATGAAATGTTTACATTTCTCCACATATAACTCATAGCTTAGATCTTGATGATGATTTGTTTCTAATTGATTATATCTCTCATTGACGAGACTCTATGAACAACCTTTGAAAGAATCTTCAATGTTATTCACTAATGTATATATTACAAAAAAACCGGAGAATTAAAGTGGTTCGAAGACTAATCATGGTTTGAAAGAGATTCAGAGGTACTAAAATAGTACATACGAAAGAGGGACTCATCCATTATGGCTCTATAATTGTCGACCTCTCGAGCCATGATAGGTTCGTCAGAACCTTTTTAGCTTCGACCACATAACTTCAATATTGTCAGTGTGTACTCCAGTTGTAGGGTCCACAAAATAACGCTTACAAATAACGACATTATGCACATATGCAAGTTTGTGAAGGTAACCGTATTCATCAGGTACTGAGGATAGCGTCATCACCATGAAATCTTTCAAACGCCTCTGATTGACTCGTCCATAAATTAGAGTCTCATTCTGTCATTTAGTTTGGATATTTATTGTTCAATAATATGTACTTAAGATTGTGTTATTTTCATTCTTTTCTCCTCATTTTTTTCTTTTCTTTTTTTTCAATCAATAGTTCACAACTGACGAAGTACACTATAAATATTACGAAATGTGTATGAATGATAGAAATAATATAATAAAACAATATAAAAATAATAAAAAAATATCATGTAATCAAACAATGATTGAACATAGTGATAATACAGAACCAATTCTAAATAGAAATGAAAATGTAAAAAAATAGCAAAAGAATTAAAACATCAAGAAGTTCCAAAAGTCGATCGAATTCAAATCAACGAAAAAATTGAAAAAAAAATAATTTAACTGTTTGTTTTACTCTTTTGTTTTTCTACTCCCCCTCCTCTCGTCGTCGTCGTTATTTAATTGTTATATCAATGATTGAAACTGGACTACCATGCAAGCACTGGACGGCCGTTTTGCCCCAGTAAGGAACACCTCAGTTCCAGTGCGCATGCACGATCCCTCACCCCGCGAGGTTCGAACCCGTGACCTATCAGTTATATGCAAGGTGCTTAACCAACTAGACCATAGTGGTATGACTTAAATTGACTCATGATTTAAATCAGTGAAATTTCTA
This sequence comes from Schistosoma margrebowiei, assembly GCA_944470205.2. Taxonomy (NCBI): domain Eukaryota; kingdom Metazoa; phylum Platyhelminthes; class Trematoda; order Strigeidida; family Schistosomatidae; genus Schistosoma; species Schistosoma margrebowiei. Next base: position 45,361,786 of record OX104025.1, on the reverse strand, counting down.
AAATCTGCACAAATCCCCTTCTGATATATTATTATATGTTTAGAAAATAGAATGTATATAATTGTTTAGAGTTTATAATAGAGTAAAACCTAATAGTTTGACTGGTTAGTATCAATAAGATTTCTCGCCTCGCAAGATTTGAACACAGGACATATCAATCTCTGGATTGTGGACACGCAGTGTTGAGGAGTCCCATAATAGGAAGAAATGCCTGTCCAATGTTTTCATGTTATTCGTGGAGGTTTAACTTCAATTGATTCATGAATTGAACTATTGAAATTACTATAATATCCACAAGGAATCCTTCTTATATATATTTTTGATTAAAATGATCATATTCCATCACTTAGTGTGAATGTCATAGTTCTACATATGGTCTGTCGTGTAATGCATACTACATCTGTAACACTCAGTGATGTCGGATAAAACTTTTAGGAACATCATTCTTGTCAAAATGTCAGATAAAAGTTGGTAGATAAGCAGGTAATTGAGTAAAGATGCAAATGATGATTGAATAGATGAAGTAAGGATAGACGAATGTAACAATTCATTCGAGTTGAGCATGTCGATCGTGATTCTATTGACAACTACTACTACTACTACTACTACTACTACTACTACGAAATTATGTAACAAACTTTTAGTCAATTACAGGTTGAAATATTCAAGGAAATATTTCTTTAGTTATTATCAACATCTTTTTGAAGTGCATAATTCACTTTCATAGTATCGAGAATCACTATTTTACATATGTAATCAAAACATAAATATTGTTGGCTTTTTCTAATGAAATGATTAGTGATTTACGGAAGTATAGACTGTTATTCACTCTACTGATCGTAACCATGAGTCAATTGAATTTAGACCACCATGGAAAAACTTGGGAGCACTAGACGGCTGATTCATCTTAGTAAGGGGCTCCTCAGCAGTGCACATCCACGATCTCTCCCCCCGTGAGATTCGAAACCAGTACCTATCAGTGTCGCTTGCATGAAACCCTTTCTGTTAATAATCATTTGCACACTAGTGACTGACTTCAAGTGACACTCATGGAGTTCTAGTGAGAAGCCGCTACCATTAGAGTTCAACCAGGTCTCTTATCAGATATCAACTCACTGAAGACAATGGTGACGGTGGCGCAACTTCGTGGATTGGTTGAAGTTAGACGTGAACGCCGTTAGATGCTGACCTGCTCAGTGATCTAATGTTAAGGCGCTCGTGCGAGATACTGATAGGTCCTGAGTACTGATCTCGTGGGGGGCGGGATCGTGGATGTGCACTGCTGACTAACGGCCGTCAAGTGCTTCTAGGTTTTCAATGGTGATCTAGCTTCAATCGATCCATCATTTCAACCAGTGAAAGAATTCATTTAATTGAAATAAAATTTAAACATTAAAATGTGAATTTTGGTCATCTAATGAAACCAGTGTGTGCTACTTTGATATTAACCAATCAAATCAAAGCTATGCACCGTTGACAACCAATTCATAGTTGATTACAAGTAACACACAATGTTTGTTCATGAAAATATGAGCACTAATTACTTAGTTTAAAATAGTGTTAATCCTATCCAAAATAGTTTTCATCAATAGTGGGGGGGGTCAGGAATTTCAATTAACTATGGATCAATATCAGACTATATTACCTCAATAAGTGTAAGACTATTGCATAATCATGAGTTCATCTCCTATGACGATTGGCTAATAATAATGAAATGATTTTATGAAATGTCATGATCTTAATGGTCAATTTGAATCATCCAATCTGAAAGAAACGTACAAACACTTGCAAAAAATTCTATATAAGACTCAACACGTTTCATCAACGTCTAAAACAAGAAAATGATGTGAGTATTGACTGTATACTTAAGTCAAATGATTGTATTATATCCATTTCAATTTGATCTAATGAGATAACATTGTTTTATCCATTTGAACCATTTCAGATCTACGTTTTCATTTGGTCAGTTGGTAACGATTTATTCAATCATTGTACATACATGGGAATTTTTCGACTGTCATGAACTTTGTGAAAACGCTGATTTACTTAGTCAAGGAAAAGTAATTGTCCAAAGTGATACACATCAATATGTAAGTGATCAGTCCAGTTTCATTACAAATATTCAGTCTCATTTTTATCACTATTCCCAGTTCATTCGTTCTAATCAGTCCTCTCCAATTGTTAGTGAAAATTTTGAGAAACTGAATGAAAGAACGGTGAGTTAACGACATTTTCCAACGGAGATGATAATCCATATGTTTGTATATTTCTAGGAAATAAATCTGCAATTCCCTTTCAAATTTTACGGTGCTGATCTCAGCTTATTTATTATAAATATTGAAGGTTAGAGAATTATTTTCCTTGAATTAAAGTTTTGTTTGCTCCCAATTCAATTCCATGAATCAAAGTGGCTTTCATTACTTCAATAGATCAGTTTTAGGCATTTTTTGTTTCACGTTCAATACATCTACTAATGTATTTCCTTGTTCAAGTTGTACCGTTGTAGTAAACTAATTACTGTTCATGCAATTCACTCCAGTCTCCAGTGAATTTCAAAGTGTTTCATTCATTCACTATAGATTATTAATCAAATTGTATATTTTCATTTGATAAACACAGGTAAAATTTCTGTGGAAGAACAAAATGTTTATAGAGTAATTGCAAATTCTATCATCGGCAATTTTGTGTGTGAAACTGAGTTTTTGAATGAGGGTGAGTTCTATTATTATTCAGTGAAGTTTTGTTTGTTTTATGTTTTACATTACTCATTTTTATTTTGCATGAATAATTAGATGTTTAACTTGATTATTTCATGAGAGCTGGTCAGTACACAGTGATTTATTTGTGTGATCTCATGCCCTAAACTTTGTTCACAACATGTATTCATTACTGTGGAGGGAAAATGTTAAATAAAACAGTGATTCACTTCAAAGTAGACACAAATTGATTGAGTGGCAATAATGAACCATACAATGTAATTGGTTAGGCGGAAATTATCTACTCTTCAATCTGTTCAAACTACCATAAAACTGATATTTCATCAATACGACACTTATTGATAGATTGAACGAATCTAGCTGATCACAGATGCAACAATAAGCGATGTTGTGTGAGAAATCAGTTTGAATTATTGAGGCACATGAACCATCGATAATTTATATTTGATGTCCTCCAAATCTTTCTGTCACTTACTTGGTTCTTATAAATTCAGTCCCTCTTATTCACTGTCGTTGAACTATTAGGTATTAAACACATTCTTGTTTATCATAATTGGTTGGTCATGAAGTTTGAACCCATGTACCATCTCAAACATCAAATGAGCTAACAATCACGAATAATGTGCTAGTGCATCATGATTGATTCGAACTAGAACACCTAGAATATCAAGATGAAGGGTATTCATTTTATTCACTTACCGAAATTAATTTCATCGGGGTAACATTTCCGGGAAATAATGAGTTCAGTTAAGAGAACACTGTTCAATTGAAATAACATAATTTAACAAAATGTTTATGTATGTTTATTGTCGAATAGATATTAATGGTGGTTTAGGTAGTCAAACGCTTACAAGTCCAATATTTCAGAAGTATAATATTACTCTTAGTTGATTGGATTTAAACGTTCATCATATCGGTGAAATAATGATGCAGATCATTGAGACTCTCATTGAGTTGAATTGGTTCACTTCAATCTTGAAAAGGAATATCATAACTTGTGTTCAAACACTTTTTTTTATTGAAAGAGGTCATTGTTCATTTTACAGATACATGAACGCAAATTTATTTATTTTCCATTATTTCAGAGGAATATTTTGCTGTCAGAAGATCTTGTCATAGAAACATTGATAATAAAAGTATGTATCCACATCCATGATTGTTTGATCACATGTGAACTATGAACACTTTTCATCATCATCATCATCATTGATTGATATTACTCAACTGTTTTCTATTCCGTTTGACTAATTGAATTCGTCTTTAAAAAACTGACGAAATAATTGCAGTGTAACCATTCTACAAAATCAAAGGCTAAATACACATAGAATCCATTTATTGTTCATACATATTTTATTGAACCTTAAAGAATAATTAACATACGTTTGGATACATTAGGTCATATTCTTATTTCATTTGTACATAAACGAATACAGAGATTCATCTTCATTGACAGATTTCAAAGGAACATGATGACAAGTCTGTACATATGTGTTCATCGGAAAATCATTTCTGTATACATCACATTCATCTGGATATTCAATCATTATGCGATCATTCTCAGCTTTTATTCTTTCGAACTAAGAGATCGTTAAAACAATATGTATTAAGCATATTCACTTCTCATATTTAACACACAATGTGGACAAAGTCATTTGATCGACTGATATATCAATGTGTTACATAACTAAATAAATTCTAAAACTCGAATTATAAATAAACAAACAAACCGCAGCTCATTTCATTTGCACCTAGAGTCAATTGTATCAGTTGAAATATAAGAAGTATTCCACCAATTCGAATACTACTCCAACTATTAGATCTAATTAGGAACTAGATGATTTATTGTTTGAATATGAAAACTAAACAAACTAAGCATCTGACATTCATGATGAAGGATACATGCTTATTTCATCTATACAACATTTACGAGATTATTTTCATCACGAAAACATTTGCGATAAAACAGTAAATATCTGCTAAAATCTGAACCCCCTGTGTTTGTAGGCACATACAATGTCACATCTAGCAATGACATGCTCGACACTAATCTTTGAAATTTTAAATATCGATAGTTTTCTTTTTTGCAGATGAAACATTGAGCGCAATGCACCTGATACACTCGAATGGGAAGATATATTTCTATTTTGAGAACGTAAGTTGAGCACATGAATAGATTATTCATGCATATCAGTACTGTCAAATACATTGAAATATATTGAAAAGTATAAAAGGACACCAACATTTTGTATTGTGAATATAGACCTTATGAAACTATTCACAATCCGTTCATGACACAGTTTATTCTGGCACTTTTTAAAATAATGAACAACAAGGAAGTGATATAATATGTAAAGAAATTCTGATACCTTCGAGCCAATCTAGGACAAAGAATGTTTGTCAGAATTCCTTACGTGAACGGTGATTTTCAGACTTTCATAGACCAGTTTTGAGAAACGTTCATAATGGAATATTTCAAGAGAGAGATTTTGTTAAAATCCTGATCGCTTCTCAGATTCTATTTGATCGAATGTCACTATTTACAACTTGATCGATTCGCTATAAAATAAATATTGGATGACTAGAAATGGCTAATGAGATGATAAATTTTATGAGTGTTTCACTCAATCCGTCTTGTTTGTTTGGAGGTAATCAGAACAAATTGTGGAATGAATACTGTTGAGAAATGAACGGCAATTTTTATAAGTAGGCACATAAACACAATTCCACAACAGAACAACAAATTCACCTTCAGCGACATTGCAGTTATTCACGATCATACTTCTCCCAACAGACGTAGATGTTCATCTTATTATGTATAGCCTCATTCCATGATAAATAAATCGTTCACCTTACTTCATTGAAGTTGTCAACTGAGGTGAGTCTGAATATCTTCGTAAATTAGATGGAGTATATTTCTTAGGGAGCCGACGAGATCAGTATGCTTACTGTAAGTGTATTTATTTGTCTTTGGATAAGATAATGTGAATGACGACACATTGCTTCAATGTTTGATTGGTTTTGATATAGGTTGTTGTGTATTGACAGATCTTGACTCAGACTTCCATTACTTCTTTTCAGATTCCTAGAGGACTTAAGGGAGACGATGTTCGACCGAGGATTTTATATTATATCTCGTGTGGAATAGATGGTAACAAATTTTGTTTACCTTCTAATTTACATTGAATGACATGATTATTCATATGTTAGCTTGATGTTACCTACTGTTTGTACACGATCATCACTATGTCAACGTGAAAGTTTTCTGTAATTTATAATGGTGACCGAATTTGTGTTTCTTACAGTCCACAATATACAGTTGGTTTTTGTTTGTACAATAAAGCGATGGAAGTGTCGTTGAAGTTCTGAGGAAAATTGTGTGAAACAGAATCCGAATAATTTAGGCAAACTCACTGTCCTAATGTCATTGTGTATTGATATTTCAACGTCAATTCGGTGTTTAGAAATCTTGAAGCAACATTCAAGTGTCACATGTAATAAAATTTCATAATCGAAACTCATCCTGAAAATAGTTTGTCTTTTGTATTGATGCCAAAATATCCATATCCTCTATTCAACAACCGTCATCCTCGTTGATATTGCAAAGCAGATTTCAGTTGTTGTGATTCAATCGGAATTGTATTGTTTAATCTTTTTATGCTAAGCTCCATCAAAGTGAATTTCAAGATCCACGTCATCTGACGTTTGCCTTACTTGGTATACTGAGTAATAGAACTAAGATGTGTGAATGTCTTCATCACGAATTTGCGGATAGATATTTGGAGAAGTCTTCTGTATAGTCTTAACGATCGAGACAGGAATAAATGAACGAGAATACTAGACAGATGATATATCTACTCATTTATTCACTCACCCACTAATGGACAGTCAAACTAGCAGCCTCTCACTATTGACTATTTCTGAAAACACTTGTAACGAGATAAACATACTATTTCTGTAGATGTTGCACTGACATTTTATTGATACAAATCAGGAATTTGACCATATCATTTTTCAGTTAGTGATTGAACATCGGTCACTTTCAGAATTTTAGGCGATTTAGAGCATATTTCATAAGGTTGTTATTTGACCATCATTGGATCTGTAACCAGATAATAAACAATTTCTTATTTTGATCGCCTCAAAAAAGAACAGACAACATGTTATATTCAAAATGGAAATCCGAATTTCAACTGTCTTCTTCTGTTCAATTATTCAATTTAGATCATAATGGGCCTGAAGCAAATGTTCCTTCTCAATGGATCACAAGTGGAACACTAGTGGAATATGAAGTTCTCGGGGGTATGTCAAACCTTATTTAATCAGAGTTGACTATTTTCACACTTGAATGCATCACCTTCATTTCATAAAATTGGAAATTTCATGTATGATTTCATACAGTTATTAAATGATATCAAGCCATCAGTCTCAAATGACGTTACACCAAATAACGACTGACTGTTGAATATTTAAAATGATTATAGACACATTTTGAATTACAATAGAAGTATTCAGTTTGATGAAATTCACTTGAAAAAAATGTCGCAAGACGATGGATGAGATGATATCAGTCAGTTATTTGATTTTTATTTGGTACATGCAACATCGAATTTCACCGAGGAATTGACATTAAACAAACATTTCATGATACCGTAATTGCCTTGCAAACAATAGTTTAATTTCCAAAATCTTCACTTTATCCTACTCATCGATGGTATGAACATAATGCAAAATAAATTTTCTCTCTCAGTACAACTGACGTTCGTGCATCGGCTTCTAAGTAGTCAGTTAGAAAGAAATAACAATGTTTTTCTCCATTTTGCATATGAAAACATGGCATACAGGAAACATTTCAATCATGAAGCAGGAACGAGTTTCGTTGACCGTCTAGCGTGTACATTTCTTTTCTAATATTAACAGTCATTGACATCCGTGACATTCGCCTGACAAATTTCATCGTTCAACATGCAACGTGTTTCAGGAAATGTGAATGACATTGAAAGTGTATTGAATTTCGGATTGAGCAATGTGTTGACAAATGCCCAGAGAATGAAATACTTATTGAGTTAGAAATACATTTGTTTTTGTAATTCATTTACCTTTTGTTTCATAACTTGAAATGCAATCACCTTCTTCTTTTCACTGAAGATTGTCCAAAACACAATTCGTTTGCAGCATGTCATGATGCAACAACATCAAGCACAAAGTGTCTTTGGTGTGAGAAAGCCAATGCATGCATTACTAGAAGTGATAAGGACGTTCATGACTTCAAAGTAAATGGTTGCCAGGTTGAAGTAAGCAATTAGTAGACCTCAAAGATTGTTCTTAATATTACAATATTCCATATTGCAATCCTTTTTTTCGGAACAACATTTATATTGTTACGAATAAGTAGTGAATTCTTGTGTACCACAAGTGCATAAATCACAGTAAATTATACGATATTGAAGCACATATGAATGCAATGCTTTATTTCCATGTGGACATTCAATAACGAATAGAAGAGTTGTTTAACAGTAATACCTGGAAAGGAGCTAATTCTTTAGCTCATAGAATGTGTAGTGATTCCCTATTGTCAATGTTTCCACTGAACCAACAACTCTAGCAACTACTGAAACTGATCTAATAAATGAATCGACGAAGACTAATCCATGCACTGAATCACATTTGGTAAATATTTGATAATTTTGTAATCATTATACTATTTCGTTCATTTCAGAACATGACCACAGATACAACAACTCTAGCAACTACTGAAACTGATCTAATAAATGAATCGACGAAGACTAATCCATGCACTGAATCACATTTGGTAAATATTTGATAATTTTGTAATCATTATACTATTTCGTTCATTTCAGAACATGACCACAGATACAACAACTCTAGCAACTACTGAAACTGATCTAATAAATGAATCGACGAAGACTAATCCAAGCACTGAATCACATTTGGTAAATCTTTGATAATTTTGTAATCATTATACTATTTCGTTCATTTCAGAACATGACCACAGATAAAATTGAAGACACTGCGGAAAGAAAATCACCGCAATACGTGTATATCGTTGTACCATTAATTATAACTTTCCTTATTGTTTGCATTGGTTGTGGTATTTGGCTATGGTTCCACAGAAGGAAGAGAGTTTATCCATAGTCCCCACAAACAGCGTGTCAATTGTTTTTATCAAGTTCACTTTGTTATTTTCATTTTGTAGTTTAGTAAACACACTTTCTATTCTGTTATTCATTCCAATACATTGAAGATTGTTTCATGCAACCGCATGTCACATTGATGATTGTTTATGTAATGACTGATGTCACTTTGTTGCGAGAATATTAAAATATAATTTTTTGTATTTATGTCATTGTTTTCATTCAATACAAACATGGGTAATTTCATAAGAGATTACAACATTGCATTTGTCAATTAACACTATCGTGTATACATGATTATGTGACCATTAAAATCAGCCAACACTCCATTGTAAATATCCATCCCGTTAAAGTCTCAATACTGAGAAATATCATTCGAAATTGACATTGTTCATGGTTTTAAAATGAAATGTCGGAATGCGGCATCAATATTTAACAAAGCACCTCAATCCTTCGTGATTTGAACTAATTTTATATGGTCTAGCTGATACTCAGGTATGATTGGAAAAAAGATGTAAAGTGAATGATGAACGAGTAACAGTTCTGTCGTACCATTGGTAATAAGATGAGAGATTTGAAAGAAACACACACTGAAGTGTTTGCGTCAATGATTGATCACATTATTAAACACAACTTGGCTAATAATCGGTCCTATTCTCATGGATTTGTGAGAAACTGGTCGACAAACATTCATTTGCATTACGTGTTCGAATGTGCTCGTTAGTGTTTAGGACTGAAAAGTGTTCAATTTTTTCACGTTATGTGTGGATCATTTGCGAGTCGCTAAAATAAAAGCAGAGTTTGTTAGTGGCCAGCAATGAAATCCATGACACGTACCACTTCGTCACGTTTGAGACCCGTTAGCTAGCTGAATCTGCATCACAGTATTGATATGTCACTGCTTTATTCATAATCCATATCGTTTATTTCGAAAATCGTCGCGTCATCCCCTAAGCTACTCAGTATGGATACCCAATGGCTCCTACAAACAACTTCAGTGTAGTATATATAATAAGGTGAACACAGACATGATAACTCTTTGTCCTGTGGCAGTCTGCATTCCCAAAACTCATTTCTTCTCCGTGATGCTGAATGCTTGAGATGTGACACAAGTTGTCAGATTATGATGGTATGTTAAACTACTGTTCATTTCGTTAATGATGATTCCAAACCGCGTTATTAAATCTTAATAAGATTGGAGCATTTAATAATAATAATGCACATCTAATCATGATGTTTAAGGTACTTTTCCCCATAAAACGGCGATTATATACCTCTTTTGGTTTGTTCCATAATTCGATTGTTCACAAACGCAGTATACAGTTTCGTTATTTTATACGAAACGTTGACTTTACAAAGTCACAAAGTGAACCTGCCTTCAATAGTTTTCAAAGAAGATTCCGATGCTTTGATTGAACATGTGGAGATAGGCCTGACAGTCTTATTTTGTAAATAGTGTTCAATGATATTTGTATTTATTTTGTCAACCTTCCACTGTATGTATATTTAACATTAAATGACAGGAATCAGAGCAACCACCAGACTGACTACTCAGCGTTTTGTGTGGCCAAAGATCAATTCAGATATAAAACGATGGACACGAAGCTGTTTACAACGTCAACGCAGCAAAATTCAGAAGCACACGATCAGTCCCGATGGCAATTATCCCCTGCCAGAACAACGTTTTCAACATATCCATCTAGACATAGTTGGTCCACTACCACCATCTTATTCATTCACACACATCCTCACTGCAATGGACAGATTCACAAGATGGACTAAAGCATGCCCTATTACTGACACTTCCGCAGAAACAATAGCCGGCGTATTCCTTGACCGTTGGATGGCAAATTACGGAGTACCTTCTATCGTCACTACCGACCGTGGTTCCCAGTTTCAGTCTATCTTATTTCTGGAATTCACAAGACTTCTGGACGTGAACCACATCAAAACAACAGCCTATCACCCAGCAGCTAATGGTTTGGTCGAAAGATTTCCCCGCCAATTAAAAAGCTCGCTGATGGCACAAGATGATACAACAAAATGGAGTGACGCATTACGACTCCGACTTCTGGGAATTCGTTCAACCATAAAGGAAGACATTGGATGTACAGCTGTAGAGTTAGTTTATGGTACAACTCTAACGTTACCTGGTCAACTAGTCAACTATGAACCTACAACGCCAGGGGATGCTGCTCACTTCGCAAGTCGCCTATTACAAACGATGCAGAATATTAAAGCAATATCCCCTCGTGAACACAACAATCGAGTCCGACTTGATAAAAACTTTGAAACGTGCAAATTTGTCTTCGTCCGAGTAGATGCGGTTAAAAAACCATTGAAACAACCATATGAAGGTCCATATAAAGTAATTAAACGCACACAAAAATATATCATCATCAACCGAGATGGCAACAAACAGACTATTTCTCTAGAGAGAATAAAACGTGCTTTCTGTGAAGCTACTCAAGTCAAGCAAGACAACGCTGTTGACAATCAACCCCACTCACCAGCGACTGAGAAACCAGTGAAGAATAAAGAACTTAATACTAAGCCTTCTTGTTTAACACGCTCCGGTAGACCTATGAACAAACCCAAGCGTTATGTCCATTTCGTCGATTGAAATAAAAAAAACAAAACAAAGCACACACCTACCTATGTCACACACTACTAATTTCACCCAAACAAAATTTTTTTCCTTTTCACATTTTTCCACAATTATTCATACGTTTTGTCACATTTATTATTTTTTTCTATACAAAATTTTTTGTTACTATAATGAACAAGTAAACACTATTTAATTACCCATTTATTGTACCAACAACAACAAAATACATCAACAGTTCATTTTTTTTTGGGGGGGGGGTAGTCATTAGCAGTTTTGCACATTATTATTATTATCATTGTTAACCAACCAAGACATTAGATGACAGTGTCTTCATTTGTGTGTGTGTGTTTATTATGCTATGCTACATCTCTGCTACATGTCATACTCATCTTCACAATTTTGTTAGCTAGAACTGTAAATATTATTTTTGTATACATGCATATATCATATCCTTACAATTTTCTTTTATTTATTATGACCAATGTTACCTCCGGACACTCTGGGGGGAGCTATGTGGAGATAGTCCGGACAAGCTTATATTGTAAATAGTTTTCAATGTTATTTGTATTTATTTTGTCAATCTTCCACTGTATGTATATTTAACATTAAATGACTGTAACTGTTGTTTTAGTAAATGACCTTGAACACATTTTCCGTTGTGTAACTACACAGCGTGACATATGGTTGCTTGCTAACAAATACATTGCTACACACACAAGCTCATTGTTCTATTCTCACACCTTATCGAGTCAATCGCATTCTAAATCGAATATTATCCACACTTTAGACTGCTGTGCCATTTCTATTACATCCTACGTCAAAGAAACTTACTGGAGTCATATTTATCTCATAAATGAGTTATTACTCATTTATAATTGTGGATTTTTAGGACCAAAGCTCAACGGAACACGCAACAACTAGCTGATTTAAGTATCGTCCCTGAACTTTTATTTTGTGTTACTAATCTATAAATTTCATGGCTGATTTGACAGCAACTATCACTCTTCGTGGACTATTCAAATATAATTCCCATCCGTTTGATTTAAGTTGTTCTCCAGCCATATTTCATGAAGTAGTCCAACGTGTAATTGATCGTCTTAAAAGTGTTGACGTTTGTCCAGATGATCTCAATCGTTATGGTTTTCATAAAATATCTCACGGTCAGTGACATACTACTCTCTTCGTAGTCTACTTGAGAAAAAATCCTCGTTAAGTCGAATGATGTTTCATTTTATGTGTTCGGTATTGAATGTCTTGGATATTAAGCTGAGATTAATGATTCTAGACCAGATATGAGGCGATAAGCTTCACTTACAATTTCATCATCTCTAAAAAACCCCACACAATCTTATTAACCAGCAGGTGCTCTTCATTATTAATCGCTTTTCATTTCTGATTTTCTTTATCGTACAATCTCTCTACGTTGATACTTGAGGTATGTAATATGGACTCTCACAACAGTTTGATATTGTGATCTGAAACGTTGATTTCCGGTATGCTGTGCCAAGATCGATGGGTGATGCACCACACCTGATGGAATCACTGAATTTAATTGATCAGTCACTTCTTCACAATCAACATGTAGATCATCATCGTTTTGTAATTTGTATCGATGATCATTGTTTACTCGATTTGAGTAGGAATTATGTGAACTCGTATCCTAAATCAAAGTCACACCTTCCTGTTAATTAGTATCGTGGACTATTAGTCTTTGGTGATATCTAGGCACTGTGGCTGTAGTGAGTGAGAACTCAGGTGTGAATGACCAGTTTATTGTTAGTTGCGGAATCACAGAGTGTCTTCATATGATATTAAAACCACACATTCCACACTTCTCTTGCACGTCCTCCGTCAGTTGACTCTCACTAACTTTATTGTTCTTTTATTCTAAATGAGTTCACCTGTGTTCAGTTTGAAACAGTAACCTACAAAAACAATGACAGATGGTCGCACAATATCGTGAATTGGTTGAAGTTAAACGTGAACACAATTGAATGCTTCTCAGTGACAAGAGACTGAACGTTCCCTCAAGAATGAAGGACTTAGATTCGATTTCTGTTTTCATGATTGTCAATAGGCAATGTTATGGGGTCTCGTAATACAACAAACAGGCTTCTGGATGATTCCGGGTTTTTATTACAGGTCCACAATTTATCTGTCCATGATTTCAATCAAAAATCATTTATTCAGCAATCCATCTTGTTTCATTAACAAAGCGTCACACATTGTGTTTATCGTAATCATTTTTGTAGACTATTTGAAGAATTAAAAATTTCGTTTCATGATGATTCTGACTGTGATATTTCGGTTTGAAATTTCATCCATACCACTGACTGTGGAATATTTTATCTATAAATATTGTGAAAATATTTCCGTAGTACGTTACTCGTGAAGTTCACATTGTGTTCACTACAACACCTTTGCTTCGTTATTCGAAAAATCTGTCAAGTAAAGTACACTAACAATTCGTTGATCGGTCAGTATTAGGTCAAGCACCATTGAACGCTAACATCAGCCTATTCAATCCTTTTATTACAAGGAAATCGTTTCACAAACACTTTTGACAATCAAACGTCTATGAATACTTATTTATAACTGTTGCATTACTAGAGATCACGGGCGATATCCAAACCGAGAATTCAACAGTTCTTTTATAAGTACAACGAGTTTAAGGTGTTACGGTTACTTCGTCAGTCGAAGTTTGTTCAAAGCACAACATTATTCTCAGACTGATGTACCCATCTATATATATTGCGTGATATTTTTGCAGGTTCTAACATTGGACAACATATCTCATAATGATGAAATAACCGCTTACATAGTGAGCACTCAGATTATCATTCTTAGTGTGAAATTACTAGTCCTGTAAAGTATCACAGCTTTTATCCTTCCAGTTTTAATAAACGTTTCTAAATTGATTACTTTCGCTTTTCACTCTTCTCTTTATCCAACATTGATTTCACATAGGATAATTCGTTTACACAACACTTGTCCTCGATGTTTTGAATGAATTAATACCTCTTTTAAGATCCATTTTGGAGGATGTGTGTGTGTGTGAAAATCCATCAATATATACACTTGTAGTTTGTTCCTATTGTTGTTCGTGTAGTTGTACATTTTGTTATTCCTTTTGATTCCATTTGAGTTGGTCATATAGTCATTATAGTTTTTATTTTTCTTACGCCTTCACTAAGTTTCCGTGTTTCTTCGTGAACTGCATTTATGTTGTGTTTACTCGATACTAAGTCTTGGCAGCAGACACACTGGTTTGCTCCTCCATTTTTATTGTGTTGCTTGTATTGACTGGAATTGTACATTTTTAGGTGTGAATTGAAGCACACCTCCATAATTCGAAACACTCTGTATTATAAAGCAATCAAATAGTATCTTTTGAATGAATCTGTGCATGATCTAGCCAGACAAGATGGAATAACATTGAAATGTTGCGATTGGTAATTTATTGGGCATCCTTTATCAACTTCCTTATTTATTGTAATTTAAATTTGATTGATTGAACAATTATTGGCTGAATAGCTGAGTGGTCATATTTGTTTAGGTGATAGGGTATATTTAAGTTTATAATGAATTTCAGAACCGTCATTTTACCCGATCACATTGTTTTGCTTTCAACCGGGAAATGGTGCGTATCTAACCCACCTAAACAGTTATTCTTCAGTCCAAACCTTAGTTTGCATCTAACACTTCCAAGAATTTGTTCGTTCATTAAAATGAAGTGTCATTCCACTTATTAAAACAAAATTTATCTGCCAGAAAATTGACGAAGTTATAGAAGATGATTTAACGTCATTCAGATTTTCTCTTAATCGAGTGTTAGCGTTAATTCTGGCATTGACTGATGGAATATATATGAGACATTTCTCTTCCTAACAAAACTTTAAACAGCATTAGAATATTGTCAGAGTGGATATCCGTTGAAATTGCAGTAATTTTAATATTTTCATTCATGAGTATTATACTAAACGGCCTTCTGGTGAGTCCAGGTTTTCAATAGTGGCCTAGCCCAGATTGATTCATGGATTCAAGCATTGTCACGTTCACCATTGTAGTTTAATTTAACATCACTCGAGAGAAACACTGCATGTTTTACGATATGCAACTCATCCAGTATATGTTAATCTACCAGAAGTGTGACAAAACAGGAAACGCAAAAAGACTTATTGTAGCGACCCAACAACCAATATTCGGTTGAAACAACGGACTGATGAACCCAAAATTTATTCGATTAGACCAAGTTACGTTCCTCTATATAGTTCACAACGCGTTTTTGAGATACTCGTATTATATTATATCAAAACGTCAATCCCCTCAAGATTACAGATATTTCATACTGTCAAGTTCTACATATTTTAAGTAGTTGGATAATCACGGCCCTCTACCGATTGGCACCCACCATTTGTCATAAATAAATGATAGGTCCATACACATCATGTTAAGTGAATATCGAACCAATTAGGAAGGTTGTGCAGTAATTCTAAAAGTATTTTATGGAAATTATTCACTTACAAACAGATCACTTAAGCGTAATCCTAGAATGACATAAAAAAATTAGTGAGACATTTTCATAATTAGATAACTATAATGAATAAGGGATATGTTGATATGGAGAGCTAAACAGAAGTAGTCTAAGGCGAAGGTTAAACAAAGCCAATCAGTAATCACCTGAAAGACATTTTCATTTGATTGTCTGTGAAATGGATCAATTTCACAAGGATTAGAGTGGTATATATATATATATATATATATATATATATATATATATATATATATATATGAATGTATACAGATGATAGTTTTTCTTGATTAAAAAGCAGCATTTGACCCTGTGGTCCGAGAGGTTCTGTCACAGTCTGTCATTGAAAGGCGCACCTCAGAAGTACATAAACCTTGTGAAGGCTTTTCACTCGAAAACTACTAATCGAGTCAGAGTTTATGGCGAACTGTCATCTGATTTTGCAGCATCAAGTGTTGACTGTCAAGGCTGTTTTTGCATTGAACTGTCTTCAGACAAACTCCTCATTTTAATATGAATATAACATAACTCTATTAAAGTATGAATTGAGGAACGTTAAATTTGAACTTTATTTCTGAATAATATTCTATTTGTTAAGAAATATGATAGAACGGGTATTGAATAGATCAGTATTGAGGTATGTTGATGATACCTCCATCGTATGAAATAATCAGAAACATGCGACAAATCTGCTAACGTTTTTCAACGGAGCCCATCCAAATATCGATTTCACTACGGATTATGGAAGAGAAAAAAACTCTCATTTTCTCGACATGGCGATAAAATGAAGGAAAGATGATACGGTTTAACTTTTTTTATATGAAAGATACATAGATTGGGAGTTACCTCAATTTGAATAGCTTTTGTCCAATCAAATACAATAAAGGCACTGATCAAAACACCGTTTGACAAAACAAAAAGAATAGATACTGCCGATACACTAGAAGAGGAATTTATGAATGGTAAAAATTGCATTGACAAGAATTTATCCTACAGCAAAAGTGATTGTCCTGTCCAAAACAACGTGTTCTTTAACTCAATCAAAGGTCGACAAGTAGCCTTTTCATGTCACCACCAACTGTTTATAAAAATTAACATGTATCTTCCCAAACAGTCGAATTGCTAGAATAGAAAGGAGAGTCTAAGTAAGATTCAAAAAGCATATTCCGAAAATTTTAACATCAAATAGCCATCGCATGTCATCTATTTGACACAGGACACGAAGTTGATACACTGAAGTTTTTCTAAGTAATTAATAAACAATCAAGCTTAAACATTCAGATCTATGTATACAAAAATAGACAGTAATAAATCTTTTATTACCCCGGTAACAATACCCCTACCCCTTTTTATTGATTTATTGCGTCATTATTCCAACTATTTTTGAAGTTTAAATTACATAAGCAATTGATCTTAATTCATACTTCCTTTATTACCATTAATCTATTTTCATGAGTTCTAATCACTATTTCAATGTTCTGGAACTTTCCGTCTCAACGCTATCGGCTTATTTGCTACACCATAATACACATTTATTCATCGTTCATCACCTTCTTATGCATAAATATGTCAATATCTGTAATCATGTTGAATTTTAGATATGTCAGGTTGTAAGCAACTGATGAGAACCTAACGAAATCGAACGAATTCATTTCTTATTTTGCACCAATCATTGTTATTGCTCTCTTTTGGATAACATACAGTATCTTAGAAACAGCATAAAAAATTTGTTTAGATCTTTCTATCACTATGATCATATCTGCATGAACATTTTTATTTGATCAGATGGTAAAGTCAATGAACTGTTCCCCCTTACAAGCCTTAATGTTAGCTGATTTAATCATTCAATGACTAGTTCAGTTTTCTATGTATATACATCTATGTGTCTGAATCTTTTCATTACATTCGTCTCTTATTTTGGCTGTGTTCGCTCGTTGTCATTCGACTGCATTTGTATTTCTTCTTGAATACACTTTACGTAATTGTGACATAGAGAAGTGTACTGTACAATGTTAGACTGTAGTCAATAGTTGGTATTGCATTCCTGAAATTCATGCATCTCAGAAAGTCATTTAATAACAGTCATTTAGACCAGTGACATAAGAAGCCTTAAAATTTATCTCGAAAATTTTGAACGACAGAATTAATGAAGCGTAAATGAAAATGTAACGCCGATCTCCACGGTACAATCTTATTTCTAAAATCAACGTACTACCTCTCAACTTTCATTATTCTGATGGATTATAATTATTGTTGTGGATTGATATTATCCTCATACTCATTACACCTACTTCATCCTGTAAACATTTTTGATTAAAATGTAACATTACTAACCATAATAATAAGCTATGAAATTTTACATACAATCGATATTGTGGTATTTAATGGAGTAAGTCTGTTCTATTTTATGAAATTACAGCATTTGTTTATTGTTGTGGTTTCTCTCTGTCTACTTTTCTCCTTCGCCTATACATCCATATATATTCCTTTTCATAAACACGCCTTAGGAAAATGCAATCAATACGTAGTTGCATTACTTAACGGTAAATGACAGGATTGAAACACTGAGGAAGATGATAAGCTTTTTTTATTCCACAAGTAGACAAAGTTGATGCAGAATGATAGATCGAAAAATATGACCAGGGAATAGATCGTGCACCATGAGTCGATCGTTCTTGTAGATACGCTTAGCTCACTCAATATGCTTGCGCTTTCGAACGTGTAGAAAAATGATTAGAAAGTTTAAATGCTCTTGTGGATTTGATATAAATATATGGGAAATCGATCCCTCAGCCTTTTGACGACCACTGTTTCAGCTGCTGTATCTACGGTAGACTGTCAACTATTGTTCATCTTGTACCGAACGATATACGCACAGATCTTTATCGATAGAATAAAGAAATTAGCGTCCAGCCTTCCATAAGTGAAGAGAGATGAAGCATTACAGACCTTGGTTTTACTTGCTGATTCCAAACGAAATGAATGAGCAATCAGTGGTCAATCCACTGAGATAGGAGATGTTATTAGTAGTCCGTTTCTATAAATTTAGCTATAGCTAAAATACAATGTGATACATATATAAAAGTCTGTTACCAGTGTTTGACCAGCTGCAATGTTACGGTACAATAATGTAGATCTATGATGCACAGTTGAACAATATACAAATACAGGTAACCACGCGAATGGAAAGTCATGAAGATTGGACCCCAGAGTTTTATAAATACCACAAGAGTGATTGGTTTCAATTGATTTTCCTTAAGAGAAGTAGTAATCTTCTATAACATCAGAATTCTAATCATTTTGTCAGTCACATGAACAGTTTATTACGAAGCGAAATATTTCATTCTAACTCAGATTTATATTACACCCACTAAACAGAATAGAGTATAGACAATACCATATGATCTCATTATGAGATGGAATGAGGTGATAATTGACAACAAAGTATGATCATTAGTGTTTCTATAAATAAAAGAGGTCACAACAGATATGTTTGTTAAGAAAAAGCACACGTTGTTTACACTGAAATTGAAGAAAGAGTAATCAATTCTACTTTGAAAATGTAATCGGATGTAAGTGAAATGATGATAGAACGTTGTGTGATCTATTGAATGCTGTGAATTGGACAGAATTCCTGAATTCTTATATCATATTCCTAAATGTACACAGTTCAGAGGTGTTTGTTTCATTAGCAAGAGTGACATATATAAGACGATCAGTGTGTGCTACTTCGATCTCCGGTGGACTCAATAAAGCTGGTCTATTCAAGAGTTGCTTGAAGTATTCCACCCATCTATTCCTCTGATCTTCAATCTCATTGATTGACTTGAATACTTTGTTCTTTACCGGTCACCCTGGTTTACTATATTTTCCTGCCAGTTTCTTTGTCGTTTCGTATAGTTGTTTCATGTTTCTTGCAGCTACGGCTTCATCTACTCTGGTTGCCGGGTGCTCCACGTACTTTTGCTTGTTGGCTTTGATGCACCTCTTCACTTGCTATTTTGCATCCGTTTATTCAGCTCGGTCATTGATTTCCTATGTTATTGTTCGGCTGTTGTTATTTGGTTTCTCACCGTTTTTTATTATCTTGAACTGTCTGATTCTATGCAGTGTTATCCATAGAGATCCGTGTAACTTTGTGAATACATTTTTGGTGTGATGTCATGATGTCTATAATAAGTTTGTTAAATGCACATAGATTTACAAATCTCTCTCCATTTCCATTTCTTTCTCCCGGTCAGTCAATGTCGTTCTATGAAATTTTCAAAGCCGGTGTTATACATTCCTACTTTGGCGTTCAGGCCTCCAATGAGAATGATCAGGTCTTTTGACGAGAAATTCTCCATAATCGATTGCACAACATCGAAAACTCGATGTTTGTCATTGTCGTTCAGAGTTCGTATGCTATAATTCATTTTGTGTGTTTGGCATACTCTTAGCGACGTTGCATTCTGAGCTATTGAAATGCTGACTTTATATTAAACCCTCCTCATCAACTTGGACATATGATCGGTAATCGTTGGAAGGAAATATGAAACAGCTTTACGATACAACGAAGAAACTAGCAGGTAAGTACAGTAAACCAGAGAGACCGGTCAAAGACAATGAAGGCAAGTCAATCACCGAAATTCAACAACAGCGGTAGAATACTTCGAGAAACTCCTGGATAGGCCGGCTCCAATTAATCCACCGGACATCGAAGCGGCACACACAGATCTTCCCATAGACGTCAACCCACCAACGAAGGAAGAAATGAGAATGGCCGTCAGACAAATGAAGAACGGAAAAGCAGCGGGTCCGGACAACATACCAGCTGAAGCACTGAAGTCAGACATCAAAGCAACTACAAACATGCTTCACCTTCTATTCAAAAAGATTTGGGAAGAGGAACAAGTGCCGATGGACTGGAAAGAAGGACACCTCGTCAAGATTCCAAAGAAAGGAGATCTGAGCAAATGTGAAAACTATAGAGGCATTACACTGCTGTCAATACCAGGGAAGGTCTTCAACAGAGTTTTGCTGAACCGGATGAAAGATGCAGTAGACGCCCAACTTCGAGATCAACAAGCTGAATTCCGTAAGGATCGATCATGCACAGACCAAATTGCAACACTACGGATCATCGTCGAACAATCAGTTGAGTGGAACTCATCACTATACATCAACTTCATTGATTATGAAAAAGCATTCGACAGTGTGGATAGGAGGACATTATGGAAACTTCTACGACACTAGGGAGTTCCTGAGAAGATTGTCAACATTATCCAGAGCTCATACAACGGACTACAGTGCAAAGTCGTGCATGAAGGACAGCTGACAGATGCATTCCAAGTAAGGACCGTAGTCAGACAAGGCTGTTTACTCTTTCCCTTCCTCTTTCTTCTGGTGGTCGACTGGATTATGAAGACCTCGACATCTGAAGGAAAACATGGAATACAATGGACAGCTCGAAATCAATTAGACGATTTGGACTTCGCAGATGACCTAGCGCTCCTATCGCATACACACGAACAGATGCAGATGAAGACAGCCATTGTAGCAGCAGTCTCTGCATCTGTAGGCCTCAGTATACACAAAGGGAAAACCAAAGTCCTCAAATTCGAAGCGGAAAACAACAACCCAATCACACTTAATGGCGAAACTCTGGAAAATGTAGAGTCCTTCACATACCTGGGAAGCATCATCGATGAACAAGGAGGTTCAGATGCAGACGTAAAGGCAAGGACAGCATTTCTACAGTTAAAGAACATATGGAACTCAAAACAACTTTCAACCAATACCAAAGTAAGAATCTTCAATACGAACGTCAAGACAGTTCTACTGTATGGAGCTGAAACTTGGAGAACTACAACAACCACCGTCAAGAAGGTACAAGTATTTATAAATAGCTGTCTACGCAAGATACTCAACATCCATTGGTCGGATATCATCAGCAATAGCCTTCTGTGTGAGAGAACAAACCAACTACCAGCTGAAGAAGAAATTAGGAAAATACGATGGAAATGGATAGGACATACATTACGCAAGTCGCCAAACTGCATCACGTGGCAAGCCCTAACTTGGAATCCTGAAGGGAAGCAAAAAAGAGGAAGGCCAAAGAACACATTGCGTCGGATAATAGAAGCAGATATGAAAACGATGAATTACAACTGGACAGAGGTAGAAAGGATTGCCCAGGACAGGGTTGGATGGAGAAGGCTGGTGAGCGGCCTATGCTCCTTCACGAGGAGTAACAGGCACTATACCATATATATACCATATGATCGGTAATAACATTAGATGAGCTACAGGAATGACTTGAATAAAAATTTATGTGAATTGTCTAGTCAAAGCAGTTACATGTTAACTGCAGTCATCTGTCTCAAGTTATTACGAGTTCACTTAATCTGCGAACGAGAACAAAGACTCAGTGACCAAAGACCAATAAGCTATATATTCTAATGCGCATCAGCCCCGCTAACTACAGGAAGGAGTTGGACAGGTAGAAACCAGCGACAACAATAATCATAAATCAAACCATATATACATAAAGCACAAAACCGTCTTCGTGGAGACTTTCCAAATAGCATACCAAAAGACACAATGAACCAACAGCATTCAAGATATTTACCAACTGGGAAATACCACAGGAAGGTGACAAGAACGCGAAGAGAAAAAAATTAAAATCTTCTAAATAAAATTACAGAATGACGTCCTTTTCCAAATGAGTTCTGAAGATCTAACGTCCCCAACATCTGTAATAAGAATGCTTCTTTATGGGGAAAATCTATTTTAGTTCTGTAGAAAAATGAAGAAATATTTCAATGTCAATTGATATGTCTTAACGAATTCAGCCACACACAGGACTCCATTAAACTTCCATTAAAATATGATATCCAACCTAAATTAATGTTCATTGAAAGCATACACTTAGGTAATAGTCAAATGTGTTTATCCAGAATATGCGCTGATGATGAGTGTATCCGTCACAGTGATTGGTATAAAAAGATACACCGAACGTGCTGTCGATTTAATCAGGATTATTCTCCTTAGTCTCCTTCACCAATGATACACAGAACGTGACAACTAGTCGAGTTTTAAAGAATCAAATTTAATAATGGATGTTTCATAGATTGATAAATCATGGACGTGAAACTGGACCACCACGCCAACCATTTGAAATTAATTGGTGAATGGTTACAGTGTTTATTCTTAGCCGGAGTAAGACCATTTATGAATTGACAACCAGAACATTTGCTTTCACTTCATCTTCTTTTTAGCAAAGTAGTAATTATATGTAAAATGAGAATTTCACTCATCTTTGATGTCACTCAAATAAACAAACAACATTCATATGACACCCACGATACACAATAGAGAATACCATATTATCTTTTGATTAATGAGATAGACTGAGGTGATCAATGATAAACAAAGTATAATCATAAACAAGAAAGAGGTCAACACAAATATGTTTTTGTTCATTAGACAAACACGTTGTTGACACTGAGATTGAAGAAGGAGTAATCAATTTTACTTTGAAAATGTTAACGGATGTAAAGAGAAATGATGATAGAACGTGGTGTTATGTTAGATTCAGTGCGATGAATCAGATAGAATTCGCAATTGTTTTGCAAATCTTATTCCTCACTGCATACGATTTATTGGTTTGTGGTGTTTGTAAAAACTGATGATGCTTTTGTACTTGAGGACTGTTTGATTTCGAATTTCGAACACAATAAGTTCGTCTGTTCTCATCTAGCTGTCAAGCAATATATCTCAATCTTTATCAGGAAAGATGACTGGTGACTAGCGATGGAATCCATGATACGCTTTTCTCCTTTTTGTGAATCATCAGCTGGATATACCTACATCCCATAATTGATGTCACCTCTGTGACTCGAACCCTATATCATTCGGTTCATACGGCATTGTCTTATTCAATTAGTTTGATTTGGCAAATATTTCATTATAAATTGAACACGAACATGAAGTTCGGCTTCAGTCACTTCTGTTGGACATTACTGATTGATTTCTTTACTACTTATACAAATATCAGTAGCTTCAAACAGTGCATCAAAACACCATAGTACAATGCATGGTCTAATGCATACGAATGTTCAGATTAACTCAACTATACTATTAACATGTCGTGTTCCTGTTCACATTCAAAAAGATCTTGGGGAAAATCATTCAGAATATTAAGTGGAGTAGTGCAGCATACATGTCACAAGTTTCTTCATCATCATCATCATCATCATCATCATCATCATCATCATCATCATCATCATCATCATCATCATCATCTACGGCACCAGGAGCAGTTTGGCAAAATATCAATCCATATTGATTGCCAGATAAGTTGAAAATCATTGTTCACTAGGTGAAATATGGTTTTGGTTATGATCACGATACATTGAGACAAATATTTGATGAAAAGTATACACTGGTTGAATCTGAAGACGAATGTTAGTCATTACACATGGCCTTACCTTCCCGCAACAAAATACCTTTTTACAATGTTGACTGGTTTGTTCAAATATTCATTGTACTCACTTTTACTGTAAGTTTAGTTAGTTCGATAATTGTTTCTACTTTCTCCAATATGATGAATTATTGTATATATCGGTGGGATTGAAGCAAAGAACAAATTCGTAGTTAAACCCATAATCAACTGTATTTCAACGAGTTGTGATGTTTTATCATTTCAAGTGACTTATTGATTCGTTGCTCTATAATCATGGTCTCTTCAATGTAGTAGTAGTAGTAGTAGTAGTAGTTGTAGTAGTGGTAGTAGTAGTAGTAGTAGTAGTAGTAGTAGTAGTAGTAGTAGTAGAAGTAGTAGTAGTAAATTTCGATAGAACAATGAGAAGATGGATTTGCTCTGACAATTTTGATGTATTTGCGCTATACATTTCAAACAATCTGTTAACACATTTACCTGTCATGGCATTTTTATATGGAACTTTGTAAAGGTGAAACACTGCCAGTCACAACATTTGTTGGTAACACACAACGGACGTACGGCAAACGAGCTAGAAAACGTACTCTGCTTTGTAACTTTGCAAGCACACAGAAAAAGGAACGTCAAGACCGCCGGTTATTGACGACTGCAGTCACTGACCACAACCCTCAAGACAGTGGCCTTTTATATGTTACAGACATAAGAACCGGCACAAAGTTTTTAGTCGACAATGGGACAGGTGTTGGTGTTGTGCCGACCAGTGCACTCGAGAAAAACACAACTGACCCAAAACTAAAACTACGAGCATGAAACAAGTCTGGCATTAAGACGTACGGCGAAAGGAGGGAACAATTAAATTTTGATCCTAAATTTAATTTTTCGTGGAGTTCCTATAATCGTCACTGATTTTCTTCAAATCCACAAAATATTGGTTGACGTCAGAAATAAGAAAACTTGTCCTTGCCGAACGGAGTAGAGAAATTAGAAGTACCATAACATTCCAATTCATCCGGACGATGTTTTTTAAACAGCCAATAATACCCCCTATGTACTATACGAATTCGTTCGCATGCCTTTCGGACTGAGGAATGCTGCACAAAGTTTCCAGCGTTTTATTAAATAAGTGGTACGGAGCTTACCGTTTGTACATGCTTACATAGATTACCGACTTATACGAAGCAAAGAGGAAAATGAACATCCAACTCATCTGAAAATGTTTCTTGAGAAGGTACACGAGTATGGGTTGGGAGTCAACTCTGACAAAAGTGAGTTCGGAAAACAATCCCTCACGTTTTTAGGTCATGTGCTTGATAATGAAGGCATTAAACCAGTTCCTGAGGAAACACAAGATATCAGAAATTATCCTTTACCTGATTCATTCAAGAAACTACGACGTTTCCTTGGGATGATCAACATTTACAGACGTTTTATCCCCAAATGTGCAGACATAACAAAACCGCTAACTGATTTCTTAAGGGGACGAACTGAATCATTGGCAATGACACCACAAGCAATTCAAGCATTAGCACAGAGGCATTACCCGTACGACGAATGGTTGATGCACCTTTAGTAGTAATGACCGACGCTTCTAATGTAGCAGTAGGTGCTGTACTTCAGCAACGTGTCAATCAACAATGGCAACGCCTTGCATTTTTCTCAAAGAAGCTAAACACAACGCAAACAAAATATAGCACATTCGGTAGAAAACTGATGGCTATCTACTTAGGCATAAAACACTTCCGCCATATGTTAGAAGGTAATTCTTTCACGATATATACTGATCACAAACCTCTAACTAAGTTTTCGATGCGCAATCATGATAAATGCAGTCCGAACGAAATTCGTCAACTAGAATTCATTTCATAATTTGCAGCTTATATACCCTATATTAAAGACAATGCAAATCAAGCAGCAAATGCACTATCGAGAATAAATATCAATGCCTTCTCGATCCTTGATATAAATTATCAAGAAATGGCAAAGCAACAAAAGCTCTATACGGAGCTGCAAAAACTGTTGCAGTCTAAGGTAACGAAATTATTGTTTTAAAACATCCTCATAAACAACAAGGGCACTTTAATTTGTGATACCTCAACAGGTAAACTCGCCCCTTTGTACCTTATGGTATGAGACGAAACAATTTTGAGAAATTACACAATATATCTCATCCAGGTATAAAAGCCACTGTAAAGCTTGTCCCTGATAGATTTGTATGGCCAAACATAAAGAAAGACGTACGAAAGTGGTCGCGGGAATGCATCCAATACCAAAAGTCAAGAGTACATAGCCACATCATACCCCCTACAGGAAGTTTTACCGCCGTTGGCGCCAGGTTCGACCACATTCATATCGACATTGTAGGACCGTTACCAATTTCTAATAGTTACAAGCATATATTAACATGTCCAGTGCTTCCAGGTTTTCAATGGTGGTCTAGCTTCATGACTCATGATTTAAAAACCTGTGAAATGTATAGACAGATTTACGACATGGCTCTTAGCTGTTCCGTTAAACGACACGTCAGCATCAACAGTTTCGAAGAAGCTGGTGAAACACTGAATTACAAACTTCGGTGTCCCTACAACAATTACGATCGGTCGTGGAACGCAATTCGAAAGAAAACGATTTCAGTAACTTACGGATGCTTTCTGTATAAAGAGAATCGGAACCACTGCTTAACATCCGTCTGATAACGGAATGATAGAAAGGTTCCACAGACAGTTAAAAGCCTTTTTGAAGGCCGCATGAGGGGATTACAAATGGGATGTCAAGCTTCCTTTGATACCATTAGTCATCGGCTCAACCATCAAACAAGACCTTGGTTGTTGTGCAGCTGAGTTGGTTTCTGGAACAACGTCACGTTTGCCTGGTGAGTTCTTTGACCGTGCAACAGATATTCCAGCAGATATAACCAACTACGTGCAACAATTAAAACAGCCGATGGAATCCATTAGCTCCGTTAAATCACGAACTGAAAAGGTGAAATCATTCGTACACAATGAATTAGACAAATGCTCACATGCGCTCGTCAGAAATGATAGAGTACGGCAGCTGTTACAGACTCCTTATGACGGCCCTTTTAAAATCATCCGAAAGGACACTAAAACGGTTACAGTGGAAAGAGCAGGTAAACATGATACTGTTAGCATCGACAGAGTAAAACCAGCATTTTCGAGAACACTGAAATACAGATAACTGTAAAACCGTCTTAACCCGTAGCAGAGTAAGCACCATTCAAACTACCTGCAACAAACAATACTTTAAATCAAACTTCAGCAGCAACAGAAACCACAACAAGATCAGGAAGATGAGTACACTGGTCAGATAGGTAGGTAGCATCCACCATATTTATCTAGACCAAATCCTGAGATTGCACTCATAACACAAAAGAAATCCTACTTTATCTGGATTACTATTTTCTTTATTGGCCTCACGGATCAACATTATGCTCACATTTTAACTTTATACAATTCGTTAATGTTAAATATACACTTGTATATACATGATATTAAACGTTTAAACACACAAGCCGTTGTTATTCAAACTTAACTTGTAACACCGATCAGAAGTGAAAAACCTGACAGCAGAACGTTAAGAAGATCGAGTTGAAGAGAATATAAGGGAAAGAAGAGAGTGTAGTCTGGAAGGATTATACAGAATGTGATGGACAATGATGGAAATTCACAAATGAAGTATTCAATGCAATAGCTGTGATATCTTATCAAGCTGCCAAATGCTCTGGTATGGATGTCAGTGTTAGTATGAATGTATGAAAATAACTAACTATTTTATCATTTCGAAGTTACTGTCTAACATAACACCACGTTCTATCATCATTTCTCTTTACATCCGATAACATTTTCAAAGGTAAATAGATTGCTCCTCCTTCAATCTCAGTGTCAACAACGTGTTTGTCTAATGAACAAAAACATATTTGTGTTGACCTCTTTCTTGTTTATGATTATACTTTGTTTATCATTGATCACCTCAGTCTATCTCATTAATCAAAAGATAATATGGTATTCTCTATTGTGTATCGTGGGTGTCATATGAATGTTGTTTGTTTATTTGACTGACATCAAAGATGAGTGAAATTCTCATTGTACATATAATTACTACTTTGCTAAAAAGAAGATGAAGTGAAAGCAAATGTTCTGGTTGTCAATTCATAAATGGTCTTGCTTCAGCTATGAATAAACACTTCAATGATCGACAATCTTCGTTGTATTGTTCAACTAACTTCATGTTTTATGATAAGAATAAGTCGTTTTGTGTTTCCTGTTTTCTCACACTCCTGGTAGATTTACATATACTGGATGATTTGCATAGCGTAAAACATGAAGTGTATCTCTCAGGAGTAAGAAACGAAAATGGAGAGAGATTTGTAAATCTATGTGCATTCAACAAATTGATTATAGACTTCATGACATCACACAAAAAATGTGTTCACAAAGCTACACGGGTCTTTCCGGATCACACTGCATAGAATCAGACAAATCAAGATCAAAAGAAACAGGGAGAAACCAATCAGCAACAGCCGAACAATAACATAGGAAATCAATGACCGAGCTGAATAAACGGAAGCAAAATAGCAAGTGAATAGGAGCATCAAAGCCAACAAGCAAAAGTACGTGGAGCAGCCAGCAACGAGAGCAGATGAAGCCGTAGCTGCAAGAAACATGAAACAACTATACGAAACGACAAAGAAACTGGCAGGAAAATATAGTAAACCAGGGTGACCGGTAAAGAACAAAGTATTCAAGTCAATCAATGAGATTGAAGATCAGAGGAATAGATGGGTGGAATACTTCAAGCAACTCTTGAATAGACCAGCTTTGTTGAGTCCACCGGAGAACGAAGCAGCACACACTGACCTTCTTATATATTTCACTCTTGCTAATGAAACTAACACCTCTGAATTGTGTTTTAATAATGCGGGAATTCTGTCCAATTCATCGCATTGAATACAACATCACACCACGTTCTATCATCATTTCACTTACATCCGATTACATTTTCAAAGTAGACTTGACTACTCCTTCTTTAATTTCAGTGCAAACAACGTGTGCTTTTTCTTAACAAACATATCTATGTTGACCTCTTTTATTTATAGAAACACTAATGATCATACTTTGTTGTCGATTATCACCTCATTCCATCTCATAATGAGATCATATGGTATTGTCTATACTCTATTCTGCTTAGTGGGTGTAATATAAATCTGAGTTAGAATGAAATATTTCGCTTCGTAATAAACTGTTCATGTGACTGACAAAATGATTAGAATTCTGATGTTATAGAAGATTACTACTTCTCTTAAGGAAAATCAATTGAAACCAATCACTCTTGTGGTATTTATAAAACTCTGGGGTCCAATCTTCATGACTTTTCATTCGCTTGGTTACCTGTATTTTTATATTGTTCAACTGTGCATCATAGATCTACATTATTGTACCGTAACATTGCAGCTCGTCAAACACTGGTAACAGACTTTTATATATGTATCACATTGTATTTTAGCTATAGCTAAATTTATAGAAACGGACTACCGATTACATCTCCTATCTCAGTTGAACGATCGCCGTTCGCTCGGTCATTTCTTTTCGAATCAGCAAGTGTCTTCACCTAACTGGACTATATGATCTGCATATTGTGAGTCGACAAGTGGAATTCTTTGAGGGAGATCAATACCCCAGAATTCAGTCGACGAGAATGTTATTTGCATCAGTAGACCTATGATGAAGTTAAACAAAAATGGAGAAAGTGGACAGTCTTGACTGACTCCAGTTTGGGTTGCAAAATCAGATGACTGTTCGCCATAAGCTCTGACTCGACTAGTAGTGTTCGAGTAAAGAGCTTTCACAAAGTTTATGTACTTCTGATGTGAGCCTTTCAATGGCAGATACTGTCACAGCACCTCTCGATCCACGGAGACAAATGCTGCATTTTATTCAAGAAAAACTATCATCTGTACACATTCATATATATATATATACCACTCTAATCCTTAGGAAATTGATCCATTTCACAGACAATGAAATGAAAATGTCTTACAGGTGATTTCTGATTGCCATCGGTTGTTCTTCGCCTTATACTACTTCTGATTAGCTCTCCATATCAACATATCCCTTATTCATTATAGTTATCTAATTATGATAATATGTCACTAATTTTTTATGTCATTCTAGGATTACGCTTGAGTGATCTGTTTGTAAGTGAATAATTTCCATAGAATACTTTTAGAATTACTGCACAACCTTCATAATTATTTCGATATTCACTTAATATGATGTGTATGGATTTATCATTTAACAGTGTCAAAAAGTAGGAGACAATCAGTTAGGAGCCGTCATTATCCAACTACTTATAATATGTAGAACTTGACAGTATGACATATCTGTAATCTTGAGGGGATTGACGTTCTCTCAGTAAATGGAATTCATATTACCCAATATCTGTCAAAGAAGCTGATATTGAGCTACTAAGATTGAAACTAATCTCCAGTAATATTCAGATATTAATGTTACTGATATTTGATCATGGATGTTTTTGAAGCATTGATCGTATATCCTGGGACCACCGAGTAAGTAATCCAGTTATTAGGAAATGAGTACAAGATAAGGATGACAAATCAATTGATGGATTAGTGAAACTTCATTGGTTGAGATCACTGGAACACGTGTCACGTATACGCAAACACCGGCCGCGATGGCGTGCGAAGCGAATGGTACTGGGTTGGAATGCCAGAGTGAACATCAAATCTCTGAAATGCAGGTACATCCAACTGACGAGTCTCAAGTAGGACGAAACGCACGTCAAACTGGAAGCCACTGCTAGCCACCATCCATCATTGCTTACAACTAAAGAGTAAAGTTAAGATGAACTGATACTAAGAATATCATACATACCAATGCTAATTATAATGAGATGAATGATATTTTAAGAAACCACTTACTTAAAAAGAAAAGAAACAAACTTGATCTTTATGTCATAGAAATTAATTAACACAATGTTTTCTAACTACTATCATCGATATAAGTAGATAAATATGATTAAAATTTGTTAGTAACCAATTTCTCACGGCATATTCATGCGATTTTTTCACAGAAAATGTAGTATAATGAGTCAAATTTTGACATGAATCATCAATCTTTTCAGCATATTCTACAGTATTCTTCTTAGTAGTCTGTAAAAGACTCAATTCAGTAGAAGTATTTGGAAAGAATTTTTCATCAATCATATTATCATCATCATCTTCATTATTGGGTGAAGAATTGAGTTGATTTTTAACTTGTATCAATAATGATTTAAGATGATCTCAATCTTTTCGAACTTCATCTATTTCATTTTCATCAAGACTAGATATTGAATATGGAGAACAATATAGAATATGTATACCATAAGAATATATAGATTATTAGGTTTCAGACGCTACTCGTAATTCAATCTTCACTAGGATATAACAATTTCCATGTATAGAATATAGACCGAACAGAACATCTCTTCTAACTTGTTATTCCTATATTATTACTTTTACACATTGATACAATGAAGCATCGAATAGATATGCTTCATACTTCATCATTCGATTTGTGTGAGGGCTTTGATACTAATTGAGTACCCAAAAACCGTAGCAGGTGGTTTTCTTAGGTGGCCACACCACTAGTCAGGGTATGAGTGTTATTTTCTATTTTATGCTGTGTTGCAGTCTGTTTGGCTGGTATATAATACCAGTATGTCTGAAATACATGATTCGCATAATGGATGCTGTTGTTGAACTCAAGTGGATGGGCTTGGTGGGCAACGAAGCTTGTAACTTGGAAGTACATTTTGCAAACAGGTAGAAACCAGCAACAACAATAATCATAAATCAAAACATATATATATATATATATATATATATATATATATATATATATATATATAACACAAAACCGTCCTCGTGGAGACTTTCCAAATAGCATACCAAAAGACATATAACAATATATGAAAATAGTTTTTGAGTAGACCTTTAGAAATTTCACTGATTGAAATCATGAGACAATTGAAGTCTTGCATATAACTGATAGGTCACGGGTTCGAACCTTGCGGGGTGAGGGATTGTGCATGCGCACTGGAACTGAGGTGTCCCTTACTGGGGCAAAACGACCGTCCAGTGAGTGCATGGAAGTCCAGTTTCAATTGAAGCATGATTTCAATCATTGATATAACAATGAAATAACGACGACGACGACGAGAGGATGAGGAGTAGAAAAACGAGAGAGTAAAGCAAAAAAATAATCCTTGTTTCTTTCAATTTTTTCGTTGATTTGAATTCGATCGACTTTTGGAACTTCTTGATGTTTTAATAGTTTTGCTATTTTTTTACATTTTCATTTCTATTTAGAATTGGTTCTGTATTATCACTATGTTCAATCATTGTTGGATTACATGATGTGTCTTTATTATTTTTATATTGTTTTATTATATTATTTCTATCATTCATACACATTTCGTAATATTTATAATGTACTTCGTCAGTTGCGAACTATAGATTGAAAAAAAGAAAAGAAAAAAAGAGGAGAAAAGAATGAAAATAACATAATCTTAAGTACATATTATTGAACAATAAATATCCAAACTAAACGACAGAATGAGACTACAATTTATGGACGAGTCAATCAGAAGCGTTTGAAAGATTTCATGGTGATGACGCTATCCTCAGTACCTGATGAATACGGTTACTTTCACAAACTTGGATATGTGCATAATGTCGTTATTTGTAAGCGTTATTTTGTGGACCCTACAACTGGAGTACACACTGACAATATTGAAGTTATGTGGTCGAAGCTAAAAAGGTTCTGACGACCCTATCATGGCTCGAGAGGTCAACCATTATAGAGCCATAATGGATGAGTCCCTCTTTCGTATGTACTATTTTAGTACCTCTGAATCTTTTTCAAACCGTGATTAGTCTTCGAACCACTTTAATTCTCTGGTTTTTTTGTAATATATACATTAGTGAAGAACATTGAAAATTCGTTGAAATTTCGTCCATAGAGTCTCGTCAATGAGAGATATAATCAATTAGAAACTAATAAACATCAAGATCTAAGCTATGAGTTATATGTGGAGAAATGTAAACATTTCATAACTGATGATAACGGTCAGAGAGGCGACGAAATCTTCATAACCAAATGATTTAGTTTACTGAAGAAAACTTCATCTAGAATATTTAATAAAACAAAAACTGATGAAATTATAATTTATAGATGACCCTATTCGTGTTTAAGCTGTCGATAACAGCTAACTGAATGTTCTAGGAATTTAGATTCGACAATATTGACAGTTATCAGTCAGAACTCTTTAATACTTACATTTATAAAGTCTATGGATTTCAAACTACATCACGAGGCAAGCTCTAACTTGGAATCCTGAATGGAAGCGGAAAAGAGGAAGGCCAAAAAACAAATTACGTTGGGAAATAGAAGCAAATATGAAAAAGATGAATAACAACTGGGAGAAGCTGGAAAGGATTGTCCAAGACAGGGTTGGATGGAGAATGCTGGTGAGCGGCTTATTCTCCTTGACGAGGAGTAACAGACGTAAATAAGTAAGTAAGTATGTTCGAATTATGTAAAGTTTGAAATCTACTTAGTTTATAAGTAATTGTTGAGTTGAAACTTAGGTTAAACAAGGTTTCTTGGTGACAATACATGCAACTAACAATTTAAAATAAGTTGATTTATTCACACAACTAACCGTCAGATGTAATGGTAATCATTGATCCTGAATCATCTACATTAGTCTTGTTATGCAATTTATTCATTAGACCTTATTCTTCAAGATAACCAGCTCTTGATATTTCAGCTCTCAGCGCTCTACCAGGTTCCATTTCTTCACAAGCTCTTTTTAAAGCTTTAACTTCTAATATTTTATTATCCATATTAATGAATTTAATGTCATTCTAATAAAATAATAAGAAAAGAGAAACATTCTATAAACATAAAAGCAGGCAAATCAGTAAAATTCTATCCTTTCACACAATTTCTATTCTTCAGAATTAATAATAAATAGTATTGCTTAATTACTTACTTACTTACACCTGTTACTCCTCGTGGAGGAACATAGGCCACCCACAAGCACTCTCCATCTAAACCTGTCTTGGAAAATCCTTCCCAGTTTTTTCCAGTTATTATTCATATCTGTTTCTATTTCCCGACATAATGTGTACTTTGACCTTCCTCTTTTCCGCTTCCCTTTAGAACTCCAAGATAGAGCTTGCCTCGTGATGCAGTTTGGTGACTCCCTTAATGTATGTCCTATCCACATCCAATGTATTTCCATAATTTCTTCTTCATCTGCAAGCTGGTTTGTTCTCTCACACAATAGACTGTTGCTGATGGCATCCGGTCAATGGATGTTGAGTATCTTGCATAGACAATTATTTAGAAATACTTGTATGTTTTTGTTGATGGTTGTAGTATTTCTCGAAGTTTTTAGCTCCGTATAGTAGAACTGTGTTGACGTTCGTATTGAAGATTGTGACTTTTGTATCATTATTATTATTATTATTATTATTATTATTATTATTCACAAACATCTTATGGGTACATATGTGTTGTGAAGAAACCATTTCGGGTTTCTTCAGATGATGCAATAATACACCATTTTCAATAATGTCAGCGTTATACTTGGCATATTTAAGAAAAAAAATTTAGAATAATAATAGTAGAATATTAATAATAATAAATCGGGTCTGTGTAATTGAGAAGAATATTGAATTGAGTTTTGAAGAAGGAAATGGAGAAAATTAGAGAATAGAAATAAAGGAGACGTGAAATACGCAAGCAGTGTAATAGGCGTGTTTATTAACACGGAACAAGAATAAACGACTATGTGTGTATCGTCTAATTAGTAACCAAAAAATAATTTAGCATTGTAGTAAGATATGACGAATGTTTGTGCAGTTATTGTTTAGATTGATGATATGAAAGTCACAATTAAGTGAAAAGGATAATAATATTTTGAGTTTTATATGTTTTTCAACAGCAGGAATGCGGACCCTGATTTGCCGATCCTCATACTTACGTCTACATAGAATCCTCTTTGTTCATCGATGATGCTTCCCAGGTATATGAGGGATTCCACATCTCTCAGAGTTTCACCATCAACTGCAGCATTACTCTGAATGAAAAATCTATTGCATGATCATTGTAGACATTCCGAAAACGTTTCAATTGCTATGGTGAAAGCATCAATGAACAATCAACGTTAGGTAGAAATAACAAAAGGAAGAAACAGCCCAGTTCAATATGACAGTTATACCAACCAATAAAACGAGAACTCATGATCTCAAATATTAAGATTACTATAATATCTATAAAAACCCCTTCTGATAATAATCAACATACGCTCACTAGTGACTGGTTTCAAGAGATATTTCATGGAGTTCTAGTGAGAAGCAATGACCAGTGAAGTTCAACCGGGTCTGTTATGAGATAGTAATTCAGTGAAAACAATGGTGAATATGTCGCTGAATTTCTTGGATTAGTTGAAGTTAGACGTTAAGACTGTTGGGTGCTCGCGCGCGAAACTGATATGTCCTGAGTTCGAATCTCGCGAGGCAGGATCGTGGATGTGCACTGTTGAAGAGATTTATGCTATGAAAAAACGGTCGTCCAGTATTCCCATGTTTTCTATGATGATCTAGATTCAATCCACTTATGATCTCAACTATGAAAATTATTATAATATCCACAAAACCCTTTCTGATATTAAAACGAGAACATGCTTTTTTCAACTGACTAGTTAGATTAAACACACAGTATTAGCATCCCGAACTACAATACGATTAACATTTATAAATGTATACTTGAATTCATAAGTCAATTATTTCTAGACTACCATGGAAAATATGGAATTACTGGATGACTGTTTCGTCCTAATATAGAACTCCTCAGTTACTCACTGACGATAATGGTAGACGATGAGGTAATTTTGTTAATTGGTTAAAGTTAGATATTTGTAATGTTCTACTATCGACTATGCATTTGAAGTGATCTACTTTTATAAAGAGAACGTGATTGGTTTAATGAAAATAATTATTATTATTATAAGCAATTGTACCAATGATTGTTTTACTGTGCTCGTTGGTTGAACTGTGCTAAAGATAGTCATATCGCTCATCCATTATTCTTCATTACTGTTTCGCGGTTTGTGACTCCGTTCGCACGTACTTTCTTCTGCCGATTCCGCTTGTACTTTTTCTTAGCACGATCTCAGAATTCATTCGATACCACGAGATCACCAACGAATAAATTTGGTTACGTTCAACCTTCGCCTTCTGATTTATTTGGCGCGTGTTTCTTTGTAGTGGTGTTCATATTCAATTGGGACTCGACACCACGCTACACATTTATTAACATGAAATAAAATTGACTAACTTTAGAAAAATTGTTATAAATAAACAACAGATAAACATCGAAGTAGTTCCACTTAAGTAATATACAATTTCTAAGAGTAAATCTTACTGAAAGATTTTTTTACATATAATTCTCATATTCCAATGTGCTTGATTAAAATCAATTTTTGCTGAAGTACCACGTGTAGAACCAGATTTTTGACCAGTGATACCAATTATTTTGTTTCCAGTTGATTTTGTTGCTGATTTAATAGTTCTACTATCGGAACCTTGATCAGCTGAAGTATTTCGAGAAATTGTATTATTTACTGAAAAAGCAAATCAATGAATGATATTGTATTATTGTTGTACTTTCTTATAATGAGGTGATGCTTAATTGGTTAAACCACTTATATCACTAATAATGAGTTACGATATACTTACAAAATACTTGGTGAGTCTACAATATGAAACCAGAAACCAAATTTATCCTGAAAACTAAAGGCCCTGTGTTCGAATCTCGCGTGAGGGATCGTGGATGCGCACTGCTAAGGAGCCCCACAACAAGACGAAACGACCGTCCAATGCATTCAGGTTTTCAATGATGGTCTAACGTCAGTCGGTTCATGATCTCAATCAAAACTTAACAATCTCCACAAACTTGCACCTATACACTCCATACTACGGAATACAGTTGTCAGTAATATCACGATCGACATGCCCAACTCGATTGAATTGTTACATTCGTCCATCCTCACTTCATCTATTTCTCCATCATTTGCATCTTTACTCAATTACCTGCTTATCTACCAACTAGCCAACAAACGCGTACACACTGATTATACGGTCTGAAAACCCTCTCACCAACGTAAATTCCGTGCTACAGAATACAATTGTCAGTAGTATTAAGATCGATATGGTTCGTTCGTAGCGAATGACCTTGAGATGGACAAGGCCGTGCGTGTCACGTGACTAATGGCAGCCGCCAATCATGGTCGAGTCCATTGACCTTGACATGGGGATTTTGGGGTCACGTGGCCAGGAGCTCTCGAGATGTCAAGGTCGTGGGAAGTGACCATGGGGTTGAAACGTGGAGGTCACGTGACTTTCGAAACTCGAGGAACCAACGTCGAAGCAATTGTCGATGACATGCACCTATACACTCATACTACGGGATACAGTTGTCAGTAATATCACGATCGACATGCTCAACTCGAATGAACTGGAACATTCGTCCATCCTTACTTCATCTAATCCTTCATCATTTGCATCTTTACTCAATTATCAGCTTATCTACTAACTAGACAACTAACTCGTACACGCTGATGATATGGTCTTTCAATCCTCTCAACAACGTACACTGCATACTACTGAATACACTTTTCAGTAGTATCACGATCGACATGCTCAACTCGAATGAATTGTTACATTCATCCATCCTTACTTCATTTATTCCTTCATTATTTGCATCCTTACTGAATTACCTGATTATCGTGATAAAACTGATTGTGTCTCCCATTGTTTTGATTTTTGTTCTTATGTTTGTGCATGATTTTTCTGATTGGTTGATAAATTGGATTGATTTCAATATGTTTGTTGATTGTTGATGGACTTGAGTGCCAGACTTCTAAAATTTCTCTGGTGTCTTTGAGTTTCCTCTGTCTAAGATTTCCACATTTTTCCAATCGAATGAGTTTCCGCAGTTGTCCATGTGTATTGATATAAGTGAAGAAATATCATGCCGTTTGACTGCTAATTGATGTTCCTGTAGGCGCAGGTGAAGGGGGCGTCCACTTTGTCCAATGTAGTGTTTTTCGCAGTTGTCACAATTTATTTTGTAGCTGATGTTTGATTTGTTTTCCTTTGTTACTTCATCTTTTGGCTTGCGTAAGATTGATTGTAGTGATTTTGTCAGTGTGTGTGCCACACCTATTCCGAAGGTTGTGAGCATACTCGTCGCGGTTTCTGATATTCAAGCATATTGAAATCAATCCAATTTATCAACCAATCAGGAAAATCATGCATAAACATAAGAACAAAAATCAAAACAATGGGAGACACAATTAAAACAAAGAAATAAACAACGACATATTTAAGGTCAATAAGAACCAATCAACTTCGTGGTGCACAGAACAAGCTTTGAGACACATATGGAGAAATTCAAACACTTCACTTCTATTCGAAGTTTGTGCTGATGATGTCGTTCAGAAGAACGATGAAAGCTCCACGACCAAACCTTCCAGCTTAGAGAACAAAACTCCACCAAAATATGTCGGTTCCTTTCCTGGTTCTCACCATTGACTTTCTGAATTGTTTAGTGATGCAGATATGATT
This sequence comes from Schistosoma margrebowiei, assembly GCA_944470205.2. Classification (NCBI taxonomy): domain Eukaryota; kingdom Metazoa; phylum Platyhelminthes; class Trematoda; order Strigeidida; family Schistosomatidae; genus Schistosoma; species Schistosoma margrebowiei. Next base: position 45,322,619 of record OX104025.1, on the reverse strand, counting down.
TATCTGGTTCCGTGTAGTGTGATCCGGTGAGATACATGTAGCTTTGTGTATGTGTTTGTGAGAGAATATTGTACGGCCTATAACCACTTTACTGAATGCACATAAATTTGCGAATTTCTCAACACTCACGTTCCTTTCTCTCAATCAATCCATGTCGTCCTATGGTATCTTCATATCCGGTGTTGTCCATTCCGACTTTGGCTTATATGTCTCTCATCATGATGGTCATGTTCTTTTCGTGGGCACTTTTCCATGGTTGATTGCAGCCTGTCATGAAACTGATCTTCATCGTCGTCTCTACTATAATTGTTGGGTGAGGAAAACTATATCACATTCATTGTGATTACCTTCTTCTTTGTTTCCGATGATGATTTGATGTTTCAGGATCCATGATATTCCCATCCTATAGGCGTATTAAGTGGATCTTTGGACAGCGTCAGAGGAACTGCTCTTTAAAATAATTAACTACAGGATAGAATAAAATGATCGACAACACGTAATTTTATACTCATTCAGATCTTGGTTCATAAGCGATGTGCTTGTAGTTGTTTACGTTACACAAATGAGTAATTTATTTCATTTAAATATTAACAGTGGGTTGACTGGTAAAAATAAAGTACTTGTAAAACACTAATAAGACTCAAATCTCAACTTTACAGACTAACAATCTGCTCAGTTTAAACTAATTATCTGTAAACACCTTACCAAAGTATTTAGATAAGTTGTTTATGATGAACTGTTGTTACTTCTAAGCATACATCCAATTTTAATCTAATACATAACTTACCTCAGCATTCGACAACGAAGTTCTTCAACCCTTGGGATAAAATCTGTTGTGTTTGGTGAACCATGAGTCCATAGTCTTTCAGCTACAGCTGAACCTCGAGGCCTTTAATGATAAAATGCGGTTAATTCAGGTTTGTTAATAAAACTATTCTTTCATCAAGCTTAAAAATTAAAAAAAAAGATTGTGTTTTTCTCAGAGATCTCGAAAGTCTGGTTTCGGAATTTCGGCCGCAGTATTTACTTCAAACGGAATGTACGTGAAGGTAGTTTTCTCTGGTGTTATGAGCATACTTTCAAGTTGTTTTTTCGGCCTCAAATTTTTCCCAATTAATTTAGGTAGATATACGTAGCTGATAGGTGTCTGACTTAATTGATGAAGTTCGACATGGATTGTATATTTGGTTCGGATTTGTCTAGCACTCGCTTAGAGAAAGTGAATGAGGTTTCTATTTTACATCAGTTGAGAAAAACTTTTAAAATTCATATATCGACCATTCTAGGTTGGCCTGATAGGCCGGAACTGTTGTGATCAAGATTGGAAAAATAAGACATTTGGCCCAGTCACTGGTTTGTAAGCAAAGCCAGGACATGGGACGTATGTCCATATGCATAAATTGAAGCACCGTATCAGCACAGAGAGATGAAATTAATAAGATGAATACACTAGTAGAAATAGTAGTATTAGTCATTGTGAAACAAATAAGATGTACAAAACCATTCGGGAAAGAACGCTCAAATTAAAAGTCAATTGCTTCATGGAATGATATCATATCTTGATTTGGGGGCTCCTAACTTTCTACCGACGTATACCTACTGAAGCCACTACTGGGTGTCGATATAGGCTGCGGTTGGACTAACATAATACACATTCAGATCATCACAGTCTCTAAATATTCATAATCTCATCAACGGTTCTATATTTGACTACAGCCCTGTGATGAACTTCATTATCGTTTACTTGGTTGCTGTTCCACTGTAAATTTGAAATGCTTCGAACAAAGATATGACCGATTGTCAACCGGATTTAATTTTTAGTTGTACGAATGACACATTGATATACTTAGAGCTTCGAAAACCATTCGTAAATCAATTCAATCACTGAATACAAGACAGGATATGTACTGTAATTAAGTATGTGTTAAATGAATGATTAACGAAATTCTCTCTTATCCCATTAACCTAATATATTCTAACTATAAATGAAATATATCTGAAATATATCTGAAATGTATCTTTTTTATCATAAACTAACATTATTTGGATAATCATCGGAAACTAGATGGAATAGTATAGTCATTTAGTTTTTAGTCTCCGACTAACCATCAGTGTTCAATCACTAACACAAAATTAATTAAATCAATAAAACTTTAAACATTTCAGCTAGCACGATGTCTTTAGATCACTAAAGTCACATCGAATAATCCAATTTTTCAACTTTGATCAGCTCATGAAGTGGCGCTACAACCAATCGGTATCATCAGGAATGATAAAGTGTCACTTAATTAAACTGAATATTAATGAATAAGTATAAAAAATCATAAATGTGTGATTAATAGTGACTAATTCCATATAAATTTCTTGAAATTCTAGTTAAAAGACATAATTAACAAAGTCCAATAAATCACATATAAAAAGTTGTTCTAAGCCGTTGACCTAATGGATTGGTGCTCGATAGAAAATCTGAATATTCTTGATTCGAGCCCCTTTTGCTTAGAGTTGATGAACATAACTTAAGGTTTATAAAGAGAGTCTAGATACTTGTGTTGTGTTTCTCAATGTTCAATATTCCTTCAGTTGATATTACTCACTGGTAAGAACTGACTCCACTCTGAACAATCAACACAAATTCATTACCTTAATTATGCAATATGTACTTATTTACTAAACATCATCGACTAAACAAATTCGTGTCATCCACATATTCACCCCACATAGCTGCTTCACCTCCAATAACCAATTTCGCATCATCCTTACTACCTATAAAACAAAAATAAGTGTGAAGGAGAATCCATAAATCATACAAAGAATTGTATTTTGATCTGAAACTAACAAATATTAAATATTTCTCGAAGGCGATTTAGGTGTATTCAGTAAATGATTACTGTTGTTATCAGTACGTGGTTGTGAAGAGTGTTCAGTTTTGATTGAGATCAAGGATCGATTTGTGTTAGACCTCCAATGAGAACCTCCAAATAACGGACAGTCAATTGGTCGTAGTATAGAACCGCCAAGCAACAGCGGTCTGGCGCGCGAATACTCAGTCTCAAGACCACTGAACCAGGATCAAACGATGTTAATGTCTAACGTCAATCAATCCGTGATATTGTACAACCATATTCCATTTTATTCGGTGGGTGACTACCTCATACCCGACATGGATTAGCTCCACTGGGCACGGCTTCTCACTTAAAATTGACAATAACACCATTGGATGCCTTCTCAATAGTCCGGTGGTTAGGTGTTCGCGCGCGAGACTAAGGATTCTGGATTCGAAATTTGAGTGAGGGATTGTGGTTGTACATTGCTGACGAGTCCCATATTAGAACGAGATGGTCGACCAGTGCTTCTAGGTTTTCAACTGTGATCTAACATAGATCGACTATTGTTATATTGTTTTGCACAGTAGTAAAGTTATAATTTAAATCACCCGGACTAGGTCAATCGGATAAGTTTAGTTTGGCATTAACAATATGATTACAAACCTTGTAAGCAGTAAGGTTATCTACAGTTCATTTTTAACTGCAACATAAAGCTTGAAAATCGAAATACCTGTGAAATAATTTCATCATTCTTTACTTCTAAATCACCTTTAATTATGGTCGATATTCTATACTTCGACTTATCGTTCTATAATGTCTGAATGAATAATTTACCTTGATAAAATGCTAATATTCACAAGCAAATATGTTTTTCTAATAACTTTATCATTTTCTCACTAAATCATGCCATAAACTTTCAAATGTTGGTGAACAATTAACAACTCAGAGGGACCAAGCATTTGTTACTTAGTGGTATATGGCTCATCAGGAGTGGAGATATATGATCAGTCCAGAAATTGAACCTAAGGTCTTCAGGCATTTTATCTTTAGATCATGGAGTAACAGAAATGTGGCACACATTTAGAATTTTATTACAAAAGCTATTTTAGATGCACTTTATTGTGACTTGAAGTCCAAGGATCCACTTTTGTTACTACATGAGCCATAATTTATACATACTGATGTAATTACCTGCTCGCTTAAATGCCCGATCTTGCAAAGTCTATTTCATTACGATCCAGAGGATTCCAGGATCTTACCTAAATCAATCATTCTAGCATTTTATCAATCAATTGAGGTGGAAAAGTGGAATCAGTTCCCCATGAAAATTCTTTTAAATCTTTTCATTCATTAGAAAAACTTTGATCACTAAGAAAAAGCGACCAATGTGCAACAAACATGAGAAATGAACAAAGTGTGTAGATGACAGTATTTTGAAAATACCTCCGAAATCTCTCGGATCAACACGATAGTGGTACCTCCAGTCATCACCATAAGAAATGTAATTCAGGTACCAAGCAGCTGAGAATAGTACTCTATAGCCTGCTTTAGTAACATTTTTCACCACAGATTCCCAATATAAGTCTTTCCACACATGAATTACTGCTGATTAGTCGCCCTAAAATCAATGAAAGAAAAAAAATGAATGGGTTGACTGACGTATACAAATGCACATATAATTCTCAAAACTATGTCAAATCACATTTAAATCTAACGAAAACTTATCGAAGTGTTGGAAATTAAGACCTTCATTTTCTCTGATCGATAAACATCCCTTTAAACTTGAAACTACATTTATTGCCTACAGCAAAAGCTTTGCATTAACCAAAAGATCAGTGAATAAGTAGAAGTATTTTAGTAACACCTTCAACAAGTTTGGTTGAACCGCTGTTCTTACTTTGCCAATCTTCACCTTTTGATGTGCATCGGATTCTCCTTTTTCATATACGGGAAAGAATTCACATCTTTCAGAGCTTGTTCATCAAGTGTGGTTGGGTTGGTATTCTCTGTGTGGTAGTTAAGAATGGCACTTTCCTCTTATGTATGTTGAAGCCTACTGTTGGAGAGGCTTTAGTTACACTAGTTTTCCTAATCTGCATTTGTTGGTGTGTATGGGATAGAAGTGCTAGGTCATCTGTGAAGTTTAAATCGTCTAATTGGTTTTGAGATGTCCGTTGTATGCCGTAATTTCCCTCAGATGTCGAGGTCTCTATAATCCAGTCACCCGCCAGTTAATAGGGGTAGGGGGAAAGTAGATAATCTTGTCTGACTCTGGTCCTTACTTGGAATGCATCTGTTAGCTGTCTTCCATGCACGACATTGTACTGTAGTTCATCGTATGAGTTCTGGATAATGTTATTAATTTTCTCAGGAACTCCATAATGCCGAAGAAGTTTTCATGATGTTTTTCTATGTACACTGTCAAACGCCTTTTCATAATCAATGAAGTTGATGTATAATGACGTGTTTCACTCAACTGATTGTTCGACGATGATCCATAGTGTCGCAATTTGGTCTATGCACGACTGATCCTTCCTTAATTCATCCTGTCGATCTCAAAGTTGGGCGTCTACTGGGTGTTTAGTCCGGTTCAGCACCACTCTGTTAAAGAGTTTCTCTGGTGCTGACAGTAGTGTGATGCCTCTGTAGTTCTCACATTTCCTTAGATCTTCTTTTTCTTAGTATCTTGATGAGATGTCACTGACTGTGAAGCTGAGTGATACAGGTCGAATTCGTCAGGGTTGATGTTCTTCCTTAAGATTACAGTTACGCTTTCCTGACGAGTGCCAAATAACACGAAACCTAATGAAGAAAAACTATTATCTGTACACATTCATATATATATATATATATATATATATATATATATATATATATATATATATATATATATACCACTCTAATCCTTAGGAAATTAATCCATTTCACAGACAATCAAATAAAAATGTCTTTCAGGTCATTTCTGATTGCCATCGGTTGTTCTTCGCCTTAGACTACTTCTTTCCAACTACTTATTATATGTAGAACTTGACAGTATGACATATCTGTAATCTTGAGGGGATTGACGTTCTCTCAGTAAATGGAATTCATATTAACGAATATCGACCAAAGAAGCTGATATTGAGCTACTAAGATTGAAACTAATCCCTAGTAATATTCAGATAATAATGTTACTGATATTCGGTCATATATGTCTTTGAAGCATTGATCGTATATACTGGGACCACCGAGTAAGTAATCCAGTTATTAGGAAATGAGTACTAGATAAGGATGAAAGATCATTTGATGGATTAGTGAAACTTCATTGGTTGAGATCACTGGGACACGTGTTACGCATACGCAAACACCGACCGCGATGGCGTGCGAAGCGAATGTTACTGGGTTCGAATGCCAGAGTGAACATCAACTCTCTGAAATGCAGGTACATCCAACTGACGAGTCTCAAGTAGGACGAAACGCACGTCAAACTGGAAGCCACTGCTAGCCACCATCCATCATTGCTTACAACTAAAGAGTAAAGTTAAGATGAACTGATACTAAGAATATCATACATACCAATGCTAATTATAATGAGATGAATGATATTTTAAGAAACCACTTACTTAAAAAGAAAATACAAACTTGATCTTTATGTCATAGAAATTAATTCACACAATTGTTTCTAACTACTTTCATCGATATAAGTAGTTAAATATGATTACAATTTGATAGTAACCAATTTCTCACGGCATATTCATGCGATTTTTTCACAGAAAATGTAGTATAATGAGTCAAATTTTGACATGAATCATCAATCTTTTCAGCATATTCTACAGTATTCTTCTTAGTAGTCTGTAAAAGACTCAATTCAGTAGAAGTATTTGGAAAGAATTTTTCATCAATCATATTATCATCATCATCTTCATTATTGGGTGAAGAATTGAGTTGATTTTTAACTTGTATCAATAATGATTTAAGATGATCTCAATCTTTTCGAACTTCATCTATTTCATTTTCATCAAGACTAGATATTGAATATGGAGAACAATATAGAATATGTATACCATAAGAATATATAGATTATTAGGTTTCAGACGCTACTCGTAATTCAATCTTCACTAGGATATAACAATTTCCATGTATAGAATATAGACCGAACAGAACATCTCTTCTAACTTGTTATTCCTATATTATTACTTTTACACATTGATACAATGAAGCATCGAATAGATATGCTTCATACTTCATCATTCGATTTGTGTGAGGGCTTTGATACTAATTGAGTACCCAAAAACCGGAGCAGGTGGTTTTCTTAGGTGGCCACACCAATGGTCAGGGTATGAGTGTTATTTTCTATTTCATGCTGCGTTGCAGTCTGTTTGGCTGGTATATAATACCAGTATGTCTGAAATACATGATTCGCATAATGGATGCTGTTGTTGAACTCAAGTGGATGGGCTTGGTGAGCAACGAAGCTTGTAACTTGGAAGTACATTTTGCAAACAGGTAGAAACCAGCGACAACAATAATCATAAATCAAGACATATATACATAAAGCACAAAACCGTCCACGTGGAGACTTCCCAAATAGCATACCAAAAGATATATAACAATATATGAAAATAGTTTTTGAGTAGACCTTTAGAAATTTCACTGATTGAAATCATGAGACAATTGAAGTCTTGCATATAACTGATAGGTCACGGGTTCGAACCTCGCGGGGTAAGGCGTTTCATCTTATTGTGGCGCTCAGTAGTGCGCATCCATACTCCCGCTCGCAGGATTCAATTCTAGGGCCTTCATTATCGCGCTCAAATGCCTAACATCTAGACCACAGAGATGTTCACCATACAATAGTGTTAATGTCTAACCTCGAACATACCAAGAAATTGCGCGATCATCTTTCATTGTACTGAGGTGAATAGGGGTATATATAACTCATCTAACATTTATCAGATTATCTACATGTCTGACTAAGCAGACAACTAATCTTTATCATTCTCACCTACACATCATATTTCATTTTTAAAATTTGATCCAAACTTTTAATGAATAATGATGATAGTCAAGTTTCAATTGACTTATGATCTCAACTGTTGAAATTACTACAATCTCCACAAAACCCCTTCTGATATTAACACTGTTCGATGTCAGCTCAGTGATCTAGTTGATTAAGCGCCTGGCGCGAAACTGATGTGTTCTGAATTCGAATCCCGCGAGGTGGTGTCGTGGATACGCACTGCTTAGGTGTCCCACAATATAATCAAACGGCCGTCTAGTGCTTACAGATTTTCCATGGTGGTCTAGCTCCGATTGATTCATGATCTCAACTGTTGAAATTACTACAATCTCTACAAAACCCCTCCTAATAATAATGATAATAATTCAACTATCTTCAATCACCCACGATCTGACTCCAGTTAGATCATATGAATGATTGTTATTGAAATACATATTATCACCTATTGGCTTATCTCGTATAGAATCATCGACTTAACTGGCGTTAGTGTATAATGGAATCAAAATAATTCAAATACGAGAATGAATTCTGAAATGCGTATATTTTGTACACTCACTGATCTGGAAAAGAAATCAAAGTGATAAACGGAATAGGAGAGATATGAAATGACGAGTAGTGGAGATTCCATGTAAGCCAATTCTATTCAACCTAGAGTTAATCAATATTTATCGCTAAATAAAATTAAGCTATAGATATGTAACGAGTAGAATAGACAATATACACACCAGCGCTTACACAAAGATAATCAAGATTAATAAGTGAATAATGAATAAAATCAAGATATCTGACTGAAGAAGAACAGTTGAATTAGTCGGTCTATCGACAAGATAGAATAAGTTATGTAAGCTTAAAACACAGTATAACTAACATTATATATACAAAACCAAAGAAATAAAGTGGATACACGTCTTCTACATGGTTCAAAAACTTGTCAAGGTTAGAAAGAGGTTCAGAGGTTCTAAAACCGTGATGCATACAGTAGAGGAAATCATCCATACGGCTACAGAATAGTTGACATCTGGGTCGATGAAAAAGTTTCAAAAAATCTTTCAGCCTCGACCACATAGATTCAATATTGTTTATGTGCACTCCGGTTGTTGAGTGCACGAAATGCTACTTGTGGATTACGACACGATGCACATAACCAAATCTATGTACGAGTCTGTACGCTCTCCAAACATCCGTATATACTGTAGTACCTGGTTGCAGCCAGTGCCACTGATGCTTTTACTATCCGGTTCTCAATAATTGTCGTAATTTGTCTTAGTTAGGGTTTTCATCACGAACTGACATCAACTATAATGCCAGAAATTTATTTAGCCAAATTGATGAACGGGTTTTACGTTAAAATCCGAGATCTATTATCTTATACCTGATTGATTCGTCCACAAATTATAGTCTCGCAATTTTATTTGTTATGTGCACAAAATTCTCTGTTAACCGATCATACGTTAACATTCAGCAGTGAAATTTGCACCGTAACCTTGAAATCTCTTAAGCGCCTGCGATTGACTCGTCCATAAATTAAAATCTTGCCAGTCTACGTTCAGATACAAAGTAAACGAATATAGAAAACTAATGAACTGAATTGTTCATTAAAGTTAATGGAGATTTTTGTGACATTCAATAAGCATTATTAGTTATTATCTGGAAAACGGGAAAGAGAAAGACCAAAGTACACACATTATATCAAGAATTGAAAACAGACGTGAAAACAAAACGATGAACAGCAACTGAAAACAACTGGAACAGATTGTTCAGGTTAGAGTTCAATGAAGAATGCTGATAAGTGACTTATGCCTCCTCATGAGAGGTAACATGGTATAAATAAGTACTATTCATCACCTATCTGACTGTATAGCCTTGGATAAAACAGCAGTAAATTATAAATGATTTGAATGTATTATCACTTGTGTCCTGTGTGCCCTGGTCATGTACAATGAAATGATACCGTCAATTAAAGAACAGTGAATTATGGATCGAACCAGTGACGCCTAAAACACGTACGAGGAGTGTAGAGTCGTGATCGGTCCTGCTTCCTGTCTAACTCAGCCATTTTAGTCCAGAACACCAACCTCAGCCTCTGCAATACGAATCCTTATATTCCAAACATACTGAGTTTATATACCAATCAAACAGACCATATCGTACCATGAAAATTAGGAAACAACATTTGTACACGATTGGCCAAATGTAGCTGTGAGTGGTGGAGGTAGTGATTGATAGACTGGCCATAATTCAAGAATGGTAAATCGTATAATAATCATTCATAGATCAAAAAGAAGCTCTTAATAAGAGGAACAGGAGTATGAGTAGTTTAGTTTGATGACAATTATACAATAACATTATACGTATAGTATTGATACATAAATGGATCCCAAATGATTACCATTCATTATATTTATCGAGATATAACACAATGACATTTCATTAGAAATGTTAGTCAAAAACAAGCAGTCTCTTTATTCATTTCAAGTTAGATCAATCGTTCGAATTGACAGTCTGTGAAAATAAATTATCGATTCATGTTGATTAAGATCATAAACCAATTGATGTTAGACGACCATTGAAAACCTGGAAGCACTGGACTGCCGTCCGCTGTTGCTGGAACCATTGGAATACTTTAAACACAAATAATCTAATTCTTGACATTAATTACATCTCTATAGGCGATCTACACGAAATCCTACCTCATCGTTCATTGTACTAATGAGCGTTCATCATCTAGGGCATATGTTCAACTCTGAGAACACTGATATTCTCTGCGTGTTTAAAATAGACATCATATATCCTAATAGTTTGAGATGTGATCATTGACGATATTCACCAAACGATTGGTCTTTTGCCAATCTATCAAGTTGAAATTTATTGGTTTAATAGTTTTGAATATTAGTTGAAACTTCATATCTGTTCACTTTTCTCTTGATGATTATCAACCATACTTGTTTTCTGTTTTTCAATTTACATAAGGAATAGGATGAGTCAATTGTCTCCGCGATGTTCTTATATTCCAAGAGAAAAATCTCCATATTCAATATCTAGTCTTCATGAAAATGAAATAGATGAAGTTCGAAAGAATTTAGATCATCTTAAATCATGATTGATACAAGTTAAAAGTCAACTCGATTCTTCACCCAATAATGAAGATGATGATGATAATAAGATTGATGAAAAATTCTTTCCAAATACTTCTACTGAATTGAGTCTTTTACAGACTAATAAGAAGAATACTGTAGAATATGCAGAAAAGATTGATGATTCATGTCGAAATTTGCCTCATTATACTACATTTTCTGTGAAAAAATCGCATGAATATGCCGTGAGAAATTGGTTACTAACAAATTTTAATCATATTTATCTACTTATATCGATGATAGTAGTTAGAAAACATTGTGTTAATTAATTTCTATGACATAAAGATCAAGTTTGTATTTTCTTTTTAAGTAAGTGGTTTCTTAAAATATCATTCATCTCATTATAATTAGCATTGGTATGTATGATATTCTTAGTATCAGTTCATCTTAACTTTACTCTTTAGTTGTAAGCAATGATGGATGGTGGCTAGCAGTGGCTTCCAGTTTGACGTGCGTTTCGTCCTACTTGAGACTCGTCAGTTGGATGTACCTGCATTTCAGAGAGTTGATGTTCACTCTGGCATTCGAACCCAGTAACATTCGCTTCGCACGCCATCGCGGTCGGTGTTTGCGTATGCGTAACACGTGTCCCAGTGATCTCAACCAATGAAGTTTCACTAATCCATCAAATGATCTTTCATCCTTATCTAGTACTCATTTCCTAATAACTGGATTACTTACTCGGTGGTCCCAGTATATACGATCAATGCTTCAAAGACATATATGACCGAATATCAGTAACATTATTATCTGAATATTACTAGGGATTAGAATCAATCTTAGTAGCTCAATATCAGCTTCTTTGGTCGATATTCGGTAATATGGATTCAATGTACTCACAGAAGGTCAATCCCCTCAAGATTACAGATATGTCATACTGTCAAGTTCAACATATTATAAGTAGTTGGATAATGACGGCTCCTAACTGATTGACCCCTACCATTTGACATAAATAAATGTTAGGTCCAAACACATCACATTAAGTGAATATCGAACCAATTATGAAGGTTGTGCAGTAATTCTAAAAGTATTCTATGGAAATTATTCACTTACAAACAGATCACTTAAGAGTCATCCTAGAATGACATAATAAAATAGTGACATATTTTCATAATTAGATAACTACAATGAATAAGGGATATGTTGATATGGAGAAGTAATCAGAAGTAGTCTAAGGCGAAGAACAACCGATGGCAATCAGAAATCACCTGAAAGACATTTTTATTTGATTGTCTGTGAAATGGATCAATTACCTAAGGATTAGAGTAGTACAGATGATAGTTTTTCTTGAATAAAAAGCAGCATTTACTCCGTGGATCGAGAGGTTCTGTGACAGTATCTGTCATTGAAAGGCTCACATCAGAAGTACATAAACTTTGTGAAAGCTCTTTACTCGAACACTACTAGTCGAGTAAGAGCATATGGCGAACTGTCATCTGATTTTGCAACCTCAAGTGGAGTCCGTCAAGGCTGTCCACTTTCTCCATTTCTGGTTAACTTCATCATAGGTCTACTGATGGAAATAACATTCTCGTCGACTGAATTCTCGGGAATTGATCTCCTTCCAAGAATTCCACTTATCGACTCACAATACGCAGATCATATAGTCCTGTTCGGTGAAGACACTTGCTCATTCCAAAAGAAATGAACGAGCGAACGGCGATCGTTCCACTGAGATAGGACATGTAATCAGTAGTCCGTTTCTATGAATTTAGCTATAGCTAAAATACAATGTGATACATATATATATATATATATATATATATATATATATATATATATATATATATATATATATATATCTGTTACCAGTGTTTGACCAGCTGCAATGTTACCGTACAATTATGCACATCTATGATACACAGTTGAACAATATACAAATACAGGTACCCAAGCGAATGAAAAGTCATGAAGATTGGACCCCAGAGTTTTATAAATACCACAAGAGTGATTGGTTTCAATTGATTTTCCTTAAGAGAAGTAGTAATCTTCTATAACATCAGAATTCTAATTATTTTATCAGTCACATGAACAGATTATTACGAAGCGAAATATTTCATTCTAACTCAGATTTATATTACACCTACTAAACAGAATAGAGTATATACAATACCATATGATCTCATTATGAGATGAAATGAGGTGATAATTGACAACAAAGTATGATCATTAGTGTTTCTATAAATAAAAGAGGTCAACAGAAATATGTTTGTAAAGAAAAAGCACACGTTGTCTACACTGAAATTGAAGAAGGAGTAATCAATTCTACTTTGAAAATGTTATCGGATGTAAGAGAAATGATTGTAGAACGTGGTGTGATGTTGTATTCAATGCGGTTAATTGGACAAAATTCCCAAATTCTTATATCATATTGCCAAAATGCACGCAGTTCAGAGGTCTTTGTTTCATTAGCAGGAGTGACATATATAAGAAGGTCAGTGTGTGCTACTTCGATCTCCGGTGGACTCAATAAAGCTGCTCTATTCAAGAGTTGCTTGAAGTATTCCACCCATCTATTCCTCTGACCTTCAATCTCATTGATTGACTTGAATACTTTGTTCTTTTCCGGTCACCCTGGTTTACTATAATTTCCTGCCAGTTTGTTTGTCGTTTATTCAACTCGGTCATTGATTTCTTATATTATTGTATGGCTGTTGTTGGTTGGTTTCTTACCGTTTTTTATTATCTTGATCTGTCTGATTCTATGCAGCGTGATACTGTGAGGCCCGTGTAGCTTTGTGAATGCATTTGTGGGGTGATGTTGTGATGCCTATGATCAATTTGTTGAATGCACATAGATTTACAAATCTCTCTCCATTTTCGTTTCTTACTCCTGAGAGATACACTTCATGTTTTACGCTATGCAAATCATCCAGTATATGTAAATCTACCAGGAGTGTGAGAAAACAGGAAACACAAAACGACTTATTCTTATCATAAAACATGAAGTTAGTTGAACAATACAACGAAGATTGTCGATCATTGAAGTGTTTATTCATAGCTGAAGCAAGACCATTTATGAATTGACAACCAGAACATTTGCTTTCACTTCATCTTCTTTTTAGCAAAGTAGTAATTGTATGTACAATGAGAATTTCACTCATCTTTGATGTCACTCAAATAAACAAACAACATTCATATGACACCCACGATACACAATAGAGAATACCATATTATCTTTTGATTAATGAGATAGACTGAGGTGATCAATGATAAACAAAGTATAATCATAAACAAGAAAGAGGTCAACACAAATATGTTTTTGTTCATTAGACAAACACGTTGTCTTCACTGAGATGGAAGAAGGAGTAATCAATTTTACTTTGAAAATGTTAACGGATGTACAGAGAAATGATGATAGAACGTGGTGTTATGTTAGACAGTAACTTCGAAATGATAAAATAGTTAGTTATTTTCATACATTCATACTAACACTGACATCCATACCAAAGCATTTGGCAGCTTGATAAGATATCACAGCTATTGCATTGAATACTTCAATTGTGAATTTCCATCATTGTCCATCACATTCTGTATAATCCTTCCAGACTACACTCTCTTCTTTCCCTTATATTCTCTTCAACTCGATCTTCTTAACGTTCTGCTGTCAGGTTTTTCACTTCTGATCGGTGTTACAAGTTAAGTTTGAATAACAACGGCTTGTGTGTTTAAACGTTTAATATCATGTATATACAAGTGTATATTTAACATTAACAAATTGTATAAAATTAAAATGTAAGCATAATGTTGATCCGTGAGGCCAATAAAGAAAATTATAATCCAAATGATGTAGGATTTCTTTTGTGTTATGAGTGCAATCTCAAGATTTGGTCTAGATAAATATGGTGGATGCTACCTACCTATCTGACCAGTGTACTCTTCTTCCTGATCTTGTTGTGGTTTCTGTTGCTGCTGAAGTTTGATTTAAAGTATTGTTTGTTGCAGGTAGTTTGAATGGTGCTTACTCTGCTACGGGTTAAGACGGTTTTACAGTTATCTGTATTTCAGTGTTCTCGAAAATGCTGGTTTTACTCTGTCGATGCTAACAGTATCATGTTTACCTGCTCTTTCCACTGTAACCGTTTTAGTGTCCTTTCGGATGATTTTAAAAGGGCCGTCATAAGGAGTCTGTAACAGCTGCCGTACTCTATCATTTCTGACGAGCGCATGTGAGCATTTGTCTAATTCATTGTGTACGAATGATTTCACGTTTTCAGATCGTGGTTTCACGGAGCTAATGGATTCCATCGGCTGTTTTAATTGTTGCACATAGTTGGTTATATCTGCTGGATTATCTGTTGCACGGTCAAAGAATTAACCAGGCAAACGTGACGTTGTTCCAGAAACCAACTCAGCTGCACAACAACCAAGGTCTTGTTTGATGGTTGAGCGAATGACTAATGGTATCAAAGGAAGCTTGACATCCCATTTGTAATTCCCTCGTGCGGCCGTCAAAAAGACTTTTAACTGTCTGTGAAATATTTATATCATTCCGTTAGCAGACGGATGTTAAGCAGTGGTTCCAATTCTCTTTATACAGAACGTATCCGTTAATTGCTGAAATAGTTTGCTTTCGAATCGCGTTCCACGGTCGATCGTACTTGTTGTAGGGACACCGAAGTTTCTAATCCAGTGTTTCACCAGCTTCTACACCACTGTTGATGCTGACGTGTCTTTTAACGGAACAGCCAAGGGCCATCTCGTAAATCTATCTATATATCTTAATATATGCGTGCAACCATTAGAAATTGGTAACGGTCCTACAATGTCGATATGAATGTGGTCGAACCCGGCGCCAACGGCGGTAAAACTTCCTCTAGGGGGTATGGTGTGCCTATGTACTCTTGACTTTTGGTATTGGACGCATTCCCGCAACCGCTTTCGTACGTCTTTCTTTATGTTTGGCCTTACAAATCTATCTGTGACAAGCTTTACAGTGGCTTTTATACCTGTATGAGATATATTGTGTAATTTCTCAAAAATGTTTCGTCTCATACCATAAGGTACAAAGAGGCGAGTTTACCTGTTGAGGTATCACAAATCGAATTTCGTTCGGACTGCATTTATCATGATTGTGCATCGAGGACTTAGTTAGAGGTTTGTGATCAGTATATATCGTGAAAGAATTAGCTTCTAACATATAGCGATTAATAGCCATTAATGATTGACACGTTGCTGAAGTACAGCACCTACTGTTACATTAGAAGCGTCGGTCATTACTACTGAAGGTGCACCAACCTTTCGTAGTACGGATAATGCCTCTGTCTTTTGGTCCTCTATAGAGGACCAAAAGACAAAGCTACAAAGGATGCTCACATCAGAACATTTGGAAATCGTGACAACAGCCATCGAGATATCATGCAAACGACACAGAGAACAAAGAAGAAGCACCTTAAAGAAAAAACTAATCAAGATCTCAAAACCACCCGTGGAAGAAAACACAAACAACTGCGTGATCAATCTATCAAAACAACCACTAACAAATATGGAAGAACATCTGCTCCAAAAGGGATTAAACTACAATACAAGCGACGCCTCAAAGCTGGAGTTCTTCGCAGCACTAGAGTCATCACTCAAAACTTCTGGAATAATGCCTCTGTGCTAAAAGCGCTTTTCAACTGGTGAAATGCTTGAATTGCTTGTGGTGTCATTGCCAATGATTCAGTTCGTCCCCTTAAGAAATCAGTTAGCGGTTTTGCTGTGTCTGCACATTTAGGGATAAAACGTCTGTAAATGTTCATCATCCCAAGGAAACGTCGTAGTTTCTGGAATAAATCAGGTAAAGGATAATTTCTGATAGCTTGTGTTTCCTCAGGAACTGGTTTAATGCCTTGATTATCAAGTACATGACCTAAAAACGTGAGGGATTGTTTTCCGAACTCACTTTTGTCAGAGTTGACTGCCAACCCATACTCGTGTAGCTTCTCAAGAAACATTTTCAGATGAGTTGGATGTTCATTTTCCTCTTTGTTTCGTATAAGTCGGTAATCTATGTAAACATATACAAACGGTAAGCCCCGTACCACTAATTTAATGAACGCTGGAAACTTTGTGCAGCATTCCTCAGTCCGAAAGGCATGCGAACGAATTCGTATAGTCCAAAAGAAGTATTATTGGCTGTTTAAAGATCATCGTCCGGATGAATTGGAATGTTATGGTAAGCGCGAACGAGATCAATTTTTGAAAAAATCGACACGTCAGGTATGCTATGAGTGAAGTCGTGCAAATGTGAGAGAGAGTGTCATTCTTCTAATTTCTCTACTCTGTTCGGCAAGGACAAGTTCTCTTATTTCTGACGTCAATCAATATTTTGTGGATTTGCAGAAAATCAGTGCCAATTATAGGAACGAGGACGTCTACTATGATGAAACTCCATGAAAAATTAGATTTAGGATCAAAATTTAATTGTTCCGTGCTTTCGCCGTACGTCTTAATGTCAGACCTGTTTCCTGCTCGTAGTTTTAGTTTTGGGTCAGGTGTGTTTTTCTCTAGTGCACTGGTTGGCACAACACCATCATCTGTCCCATTGTCGACTAAAAACTTTGTGCCGGTTATTATGTCTGTAACATATAAAAGACGACAGTTTTGAGGTTTGTGGTCAGTGACTGCAGTAGTCAATAACTGGCGGTTTTCACGTTCCTTTTTCTGTGTGCTTGCAAAGTTACAAAGCGGAGTACATTTTCTAGCTTGTTTGTCGTACGTCCGTTGTGTGATATCAACAAATGTTGTGACTGGTAGTGTTTGACCTATACTAATTTCCATATTCTAATGACCTGACAAGTATATGTGTGACCAGATTGTTCGAAATGTATAGCGCAAATACATCAAATTTGTCATATCAACTCCATCTTCTAATTGTTCTATCAAAATTTTTAAAAGGGACTAATTGCTATAAATCTACTACTGCTACTACTACTACTACTACTACTACTACTACTACTACTACTACTACTACTGCTGTAGTCTTCATATTACCGGTACAAATTTATTTAACAAACCTTTAGTCCATTACAGGTTTAAATAATCAAGGAAATATTTCTTTAGTTATTATCAACATCTTTTTGAAGTGAACTTTCATAATATCAAGAATCACTATTTTATATATGTAATCAAAACATAAATAAGGTTGGATTTTTGTAATGAAATGATTAGTGATTTACGGAAGTATAGTTTGTTATTAACTCTACTGATCGTAACCATGAGTCAATTGAATTTTGACCACATGGAAAACCTAGGAGCACTAGATGGCCGATTCATCTTAGTAAGGGGCTCCTCAGCAGTGCACATCCACGATCTCTCCCCCCGTGAGATTCGAAACCAGTACCTATCAGTGTCGCTTGCATGAAACCCTTTCTATTAATAATCATTTGCTCACTAGTGACTGACTTCAAGTGACACTCATGGAGTTCTAGTGAGCAGCCGCTATCAATGGCGTTCAACCAGGTCTGTTATCCGATATCAACTCACTGAAGACAATGATGACGGTGGCGCAACTTCGTTGATTGGTTGAAGTTAGACGTGAACGCCGTTATATGC
The DNA here is from genome assembly GCA_944470205.2 of Schistosoma margrebowiei. NCBI lineage: Eukaryota > Metazoa > Platyhelminthes > Trematoda > Strigeidida > Schistosomatidae > Schistosoma > Schistosoma margrebowiei. Next base: position 45,304,125 of record OX104025.1, on the reverse strand, counting down.
TGACCTGCTCAGTGATCTAATGTTAAGGCGCTCGTGAGAGATACTGATAGGTCCTGAGTACGGATCTCGTGGGGGGCGGGATCGTTGATGTGCACTGCTGACTAACGGCCGTCAAGTGCTTCTAGGTTTTTAATAGTGATCTAGCTTCAATCGATCCATCATTTCAACCAGTTAAAGAATTCATTTAATTGAAATAAAATTTAAACATATAAATGTGAATTTTGGTCATCTAATGAAATCAGTGTGTGCTACTTTGATATTAACCAATCAAATCAAAGTTATGCATCGTTGACAACCAATTCATAGTTGATTACAAGTAACACACAATGTTCGTTCATGAAAATATGAGCACTAATTACTTAGTTTAAAATAGTGTTAATCCTATCCAAAATAGTTTTCATCAATAGTGGGTGGGGGTCAGGAATTTCAATTAACTATGGATCAATATCAAACTATGTTACCTCAATAAGTGTAAGACTATTGCATAACCATGAGTTCATCTCCTATGACGATTGGCTAATAATAATGAAATGATTTTATGAAATGTCATGATCTTAATGGTCAATTTGAATCATCCAATCTGAAAGAAACGTACAAACACTTCCAAAAAATTCTATATAAGACTCAACACGTTTTATCAACGTCTAAAACGAGAAAATGATGTGAGTATTGACTGTATACTTAAGTCAAATGATTGTATTATATCCATTTCAATTTGATCTAATGAGATAACATTGTTCTATTCATTTGAACCATTTCAGATCTACGTTTTCATTTGGTCAGTTGGTAACGATTTATTCAATCATTGTACATACATGGGAATTTTTCGACTGTCATGAATTTTGTGAAAACGCTGATTTACTTAGTCAAGCAAAAATAATTTCCCAAAGTGATACACATCAATATGTAAGTGATCAGTCAAGTTTCATTACAAATATTCAGTCTCATTTTTATCACTATTCCCAGTTCATTCGTTCTAATCAGGCCTCTCCAATTGTTAGTGAAAAGTTTGAGAAATTGAATAAAAAAACGGTGAGTTAACGACATTTTCCAACGGAGATGATAATCCATATATTTGCATATTTCTAGCAAATAAAACTGAAATTCCCTTTCAAATTTTACGGTGCTGATCTCAGCCAATTAAATATAAATATTGAAGGTAAGAGAAATATTTTCCTTGAATTAAGGTTTTGTTTGCTCACATTTCAATTCCATGAATCAAAGTGGTTTTCATTACATCAGTAGATCAGTTTTTGGCATTTTTTGTTTTGCATTCAATACATCTACTAATGTATTTCCTTGTTCAAGTTGTACCGTTGTAGTAAACTGATTACTGTTCATGCCATTCATTCCAGTCTCCAGTGAATTTCAAAGTGTTTCATTCATTCACTGTAGATTATTATTCAAATTGTATATTTTCATTTGATAAACACAGGTAAAATTTCTGTGGGAGGACAAGATGATTATAGAGTAATTGCAAATTCTATCATCGGCGATTTTGTGTGTGAAACTGAGTTTTTGAATGGGGGTGAGTTCTATTATTATTCAGTGAAGTTTTGTTTGTTTTATGTTTTACATTTCTCATTTTTATTTTGCATAAATAATTGGATTTTTAACTTGATTATTTCATGAGAGCTGGTCAGTACACAGTGATTATTTTATTTGTGTGATCGCATGCCCTAAACTGTGTTCACAACATGTATTCATTACTGTGAAGGGAAAATGTTATATAAAACAGTGATTCACTTCAAAATAGACACAAATTGATTGAGTGGCAATAATGAAACCTACAATGTATTTGGTTAGGAGGAAATTATCTACTCTTCAATCTGTTCAAACTACCATAAAACTGATATTTCATCAATACGACACTTATTGATAGATTGAACGAATCTAGCTGATCACAGATGCAACAATAAGCGATGTTGTGTGAGAAATCAGTTTGAATTATTGAAGCACATGAACCATCAATAATTTATATTGGATGTCCTCCAAATCTTTCTGTCACTTACTTGGTTCTTATAAATTCAGTCCCTCTTTATAACTGTCGTAGAACTATTGGGTATTAAACACATTCTTGTTTATCATAATCGGTTGATCATGAATTTTGAACCCATGTATCATCTGAAACATCAAATCAGCTAACAATCACGAATAATGTGCTAGTACATCATGATTGATTCGAACTAGAACACCTAGAATATCAAAATGAAGGGTATTCATTTTATTCACTTACCGAAATTAATGTCATCGGGGTAACATTTCCGGGAAATAATGAGTTCAGTTAAGAGAACACTGTTCAATTGAAATAACATAATTTCACAAAATGTTTATGTATGTTTATTGTCGAATAGATATTAATGGTGGTTTAGGTAGTCAAACGCTTACAAGCCCAATATTTTAGAAGTATAATATTTCTCTTGGTTGATTGGATTTAAACGTTCATCATATCGGTGAAATAATGATGCAGATCATTGAGACTCTCATTGAGTTGAATTGGTTCACTTCAATCTTGAAAAGGAACATCATAACTTGTGTTCAAACACATTTCGTTTATTGAAAAGAGGTAAATATTCATTATACAGATACATGAAAATTAATTTATTTTACTTTCATTATTTCAGAGGAATATTTTGCTGTCAGAAGATCTTGTCATGTAAACATTGATAATAAAAGTATGTATCCACATCCATGATTGTTTGATCACATGTGAACTATGAACACTTTACATCATCATCATCATCATTGATTGATATTACTCAACTGTTTTCTATTCCGTTTGAGTAATTGAATTCGTCTTTAAAAAACTGACGAAAGTATTGCAGTGTAACCATTCTACAAAATCAAAGGCTAAATACATATTTTATTGAACCTTAAAGAATAATTAACATACGTTTGGATACATTAGGTCATATTCTCATTTCATTTGTACATAAACGAATACAGTGATTCATCTTCATTGACAGGTTTCAAAGGAACATGATGACAAGTCTGTACATATGTGTTCATCGGAAAATCATTTCTGTATACATCACATTCATCTGGATATTCAATCATTATGCGATCATTCTCAGCTTTTATTCTTTCAAACTAAGAGATCGTTAAAACAATATGTATTAAGCATATTCACTTTTCATCTTTAACACACAATGTGGACAAAGTCATTTGATCGACTGATATATCAATGTGTTACATAACTAAACAAATTCTAAAACTCGAATTATAAACAAACAAACAAACCGCAGCTCATTTCATTTGCACCTAGAGTCAATTGTATCAGTTGAAATATAAGAAGTATTCCACCAATTCGAATACTACTCCAACTATTAGATCTAATTAGGAACTAGATGATTTATTGTTTGAATATGAAAACTAAACAAACTAAGCGTCTGACATTCATGATGAAGGATACACGCATATTTCATCTACACAACATTCACGAGATTATTTTCATCACGAAAACATTTGAGATAACACAATAAATATCTGCTAAAATCTGAGCCCCCTGTGTGTGTAGGCACATACAATGTCACATCTAGCAATGACATGCTCGACACTAATCTTTGAAATTTTAAATATCGATAGTTTTCTTTTTTGCAGATGAAACATTGAGCGCAATGCACCTGATACACTCGAATGGGAAGATATATTTCTATTTTGAGAACGTAAGTTGAGCACATGAATAGATTATTCATGCATATCAGTACTGTCAAATACATTGAAATATATTGAAAAGTATAAAAGGACACCAACATTTTGTATTGTGAATATAGACCTTATGAAACTATTCACAATCCGTTCATGACACAGTTTATTCTGACACTTTTTAAAATAATGAACAACAAGGAAGTGATGTAATATGTAGGCAAATTTTGATACCTTCGAGCCAATCTAGGACAAAGAGTGTTTGTCAGAATTCCGTACGTGAACGGTGATTTTCAGACATTCATAGACCAGTTGTGAGAAAAGTTCATAATGGAATATTTCAAGACAGAGATTTTGTTAAAATCCTGATCGCTTCTCAGATTCTATTTGTTCGAATGTCACTATTTACAACTTGATCGATTTGCAATAAAATAAATATTGGATGACTAGAAATGGCTGGTGAGATGATAAATTTTATGAGTGTTGCACTCAATCCGTCTTGTTTGTTTGGAGGTAATCAGAACAAATTGTGGAATGAATACTGTTGAGAAATGAACGGCAATTTTTATAAGTAGGCACATAAACACAATTCCACAACAGAACAACAAATTTTCCTTCAGCGACATTGCGGTTATTCACGATCATACTTCTCCCAACGGACGTAGATATTCATCTTATTATTTATAGCCACATTTCATGATAAATAAATCGTTCACTTTACTTCATTGAAGTTGTCAACTGGGGTGAGTCTGAATATCTTCGTAAATTAGATGCAGTATATTTCTTAGGGAGCCGACGAGATCAGTATGCTTACTGTAAGGGTATTTAGTTGTCTTTGGATAAGATAATGTGAATGACGACACATTGCTTCAATGTTTGGTTGATTTTGATATAGGTTGTTGTGTATTGACACATCTTGACTCAAACTTCCATTACTTCTTTTCAGATTCCTAGAGGACTTAAAGGAGACGATCTTCTACCGAGGATTTTTCATTATATCTCGTGTGGAAACGGTAACAAATTTTGTTTACCTTCTAATTTACATTGAATTACATGATTATTCATATGTTAGCTTGATGTTACCTACTGTTTGTACACGATCATCACTATGTCAACGTGAAAGTTTTCTGTAATTTATAATGGTGACCGAATTTGTGTTTCTTACAGTCCACAATATACAGTTGGTTTTTGTTTGTACAATAAAGCGATGGAAGTGTCGTTGAAGTTCTGAGGAAAATTGTGTGAAACAGAATCCGAATAATTTAGGCAAACTCACTGTCCTAATGTCATTGTGTATTGAAAATTCAACGTCAATTTGGTGTTTAGAAATCTTGAATCAACATTTAAGTGTCACATGTAATAAAAATTCATAATCGAAATTCATCCGGAAAATATTTTGTCTTTCGAATTGATGCCAAAATATCCATATCCTCAATTCAACAACCGTCATCCTCGTTGATATTGCAAAGCAGATTTAGGTTGTTATGATTCAGTCGGAATTGTATTGTTTGTACTAAGCTCTATCAAAATGAATTTCAAGATCCACGTCATCTGACGCTTGCTTTACTTGGTATACTGAGTAATTGAACTAAGATGTGTGAATGTCTTCATCACGAATTTGCGGATAGATATTTGGAGAAGTCTTCTGTATAGTCTTAACGATCGAGACAGGAACAAATGAACGCGAATACTAGACAGGCGATATATCTACTCATTTATTCACTCACCCACCAATGGACAGTCAAACTAGCAGCCTCATACTATTGACTATTTCTGAAAAAATTTGTAACGAGATAAACATATTGTTTCTGTAGATGTTGCACTGACATTTTAGTGATACAAATCAGGAATTTGACCATATTATTTTTCAGTTAGTTGTTGAACATCTGTCACTTTTAGAATTTTAGGCGATTTGGAGCATATTTCATAAGGTTGTTATTTGACCATCATTGGATCTGTAACCAGATAATAAACAATTTCTTATTTTGATCGCCTCAAAAAAGAACAGACAACATGTTATATTCAAAATGAAAATCCGAATTTCAACTGTCTTCTTCTGTTCAATTAATTACATTAGGTCATAAAGGGCCTGCAGCAGATGTTCCTTCTGAATGGATCACAAATGGAACACTAGTGGAATATGAAGTTCTCGGGGGTATGTCAAACCTCATTTAATCAGAGTTGACTATTTTCACACTTGAATGCATCACCTCCATTTCATAAAATTGGAAATTTCATGTATGATTTCATACAGTTATTAAATGATATCAAGCCATCAGTCTCAAATGACGTTACACCAAACAACGACTGACTGTTGAATATTTAAAATGATTATAGACACATTTTGAATTACAATAGAAGTATTCAGTTTGATGAAACTAACTTGAAAAAAATGTCGCAAGACGATGGATGAGATGATATCAGTCAGTTAGTTGATTATGCAATCACTGGGAGGTGTTATTTGATTTTCATTTGGTACATGCAACATCGAATTTCACCGAGGAATTGACATTAAACAAACATTTCATGATACCGTAATCGCCTTGGAAACAATGGCTTAATTTCCAAAATCTTCACTTTATCCTACTCATCCGATAGATTGAAGGAGTAGAAAAATCACGTGTTCAAATTTCAATTTATCATAGTCAGTAAATATTTGTACAGTATCAAAAACACTGAGGGTTTTCACAGTAGGGATGCGTTTCCTTTCTCCTCAATACGTACAGTGAATAACCACAAACATTGTTTTGTTGATCACGTATTAAACTATTGAAATAATATTTCAATAACAGAGAGAATCATCCCATAATCTGATGTCCAGATTGACTTCATTATTCGTTGACTAGAATATTATTCATTGTCGACGAATTTTCATGATCCAACTAGTCTAACATGCTAACTGATTACACACAGATTAGAATGTAGCCACATAGTTTGAAACTTTCTATCATTGTAGGTTGACGGAAATTTCTTCAAGGAAAATCTCATCAATGAATTGAGAACCAATGTCACACTTCCTTTGTTGTTCGATTGAATGAACATAATGCAAAATAAATTTTCTCTCTCAGTACAACTGACGTTCGTGCATCGGCTTCTAAAAAGTCAGTTAGAAAGAAATAACATCGTTATTCTCCATTTTGCATATGAAAACATGAAATACAGGAAACATTTCAATCATGAAGCAGGAACGAGTTTCGTTGACCGTCTAGCGTGTACATTTCTTTTCTAATATTAACAGTCATGGACATCCGTGACATTCGCCTGACAAATTTCATCGTTCAACATGCAACGTGTTTCAGGAAATGTGAATGACATTGAAAGTGTATTGAATTTCGGATTGAGCAATGTGATGACAAATGCCCAGAGAATGAAATACTTATTGAGTTAGAGTTACATTTGTTTTTGTAATTCATTTACCTTTTGTTTCTAACTTGAAATGCAATCACCTTCTTCTTCTTTTCACTGAAGATTGTCCAAAACACAATTCGTTTGCAGCATGTCATGATGCAACAACATCAAGTTCAAAATGTCTTTGGTGTGAGAAAGCCAATGCATGCATTACTAGCAGTGATAAGGACGTTCATGACTTCAAAGTAAATGGTTGCCAGATTGAAGTAAGCAATTAGTAGACCTCAAAGATTGTTCTTAATATTACAATATTCCATATTGCAATCCTTTTTTTTCGGAAGAACATTTATATTGTTACGAATTAGAAGTGAATTCTTGTGTACCACAAGTGCATAAATCACAGTAACTTATACGATATTGAAGCACATATGAATGCAATGCTTTATTTCCACGTGGACATTCAACAACGAATAGAAGAGTTGTTCAACTGGAAAGAAGCTAATTCTTTAGCTCATAGAATGTGTAGTGATTCCCAATTTTCAATGCTTCCACTGAATCATCAAATCTAGCATTTACTGAAACTGATCTAATAAATGAATTGAAGAAGACTAATCCAAGCACTGAATCACATTTGGTAAATATTTGATAATTTTGTAATCATTATACTATTTCGTTCATTTCAGAACATGACCACAGATACAACAACTCTAGCAACTACTGAAACTGATCTAATAAATGAATTGACGAAGACTAATCCAAGCACTGAATCACATTTGGTAAATATTTGATATTTTTGTAATCATTATACCATTTCGTTCATTTCAGAATATGACTACAGATACAATTGAAGACACTGGGGAAAGAAAATCATCGCAATACGTGTATATCGTTGTACCATTAATTATATCTTTCCTTATTGTTTGCATTGGTTGTGGTATTTGGCTATGGTTCCACAGAAGGAAGAGAGTTTATCCATAGTCCCCACAAACAGCGTGTCAATTGTTTTTATTAAGTTCACTTTGTTATTTTCATTTTGTAGTTTAGTAAACACACTTTATATTCTGTTATTCATTCCAATACATTGAAGATTGTTTCATGCAACCGCATGTCACATTGATGATTGTTTATGTAGTGACTGATGTCATTTTGTTGGGAGAATATTAAAATATAATTTTTTTGTATTTATGTCATTGTTTTCATTCAATACAAACATGGGTAATTTCATAAGAGATTACTACATTGCACTTGTCAATTAACACTATCGTGTATACATGATTATGTGACCATTGAAATCAGCCAAGACTCCATTGTAAATATCCATCCCGTTAAAGTCTCAATACTGAGAAATATCATTCGAAATTCACATTGTTCATGTTTTTAAACTGAAATGTCGGAATGCGGCATCAATATTTAACAAATCATCTCAATCCTTCGTGATTTGAACTAATTTTAAATGGTCTAGCTGATACTCAGGTATGATTGGAAAAAAAATGTAAAGTGAATGATGAACTAGTAACAGTTCTGTCGTACCATTGGTAATAAGATGAGAGATTTGAAAGAAACACACACTGAAGTGTTTGCGTCAATGATTGATCACATTATTAAACATAACTTGGCTAATAATCGGTCCTATTCTCATAAATTTGTGAGAAACTAGTCGACAAACAGTCATTTGAATTACGTGTTCGAATGTTCTCGTTAGTGTTTAGGACTGAAAACTGTTCAATTTTTTCACGTTATGTGTGGATCATTTGCGAGTCGCTAAAATGAAAGCAGAGTTTGTTAGTGACCAGCAATGAAATCCATGACACGTACCACTTCGTCACGTTTGAGACCCGTTAGCTAGCTGAATCTGCATCACAGTATTGATATGTCACTGCTTTACTCATAATCCATATCGTTTATTTCGAAAATCGTCGCGTCATCCCCTAAGCTACTCAGTAGGGATACCCACTGGTTCCTACAAACAACTTCAGTGTAGTATATATAATAAGGTGAAAACAGACATCATAAATATTTGTCCTGTGGCAGTCTGCATTGTCAAAACTCATTTCTTCTCCGTGATGCTGACTGCTTGAGATGTGACACAAGTTGTCAGATTGTGATAGTATGTTAAACTGCTGTTCATTTCGTTAATGATGATTCCAAACCGCGTTATTAAATCTTAATAAGATTGGAGCATTTAATAATAATAATGCACATCTAATCATGATGTTTAAGGTACTTTTCCCCATAAAACGGCGATTATATACCTCTTTTGGTTCGTTCCATAATTCGATTGTTGACAAACGCAGTATACAGTTTCGTTATTTTATACGAAACGTTGACTTTACAAAGTCACAAAGTGAACCTGCCTTCAATAGTTTTCAAAGACGATTCCGATGCTTTGATTGAACATGTGGAGATAGGCCTGACAGTCTCATTTTGTAAATAGTGTTCAATGATATTTGTATTTATTTTGTCAACCTTCCACTGTATGTATATTCAACATTAAATGACATGAATCAGAGCAACAACCAGACTGATTACTGAGCGTTTTGTGTGGCCAAAGATCAATTCAGATATAAAACGATGGACACGAAGCTGTTTACAATGTCAACGCAGCAAAATTCAGAAGCACACGACCAGTCCCGATGGCAATTATCCCCTGCCAGAAAAACGTTTTCAACATATCCATCAAGACATAGTTGGTCCACTACCACCATCTAATTCATTCACACACATCCTCACTGCAATGGACAGATTCACAAGATGGACTAAAGCATGCCCTATTACTGACACTTCCGCAGAAACAATAGCCGGCGTATTCCTTGACCGTTGGATAGCAAATTACGGAGTACCTTCTATCGTCATCACCAACCGTGGTTCCCAGTTTCAGTCTATCTTATTTCTGGAATTCACAAGACTTCTGGACGTGAACCACATCAAAACAACAGCCTATCACCCAGCAGCTAATGGTTTGGTCGAAAGATTTCCCCGCCAATTAAAAAGCTCGCTGATGGCACAAGATGATACAACAAAATGGAGTAACGCATTACCACTCCGACTTCTGGGAATTCGTTCAACCATAAAGGAAGACATTGGATGTACAGCTGCAGAGTTAGTTTATGGTACAACTCTAACGTTACCTGGTCAACTAGTCAACTATGAACCTACAACGCCAGGGGATGCTACTCACTTCGCAAGTCGCCTATTACAAACGATGCAGAATATTAAAGCAAAATCTCCTCGTGAACACAACAATCGAGTGCGACTTGATAAAAACTTTGAAACGTGCAAATTTGTCTTCGTCCGAGTAGATGCGGTTAAAAAATCACTGAAACAACCATATGAAGGTCCATATAAAGTAATTAAACGCACACAAAAATATATCATCATCAACAGAGATGGCAACAAACAGACTATTTCTCTAGAGAGAATAAAACGTGCTTTCTGTGAAGCTACTCAAGTCAAGCAAGACAACGCTGTTGACAATCAACCCCACTCACCAGCGACTGAGAAACCAGTGAAGAATAAAGAACTTAATACTAAGCCTTCTTGTTTAACACGCTCCGGTAGACCTATGAACAAACCCAAGCGTTATGTCCATTTCGTCGATTGAAATAAAAAAAAACAAAGCACACACCTACCTATGTCACACACTACTAATTTCACCCAAACAAAATTTTTTTCCTTTTCACATTTTTCCACAATTATTCATACGTTTTGTCACATTTATTATTTTTTTCTATACAAAATTTTTTGTTACTATAATGAACAAGTAAACACTATTTAATTACCCATTTATTGTACCAACAAAAAAAAATACATCAACAGTTCATTTTTTTGGGGGGGGGGGTAGTCAAAAGCAGTTTTGCACATTATTATTATCATTGTTAACCAACCAAGACATTAAATGACAGTGTCTTCATTTGTGTGTGTGTGTTTATTATGCTATGCTACATCTCTACTACATGTCATACTCAACTCCACATTTTTGTTAGCTAGAACTGTAAATATTATTTTTGTATACATGCATATATCATATCCTTACAATTTTCTTTTATTTATTATGACCAATGTTACCTCCGGACACTCTGGGGGGAGCTATGTGGAGATAGTCCGGACAAGCTTATATTGTAAATAGTTTTCAATGTTATTTGTATTTATTTTGTCAATCTTCCACTGTATGTATATTTAACATTAAATGACTGTAACTGTTGTTTTAGTAAATGACCTTGAACACATTTTCCGTTGTGTAACTACACAGCGTGACATATGGTTGCTTGCTAACAAATACATTGCTACACACACAAGCTCATTGTTCTATTCTCACACCTTATCGAGTCAATCGCATTCTAAATCGAATATTATCCACACTTTAGACTGCTGTGCCATTTCTATTACATCCTACGTCAAAGAAACTTACTGGAGTCATATTTATCTCATAAATGAGTTATTACTCATTTATAATTGTGGATTTTTAGGACCAAAGCTCAACGGAACACGCAACAACTAGCTGATTTAAGTAACGTCCCTGAACTTTTATTTTGTGTTACTAATCTATAAATTTCATGGCTGATTTGACAGCAACTATCACTCTTCGTGTACTATTCAAATATAATTCCCATCCGTTTGATTTAAGTTGTTCTCCAGCCATATTTCATGAAGTAGTCCAACGTGTAATTGATCGTCTTAAAAGTGTTGACGTTTGTCCAGATGATCTCAATCGTTATGGTTTTCATAAAATATCTCACGGTCAGTGACATACTACTCTCTTCGTAGTCTACTTGAGAAAAAATCCTCGTTAAGTCGAATGATGTTTCATTTTATGTGTTCGGTATTGAATGTCTTGGATATTAAGCTGAGATTAATGATTCTAGACCAGATATGAGGCGATAAGCTTCACTTACAATTTCATCATCTCTAAAAAACCCCACACAATCTTATTAACCAGCAGGTGCTCTTCATTATTAATCGCTTTTCATTTCTGATTTTCTTTATCGTACAATCTCTCTACGTTGATACTTGAGGTATGTAATATGGACTCTCACAACAGTTTGATATTGTGATCTGAAACGTTGATTTCCGGTATGCTGTGCCAAGATCGATGGGTGATGCACCACACCTGATGGAATCACTGAATTTAATTGATCAGTCACTTCTTCACAATCAACATGTAGATCATCATCGTTTTGTAATTTGTATCGATGATCATTGTTTACTCGAGTTGAGTAGGAATTATGTGAACTCGTATCCTAAATCAAAGTCACACCTTCCTGTTAATTAGTATCGTGGACTATTAGTCTTTGGTGATATCTAGGCACTGTGGCTGTAGTGAGTGAGAACTCAGGTGTGAATGACCAGTTTATTGTTAGTTGCGGAATCACAGAGTGTCTTCATATGATATTAAAACCACACATTCCACACTTCTCTTGCACGTCCTCCGTCAGTTGACTCTCACTAACTTTATTGTTCTTTTATTCTAGATGAGTTCACCTGTGTTCAGTTTGAAACAGTAACCTACAAAAACAATGGCAGATGGTCGCACAATATCGTGAATTGGTTGAAGTTAAACGTGAACACAATTGAATGCTTCTCAGTGACAAGAGACTGAACGTTCCCTCAAGAATGAAGGACTTAGATTCGATTTCTGTTTTCATGATTGTCAATAGGCAATGTTATGGGGTCTCGTAATACAACAAACAGGCTTCTGGATGATTCCGGGTTTTTATTACAGGTCCACAATTTATCTGTCCATGATTTCAATCAAAAATCATTTATTCAGCAATCCATCTTGTTTCATTAACAAAGCGTCACACATTGTGTTTATCGTAATCATTTTTGGAGACTATTTGAAGAATTAAAAATTTCGTTTCATGATGATTCTGACTGTGATATTTCGGTTTGAAATTTCATCCATACCACTGACTGTGGAATATTTTATCTATAAATATTGTGAAAATATTTCCGTAGTACGTTACTCGTGAAGTTCACATTGTGTTCACTACAACACCTTTGCTTCGTTATTCGAAAAATCTGTCAAGTAAAGTACACTAACAGTTCGTTGATCGGTCAGTATTAAGTCAAGTACCATTGAACGCTAACATCAGCCTATTCAATCCTTTTTTTACAAGGAAATTGTTTCACAAACACTTTTGACAATCAAACGTCTATGAATACTTATTTATAACTGTTGCATTACTAGAGATCACGGGCGATATCCAAACCGAGAATTCAACAGTTCTTTTATAAGTACAACGAGTTTAAGGTGTTACGGTTACTTCGTCAGTCGAAGTTTGTTCAAAGCACAACATTATTCTCAGACTGATGTACCCATCTATATATATTGCGTGATATTTTTGCAGGTTCTAACATTGGACAACATATCTCATAATGATGAAATAACCGCTTACATAGTGAGCACTCAGATTATCATTCTTAGTGTGAAATTACTAGTCCTGTAAAGTATCACAGCTTTTATCCTTCCAGTTTTAATAAACGTTTCTAAATTGATTACTTTCGCTTTTCACTCTTCTCTTTATACAACATTGATTTCACATAGGATAATTCGTTTACACAACACTTGTCCTCGATGTTTTGAATGAATTAATACCTCTTGTAAGATCCATTTTGGAGGATGTGTGTGTGTGTGAAAATCCATCAATATATACACTTGTAGTTTGTTCCTATTGTTGTTCGTGTAGTTGTACATTTTGTTATTCCTTTTGATTCCATTTGAGTTGGTCATATAGTCATTATAGTTTTTATTTTTCTTACGCCTTCACTAAGTTTCCGTGTTTCTTCGTGAACTGCATTTATGTTGTGTTTACTCGATACTAAGTCTTGGCAGCAGACACACTGGTTTGCTCCTCCATTTTTATTGTGTTGCTTGTATTGACTGGAATTGTACATTTTTAGGTGTGAATTGAAGCGCACCTCCAGAATTCGAAACACTCTGTATTATAAAGCAATCAAATAGTATCTTTTGAATGAATCTGTGCATGATCTAGCCAGACAAGATGGAATAACATTGAAATGTTGCGATTGGTAATTTATTGGGCATCCTTTATCAACTTCCTTATTTATTGTAATTTAAATTTGATTGATTGAACAATTATTGGCTGAATAGCTGAGTGGTCATATTTGTTTAGGTGATAGGGTATATTTAAGTTTATAATGAATTTCAGAACCGTCATTTTACCCGATCACATTGTTTTGCTTTCAACCGGGAAATGGTGCGTATCTAACCCACCTAAACAGTTATTCTTCAGTCCAAACCTTAGTTTGCATCTAACACTTCCAAGAATTTGTTCGTTCATTAAAATGAAGTGTCATTCCACTTATTAAAACAAAATTTATCTGCCAGAAAATTGACGAAGTTATAGAAGATGATTTAACGTCATTCAGATTTTCTCTTAATCGAGTGTTAGCGTTAATTCTGGCATTGACTGATGGAATATATATGAGACATTTCTCTTCCTAACAAAACTTTAAACAGCATTAGAATATTGTCAGAGTGGATATCCGTTGAAATTGCAGTAATTTTAATATTTGCATTCATGAGTATTATACTAAACGGCCTTCTGGTGAGTCCAGGTTTTCAATAGTGGCCTAGCCCAGATTGATTCATGGATTCAAGCATTGTCACGTTCACCATTGTAGTTTAATTTAACATCACTTGAGAGAAACACTGCATGTTTTACGATATGCAACTCATCCAGTATATGTTAATCTACCAGAAGTGTGACAAAACAGGAAACGCAAAAAGACTTATTGTAGCGACCCAACAACCAATATTCGGTTGAAACAACGGACTGATGAACCCAAAATTTATTCGGTTAGACCAAGTTACGTTCCTCTATATAGTTCACAACGCGTTTTTGAGATACTCGTATTATATTATATCAAAACGTCAATCCCCTCAAGATTACAGATATTTCATACTGTCAAGTTCTACATAATTTAAGTAGTTGGATAATCACGGCCCTCTACCGATTGGCACCCACCATTTGTCATAAATAAATGATAGGTCCATACACATCATGTTAAGTGAATATCGAACCAATTAGGAAGGTTGTGCAGTAATTCTAAAAGTATTTTATGGAAATTATTCACTTACAAACAGATCACTTAAGCCTAATCCTAGAATGACATAAAAAAATTAGTGAGACATTTTCATAATTAGATAACTATAATGAATAAGGGATATGTTGATATGGAGAGCTAAACAGAAGTAGTCTAAGGCGAAGGTTAAACAAAGCCAATCAGTAATCACCTGAAAGACATTTTCATTTCATTGTCTGTGAAATGGATCAATTTCACAAGGATTAGAGTGGTATATATATATATATATATATATATATATATATATATATATATATATATATATATATATATATGAATGTATACAGATGATAGTTTTTCTTGATTAAAAAGCAGCATTTGACCCTGTGGTCCGAGAGGTTCTGTCACAGTCTGTCATTGAAAGGCGCACCTCAGAAGTACATAAACCTTGTGAAGGCTTTTCACTGGAAAACTACTAATCGAGTCAGAGTATATGGCGAACTGTCATCTGATTTTGCAGCATCAAGTGTTGACTGTCAAGGCTGTTTTTGCATTGAACTGTCTTCAGACAAACTCCTCATTTTAATATGAATATAACATAACTCTATTAAAGTATGAATTGAGGAACGTTAAATTTGAACTTTATTTCTGAATAATATTCTATTTGTTAAGAAATATGATAGAACGGGTATTGAATAGATCAGTATTGAGGTATGTTGATGATACCTCCATCGTATGAAATAATCAGAAACATGCAACAAATCTGCTAACGTTTTTCAACGGAGCCCATCCAAATATCGATTTCACTACGGATTATGGAAGAGAAAAAAACTATCATTTTCTCGACATGGCGATAAAATGAAGGGAAGATGATACAGTTCAACTTTCTTTATAAGAATGACACATAGATTTGGAGTTACCTCAATTTGAATAGCTTTTGTCCAATCAAATACAATAAAGGCACTGATCAAAACACCGTTTGTCAAAACAAAAAGAATAGATACTGCCGATACACTAGAAGAGGAAGTTATGAATGGTAAAAATTGCATTGACAAGAATTTATCCTACAGCAAAAGTGATTGTCCTGTCCAAAACAACGTGTTCTTTAACTCAATCAAAGGTCGACAAGTAGCCTTTTCATGTCACCACCAACTGTTTATAAAAATTAACATGTATCTTCCCAAACAGTCGAATTGCTAGAATAGAAAGGAGAGTCTAAGTAAGATTCAAAAAGCATATTCCGAAAATTTTAACATCAAATAGCCATCGCATGTCATCTATTTGACACAGGACACGAAGTTGATACACTGAAGTTTTTCTAAGTAATTAATAAACAATCAAGCTTAAACATTCAGATCTATGTATACAAAAATAGACAGTAATAAATCTTTTATTACCCCGGTAACAATACCCCTACCCCTTTTTATTGATTTATTGCGTCATTATTCCAACTATTTTTGAAGTTTAAATTACATAAGCAATTGATCTTAATTCATACTTCCTTTATTACCATTAATCTATTTTCATGAGTTCTAATCACTATTTCAATGTTTTGGAACTTTCCGTCTCAACGCTATCGGCTTATTTGCTACACCATAATACACATTTATTCATCGTTCATCACCTTCTTATGCATAAATATGTCAATATCTGTAATCATGTTGAATTTTAGATATGTCAGGTTGTAAGCAACTAATGAGAACCTAACGAAATCGAACGAATTCATTTATTATTTTGCACCAATCATTGTTATTGCTCTCTTTTGGATAACATACAGTATCTTAGAAACAGCATAAAAAATTTGTTTAGATCTTTCTATCACTATGATCATATCTGCATGAACATTTTTATTTGATCAGATGGTAAAGTCAATAAACTGTTCCCCCTTACAAGCCTTAATGTTAGCTGATTTAATCATTCAATGACTAGTTCAGATTTCTATGTATATACATCTATGTGTCTGAATCTTTTCATTACATTCGTCTCTTATTTTGGCTGTGTTCGCTCGTTGTCATTCGACTGCATTTGTATTTCTTCTTGAATACACTTTACGTAATTGTGACATAGAGAAGTGTACTGTACAATGTTAGACTGTAGTCAATAGTTGTTATTGCATTCCTGAAATTCATGCATCTCAGAAAGTCATTTAATAACAGTCATTTAGACCAGTGACATAAGAAGCCTTAAAATTTATCTCGAAAATTTTGAACGACAGAATTAATGAAGCGTAAATGAAAATGTAACGCCGATCTCCACGGTACAATCTTATTTCTAAAATCAACGTACTACCTCTCAACTTTCATTATTCTGATGGATTATAATTATTGTTGTGGATTGATATTATCCTCATTCTCATTACACCTACTTCATCCTGTAAACATTTTTGATTAAAATGTAACATTACTAACCATAATAATAAGCTATGAAATTTTACATACAATCGATATTGTGGTATTTAATGGAGTAAGTCTGTTCTATTTTATGAAATTACAGCATTTGTTTATTGTTGTGGTTTCTCTCTGTCTACTTTTCTCCTTCGCCTATACATCGATATATATTCCTTTTCATAAACACGCCTTAGGAAAATGCAATCAATACGTAGTTGCATTACTTAACGGTAAATGACAGGTTTGAAACACTGAGGAAGATGATAAGCTTTTTTTATTCCACAAGTAGACAAAGTTGATGCAGAATGATAGATCGAAAAATATGACCAGGGAATAGATCGTGCACCATGAGTCGATCGTTCTTGTAGATACGCTTAGCTCACTCAATATGCTTGCGCTTTCGAACGTGTAGAAAAATGATTAGAAAGTTTAAATGCTCTTGTGGATTTGATATAAATATATGGGAAATCGATCCCTCAGCCTTTTGACGACCACTGTTTCAGCTGCTGTATCTACGGAAGACTGTCAACTATTGTTCATCTTGGACCGAACGATATACGCACAGATCTTTATCGATAGAATAAAGAAATTAGCGTCCAGCCTTCCATAAGTGAAGAGAGATGAAGCATTACAGACCTTGGTTTTACTTGCTGATTCCAAACGAAATGAATGAGCAATCAGTGGTCAATCCACTGAGATAGGAGATGTTATTAGTAGTCCGTTTCTATAAATTTAGCTATAGCTAAAATACAATGTGATACATATATAAAAGTCTGTTACCAGTGTTTGACCAGCTGCAATGTTACGGTACAATAATGTAGATCTATGATGCACAGTTGAACAATATACAAATACAGGTAACCACGCGAATGAAAAGTCATGAAGATTGGACCCCAGAGTTTTATAAATACCACAAGAGTGATTGGTTTCAATTGATTTTCCTTCAGAGAGGTAGTAATCTTCTATAACATCAGAATTCTAATCATTTTGTCAGTCACATGAACAGTTTATTACGAAGCGAAATATTTCATTCTAACTCAGATTTATATTACACCCACTAAACAGAATAGAGTATAGACAATACCATATGATCTCATTATGAGATGGAATGAGGTGATAATTGACAACAAAGTATGATCATTAGTGTTTCTATAAATAAAAGAGGTCACAACAGATATGTTTGTTAAGAAAAAGCACACGTTGTTTACACTGAAATTGAAGTAAGAGTAATCAATTCTACTTTGTAAATGTAATCGGATGTAAGTGAAATGATGATAGAACGTTGTGTGATGTATTGAATGCTGTGAATTGGACAGAATTCCTGAATTACCACATCATATTCCTAAATGTCCACATTTCAGAGGTGTTTGTTTCATTAGCAAGAGTGACATATATAAGACGATCAGTGTGTGCTACTTCGATCTCCGGTGGACTCAATAAAGCTGGTCTATTCAAGAGTTGCTTGAAGTATTCCACCCATCTATTCCTCTGATCTTCAATCTCATTGATTGACTTGAATACTTTGTTCTTTACCGGTCACCCTGGTTTACTATATTTTCCTGCCAGTTTATTTGTCGTTTCGTATAGTTGTTTCATGTTTCTTGCAGCTACGGCTTCATCTACTCTGGTTGCCGGGTGCTCCACGTACTTTTGCTTGTTGGCTTTGATGCTCCTCTTCACTTGCTATTTTGCATCCGTTTATTCAGCTCGGTCATTGATTTCCTATGTTATTGTTCGGCTGTTGTTATTTGGTTTCTCACCGTTTTTTATTATCTTGAACTGTCTGATTCTATGCAGTGTTATCCATAGAGATCCGTGTAACTTTGTGAATACATTTTTGGTGTGATGTCATGATGTCTATAATAAGTTTGTTAAATGCACATAGATTTACAAATCTCTCTCCATTTCCATTTCTTTCTCCCGGTCAGTCAATGTCGTTCTATGAAATTTTCAAAGCCGGTGTTATACATTCCTACTTTGGCGTTCAGGCCTCCAATGAGAATGATCAGGTCTTTTGACGAGAAATTCTCCATAATCGATTGCACAACATCGAAAACTCGATGTTTGTCATTGTCGTTCAGAGTTCGTATGCTATAATTCATTTTGTGTCTTTGGCATACTCTTAGCGACGTTGCATTCTGAGCTATTGAAATGCTGACTTTATATTAAACCCTCCTCATCAACTTGGACATATGATCGGTAATCGTTGGAAGGAAATATGAAACAGCTTTACGATACAACGAAGAAACTAGCAGGTAAGTACAGTAAACCAGAGAGACCGGTCAAAGACAATGAAGGCAAGTCAATCACCGAAATTCAACAACAGCGGTAGAATACTTCGAGGAACTCCTGGATAGGCCGGCTCCAATTAATCCACCGGACATCGAAGCGGCACACACAGATCTTCCCATAGACGTCAACCCACCAACGAAGGAAGAAATGAGAATGGCCGTCAGACAAATGAAGAACGGAAAAGCAGCGGGTCCGGACAACATACCAGCTGAAGCACTGAAGTCAGACATCAAAGCAACTACAAGCATGCTTCACCTTCTATTCAAAAAGATTTGGGAAGAGGAACAAGTGCCGATGGACTGGAAAGAAGGACACCTCGTCAAGATTGCAAATAAAGGAGATCTGAGCAAATGTGAAAACTATAGAGGCATTACACTGCTGTCAATACCAGGGAAGGTCTTCAACAGAGTTTTGCTGAACCGGATGAAAGATGCAGTAGACGCCCAACTTCGAGATCAACAAACTGAATTCCGTAAGGATCGATCATGCACAGACCAAATTGCAACACTACGGATCATCGTCGAACAATCAGTTGAGTGGAACTCATCACTATACATCAACTTCATTGATTATGAAAAAGCATTCGACAGTGTGGATAGGAGGACATTATGGAAACTTCTACGACACTAGGGAGTTCCTGAGAAGATTGTCAACATTATCCAGAGCTCATACAACGGACTACAGTGCAAAGTCGTGCATGGAGGACAGCTGACAGATGCATTCCAAGTAAGGACCGTAGTCAGACAAAGCTGTTTACTCTTTCCCTTCCTCTTTCTTCTGGTGGTCGACTGGATTATGAAGACCTCGACATCTGAAGGAAAACATGGAATACAATGGACAGCTCGAAATCAATTAGACGATTTGGACTTCGCAGATGACCTAGCGCTCCTATCGCATACACACGAACAGATGCAGATGAAGACAGCCATTGTAGCAGCAGTCTCTGCATCTGTAGGCCTCAGTATACACAAAGGGAAAACCAAAGTCCTCAAATTCGAAGCGGAAAACAACAACCCAATCACTCTTAATGGCGAAACTCTGGAAAATGTAGAGTCCTTCACATACCTGGGAAGCATCATCGATGAACAAGGAGGTTCAGATGCAGACGTAAAGGCAAGGACAGCATTTCTACAGTTAAAGAACATATGGAACTCAAAACAACTTTCAACCAATACCAAAGTAAGAATCTTCAATACGAACGTCAAGACAGTTCTACTGTATGGAGCTGAAACTTGGAGAACTACAACAACCACCATCAAGAAGGTACAAGTATTTATAAATAGCTGTCTACGCAAGATACTCAACATCCATTGGCCGGATATCATCAGCAATAGCCTTCTGTGTGAGAGAACAAACCAACTACCAGCTGAAGAAGAAATTAGGAAAATACGATGGAAATGGATAGGACATACATTACGCAAGTCGCCAAACTGCATCACGTGGCAAGCCCTAACTTGGAATCCTGAAGGGAAGCAAAAAAGAGGAAGGCCAAAGAACACATTGCGTCGGATAATAGAAGCAGATATGAAAACGATGAATTACAACTGGACAGAGGTAGAAAGGATTGCCCAGGACAGGGTTGGATGGAGAAGGCTGGTGAGCGGCCTATGCTCCTTCACGAGGAGTAACAGGCACTATACCATATATATACCATATGATCGGTAATAACATTAGATCAGCTACAGGAATGACTTGAATAAAAATTTATGTGAATTGTCTAGTCAAAGCAGTTACATGTTAACTGCAGTCATCTGTCTCAAGTTATTACGAGTTCACTTAATCTGCGAACGAGAACAAAGACTCAGTGACCAAAGACCAATAAGCTATATATTCTAATGCGCATCAGCCCCGCTAACTACAGGAAGGAGTTGGACAGGTAGAAACCAGCGACAACAATAATCATAAATCAAACCATATATACATAAAGCACAAAACCGTCTTCGTGGAGACTTTCCAAATAGCATACCAAAAGACACAATGAACCAACAGCATTCAAGATATTTACCAACTGGGAAATACCACAGGAAGGTGACAAGAACGCGAAGAGAAAAAAATTAAAATCTTCTAAATAAAATTACAGAATGACGTCCTTTTCCAAATGAGTTCTGAAGATCTAACGTCCCCAACATCTGTAATAAGAATGCTTCTTTATGGGGAAAATCTATTTTAGTTCTGTAGAAAAATGAAGAAATATTTCAATGTCAATTGATATGTCTTAACGAATTCAGCCACACACAGGACTCCATTAAACTTCCATTAAAATATGATATCCAACCTAAATTAATGTTCATTGAAAGCATACACTTAGGTAATAGTCAAATGTGTTTATCCAGAATATGCGCTAATGATGAGTATATCCGTCACAGTGATTGGTATAAAAAGATACACCGAACGTGCTGTTGATTATTTAATCAGGATTATTCTCCACAGTCTCCTTCACCAATGATACACAGAACGTGACAACTAGTCGAGTTTTAAAGAATCAAATTTAATAATGGATGTTTCATAGATTGATAAATCATGGACGTGCAACTGGATGATTTTGTGAGAAAAAACGACCACCACGCCAATAATTTGAAATTAATTGGTGAATGGTTACAGTGTTTATTCTTAGCCGGAGTAAGACCATTTATGAATTGACAACCAGAACATTTGCTTTCACTTCATCTTCTTTTTAGCAAAGTAGTAATTATATGTACAATGAGAATTTCACTCATCTTTGATGTCACTCAAATAAACAAACAACATTCATATGACACCCACGATACACAATCGAGAATACCATATTATCTTTTGATTAATGAGATAGACTGAGGTGATCAATGATAAACAAAGTATAATCATAAACAAGAAAGAGGTCAACACAAATATGTTTTTGTTCATTAGACAAACACGTTGTTGACACTGAGATTGAAGAAGGAGTAATCAATTTTACTTTGAAAATGTTAACGGATGTACAGAGAAATGATGATAGAACGTGGTGTTATGTTAGATTCAGTGCGATGAATCAGATAGAATTCGCAATTGTTTTGCAAATCTTATTCCTCACTGCATACGATTTATTGGTTTGTGGTGTTTGTAAAAACTGATGATGCTTTTGTACTTGAGGACTGTTTGATTTCGAATTTCGAACACAATAAGTTCGTCTGTTCTCATCTAGCTGTCAAGCAATATATCTCAATCTTTATCAGGAAAGATGACTGGTGACTAGCGATGGAATCCATGATGCGCTTTTCTCCTTACTTGTGAATCATCAGCTGGATATACCTACATCCCATAATTGATGTCACCTCTGTGACTCGAACCCGGTATCATTCGATTCAAGCGGCATCGTCTTATTCAATTAGTCTGATTTGGCAAATATTTCATTATAAATTGA
Organism: Schistosoma margrebowiei; assembly: GCA_944470205.2. NCBI lineage: Eukaryota > Metazoa > Platyhelminthes > Trematoda > Strigeidida > Schistosomatidae > Schistosoma > Schistosoma margrebowiei. The sequence continues at coordinate 45,281,028 of OX104025.1, read as the reverse complement.
ACACGAACATGAAGTTCGGCTTCAGTCACTTCTGTTGGACATTACTGATTGATTTCTTTACTACTTATACAAATATCAGTAGCTTCAAACAGTGCATCAAAACACCATAGTACAATGCATGGTCTAATGCATACGAATGTTCAGATTAACTCAACTATACTATTAACATGTCGTGTTCCTGTTCACATTCAAAAAGATCTTGGGGAAAATCATTCAGAATATTAAGTGGAGTAGTGCAGCATACATGTCACAAGTTTCTTCATCATCATCATCATCATCATCATCATCATCATCATCATCATCATCATCATCATCTACGGCACCAGGAGCAGTTTGGCAAAATATCAATCCATATTGATTGCCAGATAAGTTGAAAATCATTGTTCACTAGGTGAAATATGGTTTTGGTTATGATCACGATACATTGAGACAAATATTTGATGAAAAGTATACACTGGTTGAATCTGAAGACGAATGTTAGTCATTACACATGGCCTTACCTTCCCGCAACAAAATACCTTTTTACAATGTTGACTGGTTTGTTCAAATATTCATTGTACTCACTTTTACTGTAAGTTTAGTTAGTTCGATAATTGTTTCGATAGAACAATGAGAAGATGGATTTGCTCTGACAATTTTGATGTATTTGCGCTATACATTTCAAACAATCTGTTAACACATTTACCTGTCATGGCATTTTTATATGGAACTTTGTGAAGGTGAAACACTGCCAGTCACAACATTTGTTGGTAACACACAACGGACGTATGGCAAACGAGCTAGAAAACGTACTCTGCTTTGTAACTTTGCAAGCACACAGAAAAAGGAACGTCAAGACCGCCGGTTATTGACGACTGCAGTCACTGACCACAACCCTCAAGACAGTGACCTTTTATATGTTACAGACATAAGAACCGGCACAAAGTTTTTAGTCGACAATGGGACAGGTGTTGGTGTTGTGCCGACCAGTGCACTCGAGAAAAACACAACTGACCCAAAACTAAAACTACGAGCATGAAACAAGTCTGTCATTAAGACGTACGGCGAAAGGAGGGAACAATTAAATTTTGATCCTAAATTTAATTTTTCGTGGAGTTCCTATAATCGTCACTGATTTTCTTCAAATCCACAAAATATTGTTTGACGTCAGAAATAAGAAAACTTGTCCTTGCCGAACGGAGTAGAGAAATTAGAAGTACCATAACATTCCAATTCATCCGGACGATGTTCTTTAAACAGCCAATAATACTTCTTTTGGACTATACGAATTCGTTCGCATGCCTTTCGGACTGAGGAATGCTGCACAAAGTTTCCAGCGTTTTATTAAATAAGTGGTACGGAGCTTACCGTTTGTACATGCTTACATAGATTACCGACTTATACGAAGCAAAGAGGAAAATGAACATCCAACTCATCTGAAAATGTTTCTTGAGAAGGTACACGAGTATGGGTTGGGAGTCAACTCTGACAAATGTGAGTTCGGAAAACAATCCCTCACGTTTTTAGGTCATGTGCTTGATAATGAAGGCATTAAACCAGTTCCTGAGGAAACACAAGATATCAGAAATTATCCTTTACCTGATTCATTCAAGAAACTACGACGTTTCCTTGGGATGATCAACATTTACAGACGTTTTATCCCCAAATGTGCAGACATAACAAAACCGCTAACTGATTTCTTAAGGGGACGAACTGAATCATTGGCAATGACACCACAAGCAATTCAAGCATTAGCACAGAGGAATTACCCGTACGACGAATGGTTGATGCACCTTTAGTAGTAATGACCGACGCTTCTAATGTAGCAGTAGGTGCTGTACTTCAGCAACGTGTCAATCAACAATGGCAACGCCTTGCATTTTTCTCAAAGAAGCTAAACACAACGCAAACAAAATATAGCACATTCGGTAGAAAACTGATGGCTATCTACTTAGGCATAAAACACTTCCGCCATACGTTAGAAGGTAATTCTTTCACGATATATACTGATCACAAATCTCTAACTAAGTTTTCGATGCGCAATCATGATAAATGCAGTCCGAACGAAATTCGTCAACTAGAATTCATTTCATAATTTGCAGCTTATATACCCTATATTAAAGACAATGCAAATCAAGCAGCAAATGCACTATCGAGAATAAATATCAATGCCTTCTCGATCCTTCATATAAATTATCAAGAAATGGCAAAGCATCAAAAGCTCTATACGGAGCTGCAAAAACTGTTGCAGTCTAAGGTAACGAAATTATTGTTTTAAAACATCCCCATAAACAACAAGGGCACTTTAATTTGTGATACCTCAACAGGTAAACTCGCCCCTTTGTACCTTATGGTATGAGACGAAACAATTTTGAGAAATTACACAATATATCTCATCCAGGTATAAAAGCCACTGTAAAGCTTGTCTCTGATAGATTTGTATGGCCAAACATAAAGAAAGACGTACGAAAGTGGTCGCGGGAATGCATCCAATACCAAAAGTCAAGAGTACATACGCACATCATACCCCCTACAGAAAGTTTTACCGCCGTTGGCGCCAGGTTCGACCACATTCATATCGACATTGTAGGACCGTTACCAATTTCTAATAGTTACAAGCATATATTAACATGTCCAGTGCTTCCAGGTTTTCAATGGTGGTCTAGCTTCATGACTCATGATTTAAAAACCTGTGAAATGTATAGACAGATTTACGACATGGCTCTTAGCTGTTCCGTTAAACAACACGTCAGCATCAGCAGTTTCGAAGAAGCTGGTGAAACACTGAATAACAAACTTCGGTGTCCCTACAACAATTACGATCGGACGTGGAACGCAATTCGAAAGAAAACTATTTCAGTAACTTACGGATGCTTTCTGTATAAAGAGAATCGGAACCACTGCTTAACATCCGTCTGATAACGGAATGATAGAAAGGTTCCACAGACAGTTAAAAGCCTTTTTGAAGGCCGCATGAGGGGATTACAAATGGGATGTCAAGCTTCCTTTGATACCATTAGTCATCGGCTCAACCATCAAACAAGACCTTGGTTGTTGTGCAGCTGAGTTGGTTTCTGGAACAACGTCACGTTTGCCTGGTGAGTTCTTTGACCGTGCAACAGATATTCCAGCAGATATAACCAACTACGTGCAACAATTAAAACAGCCGATGGAATCCATTAGCTCCGTTAAACCACGAACTGAAAAGGTGAAATCATTCGTACACAATGAATTAGACAAATGCTCACATGCGCTCGTCAGAAATGATAGAGTACGGCAGCTGTTACAGACTCCTTATGACGGCCCTTTTAAAATCATCCGAAAGGACACTAAAACGGTTACAGTGGAAAGAGCAGGTAAACATGATACTGTTAGCATCGACAGAGTAAAACCAGCATTTTCGAGAACACTGAAATACAGATAACTGTAAAACCGTCCGAACCCGTAGCAGAGTAAGCACCATTCAAACAGAAACCACAACAAGATCAGGAAAAATAGTACACTGGTCAGATAGGTAGGTAGCAACCACCATATTTATGTAGACCAAATCCTGAGATTGCACTCATAACACAAAAGAAATCCTACTTCATTTGGATTATAATTTTCTTTATTGGCCTCACGGATCAACATTATGCTTACATTTTAATTTTATACAATTTGTTAATGTTAAATATAAACTTGTATATACATGATATTAAACGTTTAAACACACAAGCCGTTGTTATTCAAACTTAACTTGTAACACCGATCAGAAGTGAAAAACCTGACAGCAGAACGTTAAGAAGATCGAGTTGAAGAGAATATAAGGGAAAGAAGAGAGTAAAGTCTGGAAGGATTATACAGAATGTGATGGACAATGATGGAAATTCACAAATGAAGTATTCAATGCAATAGCTGTGATATCTTATCAAGCTGCCAAATGCTCTGGTATGGATGTCAGTGTATGTATGAATGTATGAAAATAACTAACTATTTTATCATTTCGAAGTTACTGTCTAACATAACACCACGTTCTATCATCATTTCTCTGTACATCCGTTAACATTTTCAAAGTAAAATTGATTACTCCTTCTTCAATCTCAGTGTCAACAACGTGTTTGTCTAATGAACAAAAACATATTTGTGTTGACCTCTTTCTTGTTTATGATTATACTTTGTTTATCATTGATCACCTCAGTCTATCTCATTAATCAAAAGATAATATGGTATTCTCGATTGTGTATCGTGGGTGTCATATGAATGTTGTTTGTTTATTTGAGTGACATCAAAGATGAGTGAAATTCTCATTGTACATACAATTACTACTTTGCTAAAAAGAAGATGAAGTGAAAGCAAATGTTCTGGTTGTCAATTCATAAATGGTCTTGCTTCAGCTATGAATAAACACTTCAATGATCGACAATCTTCGTTGTATTGTTAAACTAACTTCATGTTTTATGATAAGAATAAGTCGTTTTGTGTTTCCTGTTTTCTCACACTCCTGGTAGATTTACATATACTGGATGATTTGCATAGCGTAAAACATGAAGTGTATCTCTCAGGAGTAAGAAACGAAAATGGAGAGAGATTTGTAAATCTATGTGCATTCAACAAATTGATTATAGACATCATGACATCACACAAAAAATGTGTTCACAAAGCTACACGGGTCTTTCCGGATCACACTGCATAGAATCAGACAAATCAAGATCAAAAGAAACAGGGAGAAACCAATCAGCAACAGCCGAACAATAACATAGGAAATCAATGACCGAGCTGAATAAACGGAAGCAAAATAGCAAGTGAAGAGGAGCATCAAAGCCAACAAGCAAAAGTACGTGGAGCACCCGGCAACGAGAGCAGATGAAGCCGTAGCTGCAAGAAACATGAAACAACTATACGAAACGACAAAGAAACTGGCAGGAAATTATAGTAAACCAGGGTGACCGGTAAAGAACAAAGTATTCAAGTCAATCAATGAGATTGAAGATCAGAGGAATAGATGGGTGGAATACTTCAAGCAACTCTTGAATAGACCAGCTTTGTAGAGTCCACCGGAGAACGAAGCAGCACACACTGACCTTCTTATATATGTCACTCTTGCTAATGAAACTAACACCTCTGAATTGTGTTTTAATAATGCGGGAATTCTGTCCAATTCATCGCATTGAATACAACATCACACCACGTTCTATCATCATTTCACTTACATCCGATTACATTTTCAAAGTAGACTTGACTACTCCTTCTTTAATTTCAGTGCAAACAACGTGTGCTTTTTCTTAACAAACATATCTGTGTTGACCTCTTTTATTTATAGAAACACTAATGATCATACTTTGTTGTCAATTATCACCTCATTCCATCTCATAATGAGATCATATGGTATTGTCTATACTCTATTCTGCTTAGTGGGTGTAATATAAATCTGAGTTAGAATGAAATATTTCGCTTCGTAATAAACTGTTCATGTGACTGACAAAATGATTAGAATTCTGATGTTATAGAAGATTACTACTTCTCTTAAGGAAAATCAATTGAAACCAATCACTCTTGTGGTATTTATAAAACTCTGGGGTCCAATCTTCATGACTTTTCATTCGCTTGGTTACCTGTATTTTTATATTGTTCAACTGTGCATCATAGATCTACATTATTGTACCGTAACATTGCAGCTGGTCAAACACTGGTAACAGACTTTTATATATGTATCACATTGTATTTTAGCTATAGCTAAATTTATAGAAACGGACTACTAATAACATCTCCTATCTCAGTGGATTGACCACTGATTGCTCATTCATTTCGTTTGGAATCAGCAAGTAAAACCAAGGTCTGTAATGCTTCATCTCAGTTGAACGATCGCCGTTCGCTCGGTCATTTCTTTTCGAATCAGCAAGTGTCTTCACCTAACTGGACTATATGATCTGCATATTGTGAGTCGACAAGTGGAATTCTTTGAGGGAGATCAATACCCCAGAATTCAGTCGACGAGAATGTTATTTGCATCAGTAGACCTATGATGAAGTTAAACAAAAATGGAGAAAGTGGACAGTCTTGACGGACTCCAGTTTGGGTTGCAAAATCAGATGACAGTTCGCCATAAGCTCTGACTCGACTAGTAGTGTTCGAGTAAAGAGCTTTCACAAAGTTTATGTACTTCTGATGTGAGCCTTTCAATGGCAGATACTGTCACAGCACCTCTCGATCCACGGAGACAAATGCTGCATTTTATTCAAGAAAAACTATCATCTGTACACATTCATATATATATATATACCACTCTAATCCTTAGGAAATTGATCCATTTCACAGACAATGAAATGAAAATGTCTTTCAGGTGATTTCTGATTGCCATCGGTTGTTCTTCGCCTTAGACTACTTCTGATTAGCTCTCCATATCAACATATCCCTTATTCATTATAGTTATCTAATTATGATAATATGTCACTAATTTTTTATGTCATTCTAGGATTACGCTTGAGTGATCTGTTTGTAAGTGAATAATTTCCATAGAATACTTTTAGAATTACTGCACAACCTTCCTAATTGGTTCGATATTCACTTAATATGATGTGTATGGATTTATCATTTAACAGTGTCAAAAAGTAGGAGACAATCAGTTAGGAGCCGTCATTATCCAACTACTTATAATATGTAGAACTTGACAGTATGACATATCTGTAATCTTGAGGGGATTGACGTTCTCTCAGTAAATGGAATTCATATTACCGAATATCTGTCAAAGAAGCTGATATTGAGCTACTAAGATTGAAACTAATCTCCAGTAATATTCAGATATTAATGTTACTGATATTCGATCATATATGTCTTTGAAGCATTGATCGTATATACTGGGACCACCGAGTAAGTATTACAGTTATTAGGAAATGAGTACTAGACAAGAATGACAAATCAATTGATGGATTAGTGAAACTTCATTGGTTGAGATCACTGGAACACGTGTTACGTATACGCAAACACCGGCCGCGATGGCGTGCGAAGCGAATGGTACTGGGTTGGAATGCCAGAGTGAACATCAAATCTCTGAAATGCAGGTACATCCAACTGACGAGTCCCAAATAGGACGAAACGCGCGTCAAACTAGAATCCACTGCTAGCCACCATCCATCATTGCTTACAACTAAAGAGTAAAGTTAAGATGAACTGATACTAAGAATATCATACATACCAATGCTAATTATAATGAGATGAATGATATTTTAAGAAACCACTTACTTAAGAAGAAAAGAAACAAACTTGATCTTTATGTCATAGAAATTAATTCACACAATGGTTTCTAACTACTATCATCGATATAAGTAGTTAAATATGATTAAAATTCGATAGTAACCAATTTCTCACGGCATATTCATGCGATTTTTTCACAGAAAATGTAGTATAATGAGTCAAATTTTGACATGAATCATCAATCTTTTCAGCACATTCTACAGTATTCTTCTTAGTAGTCTGTAAAAGACTCAATTCAGTAGAAGTATTTGGAAAGAATCTTTCATCAATCATATTATCATCATCATCTTCATTATTGGGTGAAGAATTGAGTTAATTTTTAACTTGTATCAATAATGATTTAAGATGATGTAAATTCTTTTGAACTTCATCTATTTCATTTTCATCAAGACTAGATATTGAATATGGAGAACAATATAGAATATGTATACCATAAGAATATATAGATTATTAGGTTTCATACGCTACTCGTAATTCAATCCTCACTAGGATATAACAATTTCCATGTATAGAATATAGACCGAACAGAACATCTCTTCTAACTTGTTATTCCTATATTATTACTTTTACACATTGATACAATGAAGCATCGAATAGATATGCTTCATACTTCATCATTCGATTTGTGTGAGGGCTTTGATACTAATTGGGTACCCAAAAACCGGAGCAGGTGGTTTTCTTAGGTGGCCACACCACTAGTCAGGGTATGAGTGTTATTTTCTATTTTATGCTGTGTTGCAGTCTGTTTGGCTGGTATATAATACCAGTATGTCTGAAATACATGATTCGCATAATGGATGCTGTTGTTGAACTCAAGTGTATGGGCTTGGTGGGCAACGAAGCTTGTAACTTGGAAGTACATTTTGCAAACAGGTAGAAACCAGCAACAACAATATTCATAAATCAAAACATATATATATATATATATATATATATATATATATATATATATATATATATATAACACAAAACCGTCCTCGTGGAGACTTTCCAAATAGCATACCAAAAGACATATAACAATATATGAAAATAGTTTTTAAGTAGACCTTTAGAAATTTCACTGATTGAAATCATGAGACAATTGAAGTCTTGCATATAACTGATAGGTCACGGGTTCGAACCTCGCGGGGTGAGGGATCGTGCATGCGCACTGGAACTGAAGTGTCCCTTACTGGGGCGAAACAGGCGTTCAGTGCTTGCATGGTAGTCCAGTTTCATTTGAAGCATGATTTCAATCATTGATATAACAATGAAATAACGACGACGACGACGACGTGAGGATGGCGAGTAGAAAAACGAAAGATTAGAACGAAAAAACTATTCTTTTTTTCTTTCAATTTTTTCGTTGATTTGAATTCGATCAACTTTTGGAACTTCTTGATGTTTTAATTCTTTTGCTATTTTTTTACATTTTCATTTTGATTTAGAATCGGTTCTGTATTATCACTATGTTCAATCATAGTTTGATTACATGATGTGTCTTTATTATTTTTATATTGTTTTATTATATTATTTCTATCATTCATACACATTTCGTAATATTTATAATGTACTTCGTCAGTTGCGAACTATAGATTGAAAAAAAGAAAAGAAAAAAAGAGGAGAAAAGAATGAAAATAACACAATCTTAAGTACATATTATTGAACAATAAATATCCAAACTAAATGACAGAATGAGACTCTAATTTATGGACGAGTCAATCAGAAGCGTTTGAAAGATTTTATGGTGATGACGCTATCCTCAGTACCTGATGAATACGGTTACCTTCAAAAACTTGGATATGTGCATAATGTCGTCATTTGTAAGCGTTATTTTGTGGACCTTACAACTAGAGTACACACTGACAATATTGAAGTTATGTGGTCGAAGCTAAAAAGGTTCTGACGACCCTATCATGGCTCGAGAGGTCAACCATTATAGAGCCATAATGGATGAGTCCCTCTTTCGTATGTACTATTTTAGTACCTCTGAATCTTTTTCAAACCGTGATTAGTCTTCGAACCACTTTAATTCTCTGGTTTTTTTGTAATATATACATTAGTGAAGAACATTGAAGATTCGTTCAAAGGTCGTCCATAGAGTCTCGTCAATGAGAGATATAATCAATTAGAAACTAATAAACATCAAGATCTAAGCTATGAGTTATATGTGGAGAAATGTAAACATTTCATAACTGATGATAACGGTCAGAGAGGCGACGAAATCTTCATAACCAAATGATTTAGTTTACTGAAGAAAACTTCATCTAGAATATTTAATAAAACAAAAACTGATGAAATTATAATTTATAGATGACCCTATTCGTGTTTAAGCTGTCGATAACAGCTAACTGAATGTACTAGGAATTTAGATTCGACAATATTGACAGTTACCAGTCAGAACTCTTTAATACTTACATTTATAAAGTCTATGGATTTCAAACTACATCACGAGGCAAGCTCTAACTTGGAATCCTGAATGGAAGCGGAAAAGAGGAAGGCCAAAAAACAAATTACGTTGGGAAATAGAAGCAAATATGAAAAAGATGAATAACAACTGGGAGAAGCTGGAAAGGATTGTCCAAGACAGGGTTGGATGGAGAATGCTGGTGAGCGGCTTATTCTCCTTGACGAGGAGTAACAGACGTAAATAAGTAAGTAAGTATGTTCGAATTATGTAAAGTTTGAAATCTACTTAGTTTATAAGTAATTGTTGAGTTGAAACTTAGGTTAAACAAGGTTTCTTGGTGACAATACATGCAACTAACAATTTAAAATAAGTTGATTTATTCACACAACTAACCGTCAGATGTAATGGTAATCATTGATCCTGAATCATCTACATTAGTCTTGTTATGCAATTTATTCATTAGACCTTATTCTTCAAGATAACCAGCTCTTGATATTTCAGCTCTCAGCGCTCTACCAGGTTCCATTTCTTCACAAGCTCTTTTTAAAGCTTTAACTTCTAATATTTTATTATCCATATTAATGAATTTAATGTCATTCTAATAAAATAATAAGAAAAGAGAAACATTCTATAAACCTAAAAGCAGGCAAATCAGTAAAATTCTATCCTTTCACTCAATTTCTATTCTTCAGAATTAATAATAAATAGTATTGCTTAATTACTTACTTACTTACACCTGTTACTCCTCGTGGAGGAACATAGGCCACCCACAAGCACTCTCCATCTAAACCTGTCTTGGAAAATCCTTCCCAGTTTTTTCCAGTTATTATTCATATCTGTTTCTATTTCCCGACATAATGTGTACTTTGACCTTCCTCTTTTCCGCTTCCCTTTAGAACTCCAAGATAGAGCTTGCCTCGTGATGCAGTTTGGTGACTCCCTTAATGTATGTCCTATCCACATCCAATGTATTTCCATAATTTCTTCTTCATCTGCAAGCTGGTTTGTTCTCTCACACAATAGACTGTTGCTGATGGCATCCGGTCAATGGATGTTGAGTATCTTGCATAGACAACTATTTAGAAATACTTGTATGTTTTTGTTGATGGTTGTAGTATTTCTCGAAGTTTTTAGCTCCGTATAGTAGAACTGTGTTGACGTTCGTATTGAAGATTGTGACTTTTGTATTATTATTATTATTATTATTATTATTCACAAACATTTTATGGGTACATATGTGTTGTGAAGAAACCATTTCGGGTTTCTTCAGATGATGCAATAATACACCATTTTCAATAATGTCAGCGTTATACTTGGCATATTTAAGAAAAAAAATTTAGAATAATAATAGTAGAATATTAATAATAATAAATCGGGTCTGTGTAATTGAGAAGAATATTGAATTGAGTTTTGAAGAAGGAAATGGAGAAAATAAGAGAATAGAAATAAAGGAGACGTGAAATACGCAAGCAGTGTAATAGGCGTGTTTATTAACACGGAACAAGAATAAACGACTATGTTTGTATCGTCTAATTAGTAACCAAAAAATAATTTAGCATTGTAGTAAGATATGACGCTAGAATAAGTGTTTGTGCAGTTATTGTTTAGATTGATGCTATGAAAGTCACAATTAAGTGAAAAGGATAATAATATTTTGAGTTCTATATGTTTTTCAACAGCAGGAATGCGGACCCTGATTTGCCGATCCTCATAGTTACGTCTACATAGAATCCTCTTTGTTCATCGATGATGCTTCCCAGGTATATGAGGGATTCCACATCTCTCACAGTTTCACCATCAACCGCAGCATTACGTTGAATGAAAAATCTATTGCATGATCATTGTAGACAATCTGAAAACGTTTCAATTGCTATGGTGAAAGCAACAATGAACAATCAACGTTAGGTAGAAATAACAAAAGGAAGAAACAGCCCAGTTCAATATGACAGTTATACCAACCAATAAAACGAGAACTCATGATCTCAAATATTAAGATTACTATAATATCTATAAAAACCCCTTCTGATAATAATCAACATACGCTCACTAGTGACTGGTTTCAAGAGATATTTCATGGAGTTCTAGTGAGAAGCAATGACCAGTGAAGTTCAACCGGGTCTGTTATGAGATAGTAATTCAGTGAAAACAATGGTGAATATGTCGCTGAATTTCTTGGATTAGTTGAAGTTAGACGTTAAGACTGTTGGGTGCTCGCGCGCGAAACTGATATGTCCTGAGTTCGAATCTCGCGAGGCAGGATCGTGGATGTGCACTGTTGAAGAGATTTATGCTATGAAAAAACGGTCGTCCAGTATTCCCATGTTTTCTATGATGATCTAGATTCAATCCACTTATGATCTCAACTATGAAAATTATTATAAATCCACAAAACCCTTTCTGATATTAAAACGAGAACGTGCGTTTTTCAACTGACTAGTTAGATTAAACACACAGTATTAGCATCCCGAACTACAATACGATTAACATTTATAAATGTATACTTGAATTCATAAGTCAATTATTTCTAGACTACCATGGAAAATATGGAATTACTGGATGACTGTTTCGTCCTAATATAGAACTCCTCAGTTACTCACTGACGATAATGGTAGACGATGAGGTAATTTTGTTAATTGGTTAAAGTTAGATATTTGTAATGTTCTACTATCGACTATGCATTTGTAGTGATCTACTTTTATAAAGAGAACGTGATTGGTTTAATGAAAATAATTATTATTATTATAAGCAATTGTACCAATGATTGTTTTACTGTGCTCGTTGGTTGAACTGTGCTAAAGATAGTCATATCGCTCATCCATTATTCTTCATTACTGTTTCGCGGTTTGTGACTCCGTTCGCACGTACTTTCTTCTGCCGATTCCGCTTGTACTTTTTCTTAGCACGATCTCAGAATTCATTCGATACCACGAGATCACCAACGAATAAATTTGGTTACGTTCAACCTTCGCCTTCTCATTTATTTGGCGCGTGTTTCTTTGTAGTGGTGTTCATAGTCAATTGGTACTCGACACCACGCTACACATTTATTAACATGAAATAAAATTTACTACCTTTAGAAAAATTGTTATAAATAAACAACAGATAAACATCGAAGTAGTTCCACTTAAGTAATATACAATTTCTAAGAGTAAATCTTACTGAAAATTTTCTTACATATAATTCTCATTTTCCAATGTGCTTGATTAAAATCAATTTTTGCTGAAGTACCACGTGTAGAACCAGATTTTTGACCAGTGATACCAATTGTTTTGTTTCCAGTTGATTTTGTTGCTGATTTAATAGTTCTACTATCGTGACCTTTATCAGCTGAAGTATTTCGAGAAATTGTATTATTTACTGAAAAAGCAAATCAATGAATGATATTGTATTATTGTTGTACTTTCTTATAATGAGGTGATGCTTAATTGGTTAAACCACTTATATCACTAATAATGAGTTACGATATACTTTCTAAATACTTGGCCAGTCTACAATATGAAACCAGAAACCAAATTTATCCTGAAAACTGAAGGACCTGGGTTCGAATCTCGCGTGAGGGATCGTGGATGCGCACTGCTAAGGAGCCCCACAACAAGACGAAACGACCGTCCAATGCATTCAGGCTTTCAATGATGGTCTAACGTCAGTCGGTTCATGATCTCAATCAAAACTTAACAATCTCCACAAACTTGCACCTATACACTCCATACTACGGAATACAGTAGTCAGTAATATCACGATCGACATGCTCAACTCGAATGAATTGGAACATTCGTCCATCCTTACTTCATCTATTCCTTCATCATTTGCATCTTTACTCAATTACCTGATTATCGTGATAAAACTGATTGTGTCTCCCATTGTTTTGATTTTTGTTCTTATGTTTGTGCATGATTTTTCTGATTGGTTGATAAATTGGATTGATTTCAATATGTTTGTTGATTGTTGATTGACTTGAGTGCCAGACTTCTAAAATTTCTCTGGTGTTTTTGAGTTTCCTCTGTCTAAGATTTCCACATTTTTACAATCGAATGATTGTCCGCAGTTGTCCATGTGTATTGATATAAGTGAAGAGATATCATGTCGTTTGACTGCTAATTGATGTTCATGTAGGCGAAGGTAAAGTGGACGTCCGCTTTGTCCGATGTAGTGTTTTTTGCAGTTGTCACAATTTATTTTGTAGATGATGTTTGATTTGTTTTCCTTTGTTACTTCATCTTTTGACTTGCATAAGTTTGATTGTAGTGATTTTGTCGGTTTGTGTGCCACAACTATTCTGAAGGTTGTCAGCATACTCGTCGCGGTTTCTGATATTCAAGCATATTGAAATCAATCCAATTTATCAACCAATCAGAAAATCATGCACAAACATAAGTACAAAAATCAAAACAATGGGAGACACAACCAAAACATAGAAATAAACAACGACAAATTTAAGGTCAATAAGAACCAATCAACTTCGTGGTGCACAGAACAAGCTTTGAGACACATATGGAGAAATTCAAACACTTCACTTCTATCTGAAGTTTGTGCTGATGATGTCGTTCAGAAGAACGATGAAAGCTCCACGACCAAACCATCCAGCTTAGAGAACAAAACTCCACCAAAATATGTCGGTTCCTTTCCTGGTTCTCACCATTGACTTTCTGAATTGTTTAGTGCTGCAGATATGATTTACCTGGTTCCGTGTAGTGTGATCCGGTGAGATACGTGTAGCTTTGTGTATGTGTTTGTGAGAGAATATTGTACGGCCTATAACCATTTTACTGAATGCACATAAATTTGCGAATTTCTCACCACTCACGTTCCTTTCTCTCAGTCAATCCATGTCGTCCTATGGTATCTTCATATCCGGTGTTGTCCATTCCGACTTTGGCTTATATGTCTCTCATCATGATGGTCATGTTCTTTTCTTGGGCACTTTTCCATGGTTGATTGCAGCCTGTCATGAAACTGATCTTTATCGTCGTCTCTACTATAATTGTTGGGTGAGGAAAACTATATCACATTCATTGTGATTACCTTCTTCTTTGTTTCCGATGATGATTTGATGTTTCAGGATCCATGATATTCCCATCCTATAGGCGTATTAAGTGGATCTTTGGACAGCGTCAGAGGAACTGCTCTTTAAATAATTAACTACAGGATAGAATAAAATGATCGACAACACGTAATTTTATACTCATTCAGATCTTGGTTCATAAGCGATGTGCTTGTAGTGGTTTACGTTACACAAATGAGTAATTTATTTCATATAAATATTAACAGTGGGTTGACTGGTAAAATTCAAGTACTTGTAAAACACTAATAAGACTCAAATCTCAACTTTACAGACTAATAATCTGTAGATTCTGGATTCGAAATTTGAATGAGGGATTGTGGTTGTACACTGCTGACGAGTCCCATAATAGAACGAGATGGCCGACCAGTGCTTCCAGGTTTTTAACTGTGATCTAACATAGATCGATTATTGTTATATTGTTTTGCACAGTAGTAAAGTTATAATTTAAATCGCCCGGACTAAGTCAATCGGATAAGTTTAGTTTAGCATTAACAATATGGTTACAAACCTTGTAAACAGTAAGGTTATCTACATTTCATTTTTAACTGCAACATAAAGCTTGGAGTGGATCACTCCAGAAATTGATTCTAGGGTCTTCAGGCATTTTATCTTTAGATCATGGAGTAACCGAAATGTGACACAGATTTAGAATTTTATTACAAAAGCTTTATTGCACTTTATTGTGACTTGAAGTCCAGGGATCCACTTTTGTTACTACATGAGCCATAATTTATACATACTGATGTAATTACCTGCTCGCTTAAATGCCCTATCTTTCAAAGTCTATGTCATTACGATCCAGAGGATTCCAGGATCTTACCTAAATCAATAATTCTAGCATTTTATCAATCAATTGAGGTGGAAAAGTGGAATCAGTTCCCTATGAAAATTCTTGTAAATCTTTTTATTCATTAAAAAAACTTTGATCACTACGAAAAAGCCACCAATGTGCAACAAACATGAGAAATGGACAAAGTGTGTAGATGACAATATTTTGAAAATACCTTCGAAATCTCTCGGATCAACACGATAGTGGTACCTCCAGTCATCACCATAAGAAATGTAATTCAGGTACCAAGCAGCTTAGAATAGTACTCTATAGTAACATTTTTCACCACAGATTCCCAATATAAGTCTTTCCACACATGAATTACTGCTGATTTATCGCCCTAAAATCAATAAAAGAAAAAAAATGAATGGGTTGACTGACGTATACAAATGCACATATAATTCTCAAAACTATGTCAAATCACATTTAAATCTGACGAAAACTTATCGAAGTGTTGGAAATTAAGACCTTCATTTTTTCTGATCGATAAACATCCCTTTAAACTTAAAACTACATTTATTGCCTATAGCAAAAGCTTTGCATTAACCAAAAGATCAGTGAATAAGTAGAAGTATTTTAGTAACACCTTCAACAAGTTTGGTTGAACCGCTGTTCTTACTTTGCCAATCTTCACCTTTCGATGTGCATCGGATTCTCCTTTTTAATATACGGGAAAGAATTCACATCTTTCAGAGCTTGTTCATCAAGTGTGGTTGTGTTGGTATTCTCTGTGTGGTAGTTAAGAATGGCACTTTCCTCTTATGTATGTTGAAGCCTACTGTTGGAGAGGCTTTAGTTACACTAGTTTTCCTAATCTGCATTTGTTGGTGTGTATGGGATAGAAGTGCTAGGTCATCTGTGAAGTTTAAGTCGTCTAATTGGTTTTGAGATGTCCGTTGTATGCCGTAATTTCCCTCAGATGTCGAGGTCTCCATAATCCAGTCACCCGCCAGTTAATAGGGGTAGGGGGAAAGTAGATAATCTTGTCTGACTCTGGTCCTTACTTGGAATGCATCTGTTAGCTGTCTTCCATGCACGACATTGTACTGTAGTTCATCGTATGAGTTCTGGATAATGTTATTAATTTTCTCAGGAACTCCATAATGCCGAAGAAGTTTTCATGATGTTTTTCTATGTACACTGTCAAACGCCTTTTCATAATCAATGAAGTTGATGTATAATGACGTGTTTCACTCAACTGATTGTTCGACGATGATCCATAGTGTCGCAATTTGGTCTATGCACGACTGATCCTTCCTTAATTCATCCTGTCGATCTCAAAGTTGGGCGTCTACTGGGTGTTTAGTCCGGTTCAGCACCACTCTGTTAAAGAGTTTCTCTGGTGCTGACAGTAGTGTGATGCCTCTGTAGTTCTCACATTTCCTTAGATCTTCTTTTTCATAGTATCTTGATGAGATGTCACTGACTGTGAAGCTGGGTGATACAGGTCGAATTCGTCAGGGTTCATGTACTTCCTTAAGATTACAGTTACGCTTTCTGACGAGTGCCAAATAACACGAAACCTATTCAAGAAAAACTATCATCTGTACACATTCATATATATATATATATATATATATATATATATATATATATATACCACTCTAATCCTTGGGAAATTAATCCATTTCACAGACAATCAAATAAAAATGTCTTTCAGGTCATTTCTGATTGCCATCGGTTGTTCTTCGCCTTAGACTATTTTTTTCCAACTACTTATAATATGTAGAACTTGACAGTATGACATATCTGTAATCTTGAGGAGATTGACGTTCTCTCAGTAAATGGAATTCATATTACCGAATATGTGTAAAAGAATCTGATATTGAGCTACTAAGATTGAAACTAATCCCTAGTAATATTCAGATAATAATGTTACTGATATTCGATCATATATGTCTTTGAAGCATTGATCGTATATACTGGGACCACCGAGTAAGTAATACAGTTATTAGGAAATGAGTACTAGACAAGAATGACAAATCAATTGATGGATTAGTGAAACTTCATTGGTTGAGATCACTGGAACACGTGTTACGTATACGCAAACACCGGCCGCGATGGCCTGCGAAGCGAATGTTACTGGGTTCGAATGCCAGAGTGAACATCAACTCTCTGAAATGCATGTGCATCCAGCCGACGAGTCCCAAACAGGAGGAAACCCGCGTCAAACTGAAAGCCACTGCTAGCCACCATCCATCATTGCTTACAACTAAAGAGTAAAGTTAAGATGAACTGATACTAAGAATATCATACATACCAATGCTAATTATGATGAGATGAATGATATTTTAAGAAACCACTTACTTAAAAAGAAAAAAACAAACTTGATCTTTATGTCATAGAAATTAATTAACACAATGGTTTCTAACTACTATCATCGATATAAGTAGTTAAATATCATTAAAATTTGATAGTAACCAATTTCTCATGGCATATTCATGCGATTTTTTCACAGAAAATGTAGTATAATGAGGCGAATTTCGACATGAATCATCAATCTTTTCAGCATATTCTACAGTATTCTCTTCAGTAGTCTGTAAAAGACTCAATTCAGTAGAAGTATTTGGAAAGAATTTTTCATCAATCTTATTATCATCATCATCTTCATTATTGGGTGAAGAATTGAGTTGATTTTTAACTTGTATCAATAATGATTTAAGACGATCTAAATTCTTTCGAACTTCATCTATTTCATTTTCATCAAGATTAGATATTGAATATGGAGATTTTTCTCTTGGAATATAACAACATCACGGAGACAATTGACTCATCCTATTCCTTATGTAAATTGAAAAACAGAAAACAAGTATGGTTGATAATCATCAAGAGAAAAGTGAACAGATATGAAGTTTCAACTAATATTCAAAACTATTAAACCAATAAATTACAACTTGATAGATTGGAAAAAGATCAATCGTTTGGTGAATATCGCCAATGATCACATCTCAAACTATGAGGATATTTGATGTCTATTTTAAACACGCAGAGAATATCAGTCTTCTCAGTGTTGAAAATATGCCCTAGATGATGAACGCCAATTAGTACAATGAATGATGAGGTGGAATTTCGTGAAGATCGCCTATAGAGATGTAATTAATGTCAAGAATTAGATAATTTGTGATAAACGTTTTCCAATGGTTTATGAATGAATTGAAAATGTAAACCATTATATTTTTGACTTATAGTGATGATGAGTCTAGAATTCAATAATCGTTCAACTGACTTCAGTCATATCTTCATTAAAAACAATAAAATCTCTTCTTCTAGCATTTCGTACTCTCAACAACCGGAGTGCACATAATCAATATTGAATCTATGTGGTCGAGGCTGAAAGAGTTTTTGAAACTTTTTCATCGACCCAGATGTCGACTATTCTGTAGCCGTATGGATGATTTTCTTCACTGTATGCATCACGGCTTTAAAACCTCTGAACCTCTTTCTAACCTTGACAAGTTTTTGAACCATGTAGAAGACGTGAATCCACTTTATTTCTTTGGTTTTGTATTATATATTTTCACTCTATACTAAGTGTTTCTTGATTAGCTAATATTTCTCAAGTCCACTTAAGATTCGTTCAAAGGTCGTTCATAAATTAGAATCTCGCCCTTATTTGTAATAAGTAGATTTCAAGTATATAGGAAATGATATACATATGTACTTATCACAATAACACGAGGAGATATATATATATATATATATATATATAATGTCAGTTATACTGTGTTTTAATCTTACATAACTTATTCTATCTTGTCGATAGACCGACTAATTCAACTGTTCTTCTTCAGTCAGATATCTTGATCTTATTCATGATTCACTTATTAATCTTGATTATCTTTGTGTAAGCGCTGGTGTGTATATTGTCTATTCTACTCGTTACATATCTATAGCTTAATTTTATTTAGCGATAAATATTGATTAACTCTAGGTTGAATAGAATTGACTAACATGGAATCTCCACTACTCGTCATTTTCTATCTCTCCTATTCCGTTTATCACTTTGATTTCTTTTCCAGATCAGTGAGTGTACAAAATATACGCATTTAAGAATTCATTCTCGTATTTGAATTATTTTGATTCCATTATACATCAACGCCAATTATGTCGAGGATTCTATACGAGATAATCCAATAGGTGATAATATGTATTTCAATAATAATCATTCATATGATCTAACTGGAGTCAGATAGTGGGCGATTAAAGATAGTTGAATCATTATCATTATTATCAGGAGGGGTTTTGTGGAGATTGTGGTAATTTCAACAGTTGAGATCATGAATCAATCGGAGCTAGACCACCATGGAAAATCTGTAAGCACTAGACGACCGTTTGATTATTTTGTGGGACACCTAAGCAGTGCGTATCCACGACACCACTTCGCGGGATTCGAATTCAGAACACATCAGTTTCGCGCCAGGAGCTTAATCAACTAGACCACTGAGCTGACATCGAACAGTGTTAATGTCAGAAGGGGTTTTGTGTAGATTGTTGTAATTTCAACAGTTGAGATCATAAGTCAATTGAAACTTGACTATCATCATTATTCATACTCCGGCTCGCGGGAGTATGGATGTGCACTACTGAGCGCCACAATAAGATGAAACGCCTTCCAATGCTTACAGGTTTTTAATGATGGTCTAACATCAATCGGTTCATGAATTCACTCAATGAATTAATAATCTCCACTACCCTTATACTGATAATTAAGCTGATATAACATATTTTAGATTTTGGATGAACAGGCCATTTAGACATTGTAACTTATTCACTTGAAAACCTTGACTGATTTATATGAGCGTATGTGTCTGCATTGCTTATCTTATTCATCACATGACTGTAGCATATTTTTGTGTAACTATAAATATTGATTAACGCTTGGTTAAATGGAATTGGCTTACACTCCTTCTCCACTGTGTGCCATTTCACTTCATTCTCTTCTATTTGTATCGTTCCTCTGAATGTCTGTCCAGATGAACGATTGTATGAAATATGCATGTTCAAAATCCTTTCTCGTTTTGTACTTATTTTAATTCCTTTATTCACTAAATTGTTAATTATTCACGAGGAAAGCCAGGATAACATTTTTAGTGGCCGGAGATCTGACTCCAATGAGTTATAAAAAGGGTATTGTGCGAAACCTTTTTGACCGCGCACGAAAAATCTGCTCAAAAGAATGCCTCGAAGAAGAAATTACTATAATCACCAAATACTTACGTGAAAATGCATATCCGGATAAATTCATCCACAAATATGATAATACAAACCCTCCGATTAAGCATGATACAGTTGAAAAGAAAACCTGCTTCCTATTCTTGTGCTTCAAAGGAGATGAAGTCGCCGGAATTATCAATCACAGAATTAATTCCGCTTTAAAAGTGACCTACCCGGCAGCCAAACTGACTACGTTATGGAAAACATACTGCTCACTGAAACAAACGAAGATCGACAAGTCCTCTCCCCTCAGTTGCTCCAACTGCATTTAACAATTCACATATTCGTGCCGTAGCACATACATTGGAAGAACTGAGAGAAGAGTGCAGGTTCGCATTTCTGAGCATATCCCTAAGAACTTGACGCTGCGAGGGACCAAAGCTTTTAACAGTGCAATAGCTCGGCATCTACTTGACACCGGGCATACCGTCGATATTCTGCACGCGTTTAAAATTATCAATAGACAAAAAAAGTATTACCACTCTCCGCTTTGCTGAAGCGATTGCGATTAAGAAACTGAAACCGGATTTATGCATTCAAAAAGAGACTTTAATAAACTTATCACTACCCTGGTAATCTTTTTGTTTCTGTTTGTTTTGTGTTTTGGTTATTTTATTCATTTACTTATTCTAAGATATTTTATACTCCCCCCTATTACCTAATTTTTAAAATAAATTTTATTCACACATTTCCACCACCTGATCCTCTTAAATTATCTTAGCTTTCCAAATTCTATTTAATTATTATTACGTAATCTACCTTATTATTACTTAATTTCATTAATCTCCACAATTATTACAATTTATGAACTTCACTAAATTATTACACCACCCACCCTGGATTAACCCCCCCTCTTTTGACCTCTGACCTGTTTCTAGCATATAAATATAGTTATTATTGTAATCCAGTTATTTACACTCATTTATGTCAATTGTTTTCACACTATCTCCATGTAAAAAGTTCTATCACAATTTTGGTTTGTAAGCAGCTGACGAGAAACCTCGAAATAATATGAATTCATACTATTCTGCATCAATGTTTGTTCTTGCTCTATTCAGATCTGACTCCAGTTGGAACGTATGATTGAATGCCGTAGAAACATACATGTTGCCAATTGTCGTGTATAATTATTGACTTCACATATGTTAGTCAATAACAGAACTGAATAAGTCAAATACGTGAATGGATGTGGCAATCAATATGGTTTGATATCTTGCAAGACTGCTCCTGGTGCCGTAGATGATGATGATGATGATGAAGAAACTTGTGACATGTATGCTGCACTACTCCACTTAATATTCTGAATGATTTTCCCCAAGATCTTTTTGAATGTGAACAGGAACACGACATGTTAATAGTATAGATGAGTTAATCTGAACATTCGTATGCATTAGACCATGCATTGTACTATGGTGTTTTGATGCACTGTTTGAAGCTACTGATATTTGTATAAGTAGTAAAGAAATCAATCAGTAATGTCCAACAGAAGTGACTGAAGCCGGACATCATGTTCGTGTTCACTTTATAATAAAACATTTGCCAAATCAAACTAAATGAATAAAACGATGCCGCTTGAACCGAATGATACTGGGTTCGAGTCACAGAGGTGACATCAATTATGGGATGTAGGTATATCCAGCCGATGATTCAGAAATAAGGAGAAAAGCGAATCATGGATTCCATCGTTAGTCACCAGTCATCTTTCCTGATAAAGATTGAGATGTATTGCTTGACAGCTAGATGAGAACAGACGAACTTATTGTGTTCGAAATTCGAAATCAAACAGTCTCCAAGTACAAAAGAATCATTAAATTGTACAAACACCACAAACCTTTAAATCGTATACATTGAGGAATAAGATTTGCAAAACAATTTCGAATTCTATCTGATTCATCTCATTGAATACAATATAATACCACGTTCTATCATCATTTCTGTTTACATCCGAAAACATTTTCAAAGTAAAATTGATTGCTCCTTCTTCCATCTCAGTGTCAACAACGTGTTTGTCTAATGAACAAAAACATATTTGTGTTGACCTCTTTCTTGTTTATGATTATACTTTGTTTATCATTGATCACCACAGTCTATTTCATTAATCAAAAGATAATATGGTATTCTCTATTGTGTATCGTGGGTGTCATATGAATGTTGTTTGTTTATTTGAGTGACATCAAAGATGAGTGAAATTCTCATTTTACATATAATTACTACTTTGCTAAAAAGAAGATGAAATGAAAGCAAATGTTCTGGTTGTCAATTCATAAATGGTCTTACTCCGGCTAAGAATAAACGCTGTAACCATTCACCAATTAATTTCAAATGATTGGCGTGGTGCTCGTTTTTTCTCACAAAATCATCCAGTTTCACGTCCATGATTTATCAATCTGTGAAACATCCATTATTAAATTTGATTTTTTAAAACTCGACTAGTTGTCACGTTCTGTGTATCATTGGTGAAGGAGACTGTGGAGAACAGACCTCAATAAATAATATTAAATAAATATTTCTTCATTTTTCTACAGAACTAAAATAGATTTTCCCCATAAAGAAGCATTCTTATTACAGATGTTGCGGACGTTAGATCCTCAGAACTCATTTGGAGAAAGGACGTCATTGGGTAATTTTATTAAGAAAATTTTAATGTTTTTCTTTTTCCGTTCTTGTCACCTTCCTGTGATATTTCCAAGTTGGTAAATATCTTTAATGCTGTTGGTTTATTGTGTCTTTTGGTATGCTATTTGGAAAGTCTCCACGTGGACGGTTTTGTGCTTTATGTATATATGTTTTGATTTATGATTATTGTTTTCGCTGGTTTCTACCTGTTTGCAAAATGTACTTACCCATTACAAGCTCCAACTCCTTCCTGTAGTTAGCGGAGCTGGTGCGCATTAGAATATCTAGCTTATTGGTCTTT
Source organism: Schistosoma margrebowiei (assembly GCA_944470205.2). Taxonomy (NCBI): domain Eukaryota; kingdom Metazoa; phylum Platyhelminthes; class Trematoda; order Strigeidida; family Schistosomatidae; genus Schistosoma; species Schistosoma margrebowiei. The sequence continues at coordinate 45,257,408 of OX104025.1, read as the reverse complement.
GGTCACTGAGTCTTTGTTCTCGTTCGCAGAATAAGTGAACTCGTAATAACTTGAGACCTAGCAACAGATGACTGCAGTTAACATGAAACTGCTTTGACTAGACAATTCACATACATTTTTATTCAAGTCATTCCTGTTGCTCATCTAAGGTTATTGCCGATCATATATCCAAGTTAATGAGGAGGGTTTAATATAAAGTCAGCATTTCAATAGTGCAAAATGCAACGTCGCTAAAAGTATGCCAAACACACAAAATGAATTATAGCATACGAACTCTGACCTGGAATTTAAAGGATGTTCTTACACCACAACTCTGCTGCTTCTTGGCGAAGCCGAGAATATTCGGACGTCAAAACACCAACTCCCTTCTAATACCCAAAACAACACTTAATTAATGTAGATACATGGAACGTTCGGACAATATGTGAGAGCAAGAAGACCATTCAATCATTATGTAAATGAGGAAGTGCAACTTGACAGTGCTCGATATCAGCAAAACCCATTGGACACAACTTAGTCAAATGGTTCGAATTTGGTGGAGATGCTCTGATGCCGTGTAAAGAAGCACCTAACGTACTTGTAAGTTGCGAACCAGATGAACCTAGAAACATCAAAACATCCTTCGAAACAAAGAAGGAGGGAATAATAGAGAATGCTACTAAATGTTATGCACACAGCAATGATAGCAACGACAACGACAAACATAGAGTTTTCGATGTTTTGCAATCGATCATGGAGAAGTTCTCATCAAAAGACCTGATCATTCTCATTGGAGGCCTGAACGCCACAGCAGGAATGTATAACACCGGCTTTGAAAATATCATTGATCGACATTGACTGACCGGGAGAAAGAAATGGAAATGGAGAGAGATTTGTAAATCTATATGCATCCAACAGATTGATTATAGGCATCACAACATCACCTCACAAATGCATTCACAATGCTACACGAGTCTCACCGGATCACAATGCATAGAATCAGACAGATCAGGATCAAAAGGAACAAGCAGAAACCAATCAACAACAGCCGAACAATAACATAGGAAATCAATGACCGATCAGAAGAAACGGAAGCAAAATAGCAAGTGAAGAGGAGCATTACAGACAACAAGCAAAAGTACGTGGAGCACCCAGCAACGAGAGCAGATGAAGCCGTAACTGCAAGAAACATGAAACAACTATACGAAACGACAAACAAACTGGCAGGAAAATATAGTAAACCATGGTGACCAGTAAAGAACAAAGTATTCAAGTCAATCAATGAGATTGAATGTCAGAAGAATAGATGAGTGGAATACTTCAAGCAACTCTTGAATAGACGAGCTTTGTTGAGTCCACCGGAGATCGAAGTAGCACACACTGACCTTCTTATATATGTCACTCCTGCTAATGAAACAAACACCTCTGAACTGTGTGCATTTTGTGAATATGATATAAGAATTTGGAAATTTTGTCCAATTCACCGCATTGAATACAACATCACACCACGTTTTATCATCAATTCTCTTTACATCCGATAACATTTTCAAAGTAAAATTGATTACTCCTTCTTCAATTTCAGTGTAAACGACGTGTGCTTTTTCTTAACAAACATATTTCTGTTGACCTCTTTTATTTATAGAAAAACAAATGATCATACTTTGTTGTCGATTATCACCTCATTCCATCTCATAATGAGATCATATGGTATTGTCTATACTCTATTCTGTTTTGTGGGTGTAATATAAATCTGAGTTAGAATGAAATATTTCGCTTCGTAATAATCTGTTCATGTGACTGACAAAATGATTAGAATTCTGATGTTATAGAAGATAACTACTTCTCTTAAGGAAAATCAATTGAAACCAATCACTGTTGTGGTATTTATAAAACTCTGGGGTCCAATCTTCATGTTTTTTCATTCGTTTGGTTAACTGTATTTGTATTTTGTTCAACTGTGTATCATAGATCCACATAATTGTACGGTAACATTGCAGCTGGTCAAACACTGGTAACAGACATATATATTTGTATCACATTGTATTTTAGCTATAGTCAAATTTATAGAAACAGACTACTGATTACATCTCCTATCTCAGTGGAACGATCGCCGTTCGCTCGTTCATTTCTTTTGGAATCAGCAAGTGTCTTCACCAAACAGGACTATATGAGCTGCATATTGTGAGTCGATAAGTGAAATTCTTGGAAGAAGATCAATACCCGAGAATTCAGTCGACGAGAATGTTATTTCCATCAGTAGACCTATGATGAAGTAAAACAGAAATGGAGAAAGTGGACAGTCTTGACGGACTCCAATTGAGGTTACAGAATCAATTGACAGTTCGCCATATGCTCTGACTCGACTAGTAGTGTTCGAGTAAAGAGCTTTCACAAAGTTTATGTACTTCTGATGTGAGCCTTTCAATGGCAGATACTGTCATAGCATCTCTCGATCCACGGAGTCAAATGCTACTTTTTAATCAAGAAAAACTATCATCTGTACACATTCATATATATATATATATACCACTCTAATCCTCAGGAAATTGATCCATTTCATAGACAATGAAATGAAAATTTCTTTTAGGTCATTTCTGATTGGCTTTGTTTGACCTTCGCCTTAGACTACTTCTGATTAGCTCTCCATATCAACATATCCCTTATTCATTGTAGTTATCTAATTATGAAAATGTCTCACTAATTTTTTATTTCATTCTAGGATTACGCTTAAGTGATCTGTTTGTAAGTGAATAATTTCCATAAAATACTTTTAGAATTACTGCACAACCTTCCTAATTGGTTCGATATTCACTTAATGTGATGTGCATGGATTTATCATTTAACAATGTCAAATAGTAGGGGACAATCAGTTAGGAGCTGTCATTATCCAACTACTTATAATATGTAGAACTTGACAGTATGAAATATCTGTAATCTTGAGGGGATTGACGTTCTCTCAGTAAATGGAATTCATATTACCGAATATCTGTCAATAAATCTGATATTGAGCTACTAAGATTGAAACTAATCCCTAGTAATATTCAGATAATAATGTTACTGATATTCGGTCATATATGTATTTGAAGCATTGATCGTATATCCTGGGACCACCGAGTAAGTAATCCAGTTATTAGGAAATGAGCACTAGACAAGAATGACAAATCAATTGATGGATTAGTGAAACTTCATTGGTTGTGATCACTGGAACACGTGTTACGTATACGCAAACACCGGCCGCGATGGCGTGCGAAGCGAATGTTACTGGGTTCGAATGCCAGAGTGAACATCAACTCTCTGAAATGCATGTGCATCCAGCCGACGAGTCCCAAACAGGAGGAAACCCGCGTCAAACTGAAAGCCACTGCTAGCCACCATCCATTATTGCTTACAACTAAAGAGTAAAGTTAAGATGAACTGATACTAAGAATATCATACATACCAATGCTAATTATGATGAGATGAATGATATTTTAAGAAACCACTTACTTAAAAAGAAAAAAACAAACTTGATCTTTATGTCATAGAAATTAATTAACACAATGGTTTCTAACTACTATCATCGATATAAGTAGTTAAATATCATTAAAATTTGATAGTAACCAATTTCTCATGGCATATTCATGCGATTTTTTCACAGAAAATGTAGTATAATGAGGCGAATTTCGACATGAATCATCAATCTTTTCAGCATATTCTACAGTATTCTCTTCAGTAGTCTGTAAAAGACTCAATTCAGTAGAAGTATTTGGAAAGAATTTTTCATCAATCTTATTATCATCATCATCTTCATTATTGGGTGAAGAATTGAGTTGATTTTTAACTTGTATCAATAATGATTTAAGACGATCTAAATTCTTTCGAACTTCATCTATTTCATTTTCATCAAGATTAGATATTGAATATGGAGAACAATATAGAATATGTATACCATAAGAATATATAGATTATTAGGTTTCAGACGCTACTCGTAATTCAATCTTCACTAGGATATAACAATTTCCATGTATAGAATATAGACCGAACAGAACATCTCTTCTAACTTGTTATTCCTATATTATTACTTTAACACATTGATACAATGAAGCATCGAATAGATATGCTTCATACTTCATCATTCGATTTGTGCGAGGGCTGTGATACTAATTGGGTACCCAAAATCCGTAGCAGGTGGTCTTCTTAGGTGGCCACACCACTAGTCAGGGTATGAGTGTTATTTTCTATTTCATGCTGCGTTGCAGTCTGTTTGGCTGGTATATAATACCAGTATGTCTGAAATACATGATTCGCATAATGGATGCTGTTGTTGAAATCAAGTGTATGGGCTTGGTGAGCAACGAAGCTTGTAATGGGGAAGTACATTTTGCAAACAGGTAGGAACCAGCGACAACAATAATCATAAATCAAAACATATATACATAAAGCACAAAACCGTCCACGTGGAGACTTTCCAAATAGCAAACCAAAAGATATATAACAATATATGAAAATAGTTTTTGAGTAGACCTTTAGAAATTTCACTGATTGAAATCATGAGACAATTGAAGTCTTGCATATAACTGATAGATCACGGGTTCGAACCTCGCGGGGTAAGGCGTTTCATCTTATTGTGGCGCTCAGTAGTGCGCATCCATACTCCTGCTCGCAGGATTCAATTCTAGGGCCTTCATTATCGCGCTCAAATGCCTAACATCTAGACCACAGAGATGTTCACCATACAATAGTGTTAATGTCTAACCTCGAACAAACCAAGAAATTGCGCGATCATCTTTCATTGTACTGAGGTGAATAGGGGTATATATAACTCATCTAACATTTATCAGATTATCTACATGTCTGACTAAGCAGACAACTAATCTTTATCATTCTCACCTACACATCATATTTCATTTTTAAAATTTGATCCAAACTTTTAATGAATAATGATGATAGTCAAGTTTCAATTGACTTATGATCTCAACTGTTGAAATTACTACAATCTCCACAAAACCCCTTCTGACATTAACACTGTTCGATGTCAGCTCAGTGGTCTCGTTGATTAAGCTCCTGGCGCGAAACTGATATGTTCTGAATTCGAATCCCGCGAGGTGGTGTCGTGGATACGCACTGCTTAGGTGTCCCACAATATAATCAAACGGTCGTCTAGTGCTTACAGATTTTCCATAGTGGTCTAGCTCCGATTGATTCATGATCTCAACTGTTGAAATTACCACAATCTCCACAAAACCCCTCCTGATAATAATGATAATGATTCAACTATCTTTAATCGCCCACTATCTGACTCCAGTTAGATCATATGAATGATTATTATTGAAATACATATTATCACCTATTGGATTATCTCGTATAGAATCCTCGACATAATTGGCGTTGATGTATAATGGAATCAAAATAATTCAATTGCGAGAATGAATTCTTAAATGCGTATATTTTGTACACTCACTGATCTGGAAAATCAATCAAAGTGATAAACGGAATAGGAGAGATATGAAATGACGAGTAGTGGAGATTCCATGTTAGCCAATTCTATTCAACCTAGAGTTAATCAATATTTATCGCTAAATAAAATTAAGCTATAGATATGTTGTAACAGCATAGGTTGGTTGGTTAAGAGTTGACCCCAAACAACCAAGCATATGCCAAAACAGTATTGTTCAAGTATTCATTCACTTCCTTATTTTGTATAAGCGTTATATTCCTTATTATCTTATATTGAATGCTGAAAGCCTTTGTTTGTCTGAACAGATAATCCCACGCTCCACTGTGACTGCGCTAAGATCGAAATAAAGACTTCATCCAATTATTGTCTGGATTCTTCTATCAATAACACGAGGGTTACCTATAGGCACGAAATTGGTGAGCTCTTTTTGAACACACATTAACCTCATTTTTGTTATTAATATTATTTTTTTTACTCAATCGTAAAAGTAGACCTGATTTTCCGTAAACTAAGTTGGGTATATAAATAGTTTATTCTTTTTATTATCTTAAGTTATTCGTGTCATAGAAACCTTTTTTTTCTCGTGCTAATTTTATTGCTATATTTGTCACATACCTCATGTCAGACTTAAAAGAAACCCATAATCTGGAGGATTTGTCACCAGTGGAGATAGACACTGTTATGACTACGAAATCTCGACTTCCAGAATTTGATCGTAGTGATCCTGAGTTGTGGTTTGCTCAACTCGAGCATTATTTCACGAGACACAATATCAAATCTGAAGGGATTCGCTATAGAGATTTGTGTTCTATCCTTCCTCCTTCAGTCGCCAAAGAAGTCCGTGACTTGATTTTAGATCCACCATCACCACAACCGTACACCGTCTTAAGACGAGAGATAATGAACCGTTTATCATTATCAGATAGTCAAAGAATCCAAAGACTTTTTCAAGGTGAAACACTAGGTGATCGGTCGCCGTCACAGTTTCTACGTCACCTCCAAGTCTTAGTGGGTGATAACACAGTGGGTGAAGCAGTCCTAAAACAAGGATGGATACAAGCTCTCCCATGCTACGTCCAACACTGTTTGGATGCACAAGATCCTGAAACCTCATTATCTCATTTAGCGCGTATAGCTGATAGAATAATGGAAAGAGGTCCTCCAACTGGATCAGGCGCAATAAATCACACACAGAGAGTAGAATCAGCAAAAGACCCCGTCATAGAAGGACTCATTGCGAGTGTTAAGAGTCTCACTGAGGCTGTCACCAGAATGCAAATGGGTCATACAAACAGTAGCAGGTCACCACAACGATCACGATCCAAGTCACAAAATAGGTCACAAATGTCCAGACAATCTGGGCAGTTTTGTTGGTACCACTGGAAGTTTGGTGTCAACTCAACCAAGTGCAGGCAACCATGCGCCTGGCCTAAGCATAATTCCAAGACAGCGGGAAACGAGTAACCCCTCCCCAGGTCGCGACAACTGAGGAGGGGCGCCTAAACAGTCGCTTGTTTTATGTCAGAGACAGAAACTCGGGCTTGAATTTCTTGGTGGACACTGGCGCTGCTCTTAGCATCATCCCTCGAAATAAAACTGAGATTAGTCGAGAAACATCCCCGATTACACTTCAAGCTGCAAATAAAACTACAATCGCGACATTTGGGCAGAAAACGTTAACCCTAGATTTGGGGTTCAGAAGGCAATTCCCTTGGGTTTTCACGGTAGCCGACTTAGATCTGGCAATACTGGGGATGGACTTTCTAGAGAGATACGAATTTCTAGTTGACACCAAGAAACGGCGATTAACACTAAAAGAAACTTCGTTTTACACAAAAGGCAAAGAAAGTCACATCAGCTCTCTTAACTTGATTCAAACCCCTCCAGTAACAACAGCGAAATTCCAAGATATACTCGCGGAATTTCCAAACTTAACCAAACCAAACCCACAGCCTTCCAAAGACAAACTAAAAGTAAGTCACACTATCAAAACCGAAGGTGCACCGGTGTTTGCAAAACCCAGGAGACTAGCACCAGATAAGCTCAAAATCGCTAGAGCCGAGTTTGATTATATGCTACAACTGGGTATTATCCGTCCGTCTGATAGTCAATGGGCATCCCCTTTGCATATGGTCCCAAAGAAGAATGAAGGTGACTGGCGACCGTGCGGGGATTACAGAGCCCTCAACCGTCAAACCGTACCAGATAGGTACCCAATACCGCATATCCAAGATTTCACAAACGGTTTACAGGGTATGAACATATTCACTAAAATTGACTTAGTCAGGGCATATCACAATATCCCGGTGGCTGATGAAGATATCCCTAAGACAGCTATTACAACACCCTTTGGCTTATTCGAGTTTGTACGCATGCCATTCGGCCTGAGAAATGCGGCACAGACATTTCAAAGATTCATAGATAACCTACTTCGAGATATGCCATTTGCGCAGGGGTATATAGACGACTTGTTAATTGCCAGCCCCGATTTGCAATCACACGAAGAGCATGTACGAGCAGTGTTGACAAGATTGAATGAACATGCAATAAACATACATCAAAGTAAGTGTGTTTTCGGTGTTCAAACTTTAGAATTTCTTGGTCACACAATAAGCCCAGAAGGGATTAAACCTATAAAAAAAGAAGTGGATACCATCAAACAATACCCGATACCTAGCTCTCTAACACAAATGAGAAGTTTTCTAGGTCTAATTAACTTTTATCGCAGATTCATACCAGGTTGTGCACAATTAATGCAACCTTTAACAGATTTACTTAAAGGAAAACCAAAAGAATTCAAACTGTCTTCTGACGCCGTCGAAGCTATTAAACAGCTTAAAGATAAACTGGCTCAAGCAACTACGTTGATATATCCGAATTCTCTTTCCCCACTTGCTTTGATGGTGGATGCTTCAGATAAAGCAGTAGGCGGTACCCTTAACCAACTGGTTAAAAACGCCTGGAAACCAATTGCTTTCTTCTCGAAAAGACTCGCTCCAGCTGAGACAAGGTATTCTACCTTCGGGCGAGAACTTCTTGCAATCTACCTGACTATTAAACACTTCCGACACATGTTAGAAGGTAGGGAATTTATGGTCTTTACGGATCACAAACCACTGACGAATGCATTAAAAGCGAGAGCCGATAAGTACTCACCTCGAGAAGTCCGACACCTTGACTATATATCACAGTTCACAAGCGATATCCGACATGTCAAAGGTCAGGACAATCAGGCGGCAGATGCTTTATCCAGACTAGAAATGAACGTGGTACAACAGTCTACAGTAAACTTCGAGACGTTGAGACACGAACAAGAGCAGGACCTAGAATTACAAAACCTACTCAAAACAAACAATTCAAGTCTTAATTTAAAACAGTTCCCATCACCTATCGATGGTATTCTAATTTACTGTGACACGACCAAGGCAATGCCGCGACCTTTCGTTCCCAAAAATATGCGAAAGTTGATATATAATAACTTTCATTCTTTGTCTCATCCTGGAGCAAAAGCTTCAACTAAACTAATCAATGCTAGATATATATGGCCGAATTTACAGAAGGATGTACACAAATGGGTTAGAGAGTGTTCAGCATGCCAACAATCAAAGATTAATCGTCACACAAATTCACCCATAGGTGTTTTCTCGCAACCAGATGCACGTTTTGCACATGTGCATATCGACTTGGTAGGTCCTTTACCCCGTTCAAATGGTTTTAATTATCTTTTTACATGCATAGATCGATTTACCAGATTCCCTATAGCCATCCCGATAGCGGACATCACAGCGGAAACAGTAGCCAAAGCTTTCATGCAGAACTGGGTAACCATTTTTGGTACACCCATAACAATAACGACGGATAGAGGAGCGCAATTCGAATCCGAACTATTTAATAACTTGGCTAAACTTCTAGGCTCCAATAGGATACGCTGCACTGCATATCATCCTCAGGCTAATGGGATGGTAGAACGTTTTCACCGTCAGCTAAAAACTGCCCTTATATCTCACTCAAACCCCAATCAGTGGACAGAATTCCTACCATTAGTTATGTTGGGAATACGAACATCTGTCAAAACTGACGCACAGTGTTCAGCTGCGGAACTGGTTTTCGGAACAACTCTGAGACTACCAGGTGAATTTATTAACCCTAATACTAACAGTCAAAAACTTAATTTAGAAAATTACGTAGATCAACTACGGGACCATATGTCCAAACTTAAACCAATTAACACTCGCGAACAATCGCGCGCCGTATATGTACCTAAAGACCTAAGCAATTGCACGCACGTCTGGATAAGATGTGATAAAATAAAATCACCACTCAGTCCTCCATTTGAAGGTCCTTTCAAAGTCGTCTCAAGAAAATCTAAATATTTCGTGATAGAAAAACATGGAAACATCGACACAATAAGTATTGATAGGCTAAAACCGGCTTATCTAGATCATGAACCACCATACGTATTGTTAGATCGTATAACTGACAAATCCATTACGGAATCGAAATGTAAAGATGATAAATCTTTACAAATGACTAAAACGGTCCGCTGGGCACATCCAATTAGTCAGTCAAGGATGTTGACAGTTTCGGCTGCAGGATAAAATCTAACCACGTAGCTAATCAGACCCTGCATCTACTCAAAAATATTTTTCCCCTCATTCCGCCTCACCTACAACTCCCCAGACCTTTTACCTTTGATACATAAATGTTATGTTAAATTTTTTTTTAATACTGGACACATAAGCTAGGTATTCCGAAACGATGGCTGAGGATTTTAATCAAACTCATACAACTAACACTGGCAAATACAACGAATTCAAAAAGCAACCCAGGCGAGTTTTATAATTTCTTTTTTCTGGTTAATTAACTATGTTGGCTGTACTCCTTATATATCTTTATACATTTTTCACGTAGACTGGCAATACATATATACAATATGAACTACTAAGAGTTTCCGGTCGAAGATATGTTTAGTAGCTTGATACGATTAATACTACTATTAATAAGTGGTTTTCTAGACAAAACAGTTTGGATTAAACCATGGCCAAGTACTTATTAAAGTTCTCATCATTTTTTTTCATGTTTAGGAAACTTATGTAATGACTTAACCAGTTTTCCTGCAGCATGCTTTTTAGTGTGATCATATAACCCATCTTTATTGGCAATATACAGATTTTTTTTTAAATTCTGACATTTAAGAATCAATAACCGTGGAGATATAGTACAGTGCGTTACTGTAAGGTTACTATGTTAGCCGCATTGATTCCATATACCTAATTTTAAACACAACTTATAAAGGAACTATTAAGTAATCATAACATTGAACTAACGACATGACTATGACAGCCATGTTAACGTTAAACCAATTATTATTAGTGGTCCTGACAAAACCCTGGAACTTAACACTAGCGTTATAAAAAGACATGATATGTCAGTATCTTTTATATATATATATATACTTTTTCTCTCGGTTTAAGTATAACGTAAAATGGAAATTACAAAACTTGTAGATTTTTCTTTCTATAGTATTATTAGTAATCCAAACAAAGAACTTGTACTATTCCAATATGGCATTTTGACATATCAATCAGTCCTCCTGTTATCTTTCTCTCATATCTGAGCAACTTTTGGCCAACAAACATCGTATTGAAAGGGGTTTCGATGAACAAAAACGCACGACCCACACGCACTCGAACCTCTGCCCTTCTGAATGCTAGACCGCGTGCCTAGCCATTAGGCCACATCAGACCACGAGGGGTGACTGCAATCTTTCCTTTTACCAATTATTCATTCATAATACTAATGAGTAATAGGACTTACACACTTTTAAGGTGCAGACAAATTCGTTACTTTGATTAATTGACGAAATATTGCCTCAGTATATCATACATATTTAAATCAAACCAGAAAAGAGTATTTGACACAACTGTACTTGATCTTCATACTCTACACAATTTCCTCCCCTCTTTAACCGTATATTCTCTTCCGTTTTATGGAGTAAAATTATGCACCCTTGGTTACGTACCTGGTTAGAAAAGGCGGTTGTCACATTCCCAAGGTCACACATTTGAACGGGTTTGACAATGAGTCCAACTTCTAGCAAGTTTACACTTTTACATTTATACATTATAAAAAAGGATTTTATTTGTTTTCATACCTTTTCGTACACAAGATAGCTACACTATGTCTATTTTCTTCCAGAATACCAATCCGTTCTGGAGGCCAATCACTTACGTGGAACCGAACAATTATCAATTATGTTTATGTATTTCCATTTTGTATCTTATTATTTTGATGCAGGCAGTGGAGCGGTTCTTTAGGTTTGATTGGTTTTCACCATTACCTTTGAAGTAGATTCTTCTTTACTTTTTACTTGAGGGCGACTCAAGAGGCAGGTGAGTAAACACCTGATAGCCGGTCTGAGCATGGAAAAATCGTACCTCACCAACATGGTGTTGGGTAGCCCGCTCGCGGCACTTCCTCAGATATTCTTATTCCACAGTTTAACACTCTTTCTCATGAAAGCACTCAGTAAACCGTCAGCTATAGTTGTAGAAGAAATCACATGCTACAAAATAAGATGACAAGCTAGTAAATGAAGAGACATCCATGGACTACCGTTGACAGCTTTAGTTGCCACTAATTGTAAGTCAAACATTGAGTGAGTTGATAAATTTCCCTTGGAATGAGAAATAGAACTAAGGTGTTTTTGATAGATAGTTTAATCGAACCGACGTTCCTACGGAAGTCGATTCTAGGGGGAAGCTAATGTAACAGCATAGGTTGGTTGGTTAAGAGTTGACCCCAAACAACCAAGCATATGCCAAAACAGTATTGTTCAAGTATTCATTCACTTCCTTATTTTGTATAAGCGTTATATTCCTTATTATCTTATATTGAATGCTGAAAGCCTTTGTTTGTCTGAACAGATAATCCCACGCTCCACTGTGACTGCGCTAAGATCGAAATAAAGACTTCATCCAATTATTGTCTGGATTCTTCTATCAATAACACGAGGGTTACCTATAGGCACGAAAATGTAACGAGTAGAATAGACAATATACACACCAGCGCTTACACAAAGATAATCAAGATTAATAAGTGAATCATGAATAAGATCAAGATATCTGACTGAAGAAGAACAGTTGAATTAGTCGGTCTATCGACAAGATAGAATAAGTTATGTAAGATTAAAACACAGTATAACTGACATTATATATATATATATATATATATATATCTCCTCGTGTTATTGTGATAAGTACATATGTATATCATTTCCTATATACTTGAAATCTACTTATTACAAATAAGGGCGAGATTCTAATTTATGAACGACCTTTGAACGAATCTTAAGTGGACTTGAGAAATATTAGCTAATCAAGAAACACTTAGTATAGAGTGAAAATATATAATACAAAACCAAAGAAATAAAGTGGATTCACGTCTTCTACATGGTTCAAAAACTTGTCAAGGTTAGAAAGAGGTTCAGAGGTTTTAAAGCCGTGATGCATACAGTGAAGAAAATCATCCATACGGCTACAGAATAGTCGACATCTGGGTCGATGAAAAAGTTTCAAAAACTCTTTCAGCCAGAAATTTATTTAGCCACATTGATGAAAGGCTTTCACGTTAAAATCCGAGATCTATTATCTTATACCTGATTGATTCGTCCACAAATTATAGTCTCGCCATTTTATTTGTTATGTGCACAAAATTCCCTGTTAACCGATCATACGTTAACATTCAGCAGTGAAATTTGCGCCGTAACCTTAAAATCTCTTAAACGCCTCCGATTGACTCGTCCATAAATTAAAGTCTTACCAGTCTACGTTCAAATACAAAGTGAAGGAATATAGAAAAATAATGAACTGAATTGTTCATTAAAGTTAATGGAGATTTTGTGACATTCAATAAGTATTATTAGTTATTATCTGGAAAACGGGAAAGAGAAGGACCAAAGTACACACATTATATCAAGAATTGAAAACAGACGTGAAAAAAAAACGATGAAAAGCAACTGAAAACAACTGGAACAGATTGTTCATGTTAGAGTTCAATGAAGAATGCTGATAAGTGACTTATGCCTCCTCGTGAGAGGTAACATGGTATAAATAAATACTATTCATCACCTATCTGACTGTATAGCCTTGGATAAAACAGCAGTAAATTATAAATGATTTGAATGTATTATCACGTGTGTTCTGTGTGCCCTGTTCATGTACAATGAAATGATACCGTCAATTAAAAAACAGTGCAATATCGATCGAACCAGTGACGCCTTAAACACGTACAAGGAGTGTAGAGTCGTGATCGGTCCTGCTTCCTGTCTAACTCAGCCATTTTAGTCCAGAACACCATTCTCAGCCTCTGCAATACGAATCCTTATATTCCAAACATACTGAGTTTATTTACCAATCAAACAGACCACATCGTACCATGATAAATAGGAAACAACATTTGTACACGATTGGCCAAATGTAGCTGTGAGTGGTGGAGGTAGTGATTGATAGACTGGCCATAATTCAAGAATGGTAAATCGTATAATAATCATTCATAGGTCAATATGAAGCTCATAGTAAAAGGAACAGGATTATGAGTAGTTTAGTTAGATGACAACTATACAATAACATTATACGTATAGTATTGATACATAAATTGATCCCAAATGATTACCATTCATTATGTTTATCGAGATATAACACAATGACATTTCATTAGAAATGTTAGTCAAATACAAGCAGTCTCTTTATTCATTTCAAGTTAGATCAATCGTTCGAATTGACAGTCTGTGAAAATAAATTATCGATTCATGTTGATTAAGATCATGAACCAATTGATGTTAGACGACCATTGAAAACCTGAAAGCACTGGACGGCCGTCCACTGTTGCTGGAACCATTGGAAAACTTTAACCAAAAATAATCTAATTCTTGACATTAATTACATCTCTATAGGCGATCTACACGAAATCCTACCTCATCATTCATTGTACTAATTGGCGTTCATCATCTAGGGCATATGTTCAACACTGAGAAGACTGATATTCTCTGCGTGTTTAAAATAGACATCATATATCCTCATAGTTTGAGATGTGATCATTGACGATATTCACCAAACGATTGGTCTTTTGCCAATCTATCAAGTTGAAATTTATTGGTTTAATAGTTTTGAATATTAGTTGAAACTTCATATCTGTTCACTTTTCTCTTGATGATTATCAACCATACTTGTTTTCTGTTTTTCAATTTACATAAGGAATAGGATGAGTCAATTGTCTCCGTGATGTTGTTATATTCCAAGAGAAAAATCTCCATATTCAATATCTAATCTTGATGAAAATGAAATAGATGAAGTTCGAAAGAATTTAGATCGTCTTAAATCATTATTGATACAAGTTAAAAATCAACTCAATTCTTCACCCAATAATGAAGATGATGATGATAATAAGATTGATGAAAAATTCTTTCCAAATACTTCTACTGAATTGAGTCTTTTACAGACTACTGAAGAGAATACTGTAGAATATGCTGAAAAGATTGATGATTCATGTCGAAATTCGCCTCATTATACTACATTTTCTGTGAAAAAATCGCATGAATATGCCATGAGAAATTGGTTACTATCAAATTTTAATGATATTTAACTACTTATATCGATGATAGTAGTTAGAAACCATTGTGTTAATTAATTTCTATGACATAAAGATCAAGTTTGTTTTTTTCTTTTTAAGTAAGTGGTTTCTTAAAATATCATTCATCTCATCATAATTAGCATTGGTATGTATGATATTCTTAGTATCAGTTCATCTTAACTTTACTCTTTAGTTGTAAGCAATAATGGATGGTGGCTAGCAGTGGCTTTCAGTTTGACGCGGGTTTCCTCCTGTTTGGGACTCGTCGGCTGGATGCACATGCATTTCAGAGAGTTGATGTTTACTCTGGCATTCGAACCCAGTAACATTCGCTTCGCACGCCATCGCGGCCGGTGTTTGCGTATACGTAACACGTGTTCCAGTGATCACAACCAATGAAGTTTCACTAATCCATCAATTGATTTGTCATTCTTGTCTAGTGCTCATTTCCTAATAACTGGATTACTTACTCGGTGGTCCCAGGATATACGATCAATGCTTCAAAGACACTTATGATCGAATATCAGTAACATTATTATCTGAATATTACTAGAGATTAGTTTCAATCTTAGTAGCTCAATATCAGCTTCTTTGGTCGATATTCGGTAATATGGATTCAATGCACTCACAGAAGGTCAATCCCCTCAAGATTACAGATATTTCATACTGTCAAGTTCTACATATTATAAGTAGTTGGATAATGACAGCTCCTAACTGATTGTCCCCTACTATTTGACATTGTTAAATGATAAATCCATGCACATCACATTAAGTGAATATCGAACCAATTAGGAAGGTTGTGCAGTAATTCTAAAAGTATTTTATGGAAATTATTCACTTACAAACAGATCACTTAAGCGTAGTCCTAGAATGACATAAAAAAATTAGTGAAAGAAATTTTCATTTCATTGTCTGTGAAATGGATCAATTTCCTAAGGATTAGAGTGGTATATATATATATATATATATATATATATATATATATATATGAATGTGTACAGATGATAGTTTTTCTTGATTAAAAAGTAGCATTTGACTCCGTGGATCGAGAGGTGCTGTTACAGTATCTGCCATTGAAAGGCTCACATCAGAAGTACATAAACTTTGTGAAAGCTCTTTACTCGAACACTACTAGTCGAGTCAGAGCTTATGGCGAACTGTCATTTGATTTTGCGACCTCAAGTGGAGTCCGTCAAGACTGTCCACTTTCTCCATTTCTGGTTAACTTCATCATAGGTCTACTGATGGAAATAACATTCTCGTCGACTGAATTCTCGGGTATTGATCTCCTTCCAAGAATTCCACTTATCGACTAACAATACGCAGATCATATAGTCCTGTTTGGTGAAGACACTTGCTCATTCCAAAAAAAAAAAACGAGCGAACGGCGATAGTTCCACTGAGATAGGAGATGTAATCAGTAGTCTGTTTCTATAAATTTGACTATAGCTAAAATACAATGTGATACAAATATATTTGTCTGTTACCAGTGTTTGACCAGCTGCAATGTTACCGTACAATTATGTAGATCTATGATACACAGTTGAACAAAATACAAATACAGTTAACCAAACGAATGAAAAAACATGAAGATTGGACCCCAGAGTTTTATAAATACCACAACAGTGATTGGTTTCAATTGATTTTCCTTAAGAGAAGTAGTTATCTTCTATAACATCAGAATTCTAATCATTTTGTCAGTCACATGAACAGATTATTACGAAGCGAAATATTTCATTCTAACTCAGATTTATATTACACCCACAAAACAGAATAGAGTATAGACAATACCATATGATCTCATTATGAGATGGAATGAGGTGATAATCGACAACAAAGTATGATCATTTGTTTTTCTATAAATAAAAGAGGTCAACAGAAAAATGTTTGTTAAGAAAAAGCACACGTCGTTTACACTGAAATTGAAAAAGGAGTAATCAATTCTACTTTGAAAATGTTATCGGATGTAAAGAGAATTGATGATAAAACGTGGTGTGATGTTGTATTCCATGCGGTGAATTGGACAAAATTTCCAAATTCTTATATCATATTCACAAAATGCACACAGTTCAGAGGTGTTTGTTTCATTAGCAGGAGTGACATATATAAGAAGGTCAGTGTGTGCTACTTCGATCTCCGGTGGACTCAATAAAGCTGCTCTATTCAAGAGTTGCTTGAAGTGTTGTACCCATCTATTCCTCTGATATTAAATCTCATTGATTGACTTGAATACTTTGTTCTTTACCGGTCAACACTGGTTTACTATATTTTCCTGCCAGTTTGTTTGTCGCTTATTCAGCTCGGTCATTGATTTCTTATGTTATTGTATGGCTGTTGTTGGTTGGTTTCTCACCGTTTTTTATTTTCTTGATCTGTCTGTTTCTATGCAGCGTGATAGGTGAGACCCGTGTAGCTTTGTGAATCCATATGTCGGGTGATATTGTGATGCCTATGATCAATTTGTTGAATGCACATAGATTTACAAATGTCTCTCCATCTTCGTTTCTTACTCCTGAGAGATACACTTCATGTTTTACGCTTTGCAGCTCATCCAGTGTATGTAATTCTACCAGGAGTGTGAGAAAACAAGAATCACAAAAACATTTATTCTGTTCATAAAACATGAAGTTAGTTGAACAATACAACGAAAATAGTCGATCAATGAAGTGTTTATTCATAGCTGAAGCGAGACCATTTATGAATTGACAACCAGAACATTTGCTTTCACTTCATCTTCTTTTTAGCAAAGTAGTAATTGTATGTAAAATGAGAATTTCACTCATCTTTGATGTCAGTCAAATAAACAAACAACATTCATATGACACCCACGATACACAATAGATAATACCATATTATCTTTTGAATAATGAAATAGACTGAGGTGATCAATGATAAACAAAGTATAATCATAAACAAGAAAGAGGTCAACACAAATATGTTTTTGTTCATTAGACAAACACGTTGTTGACACTGAGATTGAAGAAGGATTAATCAATTTTACTTTGAAAATGTTATCGGATGTAAAGACAAATGCTGGTAGAACGTGGTGTTATGTTATATTCAATGAGATGAATCTGATAGAATTCGCAATGGTCTTCGCAAATCTTATTCCTCACTGCATACCATATACAGGTTTGTGGTGTTTGTATGAAGTAAGTTTGGAAATTGACAAGTTCCCTTGATAATTCACTTCAGAAATCCACTTTATCTACGGTTCATTGAATATTAATTGAGACAGTAACTTCGAAATGATAAAAGTGTTAGTTATTTTCATACATTCATACATACACTGTCATCTATACCAGAGCATTTGGCAGCTTGATAAGATATCACAACCATGGCATTGAACACTTCATTTGTGAATTTCCATCATTTGTCCATCACATTGTGTATGATCCTTCCAGACTACACTCTCTTCTTTCCCTTATATTCTCTTCTACTCGATCTTCTTAACGTTCTGCTGTCAGGTTTTTCACTTCTGATCGGTGTTACAAGTTAAGTTTGAATAACAACGGCTTGTGTGTTTAAACGTTTAATATCATGTATATACAAGTGTATATTTAACATTAACAAATTGTATAAAATTAAAATGTAAGCATAATGTTGATCCGTGAGGCCAATAAAGAAAATTATAATCCAAATGAAGTAGGATTTCTTTTGTGTTATGAGTGCAATCTCAGGATTTGGTCTAGATAAATATGGTGGATGCTACCTACCTATCTGGGCAGTGTACTCTTCTTCCTGATCTTGTTGTGGTTTCTGCTGCTGCTGAAGTTTGATTTAAAGTATTGTTTGTTGCAGGTAGTTTGAATGGTGCTTAGTCTGCTACGGGTTTTAACGGTTTTACAGTTGTCTGTTTTTCAGTGTTCTCGAAATATGCTGGTTTTACTCTGTCGATGCTATCAGTATCATGTTTACCTGCTCTTTCCATTGTAACCGTTTTAGTGTCCTTTCGGATGATTTTAAAAGGGAGGTCATAAGTAGTCTATAACAGCTGTCGTACTCTATCATTTCTGACGAATACATGTGAGCATTTGTCTAATTCATTGTGTACGAATGATTTCACGTTTTGAGTTCATGGTTTAACGGAGCTAATGAATTCCATCGGCTGTTTTAATTGTTGCACGTAGTTGGTTATATCTGCTTTAATATCTGTTGCACCAGGCAAACGTAACGTTGTTCCAGAAACCAACTCAGCTGCACAACAACCAAGGTCTTGTTTGATGTTTGAGCGAATGACTAATGGTATCAAAGGAAGCTTGACATCCCATTTGTAATCCCCTCGTGCGGCCGTCAAAAAGGCTTTTAACTGTCTGTGAAACATTTATATCATTCCGTTAGCAGACGGATGTTAACCAGTGGTTCCAATTCTCTTTATACAGAACGTATCCGTTAGTTGCTGAAATAGTTTGCTTTCGAATCGCGTTCCACGGTCGATCGTAATTGTTGTAGGGACACTAAAGTTTCTAATCCAGTGTTTCAACAGCTTCTTCACCACTATTGATGCTGAGGTGTCTTTTAACGGAACAGCTAGGGGCCATCTCGTAAATCTATCTATACATGTTAATATATGCGTGTAACCATTAGAAATTGGTAACGGTCCTACAATGTCAATATGAATGTGGTCAAACCTGGCGCTAGCGGCGGGAAAACGTCCTGTAAGGGGTATGATGTGCCTATGTACTCTTGACTTTAGGTATTGGACGCATTCCCGCGACCGTTTTCGTACGTCTTTCTTTATGTGTGGCCTTACAAATCTATCTGTGACAAGCTTTACAGTGGCTTTTATACCTGGATGAGATGTATTGTGTAATTTCTCAAAACTGTTTCGTCTCATACCATAAGGTACAAAGGGGCGAGTTTACCTGCTGAGGTATCACAAGTTAAGGTGTCCTTGTGGTTTATGGGGATGTTTTAAAACATTAATTTCGTTACCTTAGACTGCAACAGTTTTTGCAGCTCCGTATAGAGCTTTTGATGCTTTGCCATTTCTTGATAATTATATCACGGATCGAGGAGTCATTGATATTGATAGTGCATCTGCTGCCTGATTTACTTTGCCTTTAATATAGGGTATATCAGCTGCAAATTGTGAAATGAATTCTAATTGACGAATTTCGTTTGGACTGCATTTGTCATAATTGTGCATCGAGGACTTAGTTAGAGGTTTGTGATCAGTATATATCGTGAAAGAATTACCCTCTAACATATAGCGGAAGTGTTTTATGGCTAAGTAGATAGACAACAGTTCTCTACCGAATGTGCTATATTTTGTTTGCGTTGCGTTTAGCTTCTTTGTGAAAAATCCAAGGCGTTGCCATTGTTGATTGACACGTTGCTGAAGTACAGCACCTACTGTTACATTAGAAGCTTCGGTCATTACTACTGGAGGTGCATCAACCTTTCGTAGTACGGGTAATGCCTCTGTGCTAAAAGCGCTTTTCAACTGGTCAAATGCTTGAATTGCTTGTGGTGTCATTGCCAATGATTCAGTTCGTCCGCTGAAGAAATCAGTTAGCGGTTTTGCTGTGTCTGCACATTTGGGGATAAAACGGCTGTAAATGTTGATCATCCCAAGGAAACGTCGTAGTTTCTGAAATAAATCAGGTAAAGGATAATTTCTGATTTCTTGTGTTTCCTCATGAACTGGTTTAATGCCTTGATTATCAAGTACATGACCTAAAAACGTAAGGGATTGTTTTCCGAACTCACATTTGTCAGAGTTGACTGCTAACCCATACTCGTGTAGCTTCTCAAGAAACATTTTCAGATGAGTTGGATGTTCATTTTCCTCTTTGCTTCGTATAAGTCGGTAATCTATGTAAGCATATACAAACGGTAAGCCTCGTACCACTTATTTAATAAAAGGCTGGAAACTTTGTACAGCATTCCTCAGTCCGAAAGGAATGCGAACGAATTCGTATAGTCCAAAAGAAGTATTATTGGCTGTTTAAAGAACATTGTCTGGATGAATTGGAATGTTATGGTAAGCGCGAACGAGATCAATTTTTGAAAAAATCGACACGTCAGGTATCCTATGAGTGAATTCGTGCAAATGTGAGAGAGAGTGTAATTCTTCTAATTTCTCTACTCTGTTTGGCAAGGACAAGTTTTCTTATTTCTGACGTCAATCAATATTTTGTGGATTTGCAGAAAATCAGTGCCAATTATAGGAACGAGGACGTCTACTATGATGAAACTCCATGAAAAATTAGATTTAGGATCAAAATTTAATTGTTCCGTGCTTTCGCCGTACGTCTTAATGTCAGACCTGTTTCCTGCTCGTAGTTTTAGTTTTGGGTCAAGTGTGTTTTTCTCGAGTGCACTGGTCGGCACAACACCATCATCTGTCCCATTGTCGACTAAAAACTTTGTGCCGGTTATTATGTCTGTAACATATAAAAGACGACAGTCTTGAGGGTTGTGGTCAGTGACTGAAGTAGTCAATAACCGGCGGTCTTGACGTTCCTTTTTCTGTGTGCTTGCAAAGTTACAAAGCGGAGTACATTTTCTAGCTTGTTTGTCGTACGTCCGTTGTGTGATATCAACAAATGTTGTGACTGGTAGTGTTTGACCTATTCTAATTTCCATATACTAATGACCTGACAAGTATATGTGTGACCACATTGTTCGAAATGTATAGCGCAAATACATCAAATTCGTCAGATCAACTCCATCTTCTAATTGTTCTATCAAAATTTATAAAAGGGACTAATTGCTATAAATCTACTACTACTAGTACTACTACTACTACTACTACTACTACTACTACTACTGCTGTAGTCTTCATATTACCGGTACAAATTTATTTAACAAACCTTTAGTCCATTACGGGTTTAAATAATCAAGGAAATGTTTCTTTAGTTATTATCAACATCTTTTTGAAGTGAACAATTCACTTTCATAATATCAAGATTCACTATTTTACATATGTAATCGAAACATGAATAGGGTTGGATTTTTGTAGTGAAATGATTAGTGATTTACGGAAGTATAGACTGTTATTAACTCTACTGATCGTAACCATGAGTCAATTGAATTTTGACCACATGGAAAACCTAGGAGCACTAGATGGCCGATTCATCTTAGTAAGGGGCTCCTCAGCAGTGCACATCCACGATCTCTCCCCCCCTGAAATTCGAAACCAGTACCTATCAGTGTCGCTTGCATGAAACCCTTTCTATTAATAATCATTTGCTCACTAGTGACCGACTTCAAGTGACACTCATGGAGTTCTAGTGAGAAGCCGCTACCATTAGAGTTCAACCAGGTCTCTTATCAGATATCAACTCACTGAAGACAATGATGACGGTGGCGCAACTTCGTGGATTGGTTGAAGTTAGACGTGAACGCCGTTAGATGCTGACCTGCTCAGTGATCTAATGTTAAGGCGCTCGTGCGAGATACTGATAGGTCCTGAGTACGGATCTCGTGGGGAGCGGGATCGTGGATGTGCACTGCTGACTAACGGCCGTCAAGTGCTTCTAGGTTTTTATTAGTGATCTATCTTCAATTGATCCATCATTTCAACCAGTGAAAAATTCATTTTATTGAAATAAAATTTAAACATTAAAATTTGAATTTTGGTCATCTAATGAAACCAGTGTGTGCTACTTTGATATTAACCAATCAAATCAAAGCTATGCATCGTTGACAACCAATTCATAGTTGATTACAAGTAACACACAATGTTCGTTCATGAAAATATGAGCACTAATTACTTAGTTTAAAATAGTGTTAATCCTATCCAAAATAGTTTTCATCAATAGTGGGTGGGGGTCAGGAATTTCAATTAACTATGGATCAATATCAGACTATATTACCTCAATAAGTGTAAGACTATTGCATAATCATGAGTTCATCTCCTATGACGATTGGCTAATAATAATGAAATGATTTTATGAAATGTCGTCATCGTAATGGTCAATTTGAATCATACAATCTGAATGAAACGTACAAACACTTCCAAAAAATTCTATATAAGACTCAACACGTTCTAACAACGTCTAAAACGAGAAAATGATGTGAGTATTGACTGTATGCTTAAGTCAAATGATTGTATTATATCCATTTCAATATGATCTAATGAGATAACATTGTTCTATTCATTTGAACCATTTCAGATCTACGTTTTCATTTAGTCAGTTGGTAACGATTTATTCAATCATTGTACATACATGGGAATTTTTCTACTGTCATGAATTTTGTGAAAACGCTGATTTACTTAGTCAAGCAAAAATAATTTCCCAAAGTGATACACATCAATATGTAAGTGATCAGTCAAGTTTCATTACAAATATTCAGTCCCATTTTTATCAATATTCCCAGTTCATTCGTTCTAATCAGTCCTCTCCAATTGTGAGTGAAAAGTTTGAGAAATTGAATAAAAGGACGGTGAGTTAACGACATTTTCCAACGGAGATGATAATCCATATATTTGCATATTTCTAGGAAATAAAACTGAAATTCCCCTTCAAATTTTACGGTGCTGATCTCAGCCAATTAAATATAAATACTGAAGGTAAGAGAATTATTTTCCTTGAATTAAGGTTTTGTTTGCTCACATTTCAATTCCATGAATCAAAGTGGCTTTCATTACATCAGTAGATCAGTTTTATGCATTTTTTGTTTCACATTCAATACATCTACTAATGTATTTCCTTGTTCAAGTTGTACCGTTGTAGTAAACTAATTACTGTTCATGCAATTCACTCCAGTCTCCAGTGAATTTCAAAGTGTTTCATTCATTCACTATAGATTATTAATGAAATTGTATATTTTCATTTGATAAACACAGGTAAAATTTCTGTGGGAGGACAAGATGATTATAGAGTAATATTAAATTCTATCATCGGTGATTTTGTGTGTGAAACTGAGTTTTTGAATGGTGGTGAGTTCTATTATTATTCAGTGAAGTTTTGTTTGTTTTATGTTTTACATTACTCATTTTTATTTTGCATAAATAATTGGATTTTTAACTTGATTATTTCATGAGAGCTGGTCAGTACACGATGATTATTTCATTTGTGTGATCTCATGTTCTAAACTGTGTTCACAACATGTATTCATTACTGTGAAGGGAAAATGTTAAATAAAACAGTGATTCACTTCAAAATAGACACAAATTGATTGAGTGGCAATAATGAACCATACAATGTAATTGGTTAGGCGGAAATTATCTACTCTTCAATCTGTTCAAACTACCATAAAACTGATATTTCATCAATACGACACTTATTGATAGATTGAACGAATCTAGCTGATCACAGATGCAACAATAAGCGATGTTGTGTGAGAAATCAGTTTGAATTATTGAAGCACATGAACCATCAATAATTTATATTGGATGTCCTCCAAATCTTTCTGTCACTTACTTGGTTCTTATAAATTCAGTCCCTCTTTATAACTGTCGTAGAACTATTGGGTATTAAACACATTCTTGTTTATCATAATCGGTTGATCATGAATTTTGAACCCATGTATCATCTGAAACATCAAATCAGCTAACAATCACGAATAATGTGCTAGTACATCATGATTGATTCGAACTAGAACACCTAGAATATCAAAATGAAGGGTATTCATTTTATTCACTTACCGAAATTAATGTCATCGGGGTAACATTTCCGGGAAATAATGAGTTCAGTTAAGAGAACACTGTTCAATTGAAATAACATAATTTCACAAAATGTTTATGTATGTTTATTGTCGAATAGATATTAATGGTGGTTTAGGTAGTCAAACGCTTACAAGCCCAATATTTCAGAAGTATAATATTTCTCTTGGTTGATTGGATTTAAACGTTCATCATATCGGTGAAATAATGGTGCAGATCATTGAGACTCTCATTGAGTTGAATTGGTTCACTTCAATCTTGAAAAGGAACATCATAACTTGTGTTCCAACATTTTTTTTTATTGAAAGAGGTCATTGTTCATTTTACAGAAACATGAACGCAAATTTATTTTACTTTCATTATTTCAGAGGAATATTTTGCTGTCAGAAAGTCTTGTCATCTTACCATTGATAATAAAAGTATGTATCCACATCCATGATTTTTTGATCACATGTGAACTATGAACACTTTACATCATCATCATCATCATCATCATCATTGATTGATATTACTCAACTGTTTTCTATTCCGTTTGAGTAATTGAATTCGTCTTTAAAAAACTGACGAAAGTATTGCAATGTAACCATTCTACAAAATCAAAGGCTAAATACACATAGAATCCATTGATTGTCCGTACATATTTTATTGAAACTTAAAGAATAATTAACATACGTTTGGATACATTAGGTCATATTCTTATTTCATTTGTACATAAACGAATACAGAGATTCATCTTCATTGACAGGTTTCAAAGGAACATGATGAAAAGTCTGTACATATGTGTTCGTCGGAAAAATCATTTTTGTATACATCACATTCATCTGGATATTCAATCATTATGCGATCATTCTCAGCTTTTATTCTTTTAAACTAAGAGATCGTTAATTCAATATGTATTGAGCATATTCACTTCTCATCTTTAACACATAATGTGGACAAAGTCATTTGATCGACTGATATATCAATGTGTTACATAACTAAATAAATTCTAAAACTCGAATTATAAATAAACAAACGAACCGCAGCTCATTTCATTTGCACCTAGAGTCAATTGTATCAGTTGAAATATAAGAAGTATTCCACCAATTCGAATACTACTCCAACTATTAGATCTAATTAGGAACTAGATGATTTATTGTTTGAATATGAAAACTAAACAAACCAAGCATCTGACATTCATGATGAAGGATACACGCATATTTCATCTACACAACATTCACGAGATTATTTTCATCACGAAAACATTTGAGATAACACAATAAATATCTGCTAAAATCTGATTCCCCTGTGTGTGTAGGCACATACAATGTCACATCTATCAATGACATGCTCGACACTAATCCTTGAAATTTTAAATATCAATAGTTTTCTTTTTTGCAGATGAAACATTGAGCGCAATGCACCTGATACACTCGAATGGGAAGATATATTTCTATTATGAGAACGTAAGTTGAGCACATGAATAGATTATTCATGCATATCAGTACTGTCAAATACATTGAAATATATTGAAAAGGATAAAAGGACACCAACATTTTGTATTGTGAATATAAACCTTATGAAACTATTCACAATCCGTTCATGACACAGTTTATTCTGACGCTTTTTAAAATAATGAACAACAATGAAGTGATATAATATGTAAAGAAATTCTGATACCTTCGAGCCAATCTAGGACAAAGAGTGTTTGTCAGAATTCTGTACGTGAACGGTGATTTTCAGACTTTCATAGACCAGTTGTGAGAAAAGTTCATAATGGAATATTTCAAGAGAGAGATTTTGTTAAAATCCTGATCGCTTCTCAGATTCTATTTGTTCGAATGTCACTATTTACAACTTGATCGATTCGCTATAAAATAAATATTGGATGACTAGAAATGGCTAATGAGATGATAAAGTTTATGAGTGTTGCACTCAATCCGTCTTGTTTGTTTGGAGGTAATCAGAACAAATTGTGGAATGAATACTGTTGAGAAATGAACGGCAATTGATATAAGTAGGCACATAAACACAATTCCACAACAGAACAACAAATTCACCTTCAGCGACATTGCAGTTATTCACGATCATACTTCTCCCAACAGACGTAGATGTTCATCTTATTACATGATAATTTATATGTTAGCTTGATGTTACCTACTGTTTGTACACGATCATCACTATGTCAACGTGGAAGTTTTCTGTAATTTATAATGTTGACCGAATTTGTGTTTCTTACAGTCTACAATATTCAGTTGTTTTTTGTTTGTAAAATAAAGCGATGGAAGTGTCGTTGAAGTTCTGAGGAAAATTGTGTGAAACAGAATCCGAATAATTTAGGCAAACTCACTGTCCTAATGTTACTGTGTATTGAAAATTCAACGTCAATTTGGTGTTTAGAAATCTTGAAGCAACATTCAAGTGTCGCATGTAATGAAATTTCATAATCGAAACTCATTCTGAAAATATTTTGTCTTTTGTATTGATGCCAAAATATCCATATCCTCAATTCAACAATCGTCATCCTCGTTCATATAGCAAAGCAGATTTGAGTTGTTGTGATTCAATCGGAATTGTATTGTTCGTACTAAGCTCTATCAAAATGAATTTCAAGATCCACGTCATCTGACGTTTGTCTTACTTGGTATACTGAGTAATAGAACTAAGATGTGTGAATGTCTTCATCACGAATTTGCGGATAGATATTTGGAGAAATCTTCTGTATAGTCTTAACGATCGAGACAGGAATAAATGAACGAGAATACTAGACAGATGATATATCTACTCATTTATTCACTCACTCACTAATGGACAGTCAAACTAGCAGCCTCTCACTATTGACTATTTCTGAAAAAATTTGTAACGAGATAAACATATTATTTCTGTAGATGTTGCACTGACATTTTAGTGATACAAATCAGGAATTTGACCATATCATTTTTCAGTTAGTGGTTGAACATCGGTCACTTTCAGAATTTTAGGCGATGTGGAGCATATTTCATAAGGTTGTTATTTGACCATCATTGGATCTGTAACCAGATAATAAACAATTTGTTATTTTAATCGCCTCAAAAAAGAACAGACAACATGTTATATTCAAAATGGAAATCCGAATTTCAACTGTCTTCTTCTGTTCAATTAATTACATTAGGTCATAAAGGGCCTGCAGCAGATGTTCCTTCTGAATGGATCACAAATGGAACACTAGTGGAATATGAAGTTCTCGGGGGTATGTCAAACCTTATTTTATCAGAGTTCACTATTTTCACACTTGAATGCATCACCTGCATTTCATAAAATTGGAAATTTCATGTATGATTTCAGACAGTTTTTAAATGATATCAAGCCATCAGTCTCAAATGACGTTACACCAAACAACGACTGACTGTTGAATATTTAAAATGATTATAGACACATTTTGAACTACAATAGAAGTATTCAGTTTGATGAAATTCACTTCAACAAAATATCGCAAGACGATGGATGAGATGATATCAGTCAGTTAGTTCATTATGCAATCACTGGGAGGTGTTATTTGATTTTCATTTGGTACATGCAACATCGAATTTCACCGAGGAATTGACATTAAACAAACGTTTCATGAAACTGTAATTGCCCTGGAAACAATAGTTTAATTTCCAAAATCTTCTCTTTGTCCTACTCATTCGATAGATTGAAGGAGTAGAAAAATCACGTGTTCAAATTTCAATTTATCATAGTCAGTAAATATTTGTACAGTATCAAAAAAACTGAGGGTTTTCACAGTAGGGATGCGTTTCCTTTCTCCTCAATACGTACAGTGAATAACCACAAACATTGTTTTGTTGATCACGTATTAAACTATTGAAATAATATTTCAATAACACAGAGAATCATCCCATAATCTGATTGACTTCAATATTCGAGGACTAGAATATTATTCATTGTCGACGAATTTTCATGATCCAACTAGTCTAACATGCTAACTGATTACACACAGAGTAGAATGTAGCCACATAGTTCGAAACTTTCTATCATTGTAGGTTGACTGAAATCTCTTCAAGGCAAATCTCAACAATGAATTGAGAACCAATGTCACACTTCCTTTGTTGTTCGATGGAATGAACATAATGCAAAATAAATTTTCTCTCTCAGTACAACTGACGTTCGTGCATCGGCTTCTAAATAGTCAGTTAGAAAGAAATAACAATGTTATTCTCTATTTTGCATATGAAAACATGGCATACAGGAAACATTTCAATCATGAAGCAGGAACGAGTTTCGTTGACCGTCTAGCGTATACATTTCTTTTCTAATATTAACAGTCATTGACATCCGTGACATTCGCCTGACAAATTTCATCGTTCAACATGCAACGTGTTTCAGGAAATGTGAATGACATTGAAAGTGTATTGAATTTCGGATTGAGCAATGTGATGACAAATGCCCAGAGAATGAAATATTTATTGAGTTAGAGTTACATTTGTTTTTGTAATTCATTTACCTTTTGTTTCATAACTTGAAATGCAATCACCTTCTTCTTTTCACTGAAGATTGTCCAAAACACAATTCGATTGCAGCATGTCATGATGCAACAACATCAAGTTCAAAGTGTCTTTGGTGTGAGAAAGCCAATGCATGCATTACTAGCAATGATAAGGACGTTCATGACTTCAAAGTAAATGGTTGCCAGGTTGAAGTAAGCAATTAGTAGACTTCAAATATTGTTCTTAATATTACGATATTCCATATTGCAATCCTTGTTTTCGGAAGAACATTTATATTGATACGAATAAGTAGTGAATTCTAGTGTACCCCAGATGCATAAATCACAGTAACTTATACGATATTGAAGCACATATGAATGCAATGCTTTATTTCCATGTGGACATTCAACAATGAATAGAAGATTTGTTTAACACTAATACCTGGAAAGATGTTAATTCTTTAGCTCATAGAATGTGTAGTGATTCCCTATTGTCAATGTTTCTACTGAACCAACAGCTCTAGCAACTACTGAAACTGATCTAATAAATGAATTGAAGAAGACTTATCCAAGCACTGAATCACATTTGGTAGATATTTGATATTTTTGTAATCATTATACAATTTCGTTCATTTCAGAACATGACCACAGATACAACAACTCTAGCAACTACTGAAACTGATCTAATAAATGAATCGAAGAAGACTAATCCAAGCACTGAATCACATTTGGTAAATATTTGATAATTTTGTAATCATTATACTATTTCGTTCATTTCAGAACATGACTACAGATACAATTGAAGACACTGGGGAAAGAAAATCACCGCAATACGTGTATATCGTTGTACCATTAGTTATATCTTTCCTTATTGTTTGCATTGGTTGTGGTATTTGGCTATGGTTCCACAGAAGGAAGAGAGTTTATCCATAGTCCCCACAAACAGCGTGTCAATTGTTTTTATTAAGTTCACTTTGTTATTTTCATTTTGTAGTTTAGTAAACACACATTCTATTCTGTTATTCATTCCAATACATTGAAGATTGTTTCATGCAACCGCATGTGACATTGATGATTGTTTATGTAATGACTGATGTCACTTTGTTGCGAGAATATTAAAATATAATTTTTTGTATTTATGTCATTGTTTTCATTCAATACAAACATGGGTAATTTCATAAGAGATTACAACATTGCACTTGTCAATTAACACTATCGTGTATACATGATTATGTGACCATTGAAATCAGCCAAGACTCCATTGTAAATATCCATTCCGTTAAAGTCTCAATACTGAGAAATATCATTCGAAATTCACATTGTTCATGTTTTTAAACTGAAATGTCGGAATGCGGCATCAATATTTAACAAATCATCTCAATCCTTCGTGATTTGAACTAATTTTAAATGGTCTAGCTGATACTCAGGTATGATTGGAAAAAAAATGTAAAGTGAATGATGAACTAGTAACAGTTCTGTCGTAGCATTGGTAATAAGATGAGAGATTTGAAAGAAACACACACTGAAGTGTTTGCTCAATGATTGATCACATTATTAAACATAACTTGGCTAATAATCGATCCTATTCTCTTAAATTTGTGAGAAACTAGTCGACAAACAGTCATTTGAATTACGTGTTCGAATGTTCTCGTTAGTGTTTAGGACTGAAAAGTGTTCAATTTTTTCACGTTATGTGTGGATCATTTGCGAGTTGCTAAAATAAAAGCAGAGTTTGTTAGTGTCCTGCAATGAAATCCATGACACGCACCACTTCGTCGCGTTTGAGACCCGTTAGCTAGCTGAATCTGCATCACAGTATTGATATGTCACTGCTTTACTCATAATCCATATCGTTTATTTCGAACATCGTCGAGTCATACCCCAAGCTATTCAGTATGGATACCCAATGGCTCCTACAAGCAACTTCAGTGTAGTATATACAATAAGGTGAACACAGACATGATAAATATTTGTCCTGTGGCAGTCTGCATTCCCAAAACTCATTTCTTCTCCGTGATGCTGAATGCTTGAAATGTGGCGCAAGTTGCCAGATTATGATGGTATGTTAAACTACTGTTCATTTCGTTAATGATGATTCCAAACCGCGTTATTAAATCTTAATAAGATCTGAGCATTTAATGATAATAATGCACAACTCATCATGATGTTTAAGGTACTTTTCCCCATAAAACGGCGATTATATACCTCTTTTGGTTTGTTCCATAATTCGATTGTTGACAAACGCAGTATACAGTTTCGTTATTTTATGCAAAACTTTGACTTTGCAAAGTCACAAAATGAACCTGCCTTCGATAGTTTTTAAAGAAGATTCCTGGTAATTAGTATCGTGGACTACTAGTCTTTGGTGATATCTAGGCACTGTGGCTGTAGTGAGTGAGAACTCAGGTGTGAATGACCAGTTTATTGTTAGTTGCGGAATCACAGAGTGTCTTCATATAATATTAAAATCACACATTCCACACTTCTCTTGCACGTCCTCCGTCAGTTGACTATCACTAATTTTATTGTTCTTTTATTCTAGATGAGTTCACCTGTGTTCAGTTTGAAACAGTAACCTACAAAAACAATGGCAGATGGTCGCACAATATCATGAATTGGTTGACGTTAAACGTGAACACCATAGAATGCTACTCAGTGGCAAGAGACTGAACATTCCCTCAAGAATGAAGGACTTAGATTCGATTTCTGCTTTCATGATTGTCAATAGGCAATGTTATGGGGTCTTGTAATACAACAAACAGGCTTCTGGATGATTCCGGGTTTTTAATACAGGTCCAAAATTTATCGGTCCATGATTTTAATCAAAAATCATACATCCAGCAATCCATCTTGTTTCATTAACAGAGCGTCACACATGGTGTTTATCGTAATCATTTTTGTAGACTATGTGAAGAATTAAAAATTTCGTTTCATGATGATTCTGACTGTGATATTTCGGTTTGAACTTTCATCCATACCACTGACTGTGTAATATTTTATCTATAAATATTGTGAAAATATTTCCGTAGTACGTTACTCGTGAAGTTCACATTGTGTTCACTACAACACCTTTGCTTCGTTATTCGAAAAATCTGTCAAGTAAAGTACATTAACAATTCGTTGATCAGTCAGTATTAAGTCAAGCACCATTGAACGCTAACATCAGCCTATTCAATACTTTTTTTACAAGAAAATCGTTTCACAAACACTTTTGACAATCAAACGTCTATGAATACTTATTTATAACTGTTGCATTACTAGGGGTCACGGGCGATATCCAAACCGAGAATTCAACAGTTGTTTAATAAGTACAACGAGTTTAAGTTTGTACGGTTACTTCCTCAATCGAAGTTTGTTCAAAGCACAACATTGTTCTCAGACTGATGTACCCATCTTTATATATTGCGTGATATTTTTGCAGGTTCTAACATTGGACAACATATCTCATAATGATGAAATAACCGCTTCCATAGTGAGCACTCAGATTATCATTCTTAGTGTGAAATGACTAGTCTTGTAAAGTATCACAGCTTTTATCCCTTCAGTTTTAATAAACGTTTCTAAATTGATTACTTTTGCTTTTCACTCTTCTCTTTATCAAACATTGATTTCACATAGGATAATTCGTTTACACAACACTTGTCACCGATGTTTCTAATGAATTAATACCTCTTGTAAGACCCATTTTGGAGGTTGTGTGTGTGTGTGTGAAAATCCATCAATGTATAAACTTGTAGTTTGTTCCTATTGTTGTTCGTGTAGTTGTACATTTTGTTATTCCTTTTGATTCCATTTGAGTTGGTCATATAGTCATTATAGTTTTTATTTTTCTTACGTCTTCACTAAGTTTCCGTGTTTCTTCGTGAACTGCATTTATGTTGTGTTTACTTGATACTAAGTCTTGGCAGCAGACATACTGGTTTGTTCCTCCATTTTATTGTGTTGCTTGTATTGACTAGAATTGTACATTTTTAAGTGTGAATTGAAGCACACCTCCAGAATTCGAAACACTCTGTATTAAAAAGCAATCAAATAGTATCTTTTGAATGAATCTGTGCATGATCTAGCCAGACAAGCTGGAATAACATTGAAATGTTGCGATTGGTAATGTATTGGGCATCCTTTATCAACTTCCTTATTTATTGTAATTTAAATTTGATTGATTGAATAATGATTGGCTGAATAGCTGAGTGGTCATAATTGTTTAAGTGATAGGGTATATTTAAATTTATAATGAATTTCAGAAACGTCATTCTACCCAATCACATTGTTTTGTTTTCAACCAGGCAAGGCCGCGTATCTAACCCACCTAGACAGTTTTTCTTCAGTCCAAACCTTAGTTTGCATCTAACACTTCCAAGAATTTGTACGTTCATTCAAATGAAGTATCATTCAACTTATTAAAAAAAATTTATCTGCCAGAAAATTTACGAAGTTATAGAAGATGATTTAACGTCATTCAGATTTTCTCTCAATCGAGTGTTAGCGTTAATTCTGCCATTGACTGATGGAATATATATGAGACATTTCTTTTCCTAACAAAACTTTAAACAGCAAAAGAATATTGTCAGAGTGGATATCCGTTGAAATTGCAGTAATTTTAACATTTGCATTCATGAGTATTATACTAAACAGCCTTCTGGTTAGTTCGATTTTTTAACAGTGGCCTAGCCCAGATTGATTCATGGATTCAAGCATTGTCACGTTCACCATTGTAGTTTAATTTCACATCACTTGAGAGAAACACTGCATGTTTTACGATATGCAACTCATCCAGTGTATGAAAACCTACCAGAAGTGTGACAAAACAGGAAACACAAAAAGAATTATTGTAGTGACAAAACAACCAATATTCGGTTGGAACAACGTACTGATGAACCCAAAATTTATTCGATTAGACCAGATTACGTTCCTCTATATAGTTCACAAAGCGTTTTTGAGATACTCGTATTATATTATATCGAAACGTCAATCCCCTCAAGATTACAGATATTTCATACTGTCAAGTTCTACATATATTAAGTAGTTGGATAATCACGGCCCTCTACCGATTGGCACCTACCATTTGTCATAAATAAATTATAGGTCCATACACATCATATTAAGTGAATATCAAACCAATAATGAAGGTTGTGCAGTAATTCTAAAAGTTTTTTATGGAAATTATTCACTTACAAATAGATCACTTAAGCGTAATCCTAGAATGACATAAAAAAATTAGTGACATATTTTCATAATTAGATAACTATGATGAATAATGGATATACTGATATGAAGAGCTAATCAGAAGTAGTCTAAGGCGAAGGTCAACCGATGGCAATCAGAAATGACCTGAAATACATTTTCATTTGATTGTCTGTGAAACGGATCAATTTCACAAGGATTAGAGTGGTATATATATATATATATATATATATATATATATGAATGTATACAGATGATAGTTTTTCTTGATTAAAAAGCAGCATTTGACCCTGTGATCCGAGAGGTTCTGTGACAGTCTGTCATTGAAAGGCGCACCTCAGAAGTACATAAACCTTGTGAAGGCCTTTCACTCGAAAACTACTAATCGAGTCAGAGTTTATGGCAAACTGTCATCTGATTTCGCAGCATCAAGTGCTGTCTGTCAAGGCTGTCAGTGCATTGAACTATCTTCAGACAAACTCCTCATTTTAATATGAATATAACATAACTCCATTAAAGTATGAATTGAGGAACGTTAACTTTGAACTTTATTTCTGAATAATATTCCATTTGTTAAGAAATATGATAGAATGGGTATTGAATAGATCAGTATTGAGGTATGTTGATGATACCTCCATCGTATGAAATAATCAGAAACATGCAACAAATCTGCTAACGTTTTTCAACGGAGCCCATCCAAATATCGATTTCACCACGGATTATGGAAGAGAAAAATAATTCCATTTTCTCGACATGGCGATAAAATGAAGGAAAGATGATACAGTTCAACTTTGTTTATATGAAAGATACATAGATTGGGAGTTACCTCAGTTTGAATAGCTTTTGTCCAATCAAATACAAAAAAGGCACTGATCAAAACACCGTTTGACAAAACAAAAAGAATAGATACTGCCGATACACTAGAAGAGGAAGTTATGAATGGTAAAAATTGCATTGACAAGAACTTATCCGACAGCAAAAATGATTGTCCTGTCCAAAAGAACGTGTTCTTTGACACAATCAAAGGTTGACAATTATCCTTTTCATGTTACCACCAACTGTTGATAAAAATTTACATGTATCTTCCCAAGCAGTTACGTTGGTTGAACAGAAAGGAGAGCCTACATAAGATTCAAAAAGCATATTCCGAAGATTTTAACATCAAATTGCCATCGCAAGACATCCCCTTGACACAGGGTACGAAGTCGATACACTGAAGTGTTTCAAAGTAATTAATGAACAATGAAGCTCCAACATTCTGAAATTCGTCAAAGCAATAGCAATCAAACGTCTAAAACTAGATCTATGTATACAAAAATAGACAGTAATAAATCTTTTATTACTCTGGTAACAATACCCCTCCCCATTTTTATTGATTTATTGCGTCATTATTCCAACTATTTTCGAAGTTTAAATTACATCATACATAAGTGATTGATATTAATTCATACTTCCTTTATTACCATTAATCTATTTTCATGAGTACTAATCACTATTTCAATAATCTGGAACTTTCCATCTCAACTCTATCGGGATATTTGCTACACCATGATACACATTTATTCATCGTTCATCACCTTCTTATGCATAAATATGTCAATATCTGTAATCATGTTGAATCTTAGATATGTCAGGTTGTAAGCAACTGATGAGAACCTAACGAAATCAAACGAATTCATTTATTATTTTGCACCAATCATTGTTATTGCTCTCTTTTGGATAACATACAGTATCTTAGAAACAGCATAAAAAATTTGTTTCGATCTTTCTATCACTATGATCATATCTGCATGAACATTTTTATTTGATCAGATGGTAAAGCCAATAAAAACTGTTCTCCCTTACAAGCCTAAATGTTAGCTGATTTAATCATTCAATGACTAGTTCAGTTTTCTGTGTATATACATCTATGTGTCTGAATCTTTTCATTACATTCGACTCTTATTTCGGCTGTGTATTCGCTCGCTGTCATTCGACTGCATTTGTATTTCTTCTTGAATACACTTTACGTAATTGTGACATAGAGAAGTGTACTGTACAATGTTATACTGTAGTCAAGAGTTGGTATTGCATTTCTGAAATTCATGCATCTCAGAAAGTCATTTAATAACAGTCATTTAGACCAGTGACATAAGAAGCCTTAAGATTTATCTCGAAAATTTTGAACGACAGAATTAATGAGGCGTAAATGAGAATGTAACGTCGATCTCCACGGTAAAATCTTATTTCTAAAATCAACGTACTACCTCACAACTTTCATTATTGTGATGGATTATAATTATTGTTGTGGATTGATATCATCCTCATTCTCATTACACCTACTTCCTCCTGTAAACATTTTTGATTAAAATGTAACATTACTAACCATAATAATAAACTATGACATTTTACATACAATCGATATTGTGGTGTGAATGGAGTAAGTCTGTTCTATTTTATGAAATTACAGCATTTGTTTATTGTTGTGTTTTCTCTCTGTCTACCTTTCTCATTCGCCTATACATCGATATATTCATTTTCATGAACACGTCTTATGAAAATGCAATCAATACGTTGACAGTTACACTGAGATAGGACATGTAATTAGTAGTCCGTTTCTAGGAATTGAGATGTAGCTAAAATACAATGTGATACACATATATATGTCAGTTACCAGTGTTTGACCAGCTGCAATGTTACCGTACAATTATGTAGATCTATGATACACAGTTGAACAATATACAAATGCAGGTACCCATGCGAATGAAAAGTCATGAAGATTGGACCCCAGAGTTTTAGAAATACCAAAACAGTGATTGGTTTCAATTGATTTTCCTTAAGAGAAGTAGTTATCTTCTATAACATCAGAATTCTAATCATTTTGTCAGTCACATGAACAGAATATTACGAAGCGAAATA
Source organism: Schistosoma margrebowiei (assembly GCA_944470205.2). Lineage (NCBI taxonomy): Eukaryota > Metazoa > Platyhelminthes > Trematoda > Strigeidida > Schistosomatidae > Schistosoma > Schistosoma margrebowiei. The sequence continues at coordinate 45,220,220 of OX104025.1, read as the reverse complement.
TTTCATTCTAACTCAGATTTATATTACACTCACTAAACAGAATAGAGTATAGACAATAACATATGATCTCATTATGAGATGGAATGAGGTGATAATCGACAACAAAGTATGATCATTAGTGTTTCTATAAACAAAAGAGGTCAAGACAAATATGTTTGTTAAGAAAACGCACACGTTGTTTACACTGAAATTGAAGAAGGAGTAATCAATTCTACTTTGAAAATGTTATCAGATGTAAGAGAAATGATGACAGAAATTGGTGTGATGTTGTATTCAATGCTGTGAACTGGACAGAATTCCCAAATTCTTATATCATATTCACTAAATGCACACAGTTCAGAGGTGTTTGTTTCATTAGCAAGAGTGAACTATTTAAGAAGTTCAGTGTGTGCTGCTTCGATCTCCCTTGGAGTCAATATAGATGGTCTATTCAAGAGTTGCTTGAAATATTGCACCCATCTATTCCTCTGATCTTCAATCTCATTGATTGACTTGAATACTTTGTTCTTTACCGGTCAACACTGGTTTACTATATTTTCCTGCCAGTTTGTTTGTTGATTTGTATAGTTGTTTCATGTTTCTTGCAGCTACGGCTTCATCTGCTCCTATGTTATTGTTCGAATGTTGTTGGTTGGTCTCTCAGCGTTTTTTATTATCTTGATCTGTTTAATTCTATGCAGTGTGAGACCCGTGTAGCTTTGTGAATGCATTTGTGGTGTGATGTTATGATGTCTATAATTAGTTTGTTGAACGCACAAAGTCACACAAATCTCTTACCATCTTCCCTTCTTACTCCTGAGAGATACACTTCATGTTTTACGATATTCAACTCATCCAGTGTATGTAAATCTACCAGGAGGGTGGGAAAAAAGGAATCACAAAACGACTTATTCTTATCATAAAACATGAAGTAAGTTGAACAATACAACGGAGATACTCGACGGTTGAAATGTTTATTCATAGCTGAAGCAAGACTATTTATGGGGAAAATCTATTTTAGTTCTGTAGAAAAATGAAGAAATATTTCAATATCAACTGATATGTATTAACGGATCCAGCCACACACAGGATTCCATTAAACTTCCATTAAACTATGATATCCAACCTGAATTAATGTTCAATTAAAGCATACACTAAGGTAATAGTCAAATGTGTTTATTCAGAATATGCGCTAATGATGAGTATATCCGTCACAGTGATTGGTATAAAATGATACATCAAACGTGCTGTCGATTATTTAATCAGGATTATTCTCCACAGTCTCCTTCACCAATGATACACAGAACGTGACAACTAGTCGAGTTTTAAAGAATCAAATTTATTCATGGATGTTTCACAGATTGATAAATCATGGACGTGAAACTGGATGATTTTATGAGAAAAAACGACCACCACGCCAATCATTTGAAATTAATTGGTGAATGGTTACAGTGTTTATTCTTAGCCGGAGTAAGACCATTTATGAAATAACAAGCAGAACATTTGCTTTCACTTCATCTTCTTTTTAGCAAAGTAGTAATTATATGTAAAATGAGAATTTCACTCATCTTTGATGTCACTCAAATAAACAAACAACATTCATATGACACCCACGATACACAATAGAGAATACCATATTATCTTTTGATTAATGAGATAGACTGAGGTGATCAATGATAAACAAAGTATAATCATAAACAAGAAAGAGGTCAACACAAATATGTTTTTGTTCATTGGACAAACACGTTGTTGACACTGAGATTGAAGAAGGATTAATGAATTTTACTTTGAAAATGTTAACGTGTGTAGAGCAAAACGGTAATAGAACGTAGTTTTATGTTATATAGAATGCAATGAATCGGATGGTATTCGCAATTGTTTTGCAAATCTTATTCCTCACTGCATACGATTTACAATTTTGTGGTGTTTGTACAATTTAATGATTCTTTTGTACTTGGAGACTGTTTGATTTCGAATTCCGAACACAATAAGTTCGTCTGTTCTCATCTAGCTGTCAAGCAATATATCTCAATCTTTATCAGGAAAGATGACTGGTGACTAGCGATGGAATCCATGATGCGCTTTTCTCCTTATTTGTGAATCATCAGCTGGATATACCTACATCCCATAATTGATGTTACCTCTGTGACTCGAACCCAGTATCATTCTGTTCAAGCGGCATCGTCTTATTCATTTAGTTTGATATTTGTCTTGAATAATCGAAATCTACACAGATTGAACACTGTGATATTTTGCTATTCACTCTTCATTCAATAATCTGACTTACTTAACAATATGTTGAATGATAATTCGATTACCGGAAAATTGTATCATTCAGAGAGTACTGGTGTTATGCCGGTAATGTGATTTAGGAGAGTAATTTTTCACCAAAGTCACATTATTCTATAAGTTTCCTCATTCTAATAATTCTTAACTGAAATTAATCTGGTTCTAATTGCCCGCAGACTTCAATATTGTAGAGATTCACAAATCGATCTGGAAGATTTCTTAATAAGTTTATAGTGGCATTCTTGATCTGGATGCTTTCGAAAATGGTGATTCGATCTACTACAAAGTGGCAAGTATTTAATTATAAAGTGAAGATGAACATGAAGTCCGGCTTCAGTCACTTCAGATGGACATTACTGATTGATTTCTTTACTACTTATACAAATATCAGTAGCTTCAAACATTGCATGAAAACACCATAGTTCAATACATGGTCTAATGCATACGAATGTTCAGATTAACTCAACTATACTATTAAGATGTCGTGTTCCTCTTCACATTCAAAATGATCTTAGCGAAAATCATTCAGAATATTAGGTAGAGTAGTGCATCATACATGTCACAAGTTTCTACATCATCATCATCATCTACGGCACCAGGAGCAGTTTGGCAAAATATCAATCCATATTGATTGCCAGATAAGTTGAAAATCATTGTTCACTAGGTGAAATATGGTTTTGGTTATGATCACGATACATTGAGACAAATATTTGATGAAAAATATACACTGGTTGAATCTGAAGACTAATGTTAGTCATTACACATGGCCTTACCTTCCCGCAACAAAATACCTTCTTACAATGTTGACTGGTTTGTTCAAATATTCATTGTAATCAATTTTACTGTAAATTTAGTTAGTTCGATAATTGTTTCTGCTTTCTCCAATATGATGAATTAATGTATATATCGATGAGATTGAAGCAAAGAACAAATTCTTAGTTGGACCCAGAATGAACTGTATTTCAACGAGTGGTGAATTCTGAGTGGAAATGTATATGTAACATTCACTAATTTGATTATCATAAAGCTTTTCCTTCAGTGAATTGATTTCTGATGATCACATTACAATTCACTTGATAAGACGATATTCAACATTAAAAACTGTGATCAAATATTGAGATTATAGAGAGAAGATATGTTGCTCAGAATGTTGATGTTGTATCTTTTCAAGTGACTTATTGAATAGTTGCTCTATAATCATGCTCTCTTCCATGTTCTATGTGCCGTGTGCTTGACTTCTCTATTGGAGCTCAGGAAATTCAAGTCCACCACAGTCATCATTCATCATCATTCATTGTTCATCTGTGTTGCTCAGTATAATCATTTCGTTTTGACTGCCGTTATTTACATTGCTACTGCAAGCAATGATATTTCCATGCATTTTACGGTCAAACTATTCCATCACTAAATATCTATAGATATACTTATAATATAACACTATCATTCAAGTTTATTTGAGGTTCAATAATTCCTGATAATCAAGGGAATATCTTAGTTATTTTACAAATAAATGTAAACCATGAGTTCATTAAACCCATGTGTGAACAGACTGATTACCTGAGTCATGTTTGTTTGATGTTTTCATTGTAGCGTCACCACCAATCTTGTCGTTGCATATTATAAGGTTCAATGTTCAGTAATTGAAAGTGTTTCGAGAATTATCTGAACTGTAAAGAATGCACAAACAAAACATTGATGTAACTAATCTCACTCACACAGAGAGCTTAATTAGCTCGGTAGTAATTAGTATTCAGAACCTCTTATCCAAATTATTTTTATGTTTATATCTTTCTTAAATTTCCCATTCATCTTTCCCAATTCAGATTGATTCATCTTCATCGTAATTAACTTGACTATACCGCATTTATTACATACTGAATTCACACAATTGGTATTATCACTACCACTAATATTATTATATTGATAAAAACCTTACTACAACTCATTCTGACCTTCATTAACTGGCTTGGCTTATTTACAAATCACATCACGTTCAAGTAGTTCTATAGAAACAGATGAGAATGATCATCATTTTTCACATATAACATTGGTAATTTTATTCATGCCTGCCTTATATTGCCATACTCTTTAGTTGTGTAACATAAATTTAAACTACTTATCAAGGAAAGAAACTCCACAACGACTTCACATCAAACTAAAGTGTACAAATACATGGAATCAATCAGATTGGAGACTAGTTGAAAAATAAGACATGATGTCAGATCCTCCCTTGAACTGTGTTATTTGACAAGTCATGCTGTTGCTACAATATGGATTATTGGTACGTAAATATTAATATGCGTCAAACGTGTTGAGAGGAAATGACATGACTAGTCAGCAATCAAACAAGTTCAAAATATATCCTAAGTGACCTGCTCCTTTCAATAAAACCTGTATTTAATCATTTTGTGAGTGACGTGACTCAGAATCGATCGATCACAATGGTATGGGTGTATACACACTCTGTCTACCCTTAAACTGTAAGATTGAAATCGCTTCATATCTTTCTTTGTACCAACTAATTCTTTATAACTGTACTATAACCTTACCTAAAATCTTTCTTTTATGTATTAATACCATTGAGTTAACTAATTTTATTAATCCTGTGTTCCTGTTGTTTTGCTAATGAGGTATTGCAACTTGAACCGATACATATATGTGCCTGATCCTACTTTGTAAATGACTGACTGACATATGCATTTTAGTCGCTGGTTCAACATACATTCACACTCAAGTATTCAGTCGTGGGGTTGCAGCGCTTATCAAATCGTCTATCAGTATCAGATTTCGGAAGCGGTCCCTTACAATATATTTTGACTAGACTGTAAACACGTTGCGTTCAAGAGGTAGGTTCATAACAGTCTATCACCTCATAGTAACTAGTATCACTTCCACTAGTCAACAGTACAAACACTTATATAAATGATCTGATGTTGAAGTTTTATTTGTTTGATTTAAGACGTTTGAAGATTATCAACTATTAGTCCTAGATCTAAGTCTCATCCTGTCCAAAACGTATTATCTGACATTTTGACAAGAATGATATTCTTAAAAGTTTCTATCCGACATCACTGAGTGTTACAGATTTAGTATTCATTACACGACAGACCATATGTAGATCTATAACATTCACACTAAGTGATAGAATAAGATCATATCAATAAAATTTATATATAAGAAGTAGTCTTTGTGGATATTATAGCAATTTCCATAGTTGAATTCATGAATCAATTCAAGCTTAACCTCGATGAAAATCATGAAAGCATTGGATAGCCATTTTGTCGTATTATGGGACTCCTCAACACTGCGTATCCACTATCCAGAGAACGATACGTCCTGGGTTCAAATCTTGCGAGACGAGGACTATTATCGATACATACCAGTCGAATTATTAGGTTTTACTCTGTTACAGACTCTAACAATATATATATATATATATATATATATATATATATATAACAATATATGAGAAGAGGTTTTTCTGGAGACCTTTAGAAATGTCATTGATTGAAATCATGAGACAATTGAAGTCAGACCAACATGGTCTCTAGTTTGTTAATCGCCTTGCATGAGACTGATAGGTCATGGGTTCGAACCTCGTGGAGTAAGGGATCGTGGATGCGCACTGCCGCTGAGGTGTCCCATGCAAGGTTGTGACGGCCGTACAGTGTTTCCAGGTTATCCATGGTGATCTAGCTTCAATTGACTCATGAACTCAATCATTGATATACACCATAAAACATCGCTCGTCGAGGCAGTCGGTGATTGGGCATACGTAACGCGTGTTTCGGCTTTCTCAACCGATTAAGTTTCACTACTTCAACAACTGATTTGCCATGCTTCTCTAGTACCCGTTTCCTAACAACTGGATTACTCACTCGGTGGTCCGATGGTATACGATCAATGGTTCGAAGACACATATGACCGGATACTAGTAACTTACGAATATCCTCTACTCTAACAGGTCATGTTTCACAATGAAGTTCCAAGTGATCACTCTCCATGATTCCTGTGTAGAAATCAAGGAGAGAAAGAAAATCACATATTTTATAGGTCATAGGCCAAGTGTCTGTTCGTTCACACTCAATGGACAATCATATTTTACTTTCATAACCACAGATCATTATTACTGATTGATATGAGATAAAAAGCTTTAGAAAACTATACAACTTTATGTATTACATTTATTTCATCATTTTGAGTAATACATAATCATAGTTCAATTCTTTATCCAACATATGATCAACAGTGAACATGATAGTATTAAACTACAAATTCAGAATCCAACATATCATATTTCCGATTTCACTCCGTTGAGAATGGTCATTTATTGTTTCGATGTTCATGGGATTAAGATATCACCTAGCATCAGCAAACGGAACGAAAACAGCGAGAAAACAACAGGACAAGCAAAGCAATTTAACTGTACCCCAGCCTTGTCAACTAAAAGGAGAAGGCAAGATCCAGTCGGGAGAACGCAACTCATGTGTATATATACAATTTCCTTGAAAAGTCTAAGAACTAAGATAAATACTGAAATTAATTCAAATAGTCAGGGTTCTTAAGAAAAATCTGGGAGAATTCAGAGAAAGACGTTATTTTTTTTCATTATCCTGAGTGGACAACTACATTTTCAGCATGTTTTCCAAAATTTCACATCTAATTACATTATTATCCTTGTACTGTGTTCACCACATCATCACGCCGGAATAAGATCCGATGCCTCACAGTGTGAAAGCTTCTCCAGTACTTACATTTCCCCAACTCTGTACATAAACTAAGCTCCAAAGTTAAACTTCTTTTACAATTACTATCCGTTCGTCGTTCAACGGTATAAGACTTTTAGAGAGCAGGGAATAATAAGGAAATTTGTGCGATATCGCTCGAATAAAAGATGTATCAGAATCACTGAAAATTAGATAACGCTAGGTGACTCGATAGTCGTGAATATGAATAAAAATATTAACCTGTTTCCCCTGCTTTTCAGTGATCTTTTAATCTATCGTTTTTCAGTGTCGAATCCTATCTCCAAGTAAAATTGACCTTTTAAATTTATCCAATAGACCAGATGTTTATTATAGTGTAGCTGACTGTGGAATGCTCGACCTATATTTTATCCAGACTTTGATCTGTTAACAAATTGGAACTGCATTTGTATTGGTATCTAGTCGTAAGGTTCAACTGAACATTTATTACTCTAAAATCTTGAATATTATTCGTTAAAAACTACGTAACAGCTATTTCTTATTTTGTAAACTCATGTTGTTACCCCAATTTGTAAATTGTGATACTTTGAGGATGATACACTGGTGAAATGGAGGAAGCTCTAAGAAGATATTCCATCCAATCTTCTTTTGGAAGAGTATTCCTGAATCCACACGCGTCGCTTCCCTATTGGACAACTGCTAATAAATCCCGTGTGTATGGATTGGATAACTATATAGATGATTTCGTTTTTGCTAAAAACTACAAACTACAAAACTACAAACTCCGCCTGTAGCTAACTCCGCCTGTAGCTCTTATAGGGTTACTGCCGGTCCCAAGCCCGGGTAAAGGAGGAGGGTTGGGCATGGGGTTAGCGTCCCCATCCCGTAGAAAACTAACTCTCTAAAAAAACGCTAACCAGAAAAAATAATTCAAACCATTTAAACTCTGCCCTGGGAGTTAGAAGGTCTTCAGTTGGAAGAATTATGACGCTTCATGGTGAAAGCCGAGTTCCTTCGGAAGCCAAGAGGCCGATGCCCCTTCTAACAACCAGAACAAAATTTTTATAGGTACATGGAACGTTCGAACAATGTGGGAAACCGGGAAGACCAGTCAAATTGCATTGGAAATGAGGAGATACAACTTAGCCGTACTGGGAATCAGCGAAACCCACTGGACCCAAGCTGGACAGAAAAGGCTAGCTACGGGAGAGATGCTGCTATACTCCGGTCACGAAGAGGACAATGCTCCACACACTCAGGGAGTCGCTCTTATGCTGTCCAAAGTAGCACGAAATGCACTTGTAGGATGGGAATCCCACGGATCCAGAATCATCAAAGCATCATTCAAAACAAAGAAGGAGGGGATCTTAATGAATATTATCCAATGTTATGCACCCACAAATGATAGCAACGACGACATTAAGGACCAGTTCTACGAGCGGCTGCAGTCAGTTATTGAGAAATGCCCAAGGAAGGACCTAACTATTCTGATGGGAGATCTAAATGCCAAAGTCGGAATAGACAACACTGGATATGAAGATATTATGGGACGACATGGACTGGGAGAAAGAAACGAAAATGGAGAAAGATTTGCAAATCTATGTGCATTCAACAAATTGGTCATAGGAGGCACAATATTTCCACACAAGCGTATACACAAGGCTACATGGATCTCACCGGACCACACTACAGAGAATCAAATAGATCATATTTGCATCAACAAAAAATTCAGAAGGACAATGGAAGATGTGAGAACCAGGAGAGGTGCTGACGTAGCTTTAGATCACCACCTAGTTGTGGCCAATTTAAAACTGAAGCTAAAAAAGAACTGGACAAGTGGACAAACAGCACTACAAAGGTTCAATACAGCCTTCCTTCGAGATACTGACAAACTCAATGAATTCAAGATAGCTCTCAACAACAGGTTCCAAGCCTTACAACATCTACTGAAAGAAGAAGAAACTAGTATGGAGGACAACTGGAAAGGCATCAAGGAAGCATTGACTTCAACGTGTCAAGAGGTTCTGGGTCTAAAGAAATACCATCATAAGGAATGGATCTCTACAGAAACACTGGACAAGATCAAAGAAAGGAAGAACAAGAAGGCAGCAATAAACAACAGCCGAACACGAGCAGAGAAAGTCGAAGCACAAGCTGAATACATAGAAGCAAACAAACAAGTGAAGAGGAGCATTAGAGCCGACAAGAAGAAATATGTGGAAGGACTAACAACGACGGCAGAAAAAGCTGCTAGAGAAGGAAATATGAAACAGCTTTACGATACAACGAAGAAACTAGCAGGAAAATACAGTAAACCAGAGAGGCCGGTCAAAGACAGAGGAGGCAGGCCAATCACCGAAATTCAACAACAGCGGAACATATGGGTAGAATACTTCGAGGAACTCCTGAATAGGCCGGCTCCAATGAATCCACCTGACATCGAAGCGGCACACACAGATCTTCCCATAGACGTCAACCCACCAACGAAGGAAGAAATCAGAATGGCCATCAGACAAATCAAGAACGGGAAAGCAGCGGGTCCGGACAACATACCAGCTGAAGCACTGAAGTCAGACATCGAAGCAACTACAAACATGCTTTATCTTCTATTCAAAAAGATTTGGGAGGAGGAACAAGTGTCGATGGACTGGAAAGAAGGGCACCTCGTCAAGATTCCAAAGAAAGGAGATCTGAGCAAATGTGAAAACTATAGAGGCATTACACTGCTGTCAATACCAGGGAAGGTCTTCAACAGAGTTTTGCTGAACCGAATGAAAGATGCAGTAGACGCACAACTTCGAGATCAACAAGCTGGATTCCGTAAGGATCGATCATGCACAGACCAAATTGCAACACTACGGATCATCGTCGAACAATCAGTTGAGTGGAACTCATCACTATACATCAACTTCATTGATTATAAAAAGGATTTTGACAGTGTGGATAGGAGGACGTTATGGAAACTTCTTCGACACTACGGAGTTCCTGAGAAGATTGTCAACATTATCCGGAACTCATACGACGGACTACAGTGCAAAGTCGTGCATGGAGGACAGCTGACAGATGCATTCCAAGTAAGGATCGGAGTCAGACAAGGCTGTTTACTCTCTCCCTTCCTCTTTCTTCTGGTGGTCGACTGGATTATGAAGACCTCAACATCTGAAGGAAAACTCGGAATTCAATGGACAGCTCAGAATCAATTAGACGATTTGGACTTCGCAGATGACCTAGCCCTCCTATCACGAGGAGTAACAGGCGTAAGTAAGTAAGTAACAAATATCTGGAAGTTTTTTACCATTATGGACACTGTTTGGGATAACATTCCTTTCAGTTATCTTCTGTCTTTTCATTTGAAACTTGTAACGGTTCTAACGTCCAAGTACTCGAGTAATAGGCTGTATAATAATAATCTCAGCTCTAAATATAACAGATATCTATTGTTCTGAAGAGATATATTAAGGGTTTATAAGCGTCATTTCATCAGTGTGCTGTGATTGCCTCTTATCAGATAATATTTGTACTCAATTAAACAAATTATCAGATTTCAATTTACAATTAGAACATTTGAAGTATATTTCTCGTGTTATATTGTGTTACATCCAATTCATTTATTATCTGTATTTGACTTATTCTGTGAATTGATGGTAGATAATAAAGTTTCTATTAGATATTTGGCTTGATTTAAACGTATTGAATTTGGAATACGATAACCATGATATAATGATTGTATACATACTATAGCATTTAATAGATCAGGATTAATAATTGCTTGATTCCAACGATTGATAATTGTTTCTTCAATTGGATTACTATAAACAAAAGTAAATCAAAGAAATAAGAAAAAAAGAAGAGTTATTGGTGAAACTATAATTGAAGATGAACATATGCGCCACACAAATCTCATTCGATATGTGTGTGAGCTGTGATACTGCCCGGTTGCACAAACCGAAGCAGGTGGTTTTCTAAAGGGGCCACTCCCCGAGACTTCGGCCTGAAGGTCTGATCCACAAGCCAGTGGAGCATCGTAAGGTGATGCAGTCCCATGGAAGCCGATGACCAACCATTAGTTCATACGCCATTTGTTCCCTGAGGATACTAGAGCCTATGTGCACCATTGGTTTAGAATATAGTTAAAGCACCGGATATTCGCTTTTCGTTTACTCATTTTCGTAAACAACACCCCTGCCACGAGAAGGCAGTGAGTAGGACTTCCCTGGCAGAGGCTATATACACGTGGACATGTGAGAGCATTTCGAGAGGGAAAGCGGACTTTCCTCAATCTCTGCCGTACCAGGGCATTTGAGGGCGAAGGATGAATTAATCAGGTATAAGATCATAGGGTTTTAGATTTCGACGCAAAAATCATCCATCTATTTCGTTAAATAGAGTTCTGATATTATAGCTGATGTAAGTTCGTGATGAACAACCCCTCCCCCGACATAAATTGCTGTCCTTGCTTTTCCAATCCTCGCCTTCACGTTTGCATCAAATCCTCCTTGTTTATTGGCGATGATGCTTCCCAGATACGTGGAATATTTCACATCCCCCTGAGCTTATCCTTCAAATGTGATTGGGTTTGTGTTCTGCGTATTGTATTTGAGGACCTTAGTTTTTCCCTTGTATATGTTGAGATCTACCCAGAACAGGGTTTAATGGAAAGTTTTGATTGACGGCCTATGCTTCTTCACGAGGAGCAACAGGCGTAAGTAAATAAATGAGTATGCTGAGGCCTGTAGATGCAGAGACTTCTGCTACACTAGTTGTTTTAATCTGCACTTGTCCGTGTGTATGGGACAGTAACTTTAGTGCTCACTAATAATTTTCTTTTATAAAGATACTCCAATTTCATTGTTAAAAAACAAGAAACAAATTATCGTCAATATGTAACTCTTAAACTTAATTTTCAATAAGTAAAATCATATTTCATTACCAGTCATTCTAAAACCAAGGAATAGTGAAAGGTTGTTTCTGTCTACTATAAGATTTCTCAGCAGTTAACACCTACAACCTCCACACTCATTTAAATTTACAACCTCTACAACCTTTACCATCGTTGTTATCCATCTCACTTTCAACATCATTGAACTCTATCATAGATGATAACTAGAGCTTCGTAGATCTATCTTAAGTTTGGCCGCTAGTAAGAATATAATCATCTTCAAAATGATAAGGTTAAGCATTCGCGCGCGAAAGTGAAGGCCTTGGATTCAAACCTCAAGGTGCAGGATCGTGGATACACACCGTTGAGGAGTCCCACAATAGAATGAAACAGCCTGCTAGTGCTTCCAGGTTCCCAATGGTTGTATAAGATGATCTCAATTTAAATGTCTTCAATATGAATCTACTTGTTGAACTTCATATCATTACATATAACTAAGCGAACTAATCAATGAAATAATAACAAAAAATAAAATTATTACATCACATTACCATGATTATAAACTATTCGAAATGGATTGATTGTAATAAAATCTATTTGTAATATACGCCAAGCATAATTCATATCTGATGTTCCAGAAGTTTCAGTGAAACGTAGTAGTATTGACGATGATGATGATGATGATGAATGATGACTGTGGTGGACTTGAATTGATTGGGCTCCAATAGAGTAATCACGTACTCAGCACATAGAACATGGAAGAGACAATGTTTATGGTGCAATTCATAAGTCACTTGAAAGGATAGAACATCAACAGATCTTCTCTCTATAATCTCAATATTTGATCACAGTTTGCAATGTTGAATATGTAGTATTCTACTTTTATCAAGAGAACGCGATGGGTTTAATGGAAACAATCATTATTATAACCAATTGTACCAGTGATTGTTTTACTGTGCTCAGTTGTTTAGCTGTGCTAAAAACAGCCATATTACTGCTCTATTATCCTTCGATTGATTGTGACTTTGCACGGGTTGGGTTACGCTCGGTAGTCACACTTGTACTCCTCTGGCACGATCTCGGTATCTATTCGATAACACGTGATCACCAACAAATATATCTCGACTACAGCTATCAACTACCTTCTGATATTTGGCTTACGGGTGATTTTATCGGTTAACTGGCACGTCGTCTTCTGGTAGTGGTGTTCATAGTCAACCGCGACTCAACTCCACACTACAAATATCATCTTATCAAGTGAATTGTAATGTGATCGTTAGAAATCAAGTAATTGGAAGAAAAGCTTTATTATAATCAACATAATGAATGTTACATTTATGATGATGATATTGATGATGAGAATGATGATGATGACCATCTTATCAAATGAATTGTAATTTGATCATCAGAAATAGATTCACTAGAAAGACAGCTTTATGATAATCAAAATAGTGAAGGTTACATATACATTTCAACTCAGAATTCACCACTCGTTGAAATACAGTTCATTCTGAGCTCAACTAACAATTTGTTCTTTCCTTCAATCCCACCGATATGTACATTAATTCATCATATTGGAGAAAGCAGAAACAATCATCGAACTAACTAAACATACGGTAAAAGTGAGTAAATTGAATATTTGAACACTTAATATTCTGAATGTTTTTCGCTAAGATCATTTTGAATGTGAAAGGAACACGACATCTTAATAGTATAGTTGAGTTAATCTGAACATTCGTATGCATTAGACCATGTATTGAACTATGGTGTTTTCATGCAATGTTTGAAGCTACTGATATTTGTATAAGTAGTAAAGAAATCAATCAGTAATGTCCATCTGAAGTGACTGAAGCCGGACTTCATGTTCATCTTCACTTTATAATTAAATACTTGCCACTTTGTAGTAGATCGAATCACCATTTTCGAAAGCATCCAGATCAAGAATGCCACTATAAACCTATTAAGAAATCTTCCAGATCGATTTGTGAATCTCTACAATATTGAAGTCTGCGGGCAATTAGAACCAGATTAATTTCAGTTAAGAATTATTAGAATGAGGAAACTTATAGAATAATGTGACTTTGGTGAAAAATTACTCTCCTAAATCACATTACCGGCATAACACCAGTACTCTCTGAATGATACAATTTTCCGGTAATCGAATTATCATTCAACATATTGTTAAGTAAGTCAGATTATTGAATGATGAGTGAATAGCAAAATATCACAGTGTTCAATCTGTGTAGATTTCGATTATTCAAGACAAATATCAAACTAAATGAATAAGACGATGCCGCTTGAACAGAATGATACTGGGTTCGAGTCACAGAGGTAACATCAATTATGGGATGTAGGTATATCCAGCTGATGATTCACAAATAAGGAGAAAAGCGCATCATGGATTCCATCGCTAGTCACCAGTCATCTTTCCTGATAAAGATTGAGATATATTGCTTGACAGCTAGATGAGAACAGACGAACTTATTGTGTTCGGAATTCGAAATCAAACAGTCTCCAAGTACAAAAGAATCATTAAATTGTACAAACACCACAAACCTGTAAATCGTATGCAGTGAGGAATAACATTTGCAAAGACAAATTGAGAATTCTATCTGATTCATCTCATTGAATATAACATAACACTACGTTCTATCATCATTTCTGTTTACATCCGATAACATTTTCAAAGTAAAAGTGATTGCTCCTTCTTCAATCTCAATGTCAACAACGTGCCCAGATCGAAGCAGTTGGTTTTCCTGAGCCTTTGACCTAAAGGTATAACCCGCAAGGCAGTGGAGCATCGTAAGGAGATGCAGTCCCATGGAAGCCAGTGACCAACGATTGGTTCATTCACTATTTTTTCAGTCAGGATACTGGAGCCTATGTGCACCATTGGTTTGAGATCCGGTTAAAGCGCCAGTAATTCGCTTTTCGTCCTCTCATTTTCTTAAACAACACACCCGTCAGAGGCTGTATTCGCGTAAACGTGTGAGAGTATTTTGAGAGGGAGAGCAGACTCTTCCCACATTCGGCCGTACCAAGGCATTTGGTGGCGACGATGTTTGTAATAAACGATATGGAGTATGAGTAAAGCATTGACATATCACCTATGTGATGCAGATTCAGCGAAATTGTAAGTGAAGCTTATCGCCTCATATCTGGTCTAGAATCATTAATGTCAGCTCAAGTATTTAGAAAGTATATCTCAATTCATTAATAGTGATATAAGTGGTTTAACCAATTAAGCATCACCTCATTGTAAGAAAGTACAACAATAATACAATATCATTCATTGATTTGGTTTTTCAGTAAATAATACAACTCGAAATACTTCAGCTGATAAAGGTCACGATAGTAGAACTATTAAATCAGCAACAAAATCAACTGGAAACAAAACAATTGGTATCACTGGTCAAAAATCTGGTTCTACACGTGGTACTTCAGTAAAAATTGATTTTAATCAAGCACATTGGAAAATGAGAATTATATGTAAAAAAATCTGTCAGTAAGATTTACTCTTAGAAATTGTATATTACTTAAGTGGAACTACTTCGATGTTTATCTGTTGTTTATTTATAACAATTTTTCTAAAGGTAGTCAATTTTATTTCATGTTAATAAATGTGTAGCGTGTTGTCGAGTCCCAATTGACTATGAACACCACTGCAAAGAAACACGCGCCAAATAAATCAGAAGGCGAAGGTTGAACGTAACCAAATTTATTCGTTGGTGATCTCGTGGTATCGAATGAATTCTGAGATCGTGCTAAGAAATGTTAAAAGCAAAATCGGCAGAAGAAAGTACTTGCGAACGAAGTCACAAACCGCGAAACAGTAATGGAGAACAATGAAAGAGCGATATGGCGAAACAGCCACCCAGTAATTCCATATTTTCCATGGTAGTCTAGAAATAATTGACTAATGAATTCAAGTATACATTTATAAATGTTAATCGTATTGAGTCACTTCACCCACAAAATGAATAAATACAAGTTTTATTGAAAGGAGCAGGTCTTTTAGGATATATTTTGAACTTCTTTGATTGCTGACTAGTCATGTCATCTTCGCTCAACACGTTTGACGCATATTAATATGTACGCACCAATATTCTACACTGTAGGAACAGCATGACTTGTCAAACAACACAGTTCAAAGGAGGACCTGACATCATGTCTGATTTTTCAACTAGTCTCCTATCTGGTTGATTTCATGTATTAGTACACTTTAGTTTGATGTGAAGTCGTTGTCCAGTTTCTTTGCTTGAACACACAGACACTGATATATTAGCCTACAATTAGTGAACACTGACAATCTTTAAAATCTGTTAACGTGTAAATAAGCATGTGTGAGTGTGTGTGTGTGTGTATGTGTCGATGTTGTCATTATGGTCATCATCTTTGTTGTTTTGCTCTTTTCAACATTTTCTCCTTTTATTTGATCTCCTCACTGTTTTTCCCACCTACGGAAATTTTTATATTGTTTATTTGAAGTGGTTGGTTTAAAAATAATCCTCAAATAAGTAGTATATTTTGTTCTTTTGATGGATTTCATTTGATGGATTGTTGTCTTCTCAAATGTCAAGTGAAGCTTTATTGTCGAGCTTCTTAGTATGCAAGTCAGAGGAGAGGTGAGGATGATATTTCACTTTTGAGAGCCTTTGTAAGGATTCTTTAATAAACTAGTCCATTCGATAAGTAGTTTAAATCTATTTTTGCACAACTAAAGGGTATGACAATATAAGGCAGGCATGAATAAAATTACCAATGTTATATGTGAAAAATGATGATCATTCTCATCTGTTTCTATAGAACAACTTGAAGATGATGTGATTTGTAAATAAGCCAAATCAGTTAATGATGTTCAGAATGAGTTGTAGTAAGGTTTTAATCAATATAATAATATTAGTGGTAGTGATAATACCAACGTTGTGTGAATTCAGTATGTAATAAATGCGGTATAGTTGTAGTGGCATTGGACCATAACCACACTATCCTCAAAGCTGAATACGAGATTACTCGGAAAATAGGTATTCAATATTTAACGCGAAGAAATACCTAACGATGGAGAAGGCGCGAATAATGAACTGAATAAATTAGAGTTGATCGAATGGCATGGCTCGGCCATGCAGGCGTGGTCCCTCTGAATGTTACCATATATCTTCTATTCATAATAAATATATTTTTCTTTCTCTAGCCTAACCTTGTTCTACATCATGTATTGGTAATTGATACGATACAGTGAAATGGTGTAGTCGATGATGTGACTTCCACGTAAGATCTTATAGATTAGACAGTTATATTATGACATATCTACAAATTTAGTATTAGGTCTATTATTAGAGCAGTACTAACATCATAGTAGACCATAAATTGGTAAGCCCAACTAAAGAAACGCAACCTATCATTGTTAATCCTTATTTCCACTTTAACTTTCTCGATCGATTTTATATTCATGTTAACCCAGTATTCTAATAGTCCCCTGAATAATACTTACATGCATTATCGTAATGTTATATTGATTAGTTCTCATAACACTAGCTCAAACGATAATAAAAACTGGTCGTCAATATCAACTAATTCGCTTTGATGGTTCGTTAACATAGACTTGTTTAAACATCAAGCTCTAGCAAATATGATCTGTAAGTAGCGTAAATATACATTGACTAACAATGCAATTAAGGATTGAATAGTTATCTGGATCTAATTCTGAGTGTTCCTTCGCTTAACACATCCTGTTTTAAACTATGCACTATCCTGTAAAATCTTTTCTTCCGACCACTGCCTGCCTAATTTCATATTCTCGAGTTCCATTGCCAAACAACAAGGATGACACTTTTCCTAAAACATACGGTGAGTTTCAGCGATAAGTTTCCTGGAATCATTAGGTCATTTTAGATGGCTCGTTCAATGGCTGACAGTTATCTGGATTCATTCGATTGTTTTGATCCGAGCGAGTGGCAAAAACATCAACAGCATCAAGCACCCTGGAATTAATTGCCATACTGCATGTTTTATTGTGGATACTTTTGGATCATTTCTACTCCTCATGAATGGCGTTATCTATGTCGTCCACTGAATAATCTAATTTTCAAAAATAACCCAGGCGAGTTCAACTATTTCATTTAGTGATTTTTCGTACTTAACATGTATATGTTTCCTAGCTGCTTTTGCCATATATTTGTAAGTGTCCCTAGGCTAAATGCAGTAACTTCATATGGAATGTTTATAACGCGTCATATTCCTGCCTAAAGTTTCACAAGCAGTCTTAACTTTAAAATTGTTTTTCTGGTCATGTTCATTATTTTTAAATTTTCATATACGTCAACAACCTGCATGTTAACCTGGCCCGTATATACGTTTTACTATATCTTCATGTCTTTTGAATTCAGAAATCATCTGAATCGCCTTTAACATTTATCAATAAACCCATCATAGTCGTTGTTGCTAATCGTATTTGGGTTTATGGATTGGTTTATCGTATTAGCAGCCTAAAATACGGACATAGTTTAAATAATAAAATTACAAATTTAGAGACTATCAACTACACTTGTAAAATAACTAAAATCTCAGGTAGTTTTTGGCTAAATAGATGTTTAACATCAGAGCTCCGGAGCCTACTAAAATTAACGGTAGACGAATATTCTCGAATTGAAATTTATAATATAATAAGGTAGCTCTGATTCTTTAACGCTACAAATTTCTGATAATTTCGAGTCACCTAAAGCAACAATGCCTATTTTTCCACTGGCCAATCCTCAATCAACACTATAACTAGTTAAACATAATAGTTTCAGGATATCGTCATAAAGCATTGTCATGACTTGACAATCACGTAATATGATTGATAAAATTAATGAAACTATTAACAAAATAGGTCAGCAAATTGACTTATGATTATCACTAGTGTTGTTTTTCTTTTAACTTCATTCACTACAGATGATTACAGTATGTTTCTCTATCAATTGCTCATTCAGTAAATATCTCAAAACCTTGTCAGTCTAGTTGATGGTTTAGCGACACAATCATGCATGCAAATAATCAGTATAAGCAGTCGAGTGAATCTCCAGCAAACTGAAAACATAAATGTCGAATTTACCCCAACACTGACTAAAG
Source organism: Schistosoma margrebowiei (assembly GCA_944470205.2). Taxonomy (NCBI): domain Eukaryota; kingdom Metazoa; phylum Platyhelminthes; class Trematoda; order Strigeidida; family Schistosomatidae; genus Schistosoma; species Schistosoma margrebowiei. The sequence goes on along the minus strand of OX104025.1, from coordinate 45,201,257 downwards.
TTCAAGCCATTATCATAGACATGAGTTGAAAGTGTACTCCCCTTGGTTACAACTTATGTTCTCCCTGATAATCACATATGCATCACTCACTATTAATCATCTTGTAGAAACTTATTTAGCCAAATACACCTTGCAGCACCACATCACTTAGTAATATGACACATAGGTTTAACTAATCTCAATAACGTATAATCACTATATCTCAATAAAATCGTATTCCGCCTCATGATGAACTGCATACTTTCAACTAACTTGTATATCCAATCAGCCGGCAAGTATAAATATAAATAAATAGTCAGCCGCAGATCAGAACATTGAGTCTGGAGCATGTCTCTTACGAATACACTCATGTTTACCGATTTGTTCCTAGCAATCTGTCCAAAATTCATATGATTATCACTTAGGTATTTAAATTTTGTTTTGATAACCATTCATGTGTATTAGTAGTATCACTAAATTCTATCACTGTCAGGTAAACATGGGGTTGGGAAAGTCTCCCTGTAACTAAATAAACTGTATCAAACTAACTGGAACACTAGTTGGAATTCTTCTCCACGGTAATACTTTTGTTCCTTCAGTTAGCCTACTAATACAGATGCAATTGGAAATCGACTCATATGGACAACTTACCGGCATAATCGTTATTTGATTTCATAAGTTAGACAAAAAGTAGTACTAATATTAACATTTCTACAATATTCATAACTTTAATATTTCTAAACACAAAATACATACTACTTATACGTTAAGTTATCAACCAACGGCTATTACACACGCATTGTTTTATTATTACTATTATTATTATTGTAATCCCATTTTTTATAGCTCAAATAATCACTCAAATTTTCATTGTAAGCGTGTTAAACATGAAGGCAGATATTTTAAAATTATTACATGTATTTCCCGACCAGTTGCTGCCGTCTTCCTTTTGATTTATCTTTCAGCTTGTCATCACCCGGAGGATTCTTACTAGTCTTGGTAACCTTCGGCACACTACAGTCTCATCCAATTGGGTATCGAACCAACACCACGTTGATTCTGGTGGGAGAGTAGTGTAGTGGCATTGGACCATAACCACACTATCCTCAAAGCTGAATACGAGATTACTCGGAAAATAGGTATTCAATATTTAACGCGAAGAAATACCCAACGATGGAGAAGGCGCGAATAATGAACTGAATAAATCAGAGTTGATTGAATGGCATGGCTCGGCCATGCAGGCGTGGTCCCTCTGAATGTTACCATATATCTTCTATTCATACTAAATATATTGTTCTTTCTCTAGCCTAACCTTGTTCTACATCATGTATTGGTAATTGATACGATACAGTGAAATGGTGTAGTCGATGGTGTGACTTCCACGTAAGATCTTATAGATTAGACAGTTATATTATGACATATCTACAAATTTAGTATTAGGTCTATTATTAGAGCAGTACTAATATCATAGTAGACCATATAGTCAAGTTAATTACGATGAAGATGAATCAATCTGAATTGGGAAAGATGAATGGGAAATTTAAGAAAGATATAAACATAAAAATAATTTGGATAAGAGGTTCTGAATACTAATTACTACCGAGCTAATTAAGCTCTCTGTGTAAGTGAGATTAGTTACATCAATGTTTTGTTTGTGCATTCTTTACAGTTCAGATAATTCTCGAAACACTTTCAATTACTGAACATTGAACCTTATAATATGCAACGACAAGATTGGTGGTGACGCTACAATGAAAACATCAAACAAACATGACTCAGGTAATCAGTCTGTTCACACATGGGTTTAATGAACTCATGGTTTACATTTATTTGTAAAATAACTAAGATATTCCCTTGATTATCAGGAATTATTGAACCTCAAATAAACTTGAATGATAGTGTTATATTATAAGTATATCTATAGATATTTAGTGATGGAATAGTTTGACCGTAAAATGCATGGAAATATCATTGCTTGCAGTAGCAATGTAAATAACGGCAGTCAAAACGAAATGATTATACTGAGCAACACAGATGAACAATGAATGATGATGAATGATGACTGTGGTGGACTTGAATTTCCTGAGCTCCAATAGAGAAGTCAAGCACACGGCACATAGAACATGGAAGAGAGCATGATTATAGAGCAACTATTCAATAAGTCACTTGAAAAGATACAACATCAACATTCTGAGCAACATATCTTCTCTCTATAATCTCAATATTTGATCACAGTTTTTAATGTTGAATATCGTCTTATCAAGTGAATTGTAATGTGATCATCAGAAATCAATTCACTGAAGGAAAAGCTTTATGATAATCAAATTAGTGAATGTTACATATACATTTCCACTCAGAATTCACCACTCGTTGAAATACAGTTCATTCTGGGTCCAACTAAGAATTTGTTCTTTGCTTCAATCTCATCGATATATACATTAATTCATCATATTGGAGAAAGCAGAAACAATTATCGAACTAACTAAATTTACAGTAAAATTGATTACAATGAATATTTGAACAAACCAGTCAACATTGTAAGAAGGTATTTTGTTGCGGGAAGGTAAGGCCATGTGTAATGACTAACATTAGTCTTCAGATTCAACCAGTGTATATTTTTCATCAAATATTTGTCTCAATGTATCGTGATCATAACCAAAACCATATTTCACCTAGTGAACAATGATTTTCAACTTATCTGGCAATCAATATGGATTGATATTTTGCCAAACTGCTCCTGGTGCCGTAGATGATGATGATGATGTAGAAACTTATGACATGTATGATGCACTACTCCACCTAATATTCTGAATGATTTTCGCTAAGATCATTTTGAATGTGAAGAGGAACACGACATCTTAATAGTATAGTTGAGTTAATCTGAACATTCGTATGCATTAGACCATGTATTGAACTATGGTGTTTTCATGCAATGTTTGAAGCTACTGATATTTGTATAAGTAGTAAAGAAATCAATCAGTAATGTCCATCTGAAGTGACTGAAGCCGGACTTCATGTTCATCTTCACTTTATAATTAAATACTTGCCACTTTGTAGTAGATCGAATCACCATTTTCGAAAGCATCCAGATCATGAATGCCACTATAAACCTATTAAGAAATCTTCCAGATCGATTTGTGAATCTCTACAATATTGAAGTCTGCGGGCAATTAGAACCAGATTAATTTCAGTTAAGAATTATTAGAATGAGGAAACTTATAGAATAATGTGACTTTGGTGAAAAATTACTCTCCTAAATCACATTACCGGCATAACACCAGTACTCTCTGAATGATACAATTTTCCGGTAATCGAATTATCATTCAACATATTGTTAAGTAAGTCAGATTATTGAATGATGAGTGAATAGCAAAATATCACAGTGTTCAATCTGTGTAGATTTCGATTATTCAAGACAAATATCAAACTAAATGAATAAGACGATGCCGCTTGAACAGAATGATACTGGGTTCGAGTCACAGAGGTAACATCAATTATGGGATGTAGGTATATCCAGCTGATGATTCACAAATAAGGAGAAAAGCGCATCATGGATTCCATCGCTAGTCACCAGTCATCTTTCCTGATAAAGATTGAGATATATTGCTTGACAGCTAGATGAGAACAGACGAACTTATTGTGTTCGGAATTCGAAATCAAACAGTCTCCAAGTACAAAAGAATCATTAAATTGTACAAACACCACAAACCTGTAAATCGTATGCAGTGAGGAATAACATTTGCAAAGACAAATTGAGAATTCTATCTGATTCATCTCATTGAATATAACATAACACCACGTTCTATCATCATTTCTCTTTACATCCGATAACATTTTCAAAGTAAAAGTGATTGCTCCTTCTTCAATCTCAGTGTCAACAACGTGTTTGTCTTATGAACAAAAACATATTTGTGTTGACCTCTGTCTTGTTTATGATTATACTTTGTTTATCATTGATCACCTCAGTCTATCTCATTAGTCAAAAGATAATATGGTATTCTCTATTGTGTATCGTGGGTGTCATATGAATGTTGTTTGTTTATTTGACTGACATCAAAGATGAGTGAAATTCTCATTTTACATATAATTACTACTTTGCTAAAAAGAAGATGAAGTGAAAACAAATGTTTTGGTTGTCAATTCATAAATGGTCTTGCTCCGGCTAAGAATAAACACTGTAACCATTCACCATTTAATTTCAAATGATTGTAGTGATGTTCGTTTTTTCTCACAAAATCATCCAGTTTCACGTCCATGATTTATCAATCTGTGAAACATCCATTAATAAATTGGATTCTTTAAAACTCGACTAGTTGTCACGTTCTGTGTATCATTGGTGAAAGAGACTGTGGAGAATAATCCTGATTAAATAATCGACAGCACGTTTGATGTATCATTTTATACCAATCACTGTGACGGATATACTCATCATTAGCGCATATTCTGAATAAACACATTTGACTATTACCTTAGTGTATGCTTTAATTGAACATTAATTCAGGTTGGATATCATAGTTTAATGGAAGTTTAATGGAATCCTGTGTGTGGCTGGATCCGTTAATACATATCAGTTGATATTGAAATATTTCTTCATTTTTCTACAGAACTAAAATAGATTTTCCACATAACGAAGCATTCTTATTACAGATGTTGGGGAAGTTAGATCTTCAGAACTCATTTGGAAAAGGAAGTCATTGTGTAATTTTATTAAGAAAATTTTAATTTTTGTTATTTCGCGTTCCTGTGGTATTTCCTAGTTGGGAAATATCTTTAATGCTGTTGGTTCATTGTGTCTTTTGTTATGCTATTTGGAAAGTCTCCACGAGGACGGTTTTCTGCTATATATATTTGTTTTGATTTACGATAATTGTTGTCTCTGGTTTCTACCTGTTTGCAAAATGTACTTACCCAATCCAAGCTCCAACTCCTTCCTGTAGTTAGCGTGGCTGATGCGTATTAGAATAACTAGCTTATTGGTCTTTGGTCACTGAGTCTTTATTGTCGTTCACAGAGTAAATGAACTCGTAATAACTTGAGACTTAACAACAGGTGATTGCAGTTAACATGAAACTGCTTTGATTAGACAATTCAGATAAATTTTTATTCAAGTCATTCCTGTAGCTCATCTAATGTTATTGCCGATCATATATCCAAGTTAATGAGGAGGGTTTAATATAAAGTCAGTATTGCAATAGTTCAGATTGCAACGTTGCTAAAAATATGCCAAACACACAAAATGAATTATAGCATACGAACTCTGACCTGGAATTTAAAGGATGTTCTTACACCACAACTCTGATGCTTCATGGAGAAGCCGAGAATATTCCGACGTCAAAACACCAACTCCCTTCTAATAAACTAAACAACACTTAATTAATGTAGATACATGGAACGTCCGGACAATATGTGAGACCAAGAGGACCATCCAATCATTATGTAAATGCGGAAGTGCAACTTGACAGTGCTCGATATCAGCAAAACCCATTGGACACAACTTAGTCAAATAGTTTGGATTCGGTGGAGATGCTCTGATGCCGTGTGAAGAAGCACCTAACGCACTTGTAAGATGCGAACTTCATGAACCTAGAAACATCAAAACATCCTTCAAAACAAAGAAGGAGGGAATCGTAGAGAATGCTACTAAATGTTATGCACACAACAATGATAGCAACGACAACGACAGACATCGAGTTTCCGATGTTGTGCAATCAATTATGGAGACGTTCTCGTCAAAAGACCTGATCATTCTCATTGGAGGCCTGAACGCCAAAGTAGGAATGTATAACACCGGCTTTGAAAATTTCATGGAACGACATTGGCTGACCGGGAGAAAGAAATGGAAATGAAGAGAGATTTGTAAATCTATGTGCATTTAACAAACTTATTATAGACATCATGACATCACACCACAAATGCATTCACAAAGCAACACGGGTCTCACCGGATCACACTGCATAGAATCAGATAGATCAAGATAATGGAAAACGGTGAGAAACCAACCAACAACAGCCGAACAATAACATGGGAAATCAATGAATGAGCTGAATAAACGGAAGCAAAATAGCTAGTGAAGAGGAGCATTACAGCCAACAAGCAAAAGTACGTGCAGCACCCAGCAACGAGAGCAGATGAAGCCGTAGCTGCAAGAAACATGAAACAACTATACAAAACGAAAAACAAAAAAAGGGCAGGAAAATATAGTAAACCATGGTGACCGGTAAAGAACAAAGTATTCAAATCAATCAATGAGTAAGAAATGAAGATGGAGAGAGATTTGTAAATCTGTGTGCATTCAACAAACTAATTATCAGAGGAATAGATGGGTGCAATACTTCAAGCAACTCTTGAATAGACCAGCTTTGTTGAGTACAGCTGAGGTCGAAGCAGCACACAATGACCTTCTTATATATGTCACTCCTGCTAATGAAACAAACACCTCTGAACTGTGTGCATTTAGTGAATATGATATAAGAATTTGGGAATTCTGTCCAGTTTACCGCATTGAATACAACATCACACCACGTTCTATCATCATTTACTTACATCCGATAACATTTTCAAAGTAGAATTGATTACTCCTTTTTCAATTTCATTGTAAACAACGTGTGCTTTTTCTTAACAAACATATTTCTGTTGACCTCGTTTGTTTATAGAAACACTAATGATCATACTATGTTGTCAATTATCACATCATTCCATCAAATAATGAGATCATATGGTATTGACTGAACTCTATTCTGTTTAGTGGGTGTAATATGAATCTTATTTAGAATGAAATATTTCGCTTCGTAATAATCTGTTCATGTGACTGACAAAATGATTAGAATTCTGATAATATAGAAGATTACTACTTCTCTTAAGGAAAATCAATTGAAACCAATCACTCTTGTGGTATTTATAAAACTATGGGATCCAATCTTCATGACTTTTCATTCGCTTGGATACTTGTATTTGTATATTATTCAACTGTGCATCATAGATTTATATAATTGTACGGTAACATTGCAGCTGATCAAACACTGGTAACTGACATATATATATATATATATATATATATATATATATGTATCACATTGTATTTTACCTATAGCTAAATTTATATAAACGGACTACCGATTACATTTCCTATCTCAGTGGAACGATCGCCGTTCGCTCGTTCATTTCTTTTTGAATCAGCAAGTGTCTTCACCAAACAGGACTATATGATCTGCATATTGTGAGTCGACAAGTGGAATTCTTGGAAGGAGATCAATACACGAGAATTCAGTCGACGAGAATGTTATTTGCATCAGTAGACCTATGATGAAGTTAAACAGAAATGGAGAACGTTTACAGTCTTGACGGACTCCATTTGAGGTTGCAAAATCAATTGACAGTTCGCCATAAGCTCTGACTCGACTAGTAGTGTTCGAGTAAAGAGCTTTCACAAAGTTTATGTACTTCTGATGTGAGCCTTTCAATGACAGATACTGTCACAGCACCTCTCGATCCACGGAGTCAAATGCTGCTTTTTATTCAAGAAGAACTATCATCTGTACACATTCGTACATATATATACTACATTAATCCTTAGGAAATTGATCCATTTCACAGACAATCAACAAAATGTCTTTCAAGTCATTTCTGATTGGCTTTGTCAGTCAATCAATGAGATTGAAGATCAGAGGAATAGTTGGAAGGAATACTTCAAGCAACTCTTGAATAGACCAGCTTTATTGAGTCCACCGGAGATCGAAGCAGCACACAATGACCTTCTTATATATGTCACTCCTGCTAATGAAACAAACACCTCTGAACTGTGTGCATTTAGTGAATATGATATAAGAATTTGGGAATTCTGTCCAGTTTACCGCATTGAATACAACATCACACCACGTTCTATCATCATTTACTTACATCCGATAACATTTTCAAAGTAGAATTGATTACTCCTTCTTCAATTAAGGTGTAGACAACGTGTGCTTTTTCTTAACAAACATATTTCTGTTGACCTCGTTTGTTTATAGAAACACTAATGATCATACTATGTTGTCAATTATCATCTCATTCCATCTCATAATGAGATCATATGGTATTGACTGAACTCTATTCTGTTTAGTGGGTGTAATATGAATCTTATTTAGAATGAAATATTTCGCTTCGTAATAATCTGTTCATGTGACTGACAAAATGATGAGAATTCTGATGTTATAGAAGATTACTACTTCTCTTAAGGAAAATCAAGTGAAACCAATCACTGTTGGGGTACTTATAAAACTCTTGTGTTCAATCTTCATGTTTTTTCATTCGCTGGAGTACCTGCAGTTGTATGGTAATCAACTGTGTTTCAATGATCTGCATAATTTTATGGTAAGTTTGCAGCTGTCCAAACACTGGTAACAGACACATATATATGTATCACATTGTATTTTAGCTATAGCTAAATTTATAGAAACGGACTACCTATTACATCTCCTATCTCAATGGATTAATCGCTGTTTGCTCATTCATTTCGTTTGGAATCAGCAAGTAAAACCGAGGTCTGTAATGTTTCATCTCTCTTCACTTATGGAAGGCTGGACGCTAATTTCTTTATTCTATCGATAAAGATCTGTGCGTATATTGTTCGATCCAAGATGAACAATAGTTGGCAGTCTTCTGTAGATACAGCAGCTGAAACAGTGGTCGTCAAAAGGCTGAGGGATCGATTTCCCATATATTTATATCAAATCCACAAGAGCATTTATACTTTCTATTCATTTTTCTACACGTTCGAAAGCGCAAGCATATTGAGTGAGCTAAGCGTATCTACAAGAACGATCGACTCATGGTGCACGATCTATTCCCTGATCATATTTTTCGATCTATCATTCTGCATCAACTTTGTCTAATTGTGGAATAAAAAAGGCTTATCATCTTCCTCAGTGTATCAATCCTGTCATTTACCGTTAAGTAATGCAACTACGTATTGATTGCATTTTCCTAAGGCGTGTTTATGAAAAGGAATATATATGGATGTATAGGCGAAGGAGAAAAGTTGACAGAGAGAAACCACAACAATAAACAAATGCTGTAATTTCATAAAATAGAACAGACTTACTCCATTAATTACCACAATATCGATTGTATGTAAAATTTCATAGTTTATTATTATGGTTAGTAATGTTACATTTTAATCAAAAATGTTTACAGGATGAAGTAGGTGTAATGAGAATGAGGATAATATCAATCCACAACAATAATTATAATCCATCACAATAATGAAAGTTGTGAGGTAGTACGTTGATTTTAAAAATAAGATTGTACCGTGGAGATCGACGTTACATTCTCATTTACGCCTCATTAATTCTGTCGTTCAAAATTTTCGAGATAAATTTTAAGGCTTCTTATGTCACTGGTCTAAATGACTGTTATTAAATGACTTTCTGAGGTGCATGAATTTCAGAAATGCAATACCAACTATTGACTACAGTCTAACATTGTACAGTACACTTCTCTATGTCACAATTACGTAAAGTGTATTCAAGAAGAAATACAAATGCAGTCGAATGACAGCGAGCGAATACACAGCCGAAATAAGAGTCGAATGTAATGAAAAGATTCAGACACATAGATGTATATACATAGAAAATTGAACTAGTCATTGAATGATTAAATCAGCTAACATTAAGGCTTGTAAGGGGGAACAGTTTTTATTGGCTTTACCATCTGATCAAATAAAAATGTTCATGCAGATATGATCATGGTGATAGAAAGATCGAAACAAATTTTTTATGCTGTTTCTAAGATACTGTATGTTATCCAAAAGAGAGCAATAACAATGATTGGTGCAAAATAATAAATGAATTCGTTTGATTTCGTTAGGTTCTCATCAGTTGCTTAGAACCTGACATATCTAAGATTCAACATGATTACAGATATTGACATATTTATGCATAAGAAGGTGATGAACGATGAATAAATGTGTATCATGGTGTAGCAAATATCCCGATAGAGTTGAGACGGAAAGTTCCAGAACATTGACATAGTGATAAGAATTCATGAAAATAGATTAATGGTAATAAAGGAAGTATGAATTAATATCAATCACTTATGTATGATGTAATTGAAACTTCATAAAGAGTTGGAATAATGACGCAATAAATCAATAAAAATGGGGAGGGGTATTGTTACCAGGGTAATAAAAGATTTATTACTGTCTATTTTTGTATACATAGATCTAGTTTTAGACGTTTGATTGCTATTGCTTTGGCGAATTTCAGAATGTTGGAGCTTCATTGTTCATTAATTACTTTGAAACACTTCAGTGTATCAACTTCGTACCCTGTGTCAAGGGGATGTCTTGCGATGGCAATTTGATGTTAAAATCTTCGGAATATGCTTTTTGAATCTTATGTAGGCTCTCCTTTCTGTTCAACCAACGTAACTGCTTGGGAAGATACATGTAAATTTTTATCAACAGTTGGTGGTAACATGAAAAGGATAATTGTCAACCTTTGATTGTGTCAAAGAACACGTTCTTTTGGACAGGACAATCATTTTTGCTGTCGGATAAGTTCTTGTCAATGCAATTTTTACCATTCATAACTTCCTCTTCTAGTGTATCGGCAGTATCTATTCTTTTTCTTTTATCAAACGGTGTTTTGATCAGTGCCTTTTTTGTATTTGATTGGACAAAAGCTATTCAAACTGAGGTAACTCCCAATCTATGTATCTTTCATATAAACAAAGTTGAACTGTATCATCTTTCCTTCATTTTATCGCCATGTCGAGAAAATGGAATTATTTTTCTCTTCCATAATCCGTGGTGAAATCGATATTTGGATGGGCTTCGTTGAAAAACTTTAGCAGATTTGTTGCATGTTTCTGATTATTTCATACGATGGAGGTATCATCAACATACCTCAATACTGATCTATTCAATACCCGCTCGATCATATTTCTTAACAAATAGAATAGTATTCAGAAGTTAAGTTCAAATTTAACGTTCCTCAATTCATACTTTAATGGAGTTATGTTATATTCATATTAAAATGAGGAGTTTGTCTGAAGATAGTTCAATGCACTGACAGCCTTGACAGACAGCACTTGATGCTGCGAAATCAGATGACAGTTTGCCATAAACTCTGACTCGATTAGTAGTTTTCGAGTGAAAGGCCTTCACAAGGTTTATGTACTTCTGAGGTGCGCCTTTCAATGACAGACTGTCACAGAACCTCTCGGACCACAGGGTCAAATGCTGCTTTTTAATCAAGAAAAACTATCATCTGCATACATTCATATATATATATATACCACTCTAATCCTTGTGAAATTGATCCGTTTCACAGACAATGAAATGAAAATGTATTTCAGGTCATTTCTGATTGCCATCGGTTGACCTTCGCCTTAGACTACTTCTGATTAGCTCTTCATATCAACATATCCATTATTCATCATAGTTATCTGATTATGAAAATATGTCACTAATTTTTTTATGTCATTCTAGGATTACGCTTAAGTGATCTGTTTGTAAGTGAATAATTTCCATAAAATACTTTTAGAATTACTGCACAACCTTCATTATTGGTTTGATATTCACTTAATATGATGTGTATGGACCTATCATTTATTTATGACAAATGGTAGGTGCCAATCGGTAGAGGGCCGTGATTATCCAACTACTTAATATATGTAGAACTTGACAGTATGAAATATCTGTAATCTTGAGGGGATTGACGTTTTGATATAATATAATGCGAGTATCTCAAAAACGCTTTGTGAACTATATAGAGGAACGTAATCTGGTCTAATCGAATAAATTTTGGGTTCATCAGACCGTTGTTTCAACCGAATATTGGTTGTTGGGTCTCTACAGTAAGTCTTTTTGTGTTTCCTGTTTTGTCACACTTCTGGTAGATTTACATACACTGGATGAGTTGCATATCGTAAAACATGCAGTGTTTCTCTCAGGTGATGTGAAATTAAACTACAATGGTGAACGTGACAATGCTTGAATCCATGAATCAATCTGGGCTAGGCCACTATTAAAAACCTGGACTCACCAGAAGGCCGTTTAGTATAATACTCATGAATGCAAATGTTAAAATTACTGCAATTTCAACGGATACTCACTCTGACAATATGCTTTTGCTGTTTAAAGTTTTGTTAGGAAGAGAAATGTCTCATATATATTTCATCATTCAATGCCAGAATTAACGCTAACACACGATTGAGAGAAAATCTGAATGACGTTAAATCATATTCTATAAATTCGTAAATTTTCTGGCAAATTAATTTTGTTTTAATAAGTGGAATGATACTTCATTTGAATAAAGCAGTGACATATCAATACTGTGATGCAGATTCCGCTAGCTAACGGGTCTCAAACGTGACGAAGTGATACGTGTCATGAATTTAATTGCTGGCCACTAACACACTCTGCTTTTAGTTTTTGTGACTTTATGGCAATGTCGAAGCAACTCACAAATGATCCACACATAACGTGAAAAAATTGAACACTTTTCAGTCCTAAACACTAACGAGAACATTCGAACACGTAATGCAAATGACTAGTTTCTCACAAATCCATGAGAATAGGACCGATTATTAGCCAAGTTATGTTTAATAATGTGATCAATCATTGACGCAAACACTTCAGTGTGTGTTTCATTCAAATCTCTCATCTTATTACCAATGGTACGACAGAACTGTTACTCGTTCATCATTCACTTTACATCTTTTTTCCAATCATACCTGAGTATCAGCTAGACCATTTAAAAGTAGTTCAAATCCCGAAGGATTAAGGCTTTTTGTTAAATATTGATGCCGCATTCCGACATTTCATTTTAAAACCATGAACAATGTGAATTTCGAATGATATTTCTCAGTATTGAGACTTTAACGGAATGGATATTTACAATGGAGTCTTGGCTGATTTCAATGGTCACATAATCATGTATACACGATAGTGTTAATTGACAAGTGCAATGTTGTAATCTTTTATGAAATTACCCATGTTTGTATTGAATGAAAACAATGACATAAATACAGAAAATTATATTTTAATATTCTTCCAACAAAGTGACATCAGTCATTACATAAACAATCATCAATGTGACATGCGGTTGAATGAAACAATATTCAATGTATTGGAATGATTAACAGAATAGAAAGTGTGTTTACTAAACTACAAAATGAAAAGAACAAAGTGAACTTGATAAAAACAATTGACACGCTGTTTGTGGGGACTATGGATAAACTCTCTTCCTTCTGTGGAACCATAGCCAAATACCACAACCAATGCAAACAATAAGGAAAGATATAATTAATGGTACAACGATATACACGTATTGCGGTGATTTTCTTTCCCCAGTGTCTTCAATTGTATCTGTAGTCATGTTCTGAAATGAACGAAATGGTATAATGATTACAAAAATATCAAATATTTACCAATTGTGATTCAGTGCTTGGATTAGTCTTCTTCGATTCATTTATTAGATCAGTTTCAGTAGTTGCTAGAGTTGTTGTATCTGTGGTCATGTTCTGAAATGAACGAAATTGTATAATGATTACAAAATTATCAAAGATTTACCAAATGTGATTCAGTGCTTGGATTAGTCTTCTTCAATTCATTTATTAGATCAGTTTCAGTAGTTCCTAGAGTTTTTGGTTCAGTGGAAACATTGACAATAGGGAATCACTACACATTCTATGAGCTAAAGAATTAACATCTTTCCAGGTATTAGTGTTAAACAAATCTTCTATTCATTGTTGAATGTCCACGTGAAAATAAAGCATTGCATTCATATGTGCTTCAATATCGTATAAGTTACTGTGATTTATGCACTTGTGGTACACAAGAATTCACTACTAATTCGTAACAATATAAATGTTGTTCCGAAAAAAAAGGATTGCAATATGGAATATTGTAATATTAAGAACAATCTTTGAGGTCTACTAATTGCTTACTTCAACCTGGCAACCATTTACTTTGAAGTCATGAACGTCCTTATCACTTCTAGTAATGCATGCATTGGCTTTCTCACACCAAAGACACTTTGTGCTTGATGTTGTTGCATCATGACATGCTGCAAACGAATTGTGTTTTGGGCAATCTTCAGTGAAAAGAAGAAGGTGATTGCATTTCAAGTTATGAAACAAAAGGTAAATGAATTACAAAAACAAATGTATTTCTAACTCAATAAGTAATTCATTCTCTGGGCATTTGTCATCACATTGCTCAATCCGAAATTCAATACACTTTCAATGTCATTCACATTTCCTGAAACACGTTGCATGTTGAACGATGAAATTTGTCAGGCGAATGTCACGGATGTCAATGACTGTTAATATTAGAAAAGAAATGTACACGCTAGACGGTCAACGAAACTCGTTCCTGCTTCATGATTGAAATGTTTCCTGTATGCCATGTTTTCATATGCAAAATGGAGAATAACATTGTTATTTCTTTCTAACTGACTACTTAGAAGCCGATGCACGAACGTCAGTGGTACTGAGAGAGAAAATTTATTTTGCATTATGTTCATTCCATCGATGAGTAGGATAAAGTGAAGATTTTGGAAATTAAACTATTGTTTGCAAGGCAATTACGGTTTCATGAAATGTTTGTTTAATGTCAATTCCTCGGTGAAATTCGATGTTGCATGTACCAAATGAAAATCAGATAACTGACTGATATCATCTCATCCATCGTCTTGCGACATTTTTTTCAAGTTAATTTCATCAAACTGAATACTTCTATTGTAATTCAAAATGTGTCTATAATCATTTTAAATATTCAACAGTCAGTCGTTGTTTGGTGTAACGTCATTTGAGACTGATGGCTTGATATCATTTAATAACTGTATGAAATCATACATGAAATTTTCAATTTTATGAAATGCAGGTGATGCATTCAAGTGTGAAAATAATGAACTCTGATAAAATAAGGTTTGACATACCCCCAAGAACTTCATATTCCACTAGTGTTCCATTTGTGATCCATTCAGAAGGAACATCTGCTTCAGGCCCTTTATAAACTAATGTGATTAATTGAACAGAAGAAGACAGTTGAAATTCGGATTTCCATTTCGAATATAATATGTTGTCTGTTCTGATTAAAATAAGAAATTGTTTATTATCTGGTTACGAAGGTCAAATAACAACCTTATGAAATATGCTCTAAATCGCCTAGAATTCTGAAAGTGACCGATGTTCAACCACTAACTGAAAAATAATATGGTCAAATCCCTGATTTGTATCACTAAAATGTCAGTGAAACATCTACAGTAACATTAGGACAGTGAGTTTGCCTAAATTATTCGGATTCTGTTTCACACAATTTTCCTCAGAACTTCAACGACACTTCTATCGCTTTATTGTACAAACAAAAACCAACTGAATATTGTAGATTGTAGGAAAACTAATTCGGTCACTATTATAAATTACAGAAAACTTCCACGTTAACATAGTAATGATCGTGTACAAACAGTAGGTAACATCAAGCTAACATATGAATAATCATGTAATTCAATGTAAATTATAAAGCAAACAAAATTTGTTACCGTTTTCACACGCGATATAATAAAAAATCCTCGACAAAACAAGGTTTCTCTCAAATCCACTAGGAATCTGAAAAGAAGTAATGGAAGTCTGAGTCAAGATCTGTCAATACAAAACCATCTATATCAAAATCAACAAAACATTGAAGCAATGTGTCGTCATTCACATTATCTTATTCAAAGACAACTAAATACACTTACAGTAAGCATACTGATCTCCTCGGCTCCCTAAGAAATATACTCCATCTAATTAACGAAGATATTCTGACTCACCTCAGTTGGCAACTTCAGTGAAGTTCGGTGAACGATCTATTTATCATGGAATGAGGCTATACATAATAAGATGAACATCTACGTCCGTTGGTAGAAGTATGATTGTGAATAACTGCAATGTCGCTGAAGGTGAATTTGTTGTTCTGTTGTGGAATTGTGTTTATGTGCCTACTTATATCAATTGCCGTTCATTTCTCAACAGCATTCATTCCACAATTTGTTCTGATTACCTCCAAACAAACAAGACGGATTGAGTGCAACACTCATAAAATTTATCATCTCACCAGCCATTTCTAGTCATCCAGTATTTATTGTATTGCAAATCGATCAAGTTGTATATAATGACATTCGAACAAATAGAATCTGGGAAGCGATCAGGATTTTACCAAAATCTCTCTCTTGAAATATTCCATTATGAACTTTTCTCACAACTGGTCTATGAAAGTCTGAAAATCACCGTTCACGTACAGAAATCTGACAAACACTCTTTGTCCTAGATTGGCTCGAAGGTATCAGAATTTCTTTACATATTATATCACTTCATTGTTGTTCATTATTTTAAAAAGCGTCAGAATAAACTGTGTCATGAACGGATTGTGAATAGTTTCATAAGGTTTATATTCACAATACAAAATGTTGGTGTCCTTTTATCCTTTTCAATATATTTCAATGTATTTGACAGTACTGATATGCATGAATAATCTATTCATGTGCTCAACTTACGTTCTCATAATAGAAATATATCTTCCCATTCGAGTGTATCAGGTGCATTGCGCTCAATGTTTCATCTGCAAAAAAGAAAACTATCGATATTTAAAATTTCAAGGATTAGTGTCGAGCATGTCATTGATAGATGTGACATTGTATGTGCCTACACACACAGGAGGTTCAGATTTTAGGAGATATTTACTGTGTTATTGCAAATGTTTTCGTGATGAAAATAATCTCGTGAATGTTGTGTAGATCAAATAAGCATGTATCCTACATCGTGAATGTCAGATGCTTAGTTTGTTTAGTTTACATATTCATCTAGTTCCTAAATAGATCTGATAGTTGGAGTAGTATTCGAATTGGTGGAATATTTCTTATATTTCAGCTGATAAAATTGACTCTAGGAGCAAATGAAATGAGCTGCGGTTTGTTTGTTTTTTTATAATTCCAGTTTTATATTTTATTTAGTTATGTAACAAATTGATATATCAGTCGATCAAATGACTTTGTCCACATTATGTGTTAAAGATGAGAAGTGAATATGCTTAATACATATTGTTTTAATGATCTCTTAGTTTGAAAGAATAAAAGCTGAGAATTATCTTATAATTATTGAATATCCAGATGAATGTGGTGTATACAGAAATGATTTTCCGATGAACATATATGTACACACTTGTCATCATGTTCCTTTGAAACCTGTCAATGAAGATGAATCTCTGTATTCGTTTATGTACAAATGAAATGAGAATATTACCTAATGTATCCAAACGTATTTTAATTATTCTTTAAGTTTCAATAAAATATGTACGGACAATCAATGGATTCTATGTGTATTTAGCCTTTGATTTTGTAGAATGGTTACACTGCAATACTTTCGTCAGTTTTTTAAAGACGAATTCAATTACTCAAACGGAATAGAAAACAGTTGAGTAATATCAATCAATGATGATGATGATGTAAAGTGTTCATAGTTCACATGTGATCAAACAATCATGGATGTGGATACATACTTTTATTATCAATGTTTAGATGACAAGACTTTCTGACAGCAAAATATTCCCCTGAAATAATGAAATTAAAATAAATTTGCGTTCACATATCTGTAAAATGAACAATGACCTCTTTCAATAAAAAAAGTGTTTGAACACAAGTTATGATGTTCCTCTTCAAGATTGAAGTGAACCAATTCAACTCAATTAGAGTCTCAATGATCTGCATCATTATTTCACCAATATGATGAACGTTTGACTAACTAAACAACCGTTAATATCTATTCGACAATCAACATACATAAACATTTTGTGAAATTATGTTATTTCAATTGAACAGTGTTCTCTTAACTGAACTCATTATTTCCCGGAAATGTTACCCCGATGACATTAATTTCGGTAAGTGAATAATATGAATACCCTCCATCTTGATATTCTAGATGTTCTAGTTTGAATCAATCATGTTGTTCTAGCACATTATTCGTGATTGTTAACTGATTTGATGTTTCAGATGGTACATGGGTTCAAACTTCATGATCAATCGATTATGATAAACAAGAATGTGTTTAATACCCAATAGTTCTACGACAGTTAAAAAGAGGGACTGAATTTATAAGAACCAAGTAAGTGACAGAAAGATTTGGAGGACATCCAATATAAATTATTGATGGTTCATGTGCTTCAATAATTCAAACTGATTTCTCACACAACATCGCTTATTGTTGCATCTGTGATCAGCTAGATTCGTTCAATCTATCAATAAGTGTCGTATTGATGAAATATCAGTTTTATGGTAGTTTGAACAGATTGAAGAGTAGATAATTTCCGCCTAACCAAATACATTGTATGGTTCATTATTGCCACTCAATCAATTTGTGTCTATTTTGAAGTGAATCGCTGTTTTATTTAACATTTTCCCTCCACAGTAATGAATACATGTTGTGAACACAGTTTAGGGCATGCGATCACACAAATAAAATAATCATTGTGTACTGACCAGCTCTCATGAAATAATCAATTTAAACATTGAATTATTTATGCAAAATAAAAATGAGTAATGTAAAACATAAAACAAACAAAACTTCACTGAATAATAGTAGAACTCACCCCCATTGAAAATCTCAGTTTTACACACAAAATTGCTGTTGATATAATTTGCAATTGCTCTATAAACATTTTGTACTTCCACAGAAATTTTACCTGTGTTTATCAAATGAAAATATACAATTTGATTAATAATCTATAGTGAATGAATGAAACACTTTGAAATTCACTGGAGACTGGAATGAATTGCATGAACAGTAATTAGTTTACTACAACGGTACAACTTGAACAAGGAAATACATTAGTAGATGTATTGAATGTGAAACAAAAAATGCCTAAAACTGATCTACTGATGTAATGAAAGCCACTTTGATTCATGGAATTGAAATGTGAGCAAACAAAACTTTAGTTCAAGGAAAATAATTCTCTTACCTTCATTATTTATAATAAATATGCTGAGATCAGTACCGTAAAATTTGAAGGGGAATTTCAGTTTTATTTCCTAGAAATATACAAACATATGGATTATCATCTCCGTTGGAAAATGTCGTTAACTCACCTTCTCATCATCCAATTTCTCAAACTTTTCACTAACAATTGGAGAGGCCTGATTAGAACGAATGAGCTGGGAATAGTGATAAAAATGAGACTGAATATTTGTAATGAAACTTGACTGATCACTTACATATTTATATATATCACTTTGCAAAATTATTTTTGCTTGACTAAGTAAATGATCGTTTTTACAAAATTCATTACAGTCGAAAATTTCCCATGTATGGACAATGATTGAATAAATTGTTACCAACTGACCAAATGAAAACGTAGATCTGAGATGGTTCAAATGAATAGAACAATGTTATCTCATTAGATCAAATTGAAATGGGTATAATACAATCATTTGACTTAAGTATACAGTCAATACTCACATCATTTTCTCGTTTTAGACGTTGATATAACGTGTTGAGTCTTATATAGATTTTTTTGGAAGTGTTTGTACGTTTCTTTCAGATTGGATGACTCAAATTGACCATTAAGATCATGAAATTTCATAAAATCATTTCATTATTATTAAACATACGTGCAATAGTCCTACACTGATTTTGGTAATATAGTCTGATATTGATCCATAGTTAATTGAAATTCCTGACCCGACAATTGATGAAAACTATTTTGGATAGGATTAACACTATTTTAAACTAAGTAATTAGTGCTCATATTTTCATGAACAAACATTGTGTGTTACTTGTAATCAACTATGAATTGGTTGTCGACGATGCATAGCTTTGATTTGATTGGTTAATATCAAAGTAGCACACACTGGTTTCATTAGATGTCCAAAATTCACATTTTTATGTTTAAATTTTATTTCAATAAAATGAATTTTTCATTGGTTAAAATGATGGATCAATTGAAGATAGATCACTATTAAAAACCTAGAAGCACTTGACGGCAGTTAGTCAGCAGTGCACATCCACGGTCCCGCCTCCCCCCGAATCCGCACCCTGGACCTATCAGTATCTCGCACGAGTGCCTTACCATTAGATCACTGAGCAGGCCAGCATCTAACGGCGTTCACGTCTAACTTCAACCAATCCACGAAGTTGTGCCGCCGTCATCATTGTCTTCAGTGAGTTGATATCGGATAACAGACCTGGTAGCGGCTTCTCACTAGAACTCCATCAGTGTCACTTGAAGTCAGTCACTAGTGAGCAAATGATTATTAACAGAAAGGGTTTCATGCAAGCGACACTGATAGGTACTGGTTTCGAATAACACGGGGGAGAGAGATCGTGGATGTGCACTGCTGAGGAGCCCCTTACTAAGATGAATCGGCCGTCTAGTGCTCGCAGGTATTCCATGGTGGTATAAATTCAATTGACTCATCGTTACGATCAGTAGAGTGAATAACAGTCTATACTTTCACTAATCATTTCATTAGAAAAAGCCAACAATATTTATGTTTTGATTACATATGTAAAATAGTGATTCTCGATACTATGAAAGTAAATTGTGCACTTCAAAAAGATGTTGATAATAACTAAAGAAATATTTCCTTGATTATTTCAACCTGTGATTGACTAAACGTTTGTTACATTAATTGGCACCAGTAATATGAAGACTACAGTAGTAGTAGTAGTAGCATTAGTAGTAGTAGTAGTAGTTATTTTGCTTAATCGGCGTCGAGGTCTCGTGACTGTCCTTACTCGAGTATTCAACGTTGAACTAAGAGTCTATGACATGCACCTATACAATCCATATTACGGAATATAGTTGTCAGTAGTATCACGATCGACATGCTCAACTCGAATGAACTGGTACATTCGTCCATCCTCACTTCATCTATTCAATCATCATTTGCATCTTTACTCAATTACCTGCTTATCTACCAACTTTTATCTGACAATTTGACAAGAATGATATTCTTAAAAGTTCCTTTCCGACATCACTGAGTGTTACAGATGTAGTATGCATTACACGACTGACCATATGTAGAACTATGACATTCACACTAAGTGATGGAATAAGATCATATCAATCAAAAAAATATATAAGAAGGATTCCTTGTAGATATTATAGTAGTTTCAATAGTTCAATTCATGAATCAATTGAAGTTAAACCTCCATGAATAACATGAAAGAATTGGATAGCCATTTTGTTATATTATGGGACTCCTTAACACTGTGTATCCACAATCCAGAGATTGATATGTCCTGGGTTCAAATCTTGCGAGGTGAGAAATCTTATCGATACTAACCAGTCGAACAATTAGATTTTACTATATGATAGACTCTAAGCAATTATATACATATTATTTTCTAAACATATAACAATATATCAGAAGGGGATTTGTGCAGATTTTAGAAATTTCACTGATTGAAATCATGAGTCAATTTAAGTCATACCACTATGGTCTAGTTGGTTAAGCACCTAGCATATAACTGATAGGCCACGGGTTCGAACCACGAGGGGTGAGGGATCGTGCATGCGCACTGAAACTGGGATGTCCCTTACTGTGGCAGAACGGCCGTCCAGTGCTTGCATGGTAGTCCAGTTTCGATTGAAGCATGATTTCAATCATTGATATTACAATTTATTAACGACGACGACGACGAGAGGAGGGGGAGTAGAAAAACCAGAGAGTAGAACAAAAAATTAGCGTCCAGCCTTCCATAAATGAAGAGAGATGAAGCATTACAGACCTCGGTTTTACTTGCTGATTCCAAACGAAATGAATGAGCAAACAGCGATCAATCCATTGAGATAGGAGATGTAATAGGTAGTCCGTTTCTATAAATTTAGCTATAGCTAAAATACAATGTGATACATATATATGTGTCTGTTACCAGTGTTTGGACAGCTGCAAACTTACCATAAAATTATGCAGATCATTGAAACACAGTTGATTACCATACAACTGCAGGTACTCCAGCGAATGAAAAAACATGAAGATTGAACACAAGAGTTTTATAAGTACCCCAACAGTGATTGGTTTCACTTGATTTTCCTTAAGAGAAGTAGTAATCTTCTATAACATCAGAATTCTGATCATTTTGTCAGTCACATGAACAGATTATTACGAAGCGAAATATTTCATTCTAAATAAGATTCATATTACACCCACTAAACAGAATAGAGTTCAGTCAATACCATATGATCTCATTATGAGATGGAATGAGATGATAATTGACAACAAAGTATGATCATTAGTGTTTCTATAAATAAAAGAGGTCAACAGAAATATGTTTGTTAAGAAAAAGCACACGTTGTTTACACTGAAATTGAAAAAGGAGTAATCAATTCTACTTTGAAAATGTTATCGGATGTAAGAGAAATGATGACAGAAATTGGTGTGATGTTGTATTCAATGCTGTGAACTGGACAGAATTCCCAAATTCTTATATCATATTCACTAAATGCACACAGTTCAGAGGTGTTTGTTTCATTAGCAGGAGTGACATATATAAGAAGGTCAGTGTGTGCTACTTCGATCACTGGTAGACTCAACAAAGCTGGTCTATTCAAGAGTTGCTTGAAGTATTGCACCCATCTATTCCTCTGATCTTCAATCTCATTGATTGACTTGAATACTTTGTTCTTTACCGGTCAAAACCGGTTTACTATATTTTCCTGCCATTTTGTTTTTCGTTTTGTATAGTTGTTTCATGTTTCTTGCAGCTACGGCTTCATCTGCTCTCGTTGCTGGGTGCTGCACGTACTTTTGCTTGTTGGCTGTAATGCTCCTCTTCACTAGCTATTTTGCTCGTTTATTCAGATCGGTCATTGATTTCCCATGTTATTGTTCGGCTGTTGTTGGTTGGTCTCTCAGCGTTTTTTATTATCTTGATCTGTTTAATTCTATGCAGTGTGAGACCCGTGTAGCTTTGTGAATGCATTTGTGGTGTGATGTTATGATGTCTATAATTAGTTTGTTGAACGCACAAAGTTACACAAATCTCTTTCCATCTTCGTTTTTTACTCCTGAGAGATACACTTCATGTTTTACGCTATGCAACTCATCCAGTATATGTAAATCTACCAGGAATCACAAATCGACTTATTCTTATCATAAAACATGAAGTTAGTTGAACAATACAACGGAGATACTCGATGATTGAAATGTTTATTCATAGCTGAAGCAAGACTATTTATGAATTGACAACCAGAACATTTGCTTTCACTTCATCTTCTTTTTAGCAAAGTAGTAATTATATGTAAAATGAGAATTTCACTCATCTTTGATTTCAGTCAAATAAACAAACAACATTCATATGACACCCACGATACACAATAGAGAATACCATATTATCTTTTGATTAATGAGATAGACTGAGGTGATCAATGATAAACAAAGTATAATCATAAACAAGAAAGAGGTCAACACAAATATGTTTTTGTTCATTGGACAAACACGTTGTTGACACTGAGATTGAAGAAGAAATAATCAGTTTTACTTTGAAAATGTTATCGGATGTAAGGAGAAATGTTGATAGAACATTAACTTCGAAATGATAAAAGTGTTAGTTATTTTCATACATTCATACATACACTGTCATCCATACCAGGGCATTTGGCAGCTTGATAAGATATCACAACCATGGCATTTAACACTTGATTTGTTAATTTCCATCATTTTTTTATCACATTCTTTATGATCCTTCCAGACTACACTCTCTTCTTTCCCTTATATTTTCTTCAACTCGATCTTCCTAACGTTCTGCTGTCAGGTTTTCATCTTCCGATCGGTGTTACAAGTTAAGTTTGAATAACAACAGCTTGTGTGTTGAAACGGTTAATATCATGTATATAAAAGTGTATATTTAATTGTATACAATTAAAATGTAAGCATAATGTTGATCCGTGAGGCCAATAAAGAAAATAGTAATCCTACTTCATTTGGATTTCTTTTGTGTTATGAGTGCAATCTCAGAATTTGGTCTAGATAAATATGGTGGTTGCTACCTACCTATCTGGCCAGTGTACTCATCTTCCTGATCTTGTTGTGGTTTCTGCTGCTGCTGAACTTTGATTTAAAGTATTGTTTGTTGCAGGTAGTTTGAATGGTGCTTACTCTGCAAAGGGTTTAGACGGTTTTACAGTTGTCTGTTTTTCAGTGTTCTCGAAAAATGCTGGTTTTACTCTGTCGATGCTAACAGTATCATGTTTACCTGCTCTTTCCACTGTAACCGTTTTAGTGTCCTTCCGGATGATTGTAAAAGGGCCGTCATAAGGAGTCTGTAACAGCTTTCGTACTCTATCATTTCTGACGTATGCATGTGAGCATTTGTCTAATTCATTGTGTACGAATGATTTCACCTTTTCAGTTCGTGGTTTAACGGACCTAATGGATTCCATCGGTTGTTTTAATTGTTGCACGTAGTTGGTTATATCTGCTGGAATATCTGTTGCACGGTCAAAGAATTCACCAGGCAAACGTGACGTTGTTCCAGAAATCAACTCAGCTGCACAACAACCAAGGTGTTGTTTGATGGTTGAGCGAATGACTAATGGTATCAAAGGAAGCTTGACATCCCATTTGTAATTCCCTCGTGCGGCCGTCAAAAAGGCTTTTAACTGTCTGTGGAACTTTTCTACCATTCCATTAGCAGGCGGTTGATAAGCATTGGTTCCAATTCTCTTTATACAGAAAGTATCCGTAAGTTGCTGAAATAGTTTGCTTTCGAATTGCGTTCCACGTTCGATCGTAATTGTTGTAGCGACACCGAAGTTTGTAATCCAGTGTTTCACCAGCTTCTTCACCACTGTTGATGCTGACGTGTCCTTCAACGGAACAGCTAAGGGCCATCTCGTAGATCTATCTATACATGTTAATAAATGCGTGTAACTATTAGAAATTAGTTACGGTCCTACAATGTCGATATGAATGTGGTCGAACCTGGCGCTAGCGGCAGGAAAGCTTCCTGTAGGGGGTATGATGTGCCTATGTAGTCTTGACTTTTGGTATTGGACGCATTCCCGCGACCGCTTTCGTACGTCTTTCTTTATGTTTGGCCATACTAATCTATCTGTGACAAGCTTTACAGTGGCTTTTATACCTGGATGAGATATATTGTGTAATTTCTCAAAACTGTTTCGTCTCATACAGTAAGGTACAAAGGGGCGAGTTTACCTGTTGAGATATCACAAGTTGTGGTGTCCTTGTTGTTTATGGGGATGTTTTAAAATAATAATTTCGTTACCTTAGACTGCAACAGTTTTTGCAGCTCCGTATAGAGCTTTTGATGCTTTGCCATTTCTTGATAATTATATCAGGGATCGAGGAGGCATTGATATTTATTCTCGATAGTGCATCTGCTGCCTGATTTGCATTGCCTTTAATATAGGGTATATCAGCTGCAAATTGTGAAATGAATTCTAGTTGATGAATTTCGTTCAGACTGCATTTATCATGATTGTGCATCGAGGACTTAGTTAGAGGTTTGTGATCAGTATATATCGTGCAAGAATTACCCTCTAACATATAGCGGAAGTGTTTTATGACTAAGTAGATAACCAACAGTTCTCTACCGAATGTGCTATATTTTGTTTGCGTTGCGTTTAGCTTCTTTGAGAAAAATGCAAGGCGTTGCCATTGTTGATTGACACGTTGCTGAAGTACAACACCTACTGCTACATTAGAAGCTTCGGTCATTACTACTGAAGGTTCACCAACCTTTCGTAGTACGGGTAATGCCTCTGTGCTAAAAGTGCTTTTCAACTGGTCAAATGCTTGAATTGCTTGTGGTGTCATTGCCAATGATTCAGTTCGTCCCCTTAAGAAATCAGTTAGCGGTTTTGCTGTGTCTGCACATTTGGGGATAAAACGTCTGTAAATGTTGATCATCCCAAGTAAACGTCGTGGTTTCTTGAATGAATCAGGTAAAGGATATTTTCTGATAGCTTGTGTTTCCTCAGGAACTGGTTTAATGCCTTGATTATCAAGTACATGACCTAAAAACGTGAGTGATTGTTTTCCGAACTCACATTTGTGAGAGTTGGCTGTCAACCCATACTCGTGTAGCTTCTCAAGAAACATTTTCAGATGAGTTGTATGTTCATTTTCCTTTTTGCTTCGTATAAGTCGGTAATTTATGTAAGCATATACAAACGGTAAGCCCCATACCACTTATTTAATAAAAGGCTGGAAACTTTGTGCAGCATTCCTCAGTCCGAAAAGCATGCGAACGAATTCGTATAGTCCAAAAGAAGTATTATTGGCTGTTTAAAGAACATTGTCTGGATGAATTGGAATGTTATGGTAAGCGCAAACGAGATCAATATTTGAAAAAATCGACACGTCAGGTATGCTATGAGTGAAGTCGTGCAAATGTGAGAGAGGGTATAATACTTCTAATTTCCCTACTCTGTTCGGCAAGGACAAGTTTTCTTATTTCTGACGCCAACCAATATTTTGTGGATTTGCAGAAATTCAGTGCCAATTATAGGAACGAGGACGTCTACTATGATGAAACTCCATGAAAAATTAGATTTAGGATCAAAATTTAATTGTTCCCTCCTTTCGCCGTACGTCTTAATATCAGATCTGTTTCCTACTTGTAGTTTTAGTTTTGGGTCAGGTGTGTTTTTCTCGAGTGCACTGGGTGGCACAACACCAACACCTGCCCCATTGTCGACTAATAACTTTGTGCCGGTTATTATGTCTTTAACATATAAAAGACGACAGTCTTGAGGGTTGTGGTCAGTGACTGCAGTCGTCAATATCCGGCGGTCTTGACGTTCCTTTTTCTGTGTGCTTGCAAAGTTACAAAGCGGAGTACATTTTCTAGCTTGTTTGCCGTACGTCCGTTGTAAGATACCAACAAATGTTGTGACTGGTAGTGTTTGACCTTTACTAATTTTCATATACTAATGACCTGACAAGTATATGTGTGACCACATTGTTCGAAATGTATAGCGCAAATACATCAAATTCGTCAGATCAACTCCATCTTCTCATTGCTCTATCAAAATTTATAAAAGGGACTAATTGCTATAAATCTACTACTACTACTACTACTACTACTACTACTACTACTACTACTACTACTACTACTACTACTACTACTACTGTAGTCTTCATATTACTGGTGCCAATTAATGTAACAAACGTTTAGTCAATCACAGGTTGAAATAATCAAGGAAATATTTCTTTAGTTATTATCAACATCTTTCTGAAGTGTTCATCCTATCCAAAATAGTTTTCATCAATAGTGGGGGGAGGGTCAGTTATTTCAATTAACTATGGATCAATATCAGACTATATTACCTCAATATGTGTTAGACTACTGCATAGCCATGAGTTCATCTCCTATGACGATGGGTAAAAATTATGAAATGATTTTTGGAAATGTCATCATCTTAATGGTCAATTTGAGTCATCCAATCTGAAAGAAACGTACAAACACTTCCAAAAAAATCTATATAAGACTCAACACGTTATATCAATGTCTAAAACGAGAAAATGATGTGAGTATTGACTGCATACTTAAGTCAAATGATTGTATTATACCCATTTCAATTTGATCTAATGAGATAACATTGTTCTATTCATTTGAACCATCTCAGATCTACGTTTTCATTTGGTCAGTTGGTAACAATTTATTCAATCATTGTCCATACATGGGAAATTTTCGACTGTAATGAATTTTGTAAAAACGATCATTTACTTAGTCAAGCAAAAATAATTTTGCAAAGTGATATATATAAATATGTAAGTGATCAGTCAAGTTTCATTACAAATATTCAGTCTCATTTTTATCACTATTCCCAGCTCATTCGTTCTAATCAGGCCTCTCCAATTGTTAGTGAAAAGTTTGAGAAATTGGATGATGAGAAGGTGAGTTAACGACATTTTCCAACGGAGATGATAATCCATATGTTTGTATATTTCTAGGAAATAAAACTGAAATTCCCCTTCAAATTTTACGGTACTGATCTCAGCCCATTAAATATAAATACTGAAGGTAAGAGAATTATTTTCCTTGAACTAAAGTTTTGTTTGCTCACATTTCAATTCCATGAATCAAAGTGGCTTTCATTACATCAGTAGATCAGTTTTAGGCATTTTTTGTTTCACATTCAATACATCTACTAATGTATTTCCTTGTTCAAGTTGTACCGTTGTAGTAAACTAATTACTGTTCATGCAATTCATTCCAGTCTCCAGTGAATTTCAAAGTGTTTCATTCATTCACTATAGATTATTAATCAAATTGTATATTTTCATTTGATAAACACAGGTAAAATTTCTGTGGAAGTACAAAATGTTTATAGAGCAATTGCAAATTATATCAACAGCAATTTTGTGTGTAAAACTGAGATTTTCAATGGGGGTGAGTTCTACTATTATTCAGTGAAGTTTTGTTTGTTTTATGTTTTACATTACTCATTTTTATTTTGCATAAATAATTCAATGTTTAAATTGATTATTTCATGAGAGCTGGTCAGTACACAATGATTATTTTATTTGTGTGATCGCATGCCCTAAACTGTGTTCACAACATGTATTCATTACTGTGGAGGGAAAATGTTAAATAAAACAGCGATTCACTTCAAAATAGACACAAATTGATTGAGTGGCAATAATGAACCATACAATGTATTTGGTTAGGCGGAAATTATCTACTCTTCAATCTGTTCAAACTACCATAAAACTGATATTTCATCAATACGACACTTATTGATAGATTGAACGAATCTAGCTGATCACAGATGCAACAATAAGCGATGTTGTGTGAGAAATCAGTTTGAATTATTGAAGCACATGAACCATCAATAATTTATATTGGATGTCCTCCAAATCTTTCTGTCACTTACTTGGTTCTTATAAATTCAGTCCCTCTTTTTAACTGTCGTAGAACTATTGGGTATTAAACACATTCTTGTTTATCATAATCGATTGATCATGAAGTTTGAACCCATGTACCATCTGAAACATCAAATCAGTTAACAATCACGAATAATGTGCTAGAACAACATGATTGATTCAAACTAGAACATCTAGAATATCAAGATGGAGGGTATTCATAATATTCACTTACCGAAATTAATGTCATCGGGGTAACATTTCCGGGAAATAATGAGTTCAGTTAAGAGAACACTGTTCAATTGAAATAACATAATTTCACAAAATGTTTATGTATGTTGATTGTCGAATAGATATTAACGGTTGTTTAGTTAGTCAAACGTTCATCATATTGGTGAAATAATGATGCAGATCATTGAGACTCTAATTGAGTTGAATTGGTTCACTTCAATCTTGAAGAGGAACATCATAACTTGTGTTCAAACACTTTTTTTATTGAAAGAGGTCATTGTTCATTTTACAGATATGTGAACGCAAATTTATTTTAATTTCATTATTTCAGGGGAATATTTTGCTGTCA
The DNA here is from genome assembly GCA_944470205.2 of Schistosoma margrebowiei. Classification (NCBI taxonomy): domain Eukaryota; kingdom Metazoa; phylum Platyhelminthes; class Trematoda; order Strigeidida; family Schistosomatidae; genus Schistosoma; species Schistosoma margrebowiei. Next base: position 45,171,851 of record OX104025.1, on the reverse strand, counting down.
GAAAGTCTTGTCATCTAAACATTGATAATAAAAGTATGTATCCACATCCATGATTGTTTGATCACATGTGAACTATGAACACTTTACATCATCATCATCATTGATTGATATTACTCAACTGTTTTCTATTCCGTTTGAGTAATTGAATTCGTCTTTAAAAAACTGACGAAAGTATTGCAGTGTAACCATTCTACAAAATCAAAGGCTAAATACACATAGAATCCATTGATTGTCCGTACATATTTTATTGAAACTTAAAGAATAATTAAAATACGTTTGGATACATTAGGTAATATTCTCATTTCATTTGTACATAAACGAATACAGAGATTCATCTTCATTGACAGGTTTCAAAGGAACATGATGACAAGTGTGTACATATATGTTCATCGGAAAATCATTTCTGTATACACCACATTCATCTGGATATTCAATAATTATAAGATAATTCTCAGCTTTTATTCTTTCAAACTAAGAGATCATTAAAACAATATGTATTAAGCATATTCACTTCTCATCTTTAACACATAATGTGGACAAAGTCATTTGATCGACTGATATATCAATTTGTTACATAACTAAATAAAATATAAAACTGGAATTATAAAAAAACAAACAAACCGCAGCTCATTTCATTTGCTCCTAGAGTCAATTTTATCAGCTGAAATATAAGAAATATTCCACCAATTCGAATACTACTCCAACTATCAGATCTATTTAGGAACTAGATGAATATGTAAACTAAACAAACTAAGCATCTGACATTCACGATGTAGGATACATGCTTATTTGATCTACACAACATTCACGAGATTATTTTCATCACGAAAACATTTGCAATAACACAGTAAATATCTCCTAAAATCTGAACCTCCTGTGTGTGTAGGCACATACAATGTCACATCTATCAATGACATGCTCGACACTAATCCTTGAAATTTTAAATATCGATAGTTTTCTTTTTTGCAGATGAAACATTGAGCGCAATGCACCTGATACACTCGAATGGGAAGATATATTTCTATTATGAGAACGTAAGTTGAGCACATGAATAGATTATTCATGCATATCAGTACTGTCAAATACATTGAAATATATTGAAAAGGATAAAAGGACACCAACATTTTGTATTGTGAATATAAACCTTATGAAACTATTCACAATCCGTTCATGACACAGTTTATTCTGACGCTTTTTAAAATAATGAACAACAATGAAGTGATATAATATGTAAAGAAATTCTGATACCTTCGAGCCAATCTAGGACAAAGAGTGTTTGTCAGATTTCTGTACGTGAACGGTGATTTTCAGACTTTCATAGACCAGTTGTGAGAAAAGTTCGAATGTCACTATATACAACTTGATCGATTTGCAATACAATAAATACTGGATGACTAGAAATGGCTGGTGAGATGATAAATTTTATGAGTGTTTCACTCAATCCGTCTTGTTTGTTTGGAGGTAATCAGAACAAATTGTGGAATGAATGCTGTTGAGAAATGAACGGCAATTGATATAAGTTGGCACATAAACACAATTCCACAACAGAACAACAAATTCACCTTCAGCGACATTGCAGTTATTCACAATCATACTTCTACCAACGGACGTAGATGTTCATCTTATTATGTATAGCCTCATTCCATGATAAATAGATCGTTCACCGAACTTCACTGAAGTTGCCAACTGAGGTGAGTCAGAATATCTTCGTTAATTAGATGGAGTATATTTCTTAGGGAGCCGAGGAGATCAGTATGCTTACTGTAAGTGTATTTAGTTGTCTTTGAATAAGATAATGTGAATGACGACACATTGCTTCAATGTTTTGTTGATTTTGATATAGATGGTTTTGTATTGACAGATCTTGACTCAGACTTCCATTACTTCTTTTCAGATTCCTAGTGGTGTTGAGAGAAACCTTGTTTTGTCGAGGATTTTTTATTATATCGCGTGTGAAAACGGTAACAAATTTTGTTTGCTTTATAATTTACATTGAATTACATGATTATTCATATGTTAGCTTGATGTTACCTACTGTTTGTACACGATCATTACTATGTTAACGTGGAAGTTTTCTGTAATTTATAATAGTGACGGAATTAGTTTTCCTACAATCTACAATATTCAGTTGGTTTTTGTTTATACAATGAAGCGATGGAAGTGTCGTTGAAGTTCTGAGGAAAATTGTGTGAAATGGAATCTGAATAATTTAGGCAAACTCACTGTCCTAATGTTACTGTGTATTGAAAATTCAACGTCAATTTGGTGTTTAGAAATCTTGAAGTAACATTCAAGTGTCGCATGTAATAAAAATTCATAATCAAAATTCATCCTGAAAATATTTTGTCTTTCGAATTGATACCAAAATATCCATATCCTGAATTCAACAACCGTCATCCTCGTTCATATAGCAAAGCAGATTTGAGTTGTTGTGATTCAATCGGAATTGTATTGTTTTATCTTTTTCTGCTAAGCTCCGTCAAAGTGAATTTCAAGATCCACGTCATCTGACGCTTGCCTTACTTGGTAAACTGAGTAATAGAACTGAGATGTGTAAATGTCTTCATCACGAATTTGCGGATAGATATTTGGAGAAGTCTTCTGTATAGTCTTAACGATCCAGACAGGAATAAATGACTGAGAATACTAGACAGACGATATATCTACTCATTTATTCACTCATCCACTAATGGACAGTCAAACTTGTAGCCTCTCACTATTGACTATTTCTGAAAACATTTGTAACGAGATAAACATATTATTTCTGTAGATGTTTCACTGACATTTTAGTGATACAAATCAGGGATTTGACCATATTATTTTTCAGTTAGTGGTTGAACATCGGTCACTTTCAGAATTCTAGGCGATTTAGAGCATATTTCATAAGGTTGTTATTTGACCTTCGTAACCAGATAATAAACAATTTCTTATTTTAATCAGAACAGACAACATATTATATTCGAAATGGAAATCCGAATTTCAACTGTCTTCTTCTGTTCAATTAATCACATTAGTTTATAAAGGGCCTGAAGCAGATGTTCCTTCTGAATGGATCACAAATGGAACACTAGTGGAATATGAAGTTCTTGGGGGTATGTCAAACCTTATTTTATCAGAGTTCATTATTTTCACACTTGAATGCATCACCTGCATTTCATAAAATTGAAAATTTCATGTATGATTTCATACAGTTATTAAATGATATCAAGCCATCAGTCTCAAATGACGTTACACCAAACAACGACTGACTGTTGAATATTTAAAATGATTATAGACACATTTTGAATTACAATAGAAGTATTCAGTTTGATGAAATTAACTTGAAAAAAATGTCGCAAGACGATGAATGAGATGATATCAGTCAGTTAGTTGATTATGCAATCACTGGGAGGTGTTATTTGATTTTCATTTGGTACATGCAACATCGAATTTCACCGAGGAATTGACATTAAACAAACATTTCATGATACCGTATTCGCCTTGGAAACAATGGCTTAATTTCCAAAATCTTCACTTTATCCTACTCATTCGATAGATTGAAGGAGTAGAAAAATCACGTGTTCAAATTTCAATTTATCATAGTCAGTAAATATTTGTACAGTATCAAAAACACTGAGGGTTTTCACAGTATCGAAGCGTTTCCTTTCTCCTCAATACGTACAGTGAATAACCACAAACATTGTTTTGTTGATCACGTATTAAACTATTGAAATAATATTTCAATAACAGAGAGAATCATCCCATAATCTGATGTCCAGATTGACTTCATTATTCGTTGACTAGAATATTATTCATTGTCGACGAATTTTCATGATCCAACTAGTCTAACATGCTAACTGATTACACACAGATTAGAATGTAGCCACATAGTTTGAAACTTTCTATCATTGTAGGTTGACGGAAATTTCTTCAAGGAAAATCTCATCAATGAATTGAGAACCAATGTCACACTTCCTTTGTTGTTCGATTGAATGAACATAATGCAAAATAAATTTTCTCTCTCAGTACAACTGACGTTCGTGCATCGGCTTCTAAAAAGTCAGTTAGAAAGAAATAACATCGTTATTCTCCATTTTGCATATGAAAACATGAAATACAGGAAACATTTCAATCATGAAGCAGGAACGAGTTTCGTTGACCGTCTAGCGTGTACATTTCTTTTCTAATATTAACAGTCATGGACATCCGTGACATTCGCCTGACAAATTTCATCGTTCAACATGCAACGTGTTTCAGGAAATGTGAATGACATTGAAAGTGTATTGAATTTCGGATTGAGCAATGTGATGACAAATGCCCAGAGAATGAAATACTTATTGAGTTAGAGTTACATTTGTTTTTGTAATTCATTTACCTTTTGTTTCTAACTTGAAATGCAATCACCTTCTTCTTCTTTTCACTGAAGATTGTCCAAAACACAATTCGTTTGCAGCATGTCATGATGCAACAACATCAAGTTCAAAATGTCTTTGGTGTGAGAAAGCCAATGCATGCATTACTAGCAGTGATAAGGACGTTCATGACTTCAAAGTAAATGGTTGCCAGATTGAAGTAAGCAATTAGTAGACTTCAAATATTGTTCTTAATATTACAATATTCCATATTGCAATCCTTTTTTTTCGGAAGAACATTTATATTGTTACGAATTAGAAGTGAATTCTTGTGTACCACAAGTGCATAAATCACAGTAACTTATACGATATTGAAGCACATATGAATGCAATGCTTTATTTCCACGTGGACATTCAACAACGAATAGAAGGGTTGTTCAACTGGAAAGAAGCTAATTCTTTAGCTCATAGAATGTGTAGTGATTCCCAATTTTCAATGCTTCCACTGAATCATCAAATCTAGCATTTACTGAAACTGATCTAATAAATGAATTGAAGAAGACTAATCCAAGCACTGAATCACATTTGGTAAATATTTGATAATTTTGTAATCATTATACTATTTCGTTCATTTCAGAACATGACCACAGATACAACAACTCTAGCAACTACTGAAACTGATCTAATAAATGAATTGACGAAGACTAATCCAAGCACTGAATCACATTTGGTAAATATTTGATATTTTTGTAATCATTATACCATTTCGTTCATTTCAGAATATGACTACAGATACAATTGAAGACACTGGGGAAAGAAAATCATCGCAATACGTGTATATCGTTGTACCATTAATTATATCTTTCCTTATTGTTTGCATTGGTTGTGGTATTTGGCTATGGTTCCACAGAAGGAAGAGAGTTTATCCATAGTCCCCACAAACAGCGTGTCAATTGTTTTTATTAAGTTCACTTTGTTATTTTCATTTTGTAGTTTAGTAAACACACTTTATATTCTGTTATTCATTCCAATACATTGAAGATTGTTTCATGCAACCGCATGTCACATTGATGATTGTTTATGTAGTGACTGATGTCATTTTGTTGGGAGAATATTAAAATATAATTTTTTTGTATTTATGTCATTGTTTTCATTCAATACAAACATGGGTAATTTCATAAGAGATTACTACATTGCACTTGTCAATTAACACTATCGTGTATACATGATTATGTGACCATTGAAATCAGCCAAGACTCCATTGTAAATATCCATCCCGTTAAAGTCTCAATACTGAGAAATATCATTCGAAATTCACATTGTTCATGTTTTTAAACTGAAATGTCGGAATGCGGCATCAATATTTAACAAATCACCTCAATCCTTCGTGATTTGAACTAATTTTAAATGGTCTAGCTGATACTCAGGTATGATTGGAAAAAAAATGTAAAGTGAATGATGAACTAGTAACAGTTCTGTCGTACCATTGGTAATAAGATGAGAGATTTGAAAGAAACACACACTGAAGTGTTTGCGTCAATGATTGATCACATTATTAAACATAACTTGGCTAATAATCGGTCCTATTCTCATAAATTTGTGAGAAACTAGTCGACAAACAGTCATTTGAATTACGTGTTCGAATGTTCTCGTTAGTGTTTAGGACTGAAAACTGTTCAATTTTTTCACGTTATGTGTGGATCATTTGCGAGTCGCTAAAATGAAAGCAGAGTTTGTTAGTGGCCAGCAATGAAATCCATGACACGTACCACTTCGTCACGTTTGAGACCCGTTAGCTAGCTGAATCTGCATCACAGTATTGATATGTCACTGCTTTACTCATAATCCATATCGTTTATTTCGAAAATCGTCGCGTCATCCCCTAAGCTACTCAGTAGGGATACCCACTGGTTCCTACAAACAACTTCAGTGTAGTATATATAATAAGGTGAAAACAGACATCATAAATATTTGTCCTGTGGCAGTCTGCATTGTCAAAACTCATTTCTTCTCCGTGATGCTGACTGCTTGAGATGTGACACAAGTTGTCAGATTGTGATAGTATGTTAAACTGCTGTTCATTTCGTTAATGATGATTCCAAACCGCGTTATTAAATCTTAATAAGATTGGAGCATTTAATAATAATAATGCACATCTAATCATGATGTTTAAGGTACTTTTCCCCATAAAACGGCGATTATATACCTCTTTTGGTTCGTTCCATAATTCGATTGTTGACAAACGCAGTATACAGTTTCGTTATTTTATACGAAACGTTGACTTTACAAAGTCACAAAGTGAACCTGCCTTCAATAGTTTTCAAAGACGATTCCGATGCTTTGATTGAACATGTGGAGATAGGCCTGACAGTCTCATTTTGTAAATAGTGTTCAATGATATTTGTATTTATTTTGTCAACCTTCCACTGTATGTATATTTAACATTAAATGACATGAATCAGAGCAACAACCAGATTGATTACTGAGCGTTTTGTGTGGCCAAAGATCAATTCAGATATAAAACGATGGACACGAAGCTGTTTACAATGTCAACGCAGCAAAATTCAGAAGCACACGACCAGTCCCGATGGCAATTATCCCCTGCCAGAAAAACGTTTTCAACATATCCATCAAGACATAGTTGGTCCACTACCACCATCTAATTCATTCACACACATCCTCACTGCAATGGACAGATTCACAAGATGGACTAAAGCATGCCCTATTACTGACACTTCCGCAGAAACAATAGCCGGCGTATTCCTTGACCGTTGGATAGCAAATTACGGAGTACCTTCTATCGTCACCACCAACCGTGGTTCCCAGTTTCAGTCTATCTTATTTCTGGAATTCACAAGACTTCTGGACGTGAACCACATCAAAACAACAGCCTATCACCCAGCAGCTAATGGTTTGGTCGAAAGATTTCACCGCCAATTAAAATGCTCGCTGATGGCACAAGATGATACAACAAAATGGAGTAACGCATTACCACTCCGACTTCTAGGAATTCGTTCAACCATAAAGGAAGACATTGGATGTACAGCTGCAGAGTTAGTTTATGGTACAACTCTAACGTTACCTGGTCAACTAGTCAACTATGAACCTACAACGCCAGGGGATGCTACTCACTTCGCAAGTCGCCTATTACAAACGATGCAGAATATTAAAGCAAAATCTCCTCGTGAACACAACAATCGAGTGCGACTTGATAAAAACTTTGAAACGTGCAAATTTGTCTTCGTCCGAGTAGATGCGGTTAAAAAATCACTGAAACAACCATATGAAGGTCCATATAAAGTAATTAAACGCACACAAAAATATATCATCATCAACAGAGATGGCAACAAACAGACTATTTCTCTAGAGAGAATAAAACCTGCTTTCTGTGAAGCTACTCAAGTCAAGCAAGACAACGCTGTTGACAATCAACCCCTCTCACCAGCGACTGAGAAACCAGTGAAGGATAAAGAACTCAATACTAAGCCTTCTTGTTTAACACGCTCCGGTAGACCTATGAACAAACCCAAGCGTTATGTCCATTTCGTCGATTGAAATAAAAAAAAAAAAAAGCACACACCTACCTATGTCACACACTACTAATTTCACCCAAACAAAATTTTTTTCCTTTTCACATTTTTCCACAATTATTCATACGTTTTGTCACATTTATTATTTTTTTCTATACAAAATTTTTTGTTACTATAATGAACAAGTAAACACTATTTAATTACCCATTTATTGTACCAACAAAAAAAAATACATCAACAATTCATTTTTGTTGGGGGGGGGGTAGTCAAAAGCAGTTTTGCACATTATTATTATTATCATTGTTAACCAACCAAGACATTAGATGACAGTGTCTTCATTTGTGTGTGTGTGTTTATTATGCTATGCTACATCTCTGCTACATGTCATACTCAACTCCACATTTTTGTTAGCTAGAACTGTAAATATTATTTTTGTATACATGCATATATCATATCCTTACAATTTTCTTTTATTTATTATGACCAATGTTACCTCCGGACACTCTGGGGGGAGCTATGTGGAGATAGTCCGGACAAGCTTATATTGTAAATAGTTTTCAATGTTATTTGTATTTATTTTGTCAATCTTCCACTGTATGTATATTTAACATTAAATGACTGTAACTGTTGTTTTAGTAAATGACCTTGAACACATTTTCCGTTGTGTAACTACACAGCGTGACATATGGTTGCTTGCTAACAAATACATTGCTACACACACACGCTCATTGTTCTATTCTCACGCCTTATCGAGTCAATCGCATTCTAAATCGAATATTATCCACACTTTAGACTGCTGTGCCATTTCTATTACATCCTACGTCAAAGAAACTTACTGGAGTCATATTTATCTCATAAATCAGTTATTACTCATTTATAATTGTGGATTTTTGGGAGCAAAGCTCAACGGAACACGCAACAACTAGCTGATTTAAGTAACGTCCCTGAACTTTTATTTTGTGTTACTAATCTATAAATTGTTATTGTTACATTAACTTTAGGACGTAATAACTTTATCGCTAATTTTTGGTCAACCACAAACATTTCATGGCTGATTTGACAGCAACTATCACCCTTCGTGGACTATTCAAATATAATCCCCTTCTGTTTGGTTTAAGTTGTTCTCCAGCCATATTTCATGAAGTAGTCCATCGTGTAATTGATCATCTTAAAAGTGTTGACGTTTGTTGAGATGATCTCAATCATTATGGTTTTCATTAAATATCTCACGGTCAGTGACACACTACTTTCTTCGTAGTCTGCTTGAGAAAAATTCCTCGTTAAGTCGAATGATGTTTCATTTTATGTGTTCGGTATTGAATGTCTTGGATATTAAGCTGAGATTACTGATTCTAGACCAGATATGAGGCGATAAGCTTCACTTACAATTTCATCATCTCTAAAAACCCCTACACAATCATATTAACCAGCAGGTGCTCTTCATTATTATTCGCTTTTTATTTCTGATTTTTTTTTATCGTACAATCTCTCTACGTTGATACTTGAGGTATGTAATATGGACTCTCACAACAGTTTGATATTGTGATCTGAAACGTTGATTTCCGGTATGCTGTGCCAAGATCGATGGGTGATGCACCACACCTGATGGAATCACTGAATTTAATTGATCAGTCACTTCTTCACAATCAACATGTAGATCATCATCGTTTTGTAATTTGTATCAATGATCATTGTTCACTCGAGTTGGGTGGGAATTATGTGAACTCGTATCCTAAATCAAAGTCACACCTTCCTGTTAATTAGTATCGTGGACTATTAGTCTTTGGTGATATCCAGGCACTGTGGCTGTAGTGAGTGAGAACTCAGGTATGAATGACCAGTTTATTGTTAGTTGCAGAATACCAGAGTGTCTTCATATAATATTAAAACCACACATTCCACACTTCTCTTGCACGTCCTCCGTCAGTTGACTCTCACTAATTTTATTGTTCTTTTATTCTAGATGAGTTCACCTGTGTTCAGTTTGAAACAGTAACCTACAAAAACAATGGCAGATGGTCGCACAATATCGTGAATTGGTTGAAGTTAAACGTGAACACCATTGAATGCTTCTCAGTGACAAGAGACTGAACGTTCCCTCAAGAATGAAGGTCTTACATTCGATTTCTGCTTTCATGATTGTCAATAGACAATGTTATGGGGTCTCGTAATACAACAAACAGGCTTCTGAATGATTCCGGGTTTTTAATACAGGTCCAAATGTTATCGTTCCATGATTTCAATCAGAAATCATACATCCAGCAATCCATCTTGTTTCATTAACAAAGCGTCACACATTGTGTTTATCGTAATCATTTTTGTAGACTATGTGAAGAATTAAAAATTTCGTTTCATGATGATTCTGACTGTGATATTTCGGTTTGAACTTTCATCCATACCACTGACTGTGGAATATTTTTTCTATAAATATTGTGAAAATATTTCCGTAGTACGTTACTCGTGAAGTTCACATTGTGTTCACTACAACACCTTTGCTTCGTTATTCGAAAAATCTGTCAAGTAAAGTACATTAACAATTCGTTGATCAGTCAGTATTAAGTCAAGCACAATTGAACGCTAACATCAGCCTATTCAATCCTTTTTTTACAAGAAAATCGTTACACAAACACTTTTGACAATCAAACGTCTATGAATACTTATTTATAACTGTTGCATTACTAGGGGTCACGGGCGATATCCAAACCGAGAATTCAACAGTTCTTTAATAAGTACAACGAGTTTAAGGTTGTACGGTTACTTCCTCAATCGAAGTTTGTTCAAAGCACAACATTATTCTCAGACTGATGTACCCATCTATATATATTGCGTGATATTTTTGCAGGTTCTATTATTAGACAACATATCTCATAATGATGAAATAACCGCTTCCATAGTGAGCACTCAGATTATCATTCTTAGTGTGAAATGACTAGTCCTGTAAAGTATCACAGCTTTTATCCCTCCAGTTTTAATAAACGTTTCTAAATTGATTACTTTTGCTTTTCACTCTTCTCTTTATCAAACATTGATTTCACATAGGATAATTCGTTTACACAACACTTGTCACCGATGTTTCGAATGAATTAATACCTCTTGTAAGACCCATTTTGGAGGTTGTGTGTGTGTGTGTGTGTGTGAAAATTCATCAATGTATAAACTTGTAGTTTGTTCCTATTGTTGTTCGTGTAGTTGTACATTTTGTTATTCCTTTTGATTCCATTTGAGTTGGTCATATAGTCATTATAGTTTTTATTTTTCTTACGTCTTCACTAAGTTTCCGTGTTTCTTCGTGAACTGCATTTATGCTGTGTTTACTTGATACTAAGTCTTGGCAGCAGACATACTGGTTTGTTCCTTCATTTTATTGTGTTGCTTGTATTGACTAGAATTGTACATTTTAAAGTGTGAATTGAAGCACACCTCCAGAATTCGAAACACTCTGTATTATAAAGCAATCAATTAGTATCTTTTGAATGAATCTGTGCATGATCTAGCCAGACAAGCTGGAATAACATTGATATGTTGCGATTGGTAATTTATTGGGCATCCTTTATCAACTTCCTTATTTATTGTAATTTAAATTTGATTGATTGAACACTTATTGGCTGAATAGCTGAGTGGTCATATTTGTTTAGGTGATAAGGTATATTTAAGTTTATAATGAATTTCAGAACCGTCATTTTACCCGATCACATTGTTTTGCTTTCAACCGGGCAAGGGCGCGTATCTAACCCACCTAGACAGTTATTCTTCAGTCCAAACCTTAGTTTGCATCTAACACTTCCAAGAATTTGTACGTTCATTAAAATGAAGTATCATTCCACTTATTAAAACAAATTTTATCTGCCAGAAAATTTACGAAGTTATAGAAGATGATTTAACGTCATTCAGATTTTCTCTCAATCGAGTGTTAGCGTTAATTCTGGCATTGACTGATGAAATATATATGAGACATTTCTCTTCCTAACAAAACTTTAAACAGCATTAGAATATTGTCAGAGTGGATATCCGTTGAAATTGCAGTAATTTTAACATTTGCATTCATGAGTATTATACTAAACAGCCTTCTGGTGAGTTCGATTTTTTAACAGTGGCCTAGCCCAGATTGATTCATGGATTCAAGCATTGTCACGTTCACCATTGTAGTTTAATTTCACATCACTTGAGAGAAACACTGCATGTTTTACGATATGCAACTCATCCAGTGTATGAAAACCTACCAAAAGTGTGACAAAACAGGAAACACAAAAATACTTATTGTAGTGACCCAACAACCAATATTCGGTTGGAACAACGGACTGATGAACCCAAAATTTATTCGATTAGACCAGATTACGTTCCTCTATATAGTTCACAAAGCGTTTTTGAGATACTCGTATTATATTATATCAAAACGTCAATCCCTTCAAGATTACAGATATTTCATAATTTCAAGTTCTACATATTTTAAGTAGTTGGATAATCACGGCCCTCTACCGATTGCCACCTACCATTTGACATAAATAAATGATAGGTCCAAACACATCATATTAAGTGAATATCGAACCAATTAGGAAGGTTGTGCAGTAATTCTAAAAGTATTCTATGGAAATTATTCACTTACAAACAGATCACTTAAGCGTAATCCTAGAATGACATAAAAACGTTAGTGACATATTTTCATAATTAGATAACTATAATGAATAAGGGATATGTTGATATGGAGAGCTAATCAGAAGTAGTCTAAGGCGAAGGTCAAACAAAGCCAATCAGAAATCACCTTAAAAGACATTTTCATTTCATTGTCTGTGAAATGGATCAATTACCTAAGCATTAGAGTGGTATATATATGAATGAGTACTGATGATAGTTTTTCTTGATTAAAAAGCAGCATTTGTCTCTGTAGTTCGAGAGGTTCTGTCACAGTCTGTCATTGAAAGGCGCACCTCAGAAGTACATAAACCTTGTGAAGGCTTTTCACTCGAAAACTACTAATCGATTCGGAGCTTATGACGAACTGTCATCTGATTTTGCAGCATCAATTGTTGACTGTCAAGGCTGTTTTTGCATTGAACTGTTTTCAGACAAACTCCTCATTTTAATATGAATATAACATAACTCTATTAAAGTATGAATTGAGGAACGTCAAATTTGAATTTTATTTCTGAATAATATTCTATTTGTTAAGAAATATGATCGAACGGGTATTGAATAGATCAGTATTGAGCTATGTTGATGATACCTCCATCGTATGCAATAATCAGAAACATGCAACAAATCTGTTATAGTTTTTCAACGAATCCCATCCAAATATCGATTTCACTACGGATTATGGAAGAGAAAAAAACTCTCATTTTCTCGACATGGCGATAAAATGAAGGAAAGATGATACAGTTAAACTTTGTTTATATGAAAGATACATAGATTGGGAGTTACCTCAATTTGAATAGCTTTTGTCCAATCAAATACAAAAAAGGCACTGATCAAAACACCGTTTGACAAAACAAAAAGAATAGATACTGCCGATACAATAGAAGAGGAAGTTATGAATGGTAAAAATTGCATTGACAAGAACTTATCCTACAGCAAAAATGATTGTCCTGTCCAAAACAACGTGTTCTTTAACACAATCAAAGGTCGACAAGTATCCTTTTCATGTTACCACCAACTGTTTATAAAAATATACATGTATCTTCCCAAACAGTCAAATTGCCAGAATAGAAAGGAGAGTCTACGTAAGATTCAAAAAGCATATTCCGAAAATTTTAACATCAAATTGCCATCGCATGTCATCTATTTGACACAGGACACGATGTTGATACACTGAAGTTTTTCAAAGTAATTAATAAACAATCAAGCTCAAACATTCAGATCTATGTATACAAAAATAGACAGTAATAAATCTTTTATTACCCAGGTAACAATACCCCTACCCCTTTTTATTGATTTATTGCGTCATTATTCCAACTATTTTTGAAGTTTAAATTACATCATACATAAGTGATTGATATTAATTCATACTTCCTTTATTACCATTAGTCTATTTTCATGAGTTCTAATCACTTTTTCAATAATCTGGAACTTTCCGTCTCAACTCTATCGGAATATTCGCTACACCATGATAAAAAATGTATTCATCGTTCATCACCTTCTTATGCATAAATATGTCAATATCTGTAATCATGTTGAATTTGAGATATGTCAGGTTGTAAGCAACTGATGAGAACCTAACGAAATCGAACGAATTCATTTCTTATTTTGCACCAATCATTGTTATTGCTCTCTTTTGAATAACATACAGTATCTTAGAAACAGCATAAAAAATTTGTTTAGATCTTTCTACCACTATGATCATATCTGCATGAACATTTTTATTTGATCAGATGGTAAAGTCAATAAAAACTGTTCCCCCTTACAAGCCTAAATGTTAGCTGATTTAATCATCCAATGACTATTTCAGTTTTCTATGTATATACATCTATGTGTCTGAATCTTTTCATTACATTCGTCTCTTATTTTGGCTGTGTATTCGTTCGTTGTCATTCGACTGCATTTGTATTTCTTCTTGAATATACTTTACGTAATTGTGACATAGAGAAGTGTACTGTACAATGTTAGACTGTAGTCAATAGTTGGTATTGCATTCCTGAAATTCATGCATCTCAGAAAGTCATTTAATAACAGTCATTTAGACCAGTGACATAAGAAGCCTTAAGATTTATCTCGAAAATTTTGAACGACAGAATTAATGAAGCGTAAATGAGAATGTAACGTCGATCTCCACGGTAAAATCTTATTTCTAAAATCAACGTACTACCTCTCAACTTTCATTATTCTGATGGATTATAATTATTGTTGTGGATTGATATTATCCTCATTCTCATTACACTCACTTCATCCTGTAAACATTTTTGATTAAAATGTAACATTACTAACCATAATAATAAACTATGACATTTTACATACAATCGATATTGTGGTGTTTAATGGAGTAAGTCTGTTCTATTTTATGAAATTACAGCATTTGTTTATTGTTGTGGTTTCTCTCTGTCTACTTTTCTCCTTCGCCTATACATCGATATATATTCCTTTTCATAAACACGTCTTATGAAAATGCAATCAATACGTAGTTGCATTAGTTGACAGTAAATGACAGGATCGATACACTGAGGAAGATGATAAGCTTTTTTTATTCCACAGTTAGACAAAGTTGATGCAGAATGATAGATCGAAAAATGTGATCAGGGAATAGATCGTGCACCATGAGTCTATCGTTCTTGTAGATACGCTTAGCTCACTCAATATGCTTGCGCTTTCGAACGTGTAGAAAAATGAATAGAAAGTATAAATGCTCTTGTGGATTTGATATAAATATATGGGAAATCGATCCCCCAGCCTTTTGATGACCACTGTTTCAGCTGATGTATCTACGGAAGACTGTCAACTATTGTTCATCTTGGACCGAACGATATACGCACAGATCTTTATCGATAGAATAAAGAAATTAGCGTCCAGCCTTCCATAAGTGAAGAGAGATAAAGCATTACAGACCTTGGTTTTACTTGCTGATTCCAAACGAAATGAATGAGCAAACAGCGATCAATCCACTGAGATAGGAGATGTAATCAGTAGTCCGTTTCTATAAATTTAGCTGTGGCTAAAATACAATATGATACATATATATATATATATATATATATATATATATATATATATATATATATATATATATATATATATATATATATATATATATGTCTGTTACCAGTGTTTGACCGGCTGCAAACTTACCATAAAATTATGCAGATCGCGAATGAAAAAACATGAAGATTGGACCACATAATTTTATAAATACCACAACAGTGATTGGTTTCTATAACATCAGAACTCTAATCATTTTGGCAGTCACATGAACAGATTATTACGCAGCGAAATATTTCATTCTAACTCAGATTTATATTACACCCACTAAACAGAATAGAGTATAGACAATACCATATGATCTCATTCTGAGATGAAATGAGGTGATAATTGACAACAAAGTATGATCATTAGTGTTTCTATAAATAAAAGAGGTCAACAGAAATATGTTTGTTAAGAAAATGCACACGTTGTTTACACTGAGATTGAAGAAGGAGTAATCAATTCTACTTTGAATATGATATCGAATGTAAGATGAATGATGATAGAACGTGGTGTGTTGTTGTATTCAATGCGGTGAACTGGACAGAATTCCCAAATTCTTATATCATATTCCTAAATGCACACAGTTCAGAGGTGTTTGTTTCATTAGCAAGAGTGACATATATAAGATGATCAGTGTGTGTTGCTTCGATCTCCGGTAGACTCAACAAAGCTGGTCTATTCAAGAGTTGCTTGAAGTATTCCACCCATCTATTCCTCTGATCTTCAATCTCATTGATTGACTTGAATACTTTGTTCTTTACCGGTCAAAACCGGTTTACTATATTTTCCTGCCAGTTTGTTTGTCGTTTCGTAGTTGTTTCATGTTTCTTGCAGCTACGGTTTCATCTACTCTCGTTGCTAGGTGCTCCACGTACTTTTACTTGTTGACTTTGATGCTCCTCTTCACTTGCTATTTTGCTTCCGTTTATTCAGCACGGTTATTGTTTTCCCATGTTATTGTTCGGCTGTTGTTGATTGGTTTCTGCTTGTTCCTTTTGATCCTGATCTGTCTGATTCTATGCATTGTGATCCGGTGAGACCCGTGTAGCTTTGTGAATGCATTTGTGGGGTGATGTTGTGATGCCTATAATCAATTTGTTGAATGCACATAGATTTACAGATCTCTCTCCATTTCCATTTCTTTCTCCCGGTCAGCCAATGTCGTTCCATGAAATTTTCAAAGCCGGTGTTATACATTAATACTTTGGCGTTCAGGCCTCCAATGAGAATGATCAGGTCTTTTGACGAGAACTTCTCCATGATCGATTGCACAACATCGAAAACTCGATCTTTGTCGTTGTCTTTGCTATCATTGCTGTGTGCATAACATTTAGTAGCATTCATTATGAATCCCTCCTTCTTTGTTTCGAAGGATGATTTGATGTTTCATCAGTTTTGCATCTTACAAGTGCGTTAGGTGCTTCTTTACACGGCATCAGAGCATCTCCACCGAATCCAAACCATTTGACGAAGTTGTGTCCAATGGGTTTTGCTGATATCGAGCACTATCAAGTTGCACTTCCTCATTTACATAATGATTGAATGGTCCTCTTGGTCTCACATATTGTCCGGACGTTCCATGTATCTACATTAATTAAGTGTTGTTTAGGTTATTAGAAGTGAGCTGGTGTTTTGACGTCGGAATATACTTGGCTTCGCCATGAAGCATAAGATTTGTGGTGTAAGAACATCCTTTAAATTCCAGGTCAAAGTTCTTATGCTATAATTCATTTTGTGTGTTTGGCATATTTTTGGCAACGTTGCATTCTGATTTATTGAAATGCTGACTTCATATTAAACCCTCCTCATTAACTTGGATATATGATCGGCAATAACCTTAGATGAGCTACAGGAATGACTTGAATAAAAATGTATGTGAATTGTCTAATCAAATCAGTTCCATGTTAACTGCAGTCATCTGTTGCTAGGTCTCAAGTTATTACGAGTTCACTTAATCTGCGAACGAGAACAAAGACTCAGTGACCAAAGACCAATAAGCTATATATTCTAATGCGCATCAGCCCCGCTAACTACAGGAACGAGTTGGAGCTTGTATTGGGGAAGTTCATTTTGCAAACAGGTAGAAACCAGAGACAACAATAATCATAAATCAAAACATATATATAAAGTACAAAACCGTCCTCGTGGAGACTTTCCAAATAGCATACCAAAAAACACAATTAACCAAAAGCATTTAAGATAATTCCCAACTGGAAAATACCACAGGAAGGTGACAAGAACGCGAAAAGAAAAAAAATTAAAATTTTCTAAATAAAATTACACAATAACGTCCTTTTTCAAATGAGTTCTGAAGATCTAACGTCCCCAATATCTGTAATAAGAATGCTTCTTTATGGGGAAAATCTATTTTAGTTCTGTAGAAAAATGAAGAAATATTTCAATATCAATTGATATGTCTTAACGAATCCAGCCACATACAGGATTCCATTAAACTTCCATTAAACTATGACATCCAACCTAAATTAATGTTCAATAAAAGCATACACTTAGGTAATAGTCAAATGTGTTTATCCAGAATATGCGCTAATGATGAGTGTATCCGTCACAGTGATTGGTATAAAAAGATACACCGAACGTGCTGTCGATTTAATCAGGATTATTCTCCTTAGTCTCCTTCACCAATGATACACAGAACGTGACAACTAGTCGAGTTTTAAAGAATCAAATTTAATAATGGATGTTTCACAGATTGATAAATCATGGACGTGAAACTGGATGATTTTATGAGAAAAAACGACCACCACGCCAATCATTTGAAATTAATTGGTGAATGGTTACAGCGTTTATTCTTAGCCGGAGTAAGACCATTTATGAAATAACAAGCAGAACATTTGCTTTCACTTCATCTTCTTTTTAGCAATATAGTAATTATATGTAAAATGAGAATTTCACTCATCTTTGATGTCAGTCAAATAAACAAACAACATTCATATGACACCCACGATACACAATAGAGAATACCATATTATCTTTTGATTAATGAGATAGACTGAGGTGATCAATGATAAACAAAGTATAATCATAAACAAGAAAGAGGTCAACACAAATATGTTTTTGTTCATTAGACAAACACGTTGTTGACACTGAGATTGAAGAAGGAGTAATCAATTTTACTTTGAAAATGTTAACAGATGTAAAGCGAAATGATGATGGAACGTGGTGCGATGTTATATTCAATTCGGTGAATGAGATAGAATTCGCAATTGTTTTGCAAATTTTATTCCTCACTGCATACGATTTACAGGTTTGTGGTGTTTGTACAATTTAATGATACTTTTGTACTTGGAAACTGTTTGATTTCGAATTTCGAACACAACAAGTTCGTCTGCTCTCATCTAGCTGTCAAGCAATATATCTCAATCTTTATCAGGAAATATGACTGGTGACAAGCGATGATATCCATGATTCGCTTTTCTCCTTATTTGTGAATCATCAGCTGTATATACCTACATCCCATAATTGATGTCACCTCTGTGACTCGAACCCAGTATCATTCGGTTCAAGCGGCATCGTCTTATTCATTTAGTTTGATCTGTGTCTTGAATAATCGAAATCTACACAGATTGAATATTGTGATATTTTGCTATTCACTCATCATTTAATAATCAAGGGATTATCTTATTTATTTTACAAATAAAAGTAAACCATGAGTTCATTAATCCCATGTGTGAACTGACTGATTACCTGAGTCATGTTTGTTTAATGTTGTCATTGTAGCGTCACCACCAGTCTTGTCGTTGCATATTATAAGGTTCAATGTTCAGTAATTGAAAGCAATCGAGAAGAGCCTATAAACGTGTGCATCGTGTTAGTTGACTATGATCAAAAACATGTATCACTTAACTTAAGGGAACTAACGGTGGTTGTGAGATGAGAGTCTATGTCTCTTTCCATCTGGAACTAGAGCATTAGGTGTTTCGAGAATTATCTGAACTCTAAAGAATGCACAAACAAAACATTGATGTAACTAATCTCACTCACACAGAGAGCTTAATTAGCTCGGTAGTAATTCGTATTCAGAACCTCTTTTCCAAATTATTTTTATGTTTATATCTTTCTTAAATTTCCCATTCATCCTTCCCAATTCAGATCGATTCTACATCATCGTAATTAATTTGACTATACCGCATTTATTACATACTAAATTCACACAACGTTGGTATTCTCACTACTGCTAATATTATTATATTGATAAAAACCTTACTACAACTCATTCTGACCTTCATTAACTGACTTGGCTTATTTATAAATCACAAAAAGATGTCCTAGTATGAGACTCACCAGAACTGTGCATCTAGGATCGCGCAGTAGTAGTAGTAGTAGTAGTAGTAATTAACGAAATATAGATTTATAGCAATTAGTCCCTTTTATTAATTACAATAGAACAATGAGCAGATGGAGTTGATCTGACAATCTGACAGTCACAACATTTGTTGGTATCACACAACGGACGTACGACAAACAAGCTAGAAAATGTACTCCGCTTTGTAACTTTGCAAGCACACAGAAAAAGGAACGTCAAGACCGCCGGTTATTGACTACTGCAGTCACTGACCACAACCCTCAAGACTGTCGTCTTATATATGTTACAGACATAAGAACCGGCACAAAGTTTATAGTCGACAATGGGGTAGGTGTTGGTGTTGTGCCACCCAGTGCACTCGAGAAAAACACACCTGACCCAAAACTAAAACTGCAAGTAGGAAACAGGTCTGACATTAAGACGTGCGGCGAAAGCACGGAACAATTAAATTTTGATCCTAAATCTAATTTTTCATCATAGTAGACGTCCTCGTTCCTATAATTGGCACTGATTTTCTGCAAATCCACAAAATATTGATTGACGTCAGAAATAAGAGAACTTGTCCTTGCCGAACAGAGTAGAGAAATTAGAAGAATGACACTCTCTCTCACATTTGCACGACTTCACTCATAGCATACCTGACGTGTCGATTTTTTCAAAAATTGATCTCGTTCGCGCTTACCATAACATTCCAATTCATCCGGACGATGATCTTTAAACAGCCAATAATACTTCTTTTGAACTATACGAATTCGTTCGCATGCCTTTCGGACTGAGGAATGCTGCACAAAGTTTCCAGCGTTCATTAAATTAGTGGTACGGGGCTTACCGTTTATATATGTTTACATAGATTACCGACTTATACGAAGCAAAGAGGAAAATGAACATCCAACTCATCTGAAAATGTTTCTTGAGAAGCTACACGAGTATGGGTTGGCAGTCAACTCTGACAAAAGTGAGTTCGGAAAACAATCCCTCACGTTTTTAAGTCATGCACTTGATAATCAAGGCATTAAACCAGTTCCTGAGGAAACACAAGCTATCAGAAATTATCCTTTGCCTGATTCATTCAAGAAACTACGACGTTTCCTTGTGATGATCGACATTTACAGACGTTTTATCCCCAAATGTGCAGAGTTAACAAAACCGCTAACTGATTTCTTAAGGAGACTAACTGAATCATTGGCAATGACACCACAAGCAATTCAAGCATTTCACCAGTTGAAAGGCGCTTTTAGCACAGAGGCATTACCCGTACGACGAAAGGTTGATACACCTTTATCAGTAATGACCGACGCCTCTAATGTAGCAGTAGGTGCTGTACTTCAGCAACGTGTCAATCAACAATGGCAACGCCTTGCATTTTTCTCAAAGAAGCTAAACGCAACGCAAACAAAATATAGCACATTCGGTAGAGAACTGTTGGCTATCTACTAAGCCATAAAACACTTCCGCTATATGTTAGAAGGTAATTCTTTCACGATATATACTGATCACAAACCTCTAACGAAGTCCTCGATGCACAATCATGACAAATGCAGTCCGAACGAAATTCGTCAACTAGAATTCATTTCACAATTTGCAGCTGATATACCCTATATTAAAGGCAATGCAAATCAGGCAGCAGATGCACTATCGAGAATAAATATCAATGCCTCCTCGATTCCTGATATAATTATCAAGAAATGGCAAAGCATCAAAAGCTCTATACGCAGCTGCAAAAACTGTTGCAGTCTAAGGTAACGAAAATATTATTTTAAAACATCCCCATAAACAACAAGGGCACCTTAGTTTGTGATACCTCAACAGGTAAACTCGCCCCTTTGTACCTTACGGTATGAGACGAAACAGTTTTGAGAAATTACACAATATATCTCATTCAGGTATAAAAGCCACTGTAAAGCTTGTCACAGATAGATTTGTAAGGCCAAACATAAAGAAAGACGTACGGAAGTGGTCGCGGGAATGCGTCCAATACCAA
Organism: Schistosoma margrebowiei; assembly: GCA_944470205.2. Taxonomy (NCBI): domain Eukaryota; kingdom Metazoa; phylum Platyhelminthes; class Trematoda; order Strigeidida; family Schistosomatidae; genus Schistosoma; species Schistosoma margrebowiei. The sequence continues at coordinate 45,150,020 of OX104025.1, read as the reverse complement.
AAGTCAAGAGTACATAGGCACATCATACCCCCTAGAGGAAGTTTTACCGCCGTTGGCGCCAGGTTCGACCACATTCATATCGACATTGTAGGACCGTTACCAATTTCTAATGGTTACACGCATATATTAACATGTATAGATAGATTTACGAGATGGCCCTTAGCTGTTCCGTTAAAAGACACGTCAGCATCAATAGTGGTGAAGTAGCTGGTGAAACACTGGATTACAAACTTCGGTGTCCCTACAACAATTACGATCGGCCGTGGAACGCAATTCGAAAGCAAACTATTTCAGCAACTTACGGATACTTTCTGTATAAAGAGAATCGGAACCACTGCTTAACATCCGTCTGCTAACGGAATGATATAAATGTTCCACAGACAGTTAAAAGGCTTTTTGACGGCCGCATGAGGGGATTACAAATGGGATGTCAAGCTTCCTTTGATACCATTAGTCATTCGCTCAACCATCAAACAAGACCTTGGTTGTTGTGCAGCTGAGTTGGTTTCTAGATTAACGTCACGTTTGCCTGGTGAATTCCTTGACCGTCCAACAGAAATTCCAGCAGATATAATCAACTACGTGCAACAATTAAAACAGCCGATGGAATCCATTAGGTCCGTTAAACGACGAACTGAAAAGGTGAAATCATTCGTACACAATGAATTAGTCAAATGGTCACATGCATTCGTCTGAAATGATAGAGTACGACAGCTGTTACAGACTCCCTTTTAAAATCATCCGAAAGGGCACTAAAACGGTTACAGTGGAAAGAGCAGGTAAACATGATTCTGTTAACATCGACAGAGTAAAACCAGCATTTTTCGAGAACACTGAAAAACAGACAACTGAAAAACCGTCTAAACCCGTAGCAGAGTAAGCACCATTCAAACTACCTGCAACAAACAATACTTTAAATCAAACTTCAGCAGCAACAGAAACCACAACAAGATCAGGAAGAAGAGTACACTGGTCAGATAGGTAGGTAGCATCCACCATATTCATCTAGACCAAATCCTGAGATTGCACTCATAACACAAAAGAAATCCTACTTTATTTGAATTACTATTTTCTTTATTGGCCTCACGGATCAACATTATGCTTACATTTTAACTTTATACAATTCGTTATTGTTGAATATACACTTGTATATACATGATATTAAACGTTTCAACACACAAGGTGTTGTTATTCAAACTTAACTTGAAACACCGATCGGAAGTGGAAAACCTGACAGCAGAACGTTAAGAAGATCGAGTAGAAGAGAATATAAGGGAAAGAAGAGAGTGTAGTCTGGAAGGATTATACAGAATGTGATGGACAAATGATAGAAATTCACAAATGAAGTATTCATTGCAATGGTTGTGATATCTTATCAAGCTGCCAAATGCCCTGGTATGGATGACAGTGTATGTATGAATGTATGAAAATAACTAACACTTTTATCATTTCGAAGTTACTGTCTCAATTAATATTCATTGAATCGTAGATAAAGTGGATTTCTGAAGTGAATTATCACGGGAACTTGTCAATTTCCAAACCTACTTCATACAAACACCACAAACCTGTAAATCGTATGCAGTGAGGAATAAAATTTGCAAAACAATTGCGAATTCTATCTCATTCACCGAATTGAATATAACATCGCACCACGTTCCATCATCATTTCGCTTTACATCTGTTAACATTTTCAAAGTAAAATTGATTACTCCTTCTTCAATCTCAGTGTCAACAACGTGTTTGTCTAATGAACAAAAACATATTTGTGTTGACCTCTTTCTTGTTTATGATTATACTTTGTTTATCATTGATCACCTCAGTCTATCTCATTAATCAAAAGATAATATGGTATTCTCTATTGTGTATCGTGGGTGTCATATGAATGTTGTTTGTTTATTTGACTGACATCAAAGATGAGTGAAATTCTCATTTTACATATAATTACTATATTGCTAAAAAGAAGATGAAGTGAAAGCAAATGTTCTGGTTGTCAATTCATAAATGGTCTTGCTTCAGCTATGAATAAACACTTCAATGATCGACTATCTCCGTTGTATTGTTCAACTAACTTCATGTTTTATGATAAGAATAAGTCGTTTTGTGTTTCCTGTTTTCTCACACTCCTGGTAGATTTACATATACTGGATGATTTGCATAGCGTAAAACATGAAGTGTATCTCTCAGGAGTAAGAAACGAAAATGGAGAGAGATTTGTAAATCTATGTGCATTCAACAAATTAATTATAGGCATCACAACATCACCCCACAAATGCATTCACAAAGCTACACGGGTCTCACCGGATCACAATGCATAGAATCAGACAGATCAGGATCAAAAGGAACAAGCAGAAACCAATCAACAACAGCCGAACAATAACATGGGAAAACAATAACCGTGCTGAATAAACGGAAGCAAAATAGCAAGTGAAGAGGAGCATTACAGCCAACAAGCAAAAGTACGTGGAGCAGCCAGCAACGAGAGCAGATGAAGCCGTAGCTGCAAGAAACATGAAACAACTATAGAAAACGACAAACAAACTGGCATGAAATTATAGTAAACCGGTTTTGACCGGTAAAGAACAAAGTATTCAAGTCAATCAATGAGATTGAAGATCAGAGGAATAGATGGGTGGAATACTTCAAGCAACTCTTGAATAGACCAGCTTTGTTGAGTCTACCGGAGATCGAAGTAGCACACACTGACCTTCTTATATATGTTACTCTTGCTAATGAAACAAACACCTCTGAACTGTGTGCATTTAGGAATATGATATGGTAATTCGGGAATACTGTCCGATTCCCTGCATTGAATATAAAATAACACCACGTTCTATCATCATTTCTCTTTCATCCGATATTATTTTCAAAGTAGAATTGATTACTCCTTTTTCAATTCAACTGACTTCAGTCATATCTTCATTAAAAATCATAAAATCTCTTCTATCCAATCATATATCGATCATATCAGTATGGGTTTGCGAAGATTATTAAGTTTTCGATTGAGATCATCAATTGATTGATGTTTGACCGTCACCAGCAACACTGGACGGCCGTCCAGTGCTTCCAGGTTTTCAATGGTGGTCTAACATCAATCGGTTCATGAATGCAATCAATGAATTAATAATCTCCACTACCCTTATACTGATAATTAAGCTGATAAAACATATTTTATATTTTGGATGAACAGGCCATTTAGACATTGTAACTTATTCACTTAAAAACCATGACTGATTTTATTTGAGCGTATGTGTCCGCATTGCTTATCTTATTCATCACATGACTGTAGCTTATTTTTGTGTAACTATAAATTTTGATTAACGCTTGGTTAAAAGAAGACGGCTTACACTTCTTCTCCACTGTGTGCCATTTCACTTCATTCTCTTCTATTTGTATCGTTCCTCTGAATGTCTGTCCAGATGAACGATGGTATGAAATATGCATGTTCGAAATCCTTTCTCGTTTTGGACTTATTTTAATTCCATTATTCACTAAATTGTTAATTATTCACGAGGAAAGCCAGGATAACATTTTTAGTGGCCGGAGATCTGACTCCAGTTGGTACGTATGATTGAATGCTGTAGAAACATACATGTTGCCAATTGTCGTGTATAATTATTGACTTCACATATGTTAGTGAATAACAGAACTGAATAAGTCAAATACGTGAATGGATTTTGAACATATATATTTTGTACACTCACTGATCTGGGCTGACAATCAGAACGACGAAGCGAGATGACGAGTAGTGGAGAATGCACATAAGCCAACTCTATTTAGCCAAGTGTTAATCAATATTTATAATCACACAAATATAAGCTACATACAAACGATGAGTGGGATAAGAGGTGTACACACACACACACATGCACTCATATAAAAACAGTCAAAGTTGTTAAGTAAATAATTAACAAGTTGAAAACGTGACTCAAGGAGAGCCGTTGAATCGGCCTGTCCAGAGGATAAAATAAGCTACGTGGACTTGACATAAGACCAACCAGTACACACTCATACGATTCAACAGGTGTTAGAACCTGGACCACTAAAGTTAGTTGCTAAGTCATGAGAATGGATTAGATATGGAAATGCGTACTGTTGTCACTTTCTAGGTTCCATTGCCAACTATTATATAACATTATTTCAATCCTGTGACCAAAATAGAACTATATAAGAAGTTCTCTGAAGATGTACATACTTTAAAAGAGATTGATCAGTTTGATGCTTAACATAAATGCCAACGAGAGAACATAAATACTTACAAATATTATGCGTTAGATAGTTTATCTTTATTGTTCTAACGAACAATTGAAGCATGACCAACCAGCTGAAAAACCACAAAACATCTTATATAAATGGTAGATACAAGCAAGCACTGAATTAGATATTCTAGTTAAATTTGAAGTTCATTCCTAGTCTTTATGTTAACCTATTTAAACATTTGTATTATCATTTTTAGCTATATTTGGAGCAATCCTACAGTTAACTGCATCTCTGTGATAATATGGTGTGGCAACTCGAACTGATGTACGTACGTACGAAGCTGTGCGTTGTTACTGACTGACTAATTTTATTTATGTGAACACATAAATATTGATGCAAAGGGGCACGGAATACATATATGCCACACAATCACTTGATTTTAGTGTGAGCTGTGATACTACCCAAGTGCTCAGACCGTCGCTTCTCTGAACGTTATCATCAGTTATGAAATGTTTACATTTCTCCACATATAACTCATAGCTTAGATCTTGATGATGATTTGTTTCTAATTGATTATATCTCTCATTGACGAGACTCTATGAACGACCTTTGAAAGAATCTTCAATGTTATTCACTAATGTATATTATACAAAAAAACCCAGAGAATTAAAGTGGTTCAAAGACTAATCATGGTTTGAAAGAGATTCAGAGGTACTGAAATAATAGTACATACGAAAGAGGGACTCATCCATTATGGCTCCATAATAGTCGACCTCTCGAGCCATGATAGGTTCGTCAGAACCTTTTTAGCTTCGACCACATAACTTCAATATTGTCAGTGTGTACTCCAGTTGTAGGGTCCACAAAATTGTAACAGCATAGGTTGGTTGGTTAAGAGTTGACCCCAAACAACCAAGCATATGTCAAAACAGTATTGTTCAAGTATTCATTCACTTCCTTATTTTGTATAAGCGTTATATTCCTTATTATCTTATATTGAATGTTGAAAGCTTTTGTTTGTCTGAACGGATAATCCCACGCTCCACTGTGACTGCGCTAAGATCGAAATAAAGACGTACTCCACAATTCTGTGGTTTCTTCTATCAATAGTACGAGGGTTACCTATAGGCACGAAATTGGTGAGCCTGACGTGACAAATCCATTACGGAATCGAAATGTAAAGATGATAAATCTTTACAAATGACTAAAACGGTTCACTGGGCACATCCAATTAGTCAGTCAAGGATGTTGACAGTTTCGGCTGCAGGATAAAATCTAACCGCGTAGCTAATCAGACCCTGCATCTACTTAAAAATAATTATTTTTCCTCATTCCGCCTCACCTACAACTCCCCAGACCTTTTACCTTTAATAGATAAGTATTATGTTAAATATTTTTTTTAAAATACTGGACACATAAGCTAGGTATTCCGAAACGATGGCTGAGGATTTTAATCAAACTCATACAACTAACACTGGCAAATACAACGATATCAAAAAGCAACCCAGGCGAGTTTTATAATTTCTTTTTCTGGTTAATTAACTATGTTGGCTGTAATTCTTATATATCTATATACATTTTTCACGTAGACTGGCTATACATATATACCATATGAACTACTTCTAAAAGTTTTCGGTCGAAGATATGTTTAGTAGCTTGATACGATTAATACTACTATTAATAAGTGGTTTTCTAGACAAAACATTTTGGATTAAACCATGGCCAAGTACTTATTAAAGTTCTCATCATTAGGAAACTTATGTAATGACTTAACTAGTTTTCCTGCAGCATGCTTTTTAGTGTGATCATATAACCCATCTTTATTGGCAATATTCACATTTTTTTTTTAAATTCTGACATTTAAGAATCAATAACCGTGGAGATATAGTACAGTGCGTTACTGTAAGGTTACTATGTTAGCCGCATTGATTCCGCATACCTAATTTTAAACACAACTTATAAAGGAACTCTTAAGTAATCATAACATTGAACTAACGATATGACTATCATAGCTATGTTAACGTTAAACCAATTATTATTAGTGGTCCTGACAAAACCCTGGAACTTAACACTAGCGTTATAAAAAAGACATGTTATGTCAGTAACTTTTATATATCTATATACTTTTTCTCTCGGTTTAAGTATAACGTAAAATGGAAATTACAAAACTTGTAGATTTTTTTTCTCTATAGTATTATTAGTAATCCAAACAAAGAACGTGTACTGTTCCAATATGGCATTCTGATATATCAACCAGACCTCATGTTATTTTTCTCTCATATCTGAGCAACTTATGGCCAACAAACATCGTATTGAAGGGGGTTTCGATGAACAAAAACGCATGACCCACACGCACTCGAACCTCTGCCCTTCTAAATGCTAGACCGCGTGCCTAGCCATTAGGCCACATCAGACCACATGGGGTGACTGCAATCTTTCCTTTTACCGATTAATCATTCATAATACTAATGAGTAATAGGACTTCAACACTACTAAGGTGTTTTTGAAAGATAGGTTAATCGAACCGACGTTCCTACGGAAGTCGATTCTAGGGGGAAGCTCATGTAACAGCATAGGTTGGTTGGTTAAGAGTTGACCCCAAACCACCAAGCATATGTCAAAACAGTATTGTTCAAGTATTCATTCACTTCCTTATTTTGTATAAGCGTTATATTCCTTATTATCTTATATTGAATGTTGAAAGCTTTTGTTTGTCTGAACGGATAATCCCACGCTCCACTGTGACTGCGCTAAGATCGAAATAAAGACGTACTCCACAATTCTGTGGTTTCTTCTATCAATAGTACGAGGGTTACCTATAGGCACGAAAAAATAACGCTTACAAATAACGACATTATGCACATATCCAAGTTTGTGAAGGTAACCGTATTCATCAGGTACTGAGGATAGCGTCATCACCATGAAATCTTTCAAACGCTTCTGATTGACTCGTCCATAAATTAGAGTCTCATTCTGTCATTTAGTTTGGATATTTATTGTTCAATAATATGTACTTAAGATTGTGTTATTTTCATTCTTTTCTCCTCATTATTTTCTTTTCTTTTTTTTCTATCAATAGTTCGCAACTGACGAAGTACACTATAAATATTACGAAATGTGTATGAATGATAGAGATAATATAATAAAACAATATAAAAATAATAAAAAAATATCATGTAATCAAACAATGATTGAACATAGTGATAATACAGAACCAATTCTAAATAGAAATGAAAATGTAAAAAAATAGCAAAAGAATTAAAACATCAAGCAGTTCCAAAAGTCGATCGAATTCAAATCAACGAAAAAATTAGGCGAAAAAATAATTTAACTGTTTGTTTTACTCTTTTGTTTTTCTACTCCCCCTCCTCTCGTCGTCGTCGTTATTTAATTGTTATATCAATGATTGAAACTGGACTACCATGCAAGCACTGAATGGCCGTTTTGGCCCAGTAAGGGACACCTCAGTTCCAGTGCGCATGCACGATCCCTCACCCCGCGAGGTTCGAACCCGTGACCTATCAGTTATATGCAAGGTGCTTAACCAACTAGACCATAGTGGTATGACTTAAATTGACTCATGATTTAAATCAGTGAAATTTCTAAAATCTGCACAAATCCCCTTCTGATATATTATTATATGTTTAGAAAATAGAATGTATATAATTGTTTAGAGTTTATAATAGAGTTAAACCTAATAGTTTGACTGGTTAGTATCAATAAGATTTCTCGCCTCGCAAGATTTGAACACAGGACATATCAATCTCTGGATTGTGGACACGCAGTGTTGAGGAGTCCCATAATAGGAAGAAATGCCTGTCCAATGTTTTCATGTTATTCGTGGAGGTTTAACTTCAATTGATTCATGAATTGAACTATTGAAATTACTATAATATCCACAAGGAATCCTTCTTATATATTTTTTTGATTAAAATGATCATATTCCATCACTTAGTGTGAATGTCATAGTTCTACATATGGTCTGTCGTGTAATGCATACTACATCTGTAACACTCAGTGATGTCGGATAAAACTTTTAGGAACATCATTCTTGTGAAAATGTCAGATAAAAGTTGGTAGATAGGCAGGTAATTGAGTAAAGATGCAAATGATGATTGAATAGATGAAGTAAGGATGGACGAATGTAACAATTCATTCGAGTTGAGCATGTCGATCGTGATTCTATTGACAACTACTACTACTACTACTACTACTATTACTACTACTACTACTACTACTACTACTACTACTATTACTACTACTACTACTACTACTACTACTACTACTACTACTACTACTACTACTACTACGAAATTATGTAACAAACTTTTAGTCAATTACAGGTTGAAATAATCAAGGAAATATTTCTTTAGTTATTTTCAACATCTTTTTGAAGTGCATAATTCACTTTCTTAGTATCGAGAATCACTATTTTACATATGTAATCAAAGCATAAATAAGGTTGGATTTTTCTAATGAAATGATTAGTGATTTACGAAATTATAGACTGTTATCACTCTACTGATCGAAACCATGAGTCAATTGAATTTTGACCACATGGAAAACCTAGGAGCACTAGATGGCCGATTCATCTTAGTAAGGGGCTCCTCAGCAATGCACATCCACGATCTCTCTCCCCCATGAGATTCGAAACCAGGACCTATCAGTGTCGCGTGCATGAAACCCTTTCTGATAATAATCATTTGCTCACTAGTGACTGACTTCAGGTGACACTCATGGAGTCCTAGTGAGAAGCCGCTACCATTAGAGTTCAACCAGGTCTGTTATCCAATATCAACTCACTGAAGACAATGATGACGGTGGCGCAACTTCGTTGATTGGTTGAAGTTAGACGTGAACGCCGTTAGATGCTGACCTACTCAGTGATCTAATGTTAAGGCACTCGTGCGAGATACTGATAGGTCCTGGGTACGGATCTCGTGGGGAGCGGGATCGTGGATGTGCACTGCTGACTAACGGCCGTCAAGTGCTTCTAGGTTTTTAATAGTGATCTATCTTCAATTGATCCATCATTTCAACCAGTGAAAAATTCATTTTATTGAAATAAATTTTAAACATTAAAATGTGAATTTTGGTCATCTAATGAAACCAGTGTGTGCTACTTTGATATTAACCAATCAAATCAAAGCTATGCATCGTTGACAACCAATTCATAGTTGATTACAAGTAACACAACGTTTGTTCATGAAAATATGAGCACTAATTACTTAGTTTAAAATAGTGTTAATCCTATCCAAAATAGTTTTCATCAATAGTGGGGGGGGTCAGGAATTACAATTAACTATGGATCAATATCAGACTATATTACCTCAATAAGTGTAAGACTATTGCATAACCATGAGTTCATCTCCTATGACGATTGGTTAATAATAATGAAATGATTTTATGAAATGTCATCACTTTAATGGTCAATTTTAATAATCCAATCTGAAAGAAACGTACAAACACTTCCAAAAAATTCTATATAAGACTCAACACGTTTTATCAACGTCTAAAACGAGAAAATGATGTGAGTATTGACTGTATACTGAAGTAAAATGATTGTATTATATCCATTTTAATTTGATCTAATGAGATAACATTGTTCTATTCATTTGAACCATTATAGATCTACGTTTTCTTTCGGTCAGTTGGTAACGATTTACTCAATCATTGTCTTTACGTCGGAATTTTTCGACTGTCATGAATTTTGTGAAAACGTTGATTTACTTAGTCAAGGAAAAGTAATTTCCCAAAGTGATACACATAAATATGTAAGTGATCAGTCAAGTTGCATTACAGATATTCAGTCTCATTTTTATCAATATTCCCAGTTGATTCGTTCTAATCAGGCCTCTCCAATTGTTAGTGAAAATTTTGAGAAATTGGATGATGATAAGGTGAGTTAACGACATTTTCCAACGGAGATGATAATCCATATGTTTGCATATTTCTAGGAAATTAAACTGAAATTCCCCTTTAAATTTTACGGTGCTGATCTCAGTACATTAAATATAAATATTCACGGTAAGTGAATTATTTTCCTTGAATTAAAGTTTTGTTTGCTCATATTTCAATTCCATGAATCAAAGTGGTTTTCATTACATCAGTAGATCAGTTTTTGGCATTTTTTGTTTTGCATTCAATACATCTACTAATGTATTTCCTTGTTCAAGTTGTACCGTTGTAGTAAACTAATTACTGTTCATACAATTCATTCCAGTCTCCAGTGAATTTCAAAGTGTTTCATTCATTCACTATAGATTATTAATCAAATTGTATATTTTCATTTGATAAACACAGGTAAAATTAAAGTGGAAGTACAAAATTTTATTAGAGTAATTGCAAATTATATCACCAGCCTTTTTGTGTGTAAAAATGAGATTTTGAATGGGGGTGAGTTCTATTATTATTCAGTGAAGTTTTGTTTGTTTTATGTTTTACATTACTCATTTTTATTTTGCATAAATAATTCGATGTTTAACTTGATTATTTCATGAGAGCTGGTCAGTACACAGTGATTATTTTATTTGTGTGATCTCATGCCCTAAACTTTGTTCACAACATGTATTCATTACTGTGAAGGGAAAATGTTATATAAAACAGTGATTCACTTCAAAGTAGACACAAATTGATTGAGTGGCAATAATGAACCATACAATGTAATTGGTTAGGTGGAAATTATCTACTCTTCAACCTGTTCAAACTACCATAAAACTGGTATTCCATCAATACGACGCTTATTGATAGATTGAACGAATCTCGCTGATCACAGATGCAACAATAAGCGATGTTGTGTGAGAAATCAGTTTGAATTATTGAAGCACATGAACCATCAAAGATTTATATTTGATGTCCTCCAAATCTTTCTGTCACTTACTTGGTTCTTATAAATTCAGTCCCTCTTTATAACTGTCGTTGAACTATTGGGTAATAAACACATTCCTGTGTATCATAATCGGTTGATCATGAAGTTTGAACCCATGTACCATCTGAAACATCAAATCAGCTAACAATCACGAATAATCTGCTAGTACATCATGATTGATTCGGACTAGAACACCTAGAATATCAAGATGAAGGGTATTCATTTTATTCACTTACCGAAATTAATGTCATCGCGGTAATATTTCCGGGCAATAATGAGTTCAGTTAAGAGAATACTGTTCAATTAGAAAAACACAATTTCACAAAATGATTTTGTATGTTGATTGTCGAATAGACATTAACGGTTGTGTTGTTAGTCAAACGTTCATCATATTGGTGAAATAATGATGCAGATCATTGAGACTCTCATTGAGTTGAATTGGTTCACTTCAATCTTGAAAAGGAACATAATAACTTGTGTTCAAACACATTTCGTTTATTGAAAAGAGGTAAATATTCATTATACAGATACATGAAAATTAATTTATTTTACTTTCATTATTTCAGAGGAATATTTTGCTGTCAGAAGGTCTTGTCATAGAAACATTGATAATAAAAGTATGTATCCACGTCCATGATTGTTTGATCACATGTGAACTATGAACACTTTACATCATGATCATCATTGAATGATATTACTCAACTGTTTTCTATTCCGTTTGAGTAATTGAATTCGTCTTTAAAAAACTGACGAAAGTATTGCAGTGTAACCATTCTACAAAATCAAAGGCTAAATACACATAGAATCCATTGATTGTCCATACATATTTTATTGAAACTTAAAGAATAATTAACATACGTTTGGATACATTAGGTCATATTCTCATTTCATTTGTACATAAACGAATACAGTGATTCATCTTCATTGACAGGTTTCAAAGGAACATGATGACAAGTCTGTACATATGTGTTCATCGGAAAATCATTTCTGTATACATCACATTCATCTGGATATTCAATCATTATGCGATAATTCTCAGCTTTTATTCTTTCAAATGAAGAGATCGTTAAATCAATATGTATTGAGCATATTCACTTTTCATCTTTAACACACAATGTGGACAAAGTCATTTGATCGACTGATATATCAATGTGTTACATAACTAAACAAATTCTAAAACTCGAATTATAAACAAACAAACAAACCGCAGCTCATTTCATTTGCACCTAGAGTCAATTGTATCAGTTGAAATATAAGAAGTATTCCACCAATTCGAATACTACTACAACTATTAGATGTAATTAAGAACTAGATGATTTATTGTTTGAATATGAAAACTAAACAAACTAAGCATCTGACATTCATGATGAAGGATACACGCATATTTCATCTACACAACATTCATGAGATTATTTTCATCACGAAAACATTTGAGATAACACAATAAATATCTGCTAAAATCTGAGCCCCCTGTGTGTGTAGGCACAAACAATGTCACATCTAGCAATGACATGCTCGACACTAATCCTTGAAATTTTAAATATCGATGGTTTTCTCTTTTGCAGGTGATACATTGATGGCAATGCACCTGATACACTCGAATGGGAAGATATATTTCTATTATGAGAACGTAAGTTGAGCACATGAATAGATTTTTCATGCATATCAATACTGTCAAAAAAAAGAATAAAAGGACACCAACTGTTGAGAAATGAATGACACTTGATATAAGTGAGCACATAAACACAATTTTACAAAAGAACAACAAATTCACCTTCAGCGACATTGCGGTTATTCAAAATCATACTTCTACCAACGGACGTAGATATTCATCTTATTATGTATAGCCTCATTCCATGATAAATAGATCGTTCACCTTACTTCATTGAAGTTGTCAACTGAGGTGAGTCAGAATATCTTGGAAATTAGATGGAGAATATTTCTTAGGTAGCCGAGGAGATCAGCATGCTTACTGTAAGTGTATTTAGTTGTCTTTGAATAAGATAATGTGAATGACGACACATTGCTTCAATGTTTGGTTGATTTTGATATAGGTTGTTGTGTATTAACAAATCTTGACTCAGACTTCCTTTACTTCTTTTCAGATTCCTAGACAACTTAAGGAAGACGCTGTTGTATCGAGGATTAATTATTATACCTGGTGTAAAGATGAAGGTAACAAATTTTGTTTACCTTCTAATTTACATTGAATTACATGATTATTCATTTGTTAGCTTGATGTTACCTTCTGTTTGTACACGATCATCCCTATGTCAACGTGGAAGTTTTCTGTAATTTATAATGTTGACCGAATTTGTGTTTCTTACAGTCCACAATATACAGTTGGTTTTTGTTTGTACAATAAAGCGATGGAAGTGTCGTTGAAGTTCTGAGGAAAATTGTGTGAAATGGAATCTGAATAATTTAGGCAAACTCACCGTCCTACTGTTACTGTGTATTGAAAATTCAATGTCAATTTGGTGTTTAGAAATCTTGAAGCAACATTCAAGTGTCACATGTAATAAAAATTCATAATCGAAATTCATCCGGAAAATATTTTGTCTTTCGAATTGATACCAAAATATCCATATCCTCAATTCAACAATCGTCATCCTCGTTCATATAGCAAAGCAGATTTGAGTTGTTGTGATTCAATCGGAATTGTATTGTTTTATCTTTTTATGCTAAGCTCCATCAAAGTGAATTTCAAGATCCACGTCATCTGACGCTTGCCTTACTTGGTATACTGAGTAATAGAACTAAGATGTGTAAATGTCTTCATCACGAATTTGCGGATAGATATTTGGAGAAGTCTTCCGTATAGTCTTAACGATCCAAACAGGAATAAATGAACGAGAATACTAGACAGATGATATATCTACTCATTTATTCACTCACCCACCAATGGACAGTCAAACTAGCAGCCTCATACTATTGACTATTTCTGAAAAAATTTGTAACGAGATAAACATATTATTTCTGTAGATGTTGCACTGACATTTTAGTGATATAAATCAGGAATTTGACCACATTATTTTTCAGTTAGTGGTTGAACTTCGGTCACTTTCAGAATTTTAGGCGATGTGGAGCATATTTCATAAGGTTGTTATTTAACCATCATTGGATCTGTAACCAGATAATAAACAATTTCTTATTTTGATCGCCTCAAAAAAGAACAGACAACATGTTATATTCAAAATGGAAATCCGAATTTCAACTGTCTTCTTCTGTTCAATTAATCACTTTAGGTAATAATGGTACTAAAGCAGATGTTCCTTCTGAATGGATCACAAATGGAACACTAGTGGAATATGAAGTTCTCGGGGGTATGTCAAACCTCATTTAATCAGAGTTGACTATTTTCACACTTGAATGCATCACCTCCATTTCATAAAATTGGAAATTTCATGTATGATTTCATACAGTTATTAAATGATATCAAGCCATCAGTCTCAAATGACGTTACACCAAACAACGACTGACTGTTGAATATTTAAAATGATTATAGACACATTTTGAATTACAATAGAAGTATTCAGTTTGATGAAATTAACTTGAAAAAAATGTCGCAAGACGATGGATGAGATGATATCAGTCAGTTAGTTGATTATGCAATCACTGGGAGGTGTTATTTGATTTTCATTTGGTACATGCAACATCGAATTTCACCGAGGAATTGACATTAAACAAACATTTCATGATACCGTAATCGCCTTGGAAACAATGGCTTAATTTCCAAAATCTTCACTTTATCCTACTCATCCGATAGATTGAAGGAGTAGAAAAATCACGTGTTCAAATTTCAATTTATCATAGTCAGTAAATATTTGTACAGTATCAAAAACACTGAGGGTTTTCACAGTATCGAAGCGTTTCCTTTCTCCTCAATACGTACAGTGAATAACCACAAACATTGTTTTGTTGATCACGTATTAAACTATTGAAATAATATTTCAATAACACAGAGAATCATCCCATAATCTGATGTCCGGATTGACTTCAATATTCCTTGACTAGAATATTATTCATTGTCGACGAATTTTCATGAGCCAACTTGTCTAACATGCTAACTGATTACACACAGAGTAGAATGTAGCCACATAGTTTGAAACTTTCTATCATTGTAGGTTGACGGAAATCTCTTCAAGGAAAATCTCAACAATGAATTGAGAACCAATGTCACACTTCCTTTGTTGTTCGATGGAATGAACATAATGCAAAATAAATTTTCTCTCTCAGTACAACTGACGTTCGTGCATCGGCTTCTAAATAGTCAGTTAGAAAGAAATAACAATGTTATTCTCCATTTTGCATATGAAAACATGGCATACAGGAAACATTTCAATCATGAAGCAGGAACGAGTTTCGTTGACCGTCTAGCGTGTACATTTCTTTTCTAATATTAACAGTCATTGACATCCGTGACATTCGCCTGACAAATTTCATCGTTCAACATGTAACGTGTTTCAGGAAATGTGAATGACATTGAAATTGTATTGAATTTCGGATTGAGCAATGTGATGACAAATGCCCAGAGAATGAAATACTTATTGAGTTAGAGTTACATTTGTTTTTGTAATTCATTTACCTTTTGTTTCTAACTTGAAATGCAATCACCTTCTTCTTCTTTTCACTGAAGATTGTCCAAAACACAATTCGTTTGCAGCATGTCATGATGCAACAACATCAAGTTCAAAATGTCTTTGGTGTGAGAAAGCCAATGCATGCATTACTAGCAATGATAAGGACGTTCATGACTTCAAAGTAAATGGTTGCCAGATTGAAGTAAGCAATTGGTAGACTTCAAATATTGTTCTTATTATTACGATATTCCATATTGCAATCCTTATTTTTTTCGGAAGAACATTTATATTGATACGAATTAGTAGTGAATTTTAGTGTATCACAAGTGCATAAATCACAGTAAATTATACGATATTGAAGCACATATGAATGCAATGCTTTATTTCCATGTGGACATTCAACAATGAATAGAAAAGTTGTTTAACAGTAATACCTGGAAAGATGTTAATTCTTTAGCTCATAGAATGTGTAGTGATTCCCTATTGTCAATGTTTCTACTGAACCAACAGCTCTAGCAACTACTGAAACTGATCTAATAAATGAATTGAAGAAGACTTATCCAAGCACTGAATCACATTTGGTAGATATTTGATATTTTTGTAATCATTATACAATTTCGTTCATTTCAGAACATGACCACAGATACAACAA